>JAHFWJ010000597.1:0-1200000 GCA_028555115.1 Himalopsyche japonica | reverse complement strand
AAATTTGAGAGAAAGAATGATAAGAGTTGACTCAATGATGGTTATAACATTTTTTATAATTCTTATTCAGACGAAGACTGTACTTCATTCGGTAGTGCATCAAGCGACACTGATGATGAAAACGACAATATAATTGATGACAATGATATTGTATGACATCAGGTAACCGCCCACCAGCTGTTGAGCTCTGGGCGTGAGCTGTGTTGACAAAAACTGGACTAAGGACTGAAGTTTACCTTGTTTCATTACTAAAAGGATGTTTAGCTTGAGGTAACCACGCCCAATGGTATGGATATGCTCTCCAGGAGTCGGGATGTTTAAAGGGAAATGCTAAGCCATTGTCTATCGCTGCTATGCAGATTTCAGGAAGCTGAACTAGATTCCAATCCTGTAAATATAAGTAAGCAATTAAGGCTCTCATAAAGATAGTTGAAATATAATCATTTTTATTTGAGGACCAATATTCAATAAGTAATCACATATTTCAATAATTGCAATTGATATTACAAATATTGTATAAACACTAAACCAAGTTTAACCTTTCATATAAAACCGGTTTTGTTTCACATGTAAGAAAACTTAGCATAACATCACAGCTTAAAAATACAGAACTAATTAAATTAAATTTTGGTAAGTTGTCCAGGAAAACATTTAAAGAAATGATTAAACATCTTTTGAACGGTAACAATGCTTTCTATCCGAATTTCAATCTATATGGATTGTAAATAGAGGATTATGTATTAAGACAGGCATATAATAAATTAAAAAATTTATGCGCTAGAAATATTTTTTGTGCATGATCATTTGGAATAGTAACTTTTATTTCATGTGTTGAGGATTATTTTACAAAAAAAAACCATACTAAAAATTCTCTACAATATTGTTGATAACTATGTCATCAATAGATATACTATGATATCTTAAATCAGTGAAATATATTACATTATGCACACGAACTGTAAGGCATGAAGCATTTAATATGAGAGATAACACATTGGACTCAAGTGCTTATGCATATTATTGATCGCCTACATAGTAATAGAAACAAGGCCACTTGCATTTCTACTATAGTCAGCGAGTTAAAATGAGAATCTATTTCATATGTTGAAAATCATTAACTTCCCAATTACAATAGCTATAAAAGCCAAAAATAATTTTTATTTGTACATGATATTTGGATCACAGTGAATAATGGATTTCTATATTAAAATGGTCTTGTATGGTATTGTATGAAATGTTTGAGTTTAATGTAATAAATATATGCCCAGAGCAAATAATAATATCACACCAGATATTTTATGAGATTAATAATCTGGTTCGTTTGACTGTCTGTCTGGTGCAGTCCAAATGATTAGGGTTAATATAATAACATGCGATTATAATGAATGAAATAATTTATCAAAGGAAGGCTGCCTGACTTATTCATTCAGATATTAAATAAAATCTCCAGGGAAACTTGGTCTCTACCAACTTGCAGAACAAAAAATTAAATGTTGTATTAACGTATTAGATATTCCAACCCCAAATATTTCTTAAATTAAATGTGTTGTAAAAAAAATCAGGCCTAATCGAGCAATATTTTAAGACAAAAATTAGCTTCCACACATGACTGTTTTGACACTGATAACAGTCAACTGTCTCAACAGTTGAAACATTAGCAGTCAACGGGTTAAGCTTTACATTAGATGGATCAATAAAAACAAATGTGAACGTACCGTAGTTTCACTCATCTCTACTCTTGCTATACTATTGGCAGAGAGCTGACCCGTTCCATTAGACTGAGGCACGACACTCGGCTGTTCATACTTAATGAGCCAGTTGTCGTTCCCCCGATCTGTATTTCTTATAATGTAGTCTAACACTACCAGCCTTTCGAACTGAAGTTGGAATTTCTGGGCCATTCTAGTCGGAAGAGGTTCCTGTTCAAATCTGCGGAGCCAATAATCGGCGTCTTTGTAGCCATCCACAAACAATTGGAAGGAACCAGACTGAAAATTAAAATGAAAACAGTGTTATGATACCCATTAATTCATATACCCCAAAAAGGAAAAGATTACATAAATTTGTGACAAATGTCACAATACAACACTTACTCGATAAAATATGAAATTTTACCGATTGAGTGATTCTCATTAAACATTATATTGTTTCAAATATGAAAAGTCTATAATGCATTTTAACTATTTAAGAATTGATAAGTTATAGTAAATATTTACAACTGAATAAAAAAAACAGCTGGCTCACTATTAAGGACTGTGTTTGCTCCAGAACTTAATTAAAATTAGCATCTACTCCGTATATAAATATACACATGGTAAAAATAGCAAATATTTCATTCTACAATAAATTTAGGATATAATTGATACCTATTCCAACTTCATACAGCAATTATGGAATTCTTGTGGTGTGATTGAGAAATTTTAAATAATTACAAAATAGTAAGATAACAACAATTATAATATTTACGAATTAATTAATTTTCAGAAGTAACCACACAAGATACCTGTTTATTTGATTCAGGTAGTGAGTCAAAATTGAAAAGGTGATATAACTTAAGTCGTGAGTTTCGTTGATATTCACGCAAATGAATTTCATATTGATAGCATACTAAACCACAGATAAGCAACTGGTTTGTATATATTATATACAGCAATGTATTCATAAAATATACTGTAAAAAAACTACAAAACACAGGCTGTGGACAAAAGTACCAGTCACGAAATATAAAATAAAAAAATTTACAGTTTTATTTTTGTATAACAGGTTAATGCATCCAACGATCTGCATGTTTTCAATTTTCATTGACTCATGTCACTATAAATATCGGGCTACTCGCCATTTATTCACCAATTATAATAATTGGGGGAATATATCAAAGTGCAGTCGAGACAAAATTGTAATGTTTATAAAAAGTTATTCCACCATTATATTTATGAATCAGTATATCTAAAAAAAATATTTTGACTTAATTAACTACTATTATACTGAACAAATAAAGTACATTAGTTAGGTTATAAAAATACAAACAATAATAGAGTAATCAATTTTTTAAGTATAAAATAATATATTTTTACATGGTTAATATTAATTAAGAAAGTAAAAAAACTTTTCCCTTTTGTGACATTTTTGAGTCATGTATTACAATGAGTATAGAAATCCATTTGACTCCCTTCCTGAAAACAAGGGAGAGCCTCATGCCCACAGATGAAATCAATAAAAGACCAAGTTTGATTCAGAACCAAAAGTCTTGAAATAGTTCTTTGAAAATTATAAGATGGTGTGATTTTTTTTTACAGTATTTCTAGATTCCAAAAAAAAAATACTCAGTAGTTGAAATAATAAGTGTATTATTATATGATTATTTTTCAAGAAGACCTAAGTATTTTAAAATAAAAAAGCAGACAGAGAATAGCACTCAAGGTGTTAAGCTTGAAGAAGTGTTTTGTGGTAAATTAACTGTATTTCATTTGATCTGTATAAATAGTAAGCGTAGTATTATGGGTATTTAATATACCACAAGGCAGTTCTTGACTATTTTAACGACCTATTACATAAATAATTAATGAAGTAATAATGGTGACCACATACCTTAGGCGGAAGGCCCATTCTGTTGAACCGTAATCTCATGTTGGGAAACTGTTCTATGATAGCTCTCTTCACGCGTGCTTTCTGTCTGTCGATTCGCATGTAGTTGAATGTTTCTGATACTAATTTGACAACCTGAAAAATGAAACCCATTTAAATAACAGTTTTAGCAGGGTAAATAAACAAACATATATTTATCGAATTGGCATTTACTTAGTACAATAGCATTTCTAAAGAGATTTGCAAATGTTTTTGAAAATTCAATTTTTTTCTTGTTATGATTAGATCTAGGAATAGCAGGTAGGAGTATTTTGATTATACTATATTGAAAATATAACATATAAGGTCATTCAATTATATCAAAACAAATATCAATTTGGAAATCATCTTTCAACTGAACCTTACATGCCTACATTATTGTAGTAAAGCCTCAGGCTTAGTGCTAAAATAATAGATACAATCAAGATAATAAAAATTTTAGGAATCAAACTAATTAATATCAGTTCAAAGCTGTCACTTTAATCGTTACAAAGAATTCACGTTATTTCCAATAATTACTGAATTTTAATGCACTCACACAACTTAGTATAATATTACTAGTTTGGTTTGTTTCATCTCATGGAACTTTGTAGAGCCAAAACTTTGATATTTTACTTTATTACAAAAAAAAAACAATTGTTGGATATTTTTTTTTTTGTAGCAGCAATGTCTTTTCAGACAATATATTGAATTTAATTACGGTTTTGTTAATGACTGCATTTTCTGATAACCTTATGCTACAATACGATATCCAGAATATGGATATTTGATGAGCATTTATTGTCTTTTAAATTGACTGCTTATTTTAAAAACCTTTCTTAGTATGGCTGTATAGAAAGTCAAATTTGCAGCAATACAACAAAGCAAATCATAAAAGCATGGGTTCTTACCTAATATTGAGAATCGTGACAGTGAAATTATACATAATTTAATTAATAAATATTTAATGAATAACTCTAAATTTCTTGAATTTATAATAAAGGAAGCTTACGAATTTAGAGCTGGACATGTACTAACATAATTTGACAAATCTCTAACAGTTCCATATCGCTTAAATAAAATTTGTTTGAGAATCGTTGCTAAAAATGGCCATACATTTTGTTTTATGTAAATCCAGTTGTAATAATAGTTTACTACCGCTGGTATAATAAAGAAAGTTTCATTTGTGCAACAAATGTTTATTTTTAGAAAGGTTAATATAAAAAGATAATCAACTACAATTATACTAGCAACACTGCATGAAATAATCTGTTATGCCTGCTGAATACTTAATGCAAAACAAGATTTAATTCAGTCGAATCTGAATTAATTGCACAGATTGATATGAAATAATATTTCCTCGACTTTAAATGAATCGACGACTATGTATCAGCAAAATAACTATTTTATAATTTATGATAACGACTGAAGGTGCTTGATGGTGCTTGTACAATTCCATATATCTGTTGCATCCGTGCGATGGAATACCTGAAGATGCCGAAGGGCGAAACCCGGGTCGTTTGTGATAAGACATATGGAATCGTACAAAGTTGTAACAATTCAAATTGAACTATTTTATAGTTTTTAGGGTTTGACAACCATGAAAAAAATCACAGGTCAAAAGAAAACATAATTGACGACAGAATTATACTCTTTCAGGGTTTCTCATTATATTGTCCATTGGTCCATTCTTTTTCTTCAGATCACTCTTACAGATCAAATTTATTTTATTCACTGTACATTTAGCTGTGTACTTGTAGCAAACCCTTAGAAGTCTGAGATTAATTACAATGGCGTTTGGCATTACTGCAGTGTTTTATTTAATCCGAGATTATAAATGTATGATGTAAACAAACCCTTGTTTTCGGCACAACTCTGAGTCCAAGTTTGGTGTCTACCAGACTGGCACCCGCCTCGGAGAGATACCCCTGGTTGGGAATGAGGCAGGCTCTGCCAAAACAGCAAGGGCAGCATAACTTGTGCATCCATTTTGTCCATTTGGGATTCAGTCGGCCATAGGGTTCTTCATCTTTTGGTTTGAATACTCCTATCGCTTTCTGAAATGCACATAATTTTCAGAAACAATCATTTTGAGAGCTGAGATCATTGACTGAGTTTTTTCATAATGAAGTGATTGTGTCAATTAATGAATCATTTTAATAGATGCAGTACAGCACATGGTTATGACATCATTTTCATAATGAAGTCATAAATCAATTATAATATCAACATTTAGATTGTTATTGGGTTATCACAAGACTGTGATGTTTGTGACAAATTATCGAAATAAAATAAACCTTATATACTTTGTCAGACATAAATAACATCTTTAAACCTTTTAAATAAGAATATTAATTACATATATAATTTATGAAGCCAACTATATTGTTGATGACCTGCCCATTTAAAATGGAATGTAATTCAAAACATTTTAATAAAGATCGATATTGGGCAAAGTAGACACACATATATACATAAACTGCTTATGCGCTTTATTTCATAATCACAATAATTTACCCTACATAGCATAACCTTTGATGATTTTTTTTATAAATGGCCTCAACCTTGATTAGTGGAAGTTTATCCCTTTTCCATTAACACAGTGAATAATGTGTTCTCAAAGAACATATAGGAAATGATCCATAATTAATAAAGTAACCTACACTAACAAAAATGTGAGGGAATATTTTCTGATGCCAACAATATTGACCTAAATAAAAAAAATGTTAATCTTATTTTAAATAATAAAAACACATTTTTAGTACTATTTCCACAATATATTTTATGATCAGAACTGGTTTCACTCATCGTGAATATCAACCGACCGATCAATATATAAAACCAATATCTAAAAAAATTGAGTTTCTCTTTATTCAAAATTTTTGATAACAGTGATTTTGAAAAGTATCATGGCAACTAAAAGGTCAATATTAACCTATATCTCCCTAATCCCCAGATAGATAGTCATATCATGGAATACTGCAGATGATGGAGAGTAAGCAACACACATATATATAAACTTGAACATGTTCACCATGATTCCTGACCTTAGGTAAAGTTAATTTCAATAAAGGTCAAAAAGTATGAAGACTGATAGTTTGAAGTATTGTATGGCTTCAGATGTTAGTGATATTTTTTTCAAGTATGTGTGAAACTCGTTAAATGAGTTGTACCCATGTCAACAAACAAACATGCACATATTCAAATCATATTCTATCTTCAAATATATATTATAAAGAGTTTACATAGACAATAACTATGTTAACACTAACTGATAGGAGCCAACTGCCCATTAGAATGGATTCATTTTATTTATTTAATAATAACCAAATAAATATAATCAGAACACTATTGATAAAAATGACTTATTTGACATCCACCTTTTTGAGAAGACGCAAGTCTCCTCATTGCCACATGTAAACCATAAATCAGAAAAATTACAGAACTTTTCTTCCATGAGTGGACAGCCCCTTAGATATAGATGTAGTTTTTTTTAATCTGGATATGCTATATGTCATCCCAACTTTATTTTTGAATTGTAACTGATCAGAAAACATCAAGCTTGGAATTGTACTCCAGATAAACCAACATGGAATGATACCAACTGAACGATAACTGTTAGTGATAATCATTATGCCAATCTCTGCAGTCTATCGATGAGAGGTTTACCCTAACTATCTAGTGGTTTTAGGATTCTATTCCCGGCAAATATAAACATCTAATCGAGATCTTTTTCAATTAAAATTTTTAATCCTTTTCATGCTAATTTCTTTACTTTGAGATTAAACTTGCATGAATTCAAAATATCTAGTATTAGTATAGTAGTAAATATATTTTTTTATAGTATAGTATAGAAGGAAGTGGTTTATGATTCATTTTAGCTACGCTGTATTTTTGCAGTAGAAAATATATTAGAGATGTCGACAATCAAGCATATGATACTATATTAAGCTAGTGTTACACTGCCAGTTTTTGCAATTTCTATTGTACTAACTAGTGTATAATGAGACCCTTTGACCCTTGAGCTACGTCATACGCATGATGCTAAGATTTGCAATTTCTATTTTCAGTTGATATTCTCACACATTTCAATGAATTATTTTTATTTATTGTGATATGTATAATACTATCTATGATTTTTGACAGTCAAATTATTGTTTCAAATAAACAAAATAAATCTATAAGATAAATGGTTTTGTATTGTAAAATACCATTTTGGATTGGTCGTTCCCCTCCATGAAATCAGCCTCAATGAGGTGCAACACGAACGATCAGCGCAGTTAAAATCTAAGCCCAAATTGGAAGTAATATATTCTAGAAATTTATTTAAAATTGATATGAATTAATTCATTTACATTTTTAATTGTGGTGTAATTCCTAAAAAAAAAAAATATTTACTACTAGTGATAATAAGCAATAATCATACTAGATTGCCAATAACAAAAAAAACTTGATTATATTGAAAACAACTTACTACTCAAAAGGCTGATAGGTTAAAAATGTTTCGCAATTCTCAAAAAGTGATGATTTATACATTATAGCAACAAAAAATCATAAAAGAAGAATATTGCACTTACGATAAACAATAAAAATAATGATCAATGCGAATATGTGCAGTGTTTACCAAGTCCGTCATTTAAACTTAAAAATGATAGAACCCCAAACACCTGAACAATTATTGATATATGCTCATACACAGTCTGACAAGTTTAGGTTTGACAACTAGCAGGGCGATTTAGAGCAATTTGATACAATTATGACTAATAGACAGGCATTTTAATAATCATACTGAAACAAATGGATGAATGATTTCAAACAGATATCAGTATGAAGAAATTGACAGTAAAATTATATAAACACAATTATTTTATAAAATATATATAACATGCAGTGAATTGACCCAAATTTCAACTTTTTGTTAGGCATTAAAGGGCAAGAATGAAGTTGAACTGAGTGTTATTGTGAGTTTGATTCCATCCGCAAATGCCTGAAGGTATAGGAAGGCAAAACTAGGCATGTTGATGTAAAATTGGTGTTCAAATGTGATCCATCAAGATCTATGAAACACATTCAATAGATATAAATTATGAAGAAAAGAATTATAAAAATTGATAATAAAGCCACACATTATTCAAGTCAAACTGTTTTTCATGAAAAAAGTTATTTGAGAATATTTAATGTCAAGCCATAAGTAAACCAACATATTGAAATATACAATTCAAATTTCACATTAATCTTTAAGCACACACTCAGACTAATTCGCCTTGTTCTTTACAGACCAAATTTAAGTGAACATACATTTTATCTGAATAAAATCAAGTTTATAATGGGTTTCTTCATATTGTAGGCTTAGCTGTAAGATTGTTTATAGAAAGTGGTAATGTAATAAGTAAATACTTTTGAATCGGAATATGGCAAAGTAGCAGCAAAATGGTTAATAATACACTCTGGATTAAAAAGTAGATTTATGAATAAATTACTGGTCGAACTAACTCGGATGTGCTGAATTAGTTTTCAATTTACCTGCATATAAAAACACACTAAAGAAAAACGACTTTCTACCATTTTATTGCATTAATGAAAGTAAATGTTCAATTTACATTTACTCGACAGAACTCAATTATAATAAGATAAAGGTACTGACATATTTATCTTAACAAAAATTGATAGCCGTAATAGCTATCAACATCATATGTTTTTTAGGGTTAAATATTTTTATCCTATTAAAATTTGATTTCTTCGGCACAGTGCACACTATTGTTTGATAATGTAAATAATGACTGGAGGTATATTAGATGTTGGTAATCTGATCTGTTCATGTTGAATGGACAAATCGTATTACAATAATTTTCATTGTGAGCAACGAGAGCAGTATTGCAAATGCACAGCACACTGAAAGTTTTATTTTCACAACTAGTTGCAAAACCTATATACCTACCATTTCTCTGGACATTTCATAAAATTCAAATCAATTAAAATTGCTGAGCTATGCTATGTGATAAGATTTTTTTTTTTTTTAATTTATTTAACAATTTTTATTACCTAGTGGCAATCGGAAAGCATACAACACAAGAAAATGGTCTTTATACAAGTGCCATTTTTTGATTTTTTGCAGAAGAATTTCTTGCAGTTCAACATTCGTTAACAGAATGAAAAATGTTTGAAAAGTATTTTTAACATCAGTTTTCTTATGGTTTAACGATTTTGAAGCTGTTAACTATATATCAATATAAGAAATTTACTCAATAGGGATTTTTATTAGTTTTATATGACGAACATAAAAATATAAATATTACTAATGAATCCAGAAGATAATTAATTTGTGAAATTGAAACTGGCAAGCAAAAATATTAATATTATATATCTATTTAAAATGTAACATATTCAAAAATCAATTTATGGATTTCTGTTGTGAAAATCCAATTTATAAATCGATTTTTGAATATGTTATATTTCAAATGCATAGATGATAGGTCTTAATTGTATGTGATATATATATATATCACATACAATACATACAATATATATATATATAGATAATGAGTAATCTATCTATCCTTATCTGAAATAAAACCATTTAACTCTTTATTGAATAAACGAGAGTTACTGAAGAAAAACTATGGTTGAGACAAAAACCTTAAGTTCATTTGCTCTACCATAATGGGAAAAGAAATCTATGTATATCAGATATACATATAAAATAAACTGTCAATGGTCATATGTATAAGGTAGCACTTACAGTTTAACCACTTACCAGTTGAATTTTTCTGAGAAAGAATGCTTAAAAATTGTCACATATTTTAAAATGTTTTTAAACATTTATTTTTATAATTTTTTTTATTTTTTTCAGAATAAATTAAAGCCTAGTTTTACATCACAATTCGAAGAAGAGTACCTTGTTTCTTTTCGTGACCCGTGTTAAACTTTCCTAAGTAAAGCCGCGCCCGAGTCACGCTCGGGCAAAACTGTCAAGTGGTTAACAGAATAAAATAAGACACCAATCAAAACCATAGATAAGCAACACACTATCAATTTAACGCATAAACACAGAATTTTTCATCATTACTTACAATTATAATTCAATTTAATGAATGGATAGCCTATGACATTTCATATAGGAATAAATTATCAGTTAATTTTTTTATTGGAAAATATACTCTAAGAACTGATGAAGTCAAAAAAACAGCACCTTTGTCAAAAATATTATAATGGCATTGTGCCTGGCAAAATACAGCAATACAACATGGTGAAAAAATAGCAATGTATTTTAGTTCTACAAAATGTTATAATGAAGTTCTAAGAAAATGCCAATTCAATCAATACACGTAAAAATTAAGAACACTCACATGGCATTGTACAAATAAAGTGTTTATAAACAAAAAAATTATGACGCATAATAACTTCACTTAAAGGTAATCTTTAAAGAGATTATGATTTCGCCAAGCAAGGCTTCTTTAGACACAATTCGAGGATATTGTGAAAAAGATGCTTCGCAATAATAACATTGATATTGTCCATTTGTAATTTAGAAAGTCACAAAAGTGAAGATACATGCAATACCAATTTATGAAGGAGTCTTGCAGAACCATATCATGTCACTGCAAAGACTATTACTTCTCTAGTCTAGTATACCACTTCATTATATGCCATACTTTTAGAAGAAATCGATTATGTTAAAAAATAATTACATCTTTCACTATAAAATATTTAAGGTTTGAGACTTCAACCCACTAACTGCTAATGTCCCAACTGTTAAAGTGGTAGATAGCAATGTGAGAAAAGAATCGTGAGGTTAATTATAGATTATAAGCAATTTTTACATATATATATAATGAAATGAATTGCATTATGTTTTTCCGGTTAAGAAAAAATGTTAGGGTTGCCACAGCAATATTTTTTTTATTTCATTATCCAATTTAGTCAGATAATTAAAATAAATCTTTCCATTAATTTCTTTTATCTTTGAACATGTATATTATACTATTTAGGTAAAACCTTTTTAGAATTAGCATATCAATACCCAGTAAATAAGGGAAGAGTGGTCACAACTCGTCACATGTGATAATATGGCAACCCTTGGAGGGCAGGACGCATGTGGCAATTTTGAGAGAAACAAATATTTTTACCTAATATATGCTCGATTTCGATATTTAAAAAAACCACATTGACTCATTGATGGAGCTACAAATATACATAAAAATTTTGAAATATTTAATTTTTTTAATTTTTGGACACCGGTGTTCATTTGGGATTGGTATTGTGCATATATTCCGGACACAAGTATCCACTTAGGAACCGAGTGGTCAAAGTGGCCATTCTGCACAATAAAATTCTTCATTTGGACTCGTTTCTTGTACATCAGTGCAACATCAATATAGTTTCATTTAGTTTGATTAGCAATAAATTTATTATTTGACTTAATACTACTAAAAATGACTCCCACAAATCAATTCGTCACATTCAAATAGGTAAGCGACTAATTTTATTTGAACCATATTTTTTTATATTTTTAATTTTTGGCTGAATGGTATTTTATATTATTGTTTATTACAACACATGATACTATTTCGATTTTTATCATCAATGCCAACCAGCATTCATTTCTGGTTTTTAAAGTGTGACAACAGCTTAACAGTTTTTAGAAAATATGAGCAAACTTTCGAGATATTTTTATAATGCAAGCATGAATGTGTATGTTACATCAGTCACAGTTACAGGTAATAAATAATATTGTTAAGAATAATAGAAAAAAACATTGACTTGGATAAAAAAAAAAAACTAACAGCCAATAATACAAAAAATCTTTACGGGTAATATTTACTAATGACTATAGTAGTATAGTATGTACTTATGCATGATGATTTAAATTATTTGATAAATTAATTAAAAAAATAACACAAATATATGGTTGTAAGTGTATCAATACAATTATTAATTAAATAATTATCAGTAACCGCATAGTTAGAAAGAGTTCAACAATTCAATGGAATGGAACTTAAAAACAAATAAAAAGTGTGAAATTTACTAATACAGCAACATTGAATTGGTTGGTCCTCTTTCTATCTCATACATATATACACTGTAGTTATTTTGGCATCATTTCCAACCAAGATACAGCACCCTCTCTATTTTACCTACACAAATATGTTTCCATGTGACCATGGATGTAATGATTGCATGGGAACAGTAAATTCTGTGTCTGTTTGATATCCACCTCCAAACAGCAGTAAGTAATTTTGTAATTAGAATGCTATGAAATATACAGTGATTTGACTTAAGTATTATATCAACAGGACCTTCTATAGATAGTATATCAGCAATTCATTTGTAAACGGAAATATTCCCACCGATATTTTACGATAAAAGTTAGAATAATTGTTAACCTTAGTAATATATAACCTAAGGATACAGTGAGTTATCAATTATAAGTTGATATTAAAAATGAACTTCCACTCAATTGAAGCCACGTTATCAACACAAATGAGTAAAAATGATTTGAAACAATGAAATTCATATTGTTAATTGTTGAATAATATAATCAACACTGTTATTTTCATTTTGAGCATCTCAATTTTTTTCAAGCAATTTTAATCTAAAGGTAATCCCACCATTGCAAGTGCAATGCCTATATGTTTGCATCAAATTTTGTCAGTTACTTACTGTCATCTGTTTACAGTAATGTTTCTCAAGTCTGTTGGCATGTTTTATTTTTTTTGCTCAATAAAATCATGGCGGTTATCAAATTGGACCCCTCTGAAACTTTTTCAAATGCAGTTCGAGAAAAAGAAAAAAGTGAGTAGAGCCTACAGTGGATGAAACATTGTTTCTGTGGTTTGAAAAATCATATGATTTTTGGCTTATCAGAATTAATGTTCATTTGAAAATGCGACCGCAATAAACTAAACCTACTGTATTATATATATATGTATACTAAAATTGGATAAGTGATGTTCACAATATAATATAAGTTGGTACTCACACCAGATGGATTTTTGACAAAATATGAACCGCTAGATCCTTGGTAGATCCTTTCTGGGTATATTCCATTGTCGATTGCCACCTCCGCCTGCCATACCAGATCACTAAACTCCGGGTCATCTGAAAGCATCAAATTTTAATAGAATAGCATTCTTTTTTTGAGAAAATTTTATATTTAAGTCTCATTACACCATTCAGTATCAACCAAAATTTTCTCAATCTTAATAGGCTGTTTTTTTTTTAATATGAATAAATGTTTGCCTTGGATTTAAACTATTTGATAATTGAAAAACCCTCAAGGTAGACAAAATTTTATTTTCACTGATGCCTAAGGCCATGGAAGCAGGGACGTACCAAGCTGTTAGCCTGACTGTGTACAAACTTAAATTGACTGCCCCCATCGGTTTATACATGTAAAAATTTAAATAAATCCTTCAATCTATATGACTGTAGAAATGTTGGGTTTGATAACCATACATATTGAAACCTTGTAACTCAACAACGATTAAATAATATGCTGCGAATAAAGACAGAAAATTATTACTTCATAAATTAAAAAATGTTTTTGACCCATTCCCTTCAGAGCTGCATCAAGGATATTTCAAAAATTAACTCAGTATTGTTGGTGTTAAGAAAACTTATGAAGATTATCATGAAGAATCAGGCTAAACATTTTACAATTAAAAAATTATGTGACAAGTTTTGACACTGTTCACAATTTCTATTTTTTTTGTCAATTATGACATCTCAAAAGATAAGATGTTAGCAGCCAGGGGTTCAATATCTAAGGCTTCAAATTCATTTGGCTGCTCAATGAAATTGGTAACCTGTGTGTGCTGCACGACTGCACAAAAGGTATGATCAGACTGCATGGATACATAGAATAATATGAAGTTGTTTGAATTTCTTAATTTTAACCAAGGTATGTTAAAAATATTAACACAGGGATTTTTCATAACTCACTTTCTTTTTAACAAATTTCAATCAGAAACTCCAATATCAAAGTGAGTAAGTAAGAAGAGTTGAAAATATCACAGGTACCCACAGTTTTTAATAATCAAGTTAATACATTAACATGCTTAGTTTAAGATTTGAGTCTCGTGTCACAAACATCAAAATGCATTTGAATTGGAAAAGTAATAATTAATTGTTCGAAAACAATTTTCCATAATAGAAAATATTTAAAAATTGATTGGATATGATAACTAGAGATAGAAAAGAGAATAAATAAAATAAACAAATAAATTTTGGGATACTGAAGATGCTTCATTAGTCATTATATTCTGCTTAATGACATCTGCCACTGGTTTACACGAATAAACAAAAACAATAAGCATTAAAAATTTGATTTAACAATAAGAAGCAAATTACATGGGTACAATGTACGAATGATTAAAATTATTTTATGAAGTGAAGCCTACCACGACGAAATAAACAAAAAATGAATCATGATTGCATAAATTAATAAATAATGTTAGTATAAATAAATTTTGCATACTTCTCAAAAGCAATTGCACAGAATTAAATGACGACAAACACAAGGACATATTTATTTCAAAATTGATGAGTTAACGAAACACCCTCAGTTGGCAATCAGATTATTTCACAATGGATATTGCAGTTACTGCGATCTAAATAAATGTTGAAAACATCAAAAACTTTTGGCATTTTATCGAATAGGTTTGCTAGAAGTACTTCCATACCCTGGTCACTTGTCAATGATGCAAATTTTTTCACAATGATATTCAACAAAAAAAAAATGAGTGTTCATGTTTACACAAGAACAGGTGTAGGAATGTGTTTTTAATTGCATGATGAACTCAAGATTAGTCAGACTATTACTAATTAAGTAAGTTTTTATGCTAGTAAATAGTTTAGTGGGAATAAAATAAAACTATGGCTAGGCAAGATTTTTTAAAAAAACTTCTGCCTATGAAATTTTATAGTGAATACTTTTCAACACCACAGTCAAAAATCTTTATAATCGAATGCAATGATTAACTATCATAATAAAATGTAAAAATTATTCGAGTACGTCAATTTGTAAAAAATTGTTACATGGACATTCAGTTTAAGTGAAATCTAACAAAGATCTTTTTTCAAAAGCACTCGGTTTATGCATTTTTCACAAGAAGTTACCTTTCAATTCGGCGATTGGGTTTAAATATTCGCCATCGTATATACAGATACGATCGTCAGTCCCGTGGGGGGAAATTTCATTGACTGAATTTTTCGATACACTCAATTCCAATTTATCCATCTTTAGAATTGATTGGAAACTTTATTCTGCAATCGATGGCTACACGCGTCTCATAACATATGCTTATTAATCCTCAATAGAATATTTACATTTGCCACGAAATACACAACAATGCACTTCACAGACCTGGCGAAAACTACACCGTCGCAATTACTTTTAATCGCGAAACGAATGGGTATGTAGAAAGTAGGAAGCCGTACGATTACATAGAACGGAAATCCACTCGGCGGGACATGTACTCGGCTCATAAAACAACAATAATTAACTCGCGAGTACGCAGGAGTGACAATAGATTAGGACACCTGTCACACAAATAATAGCACAGAGGGAAACGTAATTTGTTTACCGATAAATTGGTTGAAGGAAATATCGAGATCGCCGCGACCCCCGAGAAGGGGTTGCGACTCTCTGTTTATCCCCGGAGAATCCACTGCGCTGTCAAATCCGACGTCCGGAACCAGACAGATCTCCTCCGTGCTGCTGGACAAGGACACCACGCTGTCATCAACTTGATTCACAGGAAACTGGCTCTTCGATTCCAAGTCTAAATTCAACAGAGGTTCTTCCGTACTCATTAGGATTCACAAAGCCAACACTTCTAGACTTCATTTATTTGGTTTCACGATTTATTTAACGAGAGTGCACAATAACATCACGCAGAATATTTGACCCTTGATTAGTCAACCTACAAAACGATTGCACGCAAGTACACTGTCATCCTGATGTAATTTTTTGGTGTACTGTGTCTTTGTCTTTAGTGTCCAGCATGGTACCAGAAAGAAAGAGATATATATATCTATCTCAAGCTGTATAATATACTTGAAAAATAGGCGTATTTGTCAACTCTTTCTATGGAAAACCGTTTTCGTGAGTAAAACAGCGATGGAGATAATATTATTTAGTGCGCCGTATATACTAAACCAAAGGACAGCTGATATGCCAAACATAATGATAACGCAGATTCCTAACAAAGCATTCATCCGAATGATCAAAAAAGTTTCTGTTTTATCATTGCAAAGAGCGGAAGATTTGAATGATAATAGAAATTTCTGTAATTCAATCTCTATCAATTTAAATTTATGTTTTTTAAGTGTTTTGAATAGAGAAAGATTGGATTTTTTTTACATTAAGAATACCAAATTTGATAAGAAAAGATACTTTTTTTACATTTTGCGGGAAAAAATGTCCGGTATGTTATTGAGTTAAGTAACTTACCACGTGGATCACTTATGAAAGGTGCAACGTTTCCACCTTGAACTAATTAAAAATAACTTTATACATTTACGTAATTCAAAAAATCAAGTTTGCTTAAAATTAAGAAGAGGTCTCGATCGGTTGATATTTCAAACAGATATAGCCTCAAAATTTTTGGTGTCCGACTATTAAGTCAGTTACAAAAAAGGTCCTCGAAGGGCGCCAATGGCAGGTAAAATAGAAGTAAATCTTTTTGACCGTAATTGAATATGGTCGCTATTTTTATTGACAAAGTAGAGAAACTAAGGACTTATTTCAGAGCCCCCGCACATAGCACACCCAGGTATAAAAGTGATCGCTTTGTATTGTTTATGTATGTATTATATCAGAGATTCCTAAGCTTTTCGTACGATAGATCGCTTCGCGAATACTTTGAAATAAAACTTGACTTATTTTCTTATACAGACTGTATGAATCTCTTATGATTACATATATCAAAATTACATTAAACACGTTTGAATTGGTTGCAACCAAAACAGTATATAATGTTTTATAGATTTGTACGTAACATAGTTTGGGAAACCAGCTTAGATAGATAATATACCTGCATGTCTACATTTACTAAGACATTTTTGTTCGATACCTGCTAAAAATCTTGAGGTTAAATGCTTTAAAACAGACGTGGTTAGTTGTAGAAATAAAAAATACCACAATTTAAAAAATATATACGAAAATAGCAAAAAAGGTGGTTGTAATACTGGCACATTTGTAATATCTGAATAATATATGTATTCATATTAGTAACACTATTTCTTTCTTCTAAATTTTACTAATACGAATCGACGTTATTATTTTTTCAAATTTATTTCAAAATTTATTTGAACGCCCGCAAATGTCTTTATTGCGCTTTATTTTCCGTATTAGCCATTGACAATATTAACTCTTTAATTAATTATTGTTCCCAAAAATATTTCTATGTTCATAATTTAATTGTAAAATTTCACTTATTATTCTTATTGGTGAGTATATCAGATTTGTTTTTCATTTGTAATAAACTATTAGTTTGGTTTTTGCAGATTAGTAGATTTTTAATAATATGATGTGATTGAAATTTTATTTGTATATTTGGTAATTATTAATTCATTTTTGTTTTGCCTTGTTTTAATTTGCATGTATCCATTTACAATTTTTTCGGTTAGTGAGGTCCTGATGTCTGTATAATAAAGTTGTGTTTTATTTATTAAAACATTTTTTCTGAAAATAAAATGATTGATATTTCAAATAGGTCTCTCTCTCTGTTCATACAAATTTTGAATCTAATAAAATGAAGAATTTAATTTCTTTCTGTCTGATGAAATTGAAAATTTTTATCACAAACGATGCAACGTTCAGCAAATGCATTATAATATAATATATAAATAACAGCTGTCCGGGACATTGAGTCTGCAGCTGCCTCAAACTAACAAAACTAATATAAATTCTGTTATTATGGAAACATGTGCAAAATAGCTTCATATTGTTGCCTGAGAACTATACTGGGACACCTAAAAGAACACTTTTTGATGCGATGATTCCCTTTCTTTCAATAAGGATAGTTCTATAGTAGTTTATATTTACTTAAGAGAAAGAAATCTTTTTTTAGGATAACCTACTTTAACTCTTTGATTGCGGTGTGTCGATTTTTTGACGACCTAATCATAGTTCATATAAATTCAAAGAAAACACTTCTCATCTATGGAACCCGCATTTGTATTAAAAGATAGAGTATAGTGTAAAGCTATGTTGTAATATATTTTATGCATTGATAATATATTGAAATATTAATTTGTAATGTATAAAATTTACGTTAAAAAAAATCGCTACATAGTTTTGATTTTATCGTTTTTCGTACATTTAGTATATTTTTCGATGAATACAATATTTTCAAATGAATGGCTGTTATAGTCTCAAGAATGCATTGTAATATTTAAAAAAAAATGGTTCGACCAGGGGGTATGTATGCATGTGTGCGTGGGATGTGCATTGTGTTTACCACCATTTGTCGAATAGTTTATGACAGGGTCTAATATGCGAAACAGACCCACCATTTGGTTCTCAAAACGATAAAAATATTTGAAATGAGTTTATTTGAGAATACAACTAGAATAATTTTCTTAATTCGTGTATTTTTTAATTGGATTCGATTATTATTATTTCTATGTATGAATTAATAAATAACTTTCTGCTTATTAGACTGATGTTATTTTTTTGATATAAAATTAATAATTCAATATAAAATTAATGGTTCAATGTTTTTTTATTCTTGAAAGTTGAATTTTTAAATCTTCTACAATTATTTTATGTAATTATTTTTTTCTGTAAGTAAGAATATATTATGTCAATAAAACTTAATATTCTGTACATATACTGATTTTTTTTACTAATTCATCTACAAAAAATATATAAAAATATGTTACATAAAAATTTATTTTTTTAAGAAAACAGCACCGCTTTTATGTCAAGTATTTTACAAGTACATTAAAAACACTCAATAACTGAACACATTGAAGTGATTAAAATAATGCTGGAAGAACGCCAAACATTTTTGATTACTATCATGATCTACTTGGGTGATTTTACTTCTTTGTTGATGTTGATTACTTTTCAAGTGTAAAAAAAAAAAACCAAAACTCGTGATCCTTGCCAATATATTTCTTTTTATATTGTGGTTCTGTAAAATCATTCAAATTAGTGATATTACAAGGACTGGGAAGGTAATTACAAAAAATATAATGGACATGCTTACAAAACTAATCATGGACGTACCCAATAATAATAACCCAAAAGACCCACTTACAATACTCCATAAACTTGTTGTTCTAGATTTGAAATTCAAATGTAAAATTCAAATTTTTCGTTCTAAAGTTGGCGATACTATTATTTCAAATGAATATAGCGTGACTACCTTCATGACACTACTTAACCGCTTGAATACCGTTTATATAAAAGCAAGTGTTTTTTGGGCACTGCATATTTTTCAGATCCCTCTGGTAAATGTTTTTTTTTAGTTTATTTAAGTACATATTGATCGTTGTTATAACGCTTTTTTCTAGTTTTGATTGAAAATTATAAGATTTCTCAAAAAATACCAGCACACAATAATATTTACTTTTACTTAAATGATTTTTTGTAATATTATTCCCATTTTGATTCTATCTGAAGTTAACTGATATATATATTTAACTGAGAATATTATTTTTATCATAAAATAAAAAAAAACAACGTCTCACATTTTAATATATAGTATTATATGGGGGCTATAATATATCGAATGGATGTATTACTTTTAGTTCTATATACGACGTTTTCACCATGTATATTCACCATAATAATATTGGAATATCTGAATGAATGATTTTTTTTAATCATGGACACTTCGTCACCATGGAAATATATATTGAACACCGGTATCCTACAGGATTCAAGTGATTTTAAAGGTTCGTTTATTTCCGATAAAATTACACTTAAATTACACAACTTAAATTTACTTAAACACACAATTTAAAAACTATTTATAATTTTATACAATTACGCCTAACATAATGCAATCATACCTGCATCTTCTAACAGATATCGTATCTGCAAGACACTAGCGAGTAATATAATCAGTAGTGTATTAAGCATTTGAGATGGCCCAAGCGCAATAGAATTTGAAGGCACAGTCCATCGAGCAGCAAACAAACGTCGCATTTTTTATCTGATATTATCCATAGGTATTATTTTTAATATAGATTAAAAAAAAATTGTCAACCGTATAGTCATAAGATATCATAATACGTCCCATTATTAATGTCAAAGGCGTTCTGAGCACACAATTATTATAAAAACATATCATAGTTATTTATTCAACAGCATCAATTGTTACTACAAAATTATTAGAACTTTACATTAAATAATGAAAACTGCATATTTGGGTTATAAAAAGGTTTTATCGAGGTCCACAAAATTCCTTGGCTCCAAGAATACGTCTTTTGCGCTTACTAAGTTGTTTCCTGCTGGATATAATACTACTTTTTCAACCTTGAGGTCCTTTCTTCATACATTTTCTTCATATTTATCAAATTTCAAATGTTTCATCCGTAAAGATAAATGAGAAAATAGAAAGATTACTATGATGACCCACAATTCAATGTATATATTATTATTTTCCTTCTATTGCTTTGTAAATAGTAATACTTTAGACATTGATCTTTATGAAACTAATCGTATCACTTAAAATCGCTAAAATTAATTTTGGGGTACATGTGCAAACAGTATAATTCTTTAAAAATAGAATGTCAATTTATTGAATGAATGGAGCAAATAAATATTAACCACGTAGACACTGAAAAAAACTCCGCACGAAAAACACAGAAAGCATTGCAAAATTATTCATGTCACAGATTCATGTGTTCGAAATTGAATAAATAATTTTCTCGCATGAACGACGCCGGTGTTGGACGTATGGTTCTTTTTTTAATTTTCCACTTCATTACGACCGCCGTCAGTGAGGCAACATTAAGTCATCTGAAGGTTTCAGTGCGACGTGAAAAATATTATTGTCTACGTCAATATCGAAACGGATATCATTTTTAATTGTAGAATTTTTGCACCGTTTGTAATAAATCTTACCAATGCAATAATTATGTAAAAAATATGCTTGGCAGGTCATGACTCATTCAATATTTATTGCATATCTAAATGGAAATATATAAGAAAAAACATTGCCAAGTTTTTCTTACGGACTTAATATTACTTTATAGTATTGAGTGATATGTCAGTATATCTGTCTATAATATCAAAGATATATTCGGCACATACACACCTTCTCTCTCTCGAGTATTCGATACAAGCATATGCAAGAAATTTGAATTTATTTCACGGTGAAAAAAATAGCAATGTATTTTAGTTCTACAAAATTATTTTTAAGCAATATAGTTGATAGCTATTTCGTCAGAACTATGCTTAAACTAACATTCCCTTATCTATATATAGCCGTGCAGAAAAGGCACACAACACATCCTCTCTCCTGTTCCAACGGTCTAGCTTGTTACTTTAACACGTTGACACTAAATTTTCAAAAATTCTAAATGAAACAATAGGTGTCTATGACAATAAGTTTATATGTGGGAAGGAAGTGGTCATTATGGAAGCAAATCAGACCACCCCTTTGTACAACGGCTGGACAAGTGGCGATTATTATGTTAGTTTGTTCGTTAAGAATCCTTTGTGATAATTGGTGTCTATTGATTTCCAGCTGTTCCAAAGCCGTCATTCTCCGACACTTACTACAAAGATGCAAACATTTAGGCGCTGAGTTTGAATTTATATTATGTGATTCATTAATAACGTGATTAGCGAATTGTGAATCTGTTTTTTTACTGTTGAATGATCTTACATTTGATTACATCTTGAATTTATTTATTTTTATCATATCATTTTCATTACACTATACAATTATATTGTTTGATACGGGAATAAATTAACGAGTGGATAAGTATTTTTAAAGTATTTATTTGCTTAAATTACATTACAACGTAAAGTTTCTTGAGTTATAAAATATTCTTAAAATAAATGAAAATAAAACATAAATAATGACAAGAATTGATTTGACACCCCTTTGAAATCAAACACACTTTCTTTGTTAATTGCGGAACTATTGTCAAATAATTCGGGCTGTGTCTGTAAAACGACACTTCTATCTTTTCATGTAGCAAAAAAATGTGCTCAAATAATAATAATGATAATTGAAATTTAAATTGGCAACTGTGTCAATCTCTTTTGATAAAAAAATGTAAATTTCAAAGAGTTATCATATTCTCTTAACGTAAGATTTTTTTATTTTTTTAGTGAGAAAATCCATTCGCCTGTCCTTGCTGCGATCCACCCCTATTTGCAAAATCGGCATGATTGCCATAATATCCTCCGTACCCGTTGGCAGCTGCATACTGTTTCAAATCATTATACAAACTACCCCGATCTGCGAAACCTTGTTTGCCGTAATTGGCATCTCTGTATCCTTGATCATAATGTTTTCCATTTCCAGAACCTCCAGCTGCTTTCAAAAGCGCAGCGCCAAAGTCACCGTATCTACTATAATGTCCGCTCTGCTGGGCTTCATCGTAGAACTTACGGTTTTTCTTATACTCTTCTTTATGATGAACGTTATGGAAGCCGGTCGTTTTAGATCCTTTATTGTAACTATTGCTTACTGCAAAGTCAGCTCCGTTTGAACCCTTTTCAATAGCATGCTTATCATTATAATAGTTAGATTGGTCACTATGTCCAGCGTTGCGTCCTCCCTGATCATTGTAATGAGTTTTTTTTCCATCAGCACCATGGCGTCCGCGATATCCATTTTGAAATCCGTCGTATTTATTGTAACCGTTATTGCCTTTTTCGCCTCCTGCGGAGTAGTACCCGTCGTCAAAATTACTTCCACCGCCTTTTTCAAAATTTGATGCGCCACCATTTAAGTAAGGTATTTGATCAGCACCACTATCGACACCCTTCAGAGCTGTTTGATGATCGTACTCCGTGTAGCGGTATGGCCTACCCTGAGGAAATGAAGTGACCGATGAAATAAACACAAACACTACTCCGCACGTCGATATTCCAAAGGGATGAAGAATCATTTTGATTATTTAAACTGAGACGTGTATTGATATTTCCCAATACTGAATACTGAATGAAAATATTGAGCAATTTCTGATATTTATACAAATCATAGATGGTTTAATCGGAATGTGGGACGTGTCAAAGCGGGGGTACAAGGCTCTTTTGTTTTACTGGGGGTTTTCCGGGTCACTGAGCATCTACAATAAGGTCGGTTTTGCAAGAGGTCCAGCTCAGCTTTCGCTAGATCATGACGTGTGACCAATCGAATGTCAATAGTGCTAGCACGGCACCTCTTATTAGGTAGTCGTCAACGTCGACAATTTCAAAATAACAGTTTGTTACGCACATTGATGTGTCAAGGTGAATTTTCATTTTGTATTACCTTTTATCCGACACCTAGAGGTATAAACAAAAAAAAAAAATAACGGTCTACCATTCCCAACCTGTATTCTACTATGATGAATCAATACAAAAACACAATATCGTTAAGGTGTTGTACGTTTAATTTATTATTTGTAAAAATCACACATTATTGACCATAAATTCGAAATATTTATAATTTGGAATTTACAGTGAAAGATCTATTGATGCTGGAAATGCTGTCTCAGAAAACCTTTTTTTTTACTTAAAGATAAAAAATCAATAAACTTTTCAAAAGTCTGATTTCCATAATAGGTTTTAAAAAAAAATCCGAAATTTTTAATGGATACTTCATAGCAATTATCAATAAAATTAAGTATTTGTTATACTTTAATTTATTATAAATGGACCGGAGCAAACATGTCACAGATAGTATGTATTGAAATAATGTTCATTATAGTAAAATGCATGAATTATTTCACTTCCCCAATTAATACTATTGTCACGTCATTATATTTTATAAATTTTTATATACCGATATGAAATTATATTAATATTTCATAAGTCTGCGGTGACATATTAATTTTATAGAAATGGTACTTGGCCGCTGAATTTCACTGGTACTCAACATGTTTTTTTTCAAACAAATGAATACGTGAACTTTTATTAATCATGGGATATTGGTAAATTTTTCGTTTAAGTTACTAATATCTTTACATTCCACCAGTATATAAAAACAATAATTTATTCAAATGCTTTTTTGAACTTTTTATAATGATGATTTAATGGATATATATAAATCGTTTGTCGCGTTCAAGAAAATAATTATTAGGAATAAATATTCTGCAGCTCTAAATTTTAAAGACCCCCAATAAGATAAATAATTATCTATTATTTAGTTATTATAGATAAAAAGTAGGGTTTATTCTTACGAAATATGAGATGAAAAATTATAAATTCTTATTACTTCCTACATTCCATTCGTATGTCATATTTTACAGTTTGTGCACATGGAAATGGAAATATTGGATTTTTGTGTCTGTGGTTTTTCTATTTCATAGCTTATTGAAAGCGATGAACTAGTTTCGTCAAAAATAAATATCAATAAGGAAACAGATACGGTTAAAGTAAAATGATTATTTTATATGTAAAAAAAGTTAATGCAATCGTCGTTTTTTAAATTATTTCCTCGACAGATTCCATTTCTTTATATTTTTATTTCATTTATGCAATTATTTTGACAACTGAACATAGTTTAGCGATTTGCTTGCATTGTCTTAATTTTTTACCAAGTAACTTCAAAACAGAAAAAATCTGACGTTATTAGCTTTTATTCTTCATACATACCATATTTAAACACTTTGTTCTCACGTATGTAATAGGCACACTAGTATTTTTCGAAATGTATGCTTATTTCCGAGATAGAAAGTCGATGAACTTCAACATGGGCGCGTACCATGGTTTGAAATGCTGCGTTGTATGCTAATCGGTCATGCCAAGAGGAAACATTACTCAATCTTCTCGAAAATATCACTCATTGTGATGACATTGTCGGTCGCTAATGGTTTTTTCACTCAATTAAAATTCTTGATGCAATTGGAGCGTTCAAATTATAGGAAATAATTTGTCCGTATGACTTTATCAAACAGTAGGCAGGTAGATGTACTTGTTTTATTTTTCCTTGCAAACAATCTGTTGCACCAATTCTAACTACATTCAATCTTCGAGTTACAAATACTCTTCAAACAATATATTGCAGAAGAAAGGGAAATAAAGAATATTGAGCGCACTTGGTAGAAAAAAAATATGTTTTATAGAAAATTGTCTGGAAAACTTATGCCATGGAATATTATTTTTTTAAACAAGCTTGATATTTCACATTATTGACGTGTTACATCAATAGTATATATTATAAAACCATTGTTTGTTTGCATGATCTAAGTTTATAGATTTAAAAGTTTTATTATCGATGAGATAAATGAAAATTTTTTGTATGGCTAACATAGATCACATCGTCTCCTACAAAGACTGGTAAATTTGAAAAGAATTTTCGTAAAATATGTGAAAAAAATGTTCTTTTAAGTATGGAATAAATTATTAATTCAGTAAATATAGATTTTTACTTTTTTATGAATTATTTAAAGGTTAAATATCTTAAACTGTTGGCTGAAAACGTACACTAATAATAAATATACATTGACGATATAATATTTCCACTGGGGACTCACAAGATCTAAGTCCTTTAACACAGTATCCGTGCAAATGGTTAATTTTTTGGACACATATATAATTGACATAATTTGCTATATTTTTTTTCGGAGCAGACTTTTGTCTTTTTCTGGGAAACTCTTTAAAATTGTACCAACTACCCTATTTCCTTAACAGAAAATTTTCAATTATAAAAACACATTTTTTTAGTACTTATTTCCACAATATGCAATATTTATGTTTGATCAGGACCGGTTTCGCTCATCGCGAGCATCATCAACTGATCAGTTGTCCTGATCAAAAAATATATTGTGGAAATAAGTACTAAAAAAATGTGTTTTTATTATTTAAAATATCATGCCTTTCCATCAAGAAGTGACAGTTAACACCTTAAAAGTGAGAAAACTTTTAATGACATAGCTTTATCTTGAAAGACATAAAATAGTATGGTTAATTTTCCAATTGAATAGTGTCGTGGAACTGTCAATAAAAATGTATTCCACTTTATAATGACAATTGATTCATTGGGAAATGTGTATCGTGTTCTGGGATAAGAAATACAAATGATTTTAAATTTAAGCAATGATCGTTTGATTTATGCGGAGTAATGTAAAAAAGTATAAAAAAATAATTAGTGCTCGCATTTAAAATAATAAATCGAATCTATGAATAAAACTAGATTTTATAAGTTTGTTTAATACATTTTCAAAAATATCAATTATTGATTGCAAAGGTTTCTCGAACAAAGTTTGTAAAGGTTGATTATTTATTGAGTGGAACGTGCCGCAGTATATGTTATATCCAAGAAAAAGATATTTGAATAAGTTTGCAGAAGTAAACTGTAGTTATTGAAGAAAAAAATAGTTCTAAAGAATATTTGATTGTATTTCTACAATATTTATTCAATAATGAAGAAAAACAACATCGTATAAATTATTAAATAGTGTTTTATTTACAGTATAAATCTAATATTAATCAAAAACATGTCAAGCAACGAATAGGTATAACAAACATCAATAAAGGCAACCAGAATGAGATAAAAAATAAAAACCGAACAGTAAAAATATTTTAATGCTTATGAGCGAATCCGTATTCGCTTCCATCAGAGTGTCCTCCTTTCTTTCCAAAGTCACTGTATTTGTTGAAGTGACCTTCATAACCAGCTTTGTCAGCATGTCCTTGATCGTGATCGTAAACCTGTCCCTTGTGAGAGTGGCCACTCTTTCCGAAGTTATCGTGGTGGTGTGCAGAATCATGATGTCCACCTTTCTTATGACCTCCGTGAGATGTGTGATGGTTGGCTCCAAATCCTGAATGTTTGTTGAATTTTCCGCTTTTGTGAGCATCATCATAAAAGTCATGGTCTTTCTTGTATTCGTCCTTGTGGTACACGTTGTGGAATCCTGTGGTCTTAGATCCTTTGGCGTGTCCCTTTTTTTCACCGTAGCTACCTCCTTTGTATCCTTTATCTGCCTCATGTTTTTGTCCATAATGATCTGCGCTATCAGAATGTCCTGATTTATGACCGCCGACGTCGCTGTAATATCCTTTGTGTCCATCTTTGAAATGTTTACCATGTTCACCTTTATCGAAATGGCTAGCAGACTTGTATCCTTTGTCACCCTTATCACCGTGGGCAGAGTGGCCGACGGCGCCGTAAGATTTTCCACCGCCATGTTTGAATGCGGAATCATGATGGTGACCCCCGTGTCCTGCGTTGGCGTATCCAGAATCTGCGGCGTAAGAGCCGTCATCGCCAGATTTTCCGGCACCTGCGCTTCCAAATCCAGCTGAGCTGTATCCTGTATCGGCTTCAAATTCAGCAGCGTAATTGGGGTGGTCTGCGCTTTTGCCGAAGCTGTCACCGCTGTAGTCAAAGTTTCCTGCGTAGCCAGTGAGAGAAGCGTCACCAGAATCATCATCGTTGGATTCCGATGAAAATTTTCCACCATTTGATTCGTCATCTCCACTCTCGTCACTCTCGTCGCTTTCAGCCGACGTCTTCTTTGGGGCTGCAGCGTGTTGTAATACTTGGCCGTAACTATTCTTCGGCAAAGAACCGATGTTGGCAGCTGGAGCGTATCCATTGTATGACGAAGCAACTGGAGCAGTATAATATTTACCGGCCTCATTAGCTGGAGCTTGGTGTTTGGGAGCAACGAATCCGTATGCGCCGAGTCCTTGAGAATAAGGAGCGGAACTGGCTTGTTGAGCCCCAGCAGTAGGGAACGTGTTCAAGTGTTTGTGAACAGCTCCGGCACCGAGCTGGACGTAGCTGGCGGGTCCATTGCTGTCGCTTCGGAAAATATAGCCTGTCGCTGATGGGAAAAGATCTGATCCCATCCTTCGGGACATGAACATCTTTTCTACTTTATGGTGAGACTCGCATGTTGCTGCGGCTGCGATCACTAAAACCAAAACTGTTGTTATAAACCTAGCCATGTTGGGAATTGTTTATTGCTCTACAACCTGATTGATACTGATAAGTTCTGCCGATTGTTGTCTATTTATATTCCACACGTCTCTGAATAAGATTGATCTCGTTTCGACGCCATTGACAAGCGGCCGGTTTCGCAACATGCAAACAGAATCGAGCATGATCTAGCGACATTGAGAAATTCCTTTAACAGTGTAAGATAAATTGAGAAATTTCCTTTCGCCGCTTATAATAATTCTAAGTACACAATAAATATATTTGTTATAATATTATTGTTGGCCCTGCTGTTTGGAGGACAGCATATTGATTTCGCGTCGATCGTTGCAATTTTTAATAAAAGCGAGAGTCGTTAATTTTTCTAAATTTAGCAATTTAATACGAAAAAGACTGTCATTGTGTGATTAATAATAGAATCTCGAATAAAGAAAAAATACTACAGAATCATTACAAATAGACAATAAATTCTACTGTAAGTATTAAAAATATATTAATAATTTACACACATTACCTAATACATATTATAATAGTTTATATGTGTATCATAATTGATATTTCTTACCAATTTTCCAAATAACAAGTACGGTATAAAAAAATAGAAAACATTTTAAGATTATTTGCTTATACTAAAGTTTATCTCATAATATTCATGAAAACAGAAGTTTCGTATTATCTAATTACAAAGGGCATTTAAAACCATTATATACATACGACATAGTTTACCAAAATAAATTCTAGTAGTATATATTATTTCAACAATATAAGCCACATTTATTGTATTATATTATATATATTTTCTTCTCGGTCATATATTTCTAATTATGGCTTAAAATTTTATCTACAATTTGTATCATTGATTTACATAAAAAATATAAATTGGTTTTGAATTTCGAATAATCTTATAACAAAAAACATTCTTAGCTTCGGCTCCTTTCGTAGCATTCTACGTCGTTGCGTAGCACCGGCATGTTTGACAAATATATTATAATATATTCTAATCAGATCAAAACATATAATATATTACACTAATGCATATATGTTTCTCAATATTTTCTCGCAGAATTTTGCTAACTTTTTTGTTTAGCTGGATTATGTCGTATGGTTTTTAATAGCAGTATTCATTATTGGAAAAACAATGTCGAAATAAATATATTTAAATTTAAAAAAAAGTACACAACCTGTTACGTAACTAAGTGCGACATTTGATGAGAAGTACTTAGGTATCTCAATAATAAATGTTTCGTAAATATCCGCATATATTATATTATAAAATCTAAGATTTGAAACTTTGATGTAAATAGATTGTAGATTCACCACTAGTATTACAAATTACCTGTAGAGAGGGATGCCGGGATAATACATTATTGAAATAGTGTATATATTTTGAACACTAATTAAGTAAGTACACGAAAATCAACGAAGAAACTTTCCGAAAGATCGTATATTAAAATTTAAATGTAAAACATTGTTTTTTCATTCGATATGCTATTAAATGTTTCATCAGAAAACTATATATAATATTTAAATAAGAAATAGAATCATTGTTAAATATATAAATAAATGTATGACATCGACTGAAGTTGTTTAGTGGAAATTTATTATCAAATTTGGATTTGTACAACTCCATATGTTTTGTCACTAACGACACGGGTTTCACCTTTCGGCATTTTTAGGTATTCTATCACACGGATGCAGCAGAACTGACACACAATAAACTATTAACATTTGTTATGTAAAAGAGGGATTAATAATAATATAAAGGAAAAGCATAGACTTTAAGGCTAGGATCCAAACATACAACTGAAATGACTTTCAATGCTATTGATTTAATAATAACGACAATCAATTGCCTGTGGTAAGTGTTATCAACATTAAATACTGTTTATTGATTTAATTTGCATTCACTTGGTAGAACTCCATTATAAAACTCAATAAACGTAGCTTTCAAGGTCAACAATAATTTAGGCAGACATCTTAAAAATAGTTAAGATAAAATTAATAAACTGGACAGAAGCTGTATTTTTAAAATGACCTGTGGCTTATGTTTATCCGTTTATATCGGACATACAGGTAGAAGAATATCTACTCGAGCTAAGGAACATGTAAGATCATTCAACAGTAAAAAATCAGATTCACAATTCGCTAATCACGTTATTAAGGAATCACATAATATAAATTCAAACTCAGCGCCTAAATGTTTGCATCTTTGTAGTAAGGGTCGCAGAATGACGGCTTTGGAACAGCTGGAAATCAATAGACATCAATTATCACAAAGGATTCTTAACGAACAAACTAATATAATAGTATCCCCATTAGTCCAGCCTATTACTTGGTCTGATTTGCTTTCGTAATTAACACTTCCGTCCCACATGTGAACTTATTGTCATAGCCGCCGTTTGTTTCATTTACAATTTTTGAAAATTTAGTTTTATTGTGTGAAAGTAACAAGCTAGGCCGTTAAAACAGGAAAGAAGATGTATTGTGTACCTTTTCTACACAGCTATATATAGATAAGCGAATGTTGGTTGAAGCATAGTTCTGACGATGGCGTGAGCCGAAATAGATATCAACTATATTTTTTTAAATAATTTATTTGAACTAAAATACAATGCTATTTTTTTCACCGTGTTAAATACTGTTAATGAGTCTTTGATGAAAGGATTCCATAGCAAATAATAATCAACTTAAAATCATTGAAATGTGTTCAAAATATCAACAATTCAAATTTGATATAAATAAATATCTTAACAATAGTTAGCATGCAACTGTTTTTCAAAAAAGTTAGAAACGTGTCACAATAATTCAGTATTACGACAGGTAGAAAAACAGATTTATCAGTTAAAATTAAAAATGAATTTCTACCAAGCTTTTCTGCCTCTGAAAAAATAATTATCTACGAGAAGTGACTATAATTTGGTATTCCTTTTGTTAATACATGTTATACGCGAACTGACAGCGCCAATGAAAATTAGACTCATTACTTCTGGACGACGTCAGAATTCCGAAGCTTTGCACATATGCTGTCATGTAAAAATTTACATTAATCATATTAATCATTAATTAAGAAATGTTGCAGAATTTTTCAAATTTAGCAAATATCTACTCTATGAAGTCATCACAGATCATTGTAGAGCTAAATAGTTTAATATTTGTAGCTTATAATTATAGGTAATTTTAAGAATAAGAAATACATAATTTCTTCCTTTAATTAACCGTTGTAAACTGTTGCAAACCTCATTGTAACAATAATTAATATAATCATACAATTCATTTAACTAAAATATCTTCTCGAAATTATATATATATTTTTTTTAAAGTTGAATTTGACTTCTGACGGATCGGCAAATTTATCGATTTTTTTTTTCCTAAAAGATTAATTATTTATACACCAATTGGTGTAGGTACGGTACAGTCGCATTTTCTTACGAATTGGTATTATATATTTCATATTCCATTCCGGCTTGTTCATTATTTAACCACTACACTGCATTTTAAAGCATGTTAAAATTTTGCAACTCCACGACTGCATATGGCTTTTTTATTGGGTTGGATTTCGGGCGAAGTTTTTGCAATTTTTATACGCATAGCAATGAAATAAATACGGTGACGGCATTTTCGTGAAAGACCTTCAATTATTTCCGTTCTGAGCTATGAGCAGGTCAAAATCAAGGAATTTTTCGCCTAAAATAAATCTTGCTTGTCAAAGATTTTTTTTCTTTGACTTATTTTTCAGATATAATATAAAATTAATTATAATAAGGTATACAAGATTTTCACTTCAACATTTTATGGTTCGCCATAAAATATGTACATTATGTATATAAAATAATAATATGTAATTTTTTAATCAACAATTAAGTACAATCAACCATTGCCAACGTAAAAAATAAAAATTGGTGAATAATAATTGAATTTAAATCAACGCTTAAATTAATATGTTGAATATTTCATAGGAAATTTAACAAATTTATATAATTACCTGTGTGAATTGACAAAAATAAATAGATAAAGAAATATATTTTTCTCTCGTTTCGAGCATTAAAATCTTAACCTTAATAATAATAATAAATTAATGTCACAGAAACTAATACAAAGGAAATATACAATAAAAAAGAACTAACCCAGATGTTTATTTCATCGTTTGGAAACTGAATTCAAACGAGATGAAAAACATGGATTTATTTTCTGACAACCTTTAATATTGCTGATGCAAACAACAAATATATTATGACATAGAAATGTATACATGATACGTTGATAAAAAAATATGTATAATTAAAAAAATTCTATAATACGGAATATTTACTAATTCGATGTCACACATGTACATTAACTTATTAAAAACATTTAATTCTCACTTTTATGAATTTTGTCCAATTCAACTCTTCATAATAACATAACAGTTTTGTAGAAAATCCATGTTCAATAGAGCCTAACAATTTTCAAAGGTTGCCTACTTATTTTTGCACACCTGGAGTCTGATTAGTCATTTTGTTTGAATAAAGTACATTCTTATACGCTTTCCACAATTACATATTTATGAACAGCCATGCTTAAAAATTTCCAAGGTATACCGAGTTTCTAGTAAACTGATTAGGTTGGTTATAAAGATTTAAAAAAAATCGTTTTAACCGTTTCCACTGCTTAAAATTTCAAAGACAAACATTTATGATCCAAACCTATACCTTCTTGGAAAACTCAATTGCACCAGCTTCAAGGTTTCTCTGTAATGGTACACAATGTGCAGTGTGATGTCTATGCGTGTCTCATTATCAATCATCCACGGTATGTTTAATTTGCAATAAAGCGAGCGTGAATAAAAATACGTTTAATTTATGGTTAGCCTAGCCTATGAATTATTATACAATACATTTGAAACTAACGCTTACAATCTTTAACCCCTTGAAGGATTTATGCAACTGCTGCTTTTTGACGCTTTCAATGCTAACTCTAAATGATTTGTATTTAATGCCAGACAAATTTTTTGATATAAACATTGCTAAATCTCCAGCCTGTCGATTCTAGTAATGCGTCAATTAAGACATTTTTTATGACCTGCATATATTTCACTTATTGCATAAAGCAATATTTACATTGCACATTTATTTTAATAATATAGTTTTTATTTAATTTTACGTTTACTCGCGGTATTTTTTTTTTTGCTTAGTAAAAAATTGTCATCTTGAATTATGATAAATAATAAAATTATAAAAATACATTACGATATTCAAAAATAGCTAATGCTCTTCTCAAGCTAACATCAAATCATTCTACAAATTTTGAATCAATAATAATAAAATAGGAACATGTAAAATTTATGATATTGACTGAAGATGCTTGATGGAATTTCAATACCAACTTATTGGGTGACTGACTGTCAGTTCTGTGACATCCGTGTGATAGAATGTCTGAAGATGCCGAAATTCGAAACCCTGGTCATTAGTGTATTTTCGAACACTGCAGTAAACTTATGTTTATCCGTATGCGAATATTCTAATTGGTGGACGTTCTGTCCTCGTTTATTGAAATTATTAGAATCTTTTCTTATTGCATTCCAATGATAATTTATTTTATCGTCCTGCCCCCCAAGTTTGAAAAAAATCAATACGGCCTGTTGCTCAAAAAGTTTTGTGGCTTGCTTTGTTTTTGATAATAAATACAATCTGTGTTGAAGGTATTATAATGTAGATATATGTTATGTGAGCTCAGTTTTCGTATTCAACCTGGTAGATATGTTATAAATGATGAATAAAATAATTAAGCGGGAACACGGACAAAACACGAGAAGCCTAATAATATCTTAAATGTATAATGGTTCAATTATCTTCAATTAATAATTCTTTCTTCTTGTAATACAGGGACAGACGAAAGCATACGCGGGAGCAAGTCAAATATAATATTTTTGTTAATGTTTTTTTTTAACATTGACTTTTCACAAAATATTTGAAATATTCTATGTATTTCTTTAGATGGATTCTTTAAAAATGACCATGTCCACCGCCGATTTTCTGATATCTGTGATCTTGTCTTGATTTCGAGACGTTATATCTTGACTAGACAGAAATAATCAACACGTGACAACATTTATAGAAAATGGTATAGCACGCATTGTTAAATTACAATTACGAATGATATTCAACAAACTTTATAGATAATTGCATATATTTAGACTGCACAAAAGGCGAAGTGGTAAACATATTCATATTATAAATAGCAATCGAAAAAGAAATAAAGTGATAAGCATTAAATAAATAAAGAAAAAAAAACTTGCTTCGTAATTTAAACAGCTATATGCCCTTTGAACTATTGCATGAAGATGTATTTTTTTTTTTACTTATAAGTAGGTTCAACTATCGCCATCACAATTGTTTGTATTGTGGTCAATATGTTGGCTGCCTGTTGCCCTATATCCTTCTTTCAGTGTTGGTAGTGGTTGCTAGTACGTAACTTTTTATTACAGCAGATTAAAAATGGCCGCTGCCGTCAGGTTCCTCACCCGCGCTAAAGGTAATTTATTCCCATAATTATGTAATCATTCTTATCACAATCATACGAAGAGCACGTGAAATAATGTTTGGTTGCAGCGAGGCTGACTCTCCAACCACTCTAAAATTCAAAATATTTTACCCTTTTACTTTCATTTATCCTGAAGGATTGTCAACTATAATGTAGCTTATAAGAAAACTACTGTGACATTATGCTATGTTCCATCTCGAGGATCGAAATGCTTATATTTTTATTATGTTATCTATGTACTGTTCGCTTTTTTACATTTGTCATCTGTCTGGGTCACGGTCTTCGGCCAATTTCACAGAGGTTATTATTAACTTCAATGTTACCTATGTATTACATTATATTACATTTTTTTTTATTTATCATTGTCCAGAATTGTATTTATATTCTAGTCTTATTCGATTGCACAGTTGCATAGGTATCATCCCTCTTTCAATACATTCTTATCTATATGTAGCTAAATGTTTTATTAATAATGTACAAAGTTCAATCAAACTCAAGCTTGACAATTGAAAGAACTACTAATTTGTGATGTAAACTTTATTATCAGAATGACATATTGACGTATGGTATCATGATTTTTTTATTGAACGTATTTTTTTTTCTCTTGGGTAACTTCCTGAAGTATAAAATAACTGTGTTGGTATGTGACTTTATATTCAATTTCTGTGCTATCAGACAAATGTATAGAAACACGTCTCCCAAATATGTTTTATTTATTTTATATTTAGACTTTGTTTTAATTTTTTATTCATATCAACACAGCTCCAACTTATTGTGTTGTTTTCATTCAATTAAAATTGATTGATGTTTACTATTGAGTCTCGCGTAATAATTCTTTCAACAATCAACAGATCACACAGTAGAATATTGATGGTCATATTAAAGTGTAATTTTAGTAGCTAATAATTTATCCTACATATATACTACTACAATAAGTTAAGTTATTATTATCATTGTTCCTTAAGTTTTTAATAATGACATAAAAAGCCTGAAATCATTTATGATAAATTATGTCACAGCGCAAACAAATGAAACACTAGTTATAAGCATCAGAAATAGAAAATAATTGAAGAGGCGTGGCATTTAAACAATTAATGTGTTGGACTATTTTTGCACTTACCACGACTAAACTCTAATGAACTTGTCACTTTCACAATGTTACTTAAAAAAAAGCCCAGAAATATATTGATTTAAAAAAAATCTAATTTAATAATTTCAATCCTAGCCTATTAAATATAGTAGGGACAGAGTTTTCATTCATATCGCCAGGAATGATAGATCAGCACCATGGAATCAAACTTAATTCGTTTATTTGTGGATATAGTCAAATAGATTAAAGTAACTTCTTTAACTTCAATGTCTAGTCGACATGATTCCCTTTTCTATCAATTTTGTAACATTATACAAAAATATTCTTTATTTCAAGCCTAGAATCTTTATGATGTTGTATGGTTTCCATACATAATAAATGATTAATACTTATCATTACGATCATAGTAATATAAACTTCAAAGAAAGTTTTTGGCTAGTTATATTTAGAATATGTCATTAATGATCGATTTATAATTTGTCACAGATGGCCTCTGCCTCACAAATGTTCGGTTCAGCTCGCAGTATAACCAGACTCGGAAGAATCTTAAGCTGACAGCCAATACCAAAGTGATATGTCAGGTGAGAATATTGTTGTATATGAATATTTTTTCTAAATTATGGCTTATATTTTTTTGTCCTTATAACTGTGAATTAATTTAGATTCATCATTTGTTGCATTGAAATCTCCAGGGATTCACCGGAAAGCAGGCTACTTTCCACATGAAACAGGCCATCGAATATGGCACTAAAGTGGTTGGCGGAGTGTCTCCCGGAAAGGGTGGCAAGACCCACTTGGAACTGCCGGTCTTCAACAGTGTCGCAGATGCTCGTAACGCTACTGGAGCGGATGCTTCTGTAATTTATGTTCCCCCACCAGCGGCAGCCAATGCCATTATCGAAGCTATTGATGCCCAGATGCCTCTGATTGTTTGCATCACTGAGGGAATCCCACAGCATGTAAGATTATTTTATTGTTAAATTTTGTAAAACTATTCAAATCATAGGCGTGCATCCCTTGACTCTTTGCAGCTCAAGTAACAATTCACTGCTTCATGGTGATAGAGACACATTTCTTATATAGCTCTACATTATGAAAAGATAAAATACAGTTATCAAATTATTGAAAAATATGCTTAGAAAACATAAAAGATAAAGTGATCATATGCCTCATTAAATTTTATTTGTAAACATTTATAAATAAATATTTTTTTACCACACTTTATTTTTTATAATCTAGAACCAATTACATATCAAAGGAAAGGGCTGCCTGTGGTTAAAATTGAGACATATTACATTCTCTGTAGAAATATATTTAGAGGACTTTAAAGAAATCCATTATTTTATCACTGTCCTGTAGCTCAGTTTATGACCATCAGCTGTTGCGTCAATTTAGTTGCGTTTTGAGTAAAATAATCAAAATTTATTGGATCATAATCCTTCTATATGTAAAATGCTTATTTGGTTTTTCAATAGATTTAAATGAAATTAATTTTCTGAATTATTCAACAAAAATTGTATTAGTTGTACCCCTTGTTTCCATTAAATGTTAGCATAATCAAGGATCTACTGTCACTTAAATTTTAACCCACAGCAATAATATATAATATTTTTTTTATTCCTTTCAGGACATGGTTCGTGTGAAACACAAGCTTCTTAGGCAGAATGTTTCTAGATTAGTGGGCCCCAACTGTCCTGGTATTATTGCACCAGAACAGTGCAAAATTGGAATCATGCCTGGTCATATCCATAAGAAAGGAAAGGTGGGCGTTGTCTCCAGATCTGGCACCCTCACATATGAAGCTGTTCAACAAACCACTGAGGTAAATTTGAAAATTTCCCTTGAAAAGTTGGAATAGTATTATTGCAATTTTTTTGAGATAAAATATTGATTTTTGTACATTGTTTTTTTCCTCAGGTAGGTCTTGGTCAAACTCTGTGTATCGGAATCGGCGGAGATCCATTCAATGGAACTGATTTTATCGACTGCCTTGAAGTCTTCCTCAACGACCCTGAAACACACGGAATCATCTTCATCGGAGAAATTGGTGGAGTAGCTGAGGAGCAAGCTGCCGAATATCTCATCAAATACAATTCTGTAAGTGATATATTTTACCAAGCAACCCATTTAAGTACGCGGTGACTTTAATTAAAAGTAATTTTACTGAATAAGAAATCGCAATCTGTAATAATGTTACATGTCTGTATGAATACAGTCTATCAACATTATTATACAGTGCACTTCACTGTGACATCGGAAATCTTATTTATCATTGACTTGTGTATTTTTATTACTTAGAGTAGCATTAGGATTATCTGAAAAAAAAATTACAAAGATATTCAAAATGCAATTCTGAAAACTTTGTATTCTCAGGAATATGTTGTCTAACCAGATGAATCTATTTTTTGCCATCAATAAAAAAGACCAAGTGTTTTTTTCTTGTTTTCTGACTATCTTGTTGTCTCCAACTATGACTACATATATGGTTTGAAATTTCATACTGGATTATTTATATCTAAACAGAAATGTTATGTAATTTGAGGAGTACCAAATATGATTTAACAACATGATTGATATATGCAGCGTTTTGATCATATCTCAAAATTATTATGATTACAATGAATAAGTTTGTTTGCTTGATACCATTTATTCTCCTTAGCTGAAAATTTATTGAGTTAACATTTTTCTTATAAAAGAAAGAGAGATTATTGCAGTTTGACTTGAACCAGTTAGAAAATGTTATGGTAGTAACTAGAGAGGTACATATAATAAATATTATATATTTTCATTAATTGAAAATGGTGCTTTAGGTGTACGTAAAGTTTGCGTACAAATGATTGAATATGAATTCACATTTTAATTTTTAATAAAAAAAATATAGACATGAAATTATTGTTCCTCTTGATTCAATGAACCTTTTTTGCATTGTCACTGAATAATTGTGTTATTACTGTAATGTTAGACTCTTTAGTTTCATATTTAGAATTTAGAAGTATTATGGGACTACAATTTTGGGTTTTGCCTTGCAGAATCTGGATTTCGTAAATTTGGTTTTTGTAAAAGAAAAGTTTTTTTTTGATATTGTATTAAACTACTTATACTGCCATACACAGTGGATTCTCGATGAATCTTTTAAAAAAGATTATTGTCATTGGGTACAGATTTAGAAGAGAGATTACTTGTGTCTGATCAAAAATATTGCAGCATTATTATAGCCATCATCGTTTTGTATGGCTTACACTTTGATGGCGAATGTGGGAATATAAGAACCACATAGTGATGCATTGAATTTACACTGTGTATGACCATAAACTTCATATTAGTTTTCGTTTATGCACTGTTTGTTTTCTTTGGTTGTCAATTAATGGCAGTCTGTGAACTAAATTTTACTTTTTCAACAGGGTTATGGTCGCAAGGTTAGTCAATGTCCCAACTGTGGAATAACATGCGGATAAATATTAATTTCACTCCAGAATAAAGGTTTTGTAGATATTTGATTTGCTGTTAATCATCAAACACGATTTTATCAAATTTCACTTGGTTTTGAATGTTTTCTTGTTGCCTGCCAATCAAGTGTCTCAACTCACCTTACATACATCAACTCGGTTTTATATTATTTTCAATATTTCTATTTTCTGGATGTACACTCCACCCCTTTACTATACATGATCTGATTATTGATATGATGAATTATTAGTTTAATCATATTACGGACATATTATATTTCATAGCGGATTTTTTTCTTAACTTTTCAGCATGAATATCCTTTTTGCTAAACAATCATGGCTCATCTTAAAATAATTGTCAGCAATGGTTAATAATGAACTGCCAATCCATGAATCCATTAACGCCTATTTTCTTTTTTAATGCCAGGAAATAAATTATGTAATTTACGATATCGATTGAAGGTGCTTGATGGAATTTCAATATCAAATTTGAATTTTTGAAATTTTGTACGATTCCACATGTTTTGTCACTTACAACACAGGTTTTGCCTTTCTATATCCTCAAGCATTCTATCACACAGATGCAACAGAAATAACTAATGTCATGAATTATTTAAAATGAAATATGCCTGTTTCTCTTCAAAAAGTGCATTTTATTTTAGAAATAAATTTCAATTCATAACATATGTATTGATATATAAAAATCAGAATCTAGTCCACGTCCAAAGTTGATATTTTCATTACTTATCGGTTCATTTTGGTGGGTGGCGTTTGATAGCCAGAAGGATATTAAATCTGTCTCTTCACTATTATAAGTCCACTTCAACTATTTATTGCATCTTTTATAAATTTTAAATTATGTCAAAGAAGTTAAAACAGCTTTGTTTCTGATTTCAAAATATTTATTGAATGTTAGATGATAAGATAATATGCAAAAAAACTTCCACGCCAGAGTGCTTAAACTGATAACTCCAAAATGTACTCTTTAGTTCTACGAAAATTTTAAGTTAATTTTACAATAAATATCTATTTAATTTTTTTTTTCCTAATTTTAAGTTTTTATTTCACATGCCTACGTGCGCACTACTCTTTAAATATTATTTAACATGTGACATTGTTCCCTATGAATATCATGATATTATTTGTCATGTGTCTATTGGAATATTAATATAATTCACATATTGTATGTATGTGTTTATTGAAGAAACCGTTAAAATCTAAACTAAATTAGAATAAAAGATACAATTTTTTTTTGATGTTTCCTTACATCTATAATCATTTTTTGTTTCAAATTCAATTTTAAATATATGTTCATTTCTGAAAACCAATTGCAGCGTGAATAGTTACTTTTCGATTTGTAAAATATTTTAAATAATGCTTCATTCATTCTCTTTGCTTACCGTATTTCGTGTTCATATTTGAAAATAAAATGAGTTTTTGGATTACAATAATTAAATCTTCATGGAGTTTTAATGTGTGATTGTGACGTAACATCTCCTATGAAGAAATCAAACATATGTTTGGTAGAATAGAAGGGCTAACATCATCATATGGTTTATATTATATGTATAAAAAAATTCAGCTTTTACTTTGTAGTATTGCATCTAAATCACGGATAAAAAGAATTTTTTACACAAAATGCACTTAAAGTCTGCTGTTTAAAAACATTTTTTTTTTATCCATCATTTAGAATCTTGATATGGTCAAGCTTTATAAATTTGTCCATTATCTGTGATTTGTTAACGAATCTGAGAAACATTCATTCAGTTGTGAAAACTAACAATTTGTGTTGTATTAAAATGGCCAACAGGTTTTCAATTGCGTGAAACAATTGCAGAGAAAATTAATTTATATATTGTTTTCAAATTCCAAGAAACAGATTTGTCATTTAATATATAGTTTGTTTAAATTGTTTATATATAAATATATATATCAAATACAGATAATCAATATCTACGATCCAAATGAGTTGTCCTCTTAAAATAAAAGACTATATTATCCCAAAAATGGATTAACATTTAAATTAAATTATCTTATTGAACTGTTCTGTAGATAAGATAAGATAAGATAAGATAAGATAAGATATAACTAATATATTTTTGTTCAGGGAATCAAAGCCAAGCCTGTGGTGTCTTTCATCGCTGGTCTGTCAGCCCCTCCCGGCAGAAGAATGGGTCATGCGGGCGCTATCATCTCCGGTGGACGAGGAGGCGCTCAAGATAAAATCGATGCGTTGAGAGCCGCTGGAGTCATTGTCACCCCGTCGCCCGCTAAAATGGGACAGGAGCTGCTCAAAGAAATGAAAAGGCTAGAACTTGTCTAAATTTCACTCTCCGTGTGTTACTAGACTCCTAGGAAATCTGTCACTTATTCAACTTCCATCTCAAATCGGATCCAGCAAAATTTTTATCATTAAAAAACAATTCTCTAAATACTATTGTCGGTTGTAACTGTGTAACAACCGCAAACAATATGTTTAGTATTGAATTGTCTTATAAATGTAACCATAATTTTGTTATCTTAAATCATTTATTTCATTCATATGAGAACCAGTTATAAATTTTATATGGTGATGTTTCGATTGGTTGTATCTCAAAACAGTGTATTTAATAGGTTGTCATTCTGGATTTGGATTCTTTATTTGGTATTGTGTCCATTGATCTGTCTGATGTCCTATTAAATATACGGACATCTCAATATGTCAAATAACCATTTAAAAGATAGTTGATTTGTTCTAAGACCTGTGAATATATGTCTCTTGTTATGTTATATATGAGCCTGACTATGTTGAAAGACAAAACTTCGGTTATTCAAATAAACTTATTTATTTATATAAAATTGTGCTACCTTCATTTTTTACATCCCTTTGCAGATAACTCAGTTTTTTACTATTATACCACAGAATTATTGATTCGTTTTTCAATGTTATCAGCCCTCTCTTCAATTATCAAAAGCTTTAACGTTTCAAATGAGGTTGAGTGTTATTTACAAAACGGCAGTATCTCTATTGTTTGATAATATAATATGGCATACCAAACAACTTATTTTATAAACGCAATGTTATAAAAATAATTTGGTGATACTCGCTTTTTACTAGATATATTATTAATTACAATGCAATTATTTAATCCAATATACAGCAGCAACTTTTCCATCAGTGGATGTCAAATTATTTTAATATTTATTAATATTCTGTATGTTGAATTGAATTTATAAAAAATCACTTGAAATTTTATTCTCTGTGATTATACTAGAATATCAATTTAATATTGAACAAATTTTGATTAACTTAATAAATGTTTTGTTATCATTTGATTATGGTTCTAAGGATTCTTTGCAATACTCGTAATCTAGTATACTATGCAATACCACAATATTTTGAATAAAAAGTAATATTTAATAAGAAAATATGCTTTTTAAGTCTAATATTTGGAAATGAAATTTAAAAGCCTTATTTGAGAGACTCGAATTATAAGCATTCCAAGTATACTTGCAGCTTGTTATTGAAGATATTTTCTTATGCCGTTGTTAATGATTGTATTTGTTGAATTTTATAAGTAAACCTTATGTAGAAATGTATATACATAATTTTAGTAACTATTTTGATGAATTTTACCGTGCCGTCAGTGGGTTGATAACCACAATTTAATGAAATTTATGTAATGATATTTATGGAATATCAATACATAATTTTAAGTACGCATTCCAAATATATATAAAATATTACGCATGAAGTATTCATTTGGTGTACTTCGAGATTAATGAATTATGCAGTATGGGAGATTATCTAAACTAAATAAAACTGATAATGCCACAGAGTTAATCCTATTTGATGGGCTTTGCATGTAATGTAATAACGTAAATGTTCATTTCCTAATTAACAATGGTCTGTTTTGAACATCTTAACAAAACACTTTCTCTGCGTGTTATTGATGAAATAGATACATTCGATTCATGTACTATTATTATAAATTTATTCAAAATTATGAGAAATTATTATAAATATATAAGTTGTTTAGTCCATATTGATATGTGATGTATAATTTAAATAAAAGTTTTTTTAAAATATGAATTGGCATTGTCTTATTTAGAGTTAGTGAATTTTCATAGGATTGATAAAAATGTTTGAATTTTTGAACTTGCTCAATCTCTAAATAATATATTTACATCTATGATAAAGTTTATTCTATAATATGGCTGTAATAGAGCTATAAATATGGGTATGGTGAAGAGAGACAAAAGCGATTAATACAAATTTGTTTTATTTTCGTAGTCGTTGGGCATTTTACATAAATTAGATCACACATATAATATATATAACGAAAAATAGTACATTACAGTATTTAAATGTTATCATTTAAAAAGGAATGGCCATATTTTATTGTTTGTATACTGATTACTAGCAAAACAGTAAATACGTAGTAATAACCTAAACAAGATTGACAGAAATATTTCTCGTTGATTGTAGTCTGTAGTGGTTGTAAGCTCAATTAGTAACACATATTAATATATTTGCAAAACGCTTAATACATTCTGAGCAAAGATTGTACTACAAAATTATGAGTTGATCTTCTATCTTGAAAAAAAAAATAACAAGAAAAAGTTACCTTACAGCGGGGTGACCAGACTGGTTCATGACAAAATAATCCTTTTGGGGCTCAGAGTATCAGGAATCATCATAATGTAACCTTTGCCAGGACTGTCCTGTCAGATCAGTGTTCTCTAATATGCATATCGTACAACCCACCACCCCTAGAACTGGTGGTTTAATATCGTAACAGAGTAACGCACTAAAATTCTGAGAGGATGAAAACATTTTCATTTAATATTCTTTCAAATCCTTGTGTATATTGTCACAGATTAAACACTAAAGCAGCAGATAGATTGATAGCGTTGTAAGGATAATAGAAAATGACATGAAATCAAATTCCAAGATAAATGTATATTGAAAATAGAATTGATAACGTGTCGAACATAAGTTGTTTATAAAGCCTCATGCGCTTATGAGTTGATTTGCCACTGTATTTAAATACATCATAGTGATTACGAATAATGTAATTAATATGGAAGAACAATAAATTGAAAATTTGATTGTAATCTCAGCGGTGTGATCAAAAATGGTAATGAAGTTAGTCCAAAGTTTTTAGAATATCACTACAGACTGAAATGGACGAGGAGAAAATCAAAAAGTCATTATTGCAATGAATCATCTATGTAAGACAGGTAACATTACGAGTGTATAAAAATCAAGACGTGCTTTAAAATCAAGTCTTGAAAATAAATGTTAGGGAAACTGAGACACCTAACCTAAAAGGGGGGCAATAGCCAAAAAATCACCCTAACCTTACTTATACGCAATAAACAACTGAACATGAAATGGAATAAATATGTTTGGCAGACCATGAGCTTCGATTATATTGCCACGGTATATATATATCACTGTTCGGTAGAGCTTACATGTGCATCTCTATTTGTTCAGATAAGTGGGTAATTTAATCTATAAGTATAATTTCTCTAAAATTCTTGGGATAGTCAGGTGATTTTGGAAAAGAAATCTGTAGTTCAAAATTTAAAAAAACTTACATTGGAGAATACATAAAAATAAATAGACAAAATATAATCATAACTTAATTAATATATAATATACCATAGCAACATTAATTTAAAACAAATCCATTTGCTTTTCAATTATTATATTGTAATTCATAATATATAACAGAAATAAAATATTTAAGAACATATCAAAAATATTACAGCTTATATGTGAACAGAACATACATTCTGCCCAATTAATAACAATATAGGAAGTAGAATATGTGACATAAATATGATGAAAAATATAATATTATCAAAAGTTTGTGATTATTGAAAATTTACAGCAAAATATTATCACCGTGGTATGCAGATGAGTTTGCACATGCTCTTGTCAGTATTTTACATTGTGATGCTAAAAATGTGAATATAAACACAACAGCATATGCTAGAACTCCAAACAGTGAAACATAAAACTGTGAATTTAATTGTTATCTAGTGATAGATGACAAAAGTTCCTAAATGATGATCAATTATGTTACTGGGAAGAAAATACAAACTCAAGTTCATTTTTGTAGAATATTTTACATATTATCCATAAATTAATTGAATATACTCCTCGAATACAAGAAACTAGTATTTTCCTATTCATGTCTACTGTGTGCACCTTCGATATAACTCGTCATATTAGAATATTGTGTGAAAGACACTTATTAGCGATTAAATATTAATTTTCTATAATTATTATGATATTAAATAACATACAGATGCTATATATATATATATATATATGAACTGTAAAAATAAATCAATTATCTGTAAGTGTAGTTCACACACACTTTGTATACTAAATTTGAATTAATGCTTGCTTAAAAATATTAATGTTGACCTTTATACATAGTAATTTCAATAACTGAAACATTTATTTGATGCTACAGATTTTTGTACCAATTTATTGTTAATTTTTTTTCAGTCAAGTTACAAGAATTGTTAAGTTTATGTATCGAAAAAGATAATGAAAAATATATAAGTTGACCTTGTATCAGTATCTGCTTAAAGTCTCTGTATATTGACAAACTGTCAAAGTCAGATGATCCACAAAATATTTGTATCGTAATATATAGTATGTATATATTACGATACAAATATCGATATATATTATCGTATTGTATCGTAGTATAAGTCATACGACTTGAATTTAACGAATTCTGCCGTCTTGTTACCATATTCATTAGTGACAAAAATAGCAGTTGATGCTCGAAATCCGAGGGTTCTATCGGTGTAATGAGAATAAAACCACTGGTATTGGTGTTGGCTTTCAGTACAATAAATATAATTATACCAACACGCAGATAAAACAAAAAAACTAAAGAACACTAAAACTTAATTGTTTAGCAGAAAAATATTTCTTTTCTCTGATAAGTACAGGAAGGGCATCCGCGCACTATCACAAAAAAACTTTCTTTTTTCCAGTACTCTTAACCATACTAAATTAAGTACTCATAATTAAATATTGATTAAAGCTTTCCTCGTTCACCACCAAGCTACTGTATGCACCGGTGCTTCCCAAAATTATCCATGTCACGGGCCCAGCTAAATTTGAAAAAATAATTCACGGCATCCCTAAACAAATAAACATGTTGCATGTATTTGTTAAAGGTGAAAAATTATGCGGCCCCAGTTTAGGAAGCATGTGTATAAACAATTAAAAACATATTATCTGAGATATAACTCCAATCAGCTGCAAAGTAGAACTAAAATCATGACAGGGAATGGAATCTTCAAATTATTTATATTAAAGAAAAGTAATCTGCCAAAAATTTCAGAAGTGCTTAAACCAAATTGTCTGAACCTGTCAATATGAAATGAGAAAATAGAAGTAACTATTCATAAAAAAACAAATTGATTTACTCTTATTGAATGGGTTACGAATAGTGTTTCCTATGACATTACATGTATAGTCGTCACGAAACAAAACATTGAAACTATCTAGATAACTCTTAATTAATATATTAGTAGCCACCTTGTATATGAGTTCAACAGGTGTCGATATAAACATGGGCGGTATACTGACCTTACTTAAACTTAGCATAAAAAGAAAATAATGTTATCCTATATATAAATATTCATACATATAGATATATCTGCCTTCATAAAATATATGCCAAATACAGAACATATATTATTACTTTCATCCAACAAACGTTACACGATTATTATTAAACATACCAGTCGTAACAATCGAAACTTGGCTACGTTTCATGAGGAAATATAAAAAAATATCTCATACACTATGATAATTCTGTCATCTATCAATTATTGTATTTCTTAATTATAACACTAAAATACTAACCTACATTTTTTTTCTATGTACATTAACAGTCAAATTGTACACACTCAGTATACAACTTTGATATTATATTAGTTTTAAATGTGGCACTTCAGAGAAAGACAAACTGAAGTTTTTGAGCATTAGAAAGTTTAATAATTAATGCAAAAATATTAAATTTAAACAGTCAGAGAAAACAAGTATCACAGTACATTTATTAATACATCTTTTTTTTTCCTAAATATTATTGATGTTACATTATGATGATGCCATAATAATCATCACTGAGTTTTCTCCGTTTCCTCGATAAAAATATTTTCTTATAGAAAATTATATCAAAATTTTTAATTAAGTACATAATAAATACTCATAGTTTTTCCATTGTTTAATTGAAAAATAAAAATGTTACACTAAAGAATGTGGTTTCATTATTGTGGCGAAAATAGCTACGTATATGTCTGGGAAAACTTTTTGTATGAAGGATAGCTAATAAAATACTAATAACAGATGTCATACGTTATTATTTGTTGAAAAAGGGATTTTTAAATAAATAATAAATGATACTTTAAAGACAAATATTTTTTTGACCGTTTAGTGAGCTAGACGTGACCTGGAATAGTATTATTGAAATTAAATACTAAAACCTTTATGAAAAGTTTCCAGTAAAGCATTTTATGAGCCTCTTGTGATGTGATAACTGTCAGTTCTTTGTGGAAAGGCATAATATTTAATGAAATAAAGCAGATTATTAGCACTGATTGCACAATTTAATGAAGTGCACCAGTTTCAGTGATCACTAACACTGCATCTTGCATAGGTGAAGTTGATGCAAAAATATCAATTGGTCTCCGCTTCTTGAAGTGGCCTATTAACAATGACATATGCTGGAAAATACATTAAGCCATCATATATCACAATTGTTTAATCATGTTGTATACTAATCATTTAAACTAGGGGTCAATCACAGCCTCGGCATGCTGATTTATCAGTGCTCTGAGGCTAAAAATGTTAATAAACCAAATAACGGATTTATCAATTAATACAAAATTTTTGTTTTCCAGATGCTGCATATAAAGCTCTAAAAATTTGAATAGGTTAATAATAATATAAAATACAGGAGTCTTAGTGTACAATCGAATTAATAAATTCAATAATTTTAAGTAGTCTACATATTGCTTTAATGTTCTCTTCTTGATTCTTCGATAGCAATGGAAAACTATTTTTATCCACATGAAGAGATTTCTAAGCTCTATATATTGAGCAAATCTACAATTTTATGTGACAGCATTGTTGAATAGTGACAACTTTATATGATAGAATCTGTGCCAATAAAAGAATATGTGAAAAAAATCATTTTTTTTTTGTTGATAGCATTTCCTAATTCAAACACATATGAATTGAATAAGTCAGGCGACCAATGTAAAAGGCGATTGACCAATTCATGTTGAGGAACAAAATACATCTATTTAGGAAATAAACGGTTCAGAGATGACTATGAAAAAGTGATTGATAAAAATGTACATATACATATATCCACACGAAATAACATTTTAAAAAAAATCCATAATACAGTATGGTAGTAAAAAATACCATAAAGCCATAGACCATAAACATATAATTGATTACAGTAAAATTTTAATGAACTGATTAAAAAAAGTATTAATAAATAAAATCATTGGTATAAGAATACTAATTTGATTTAAATTTACAAATAATATTCACATGATTTCACTTCAAAAGTTTTCAGGAATTGAAAAAAATACAAGGGGTTGCATTTTAAAACCTGGTTTCATTTATGGCAGTCTGTGTCATCTGCAAGGATAATAGTAATGGCACTGGCGGCTGAAGGACTCTGATCGTGAGCGGGAGGGCGTGGCGACCGGCCACCGCGGGCTAGCTGCTGCAGTTCGTGACCTTCACCTGGTCTAGGCGGACAGATCGGCCGGGCATTTCGCACCGCCTCTCCGGGATCACGGCGAGTCATGCTTCCCGCACTTGAAACCGTTTCCTGACTTCGATTGAGCCGTGGATATCGAAATTGCCCGAATTGCCGATCGGGTCCGGCGACTCTCAATAAAGATCCCAGAAAAAATGTGGCATAGATCCAACTTATCGCCATGACAACTACAAGAAATAATCCAATACGAGTGTACGGCAGGACCCGAGCGGGCAGCATGAGCGCTCCAGCAGCACCGGTAGTGAGTGCAGCCATAGCAGTCGGAGGCGCAGCCGCCGATAACGCCCGAGCGGCTCTCGCTTCCCGGGGTCCCTCCGCACGTCGATAGGCCAGTCCCACGTGAAGGCTAAAATCTATTGCCAGTCCGATAGCTGTTGAAACTGCCAAGCTCTCGAGCACGTTCAGGCTCCAGCCCAGAAGTACAAGACACCCGACGGTGACACAGATAGCGAGGGTCGCCGTTGCGATGGCATACAGACCGATCAGAATATTCAAGGTGGCTGCTAAAACTGCAACCAGAGCAACAGCCATAGAGACTCCTATGGCTGTCAGAGTACCTCTTGCTAGGGTTCGTTGCAGGTCATAGAATTCCAGTTCGGATATAAAGAAACCGTTCGCCATTCCAGCAGGTGCCTTAGACATTTCTAGACGTGTCCAATTTTCTACCTGCTCAAAGAACTCGTGCATTACTTCATATGACATAGAAAACGATCGGTCACTTTCAAATTCGACAACCATCGCTGCCATCCTAGGGGGCCCATCTTCCGCCGTAACCTTGGAAAACTTAGGTCCGGCTACTCCTGGCATGAAATATTCTCGAGGGGTCTGGTACAGAGCGGAAATGGCTTCAACTATGCACAAGTCAAACACTACTCCAGTGAATGGGAATGTAGAACCTTCACAGCATGGACTTCGGTCGATGCCATCGATTTCGTCCAGGCATCTAAAATTAACCAAACACTCATATATTATATTGTATTCTTCATGAACAATGGGATCATTTCTACATTCCGTGTATTTACTGCAAAATTGGTTTTTTAGTAGTAATAAATGTTAATGTCTTTTTTTCCCCAAGTTTATTATCACTTCAATAATACATTTAGGATTCATAAAATGAACAAAAACATGACCACAATAAAAAGAATTAATAAATAAAGTTAATTTAGTCACACATAAATTAAATTATAATTAACAAATCATGGATTGAATGGTGGGCGGCAGGTTTTATTGTCTAATAGTTACCTTCTGTTCATCCAAGTGACAAAGTTTTCAATGAAACAATTAGGTAGTAATGGTCCGAGGGTGGATTGATAAAACGGCTGCCCTTTAAGCCTTGTACAAAAGTGTAAGAGCCACATTTGCGATTCTGGCTCTGACATATTAAAAGAAGAGTCTAGAACGAGAGAGCCGTGTGATGCAGGATCCATTGCGTTGCCATTGTCTACAGGGACCACTCCCCACACCCATCTCAGTGGTAGTTTACTTCCACTGCCCCATTCCTGAAACAAAAAAGTAAATAAACCAAACACGTATAAAAATATTTTATATATTAAAAAATGAAGCTCGGAAGTCAACCCTTAAAAAAAATGCAAATAAGACAATCTCCAACTACTGAATTAAATAGAGATTATCTTTGAAAAAAATAATGTTGCTTATCCCAAAATGAATATATAAATATATATATATACCATTATCATTTGAATCAATGATATTTTTTATTTTTGAAAAAAATGCATGTGCCATTAATAGTTATGAAGTATAAATTCGATTGAAGTTTCAAATGTTAACACGATTTTTCAGGGAAAATAATCATGGCAATAAAGAGAAAATTTTTAGAAACACATTTTTATTACTATTTCCATAATGTATTTTATTATCAGGACCGGTTTCGCTCAAAATGAGCATTATCAACTGATGAGTTACAGCAAGCCTATTTATAGAAAATTTTGAGTTGAAAGTTAGCGGGTATACATAGGCTAAAGTTCAAGAACTAAGAAAGCAATTCATACAATATATTACTTATACATTCAAATGAAGTAAATTAGTTTAAAAATGAAATGTTAGCAATCTCTTATCAATAATTTGCAAACAAAATTAAGACAAATCAATGATCCATTAAGACCTCAGAGCGATGACGAAAGACTCGTTTTATAATGGTAAGAAAGAGAAAATATCCAAACTATTTACAGAAATAAAACACATCAGATTCCTGCTTAAATGTGAAATCAGCAGCGCAACAGTAATGGATAAGTTATAACTTTAAAATCGATAAAGTTTTTTTTTTGTTTTACTGTTAATTTCTTTATATACATACCCACAGAAAATTTTCTAATGACAGTTTGTAGACAATAGGTCAGTAATCATTACTTTGAGCTATCAATGCATTTATATAAAGATAGCTGAATATACGAAGCAAAGATAATTGTTCGATAGTAAAAGAAACAATCGAATCCATGTAAGGATTAGTGATACTCACTTTATTAGATCGTTCAAACCAGTAGTTGTCCTTGTATAGTAGATCATATTGTTCAAACAGTTGATACGTGTGGAATAGTTGAAAACTTCTTGAATCTGGTAATTTCAAACCAGGATAATATGCTATTACTACAGCACTTAGTATTGATATTGATCCTTTAAAAGAAGTATTTAACAATAAAATTAATAAAGAGCATATTCATAAAAATGTGACAATTTAGATTTATGGCCAATTTCATAACTGTTCTAAAAGTATCTCTGGCAATATATAAATATAATTTAATATATTTACATATTTCTTTCAAATTTTATTAATTTATTATGTCAAAAAAATTCTCTAGACTGAACCTAAAAGTATGATTTATACAAAAATTAAATTTCTAATTTCAACATGGTGAAAAAATAGCAATGTATTTTAGTTCTACAAAATTATTTTTAACAAATATAGTTGATAGCTATTTCGGCTCATGCCATCGTCAGAACTATCCAGGCGTGAGCCGAAATAGCTATCAACTATATTTGTTAAAAATAATTTTGTAGAACTAAAATACATTGCTATTTTTTCACCGTGTTATAATGGAGTTCTACCAAGTGAATGCCAATTCAATCAATAAATTTCTAATTTCACTTTACCATAAATTGGCAGATAACAGATTACAATTAAAATAGAGAAAAGGTAGTTTGAATAAGGAAATAAAATAAATACCTAAGGAAAATAACCAAAACCACCGTAACTTGATCACACTGACAACCAGAATTTTACTCATCATACTCCAAGTTTCTTCCATAGCTTGCCGCATTGGTCTTATTTTTACTTCCCAACTTTTATTCTGTAACAAAAAGTATATTATCAAGGAAACTTTCATAATAGGCATGGCACGGTGTATTGATAATTTAATACGGCCAAATAAAAGATCAACTACTACAACAGAAAAGGCAGAAAATTTTAATAATTTGTCTGCATTTGCTAATTTTTTTATAACTTATATGACATAATTTTGAGATGGGTAGAGAGAAATAATATCACTTTCAACTGTCACAAAATATTGTAAATACACATATATTACAGAAGGATAGTAGATGAATTGAATGATTCATGGCAATATATTTTTCAATTCATTATGTAATTTATGTTGATTTATTTATTGTCTAAAACCAAGCCATATATATATGAGTATTTTGTCATATTATATGTTATAGTAATTGATAATGCTGTCATATGGTATCTCACACATCTCTCACACTCGTATATAATCAATAATCTTAAATGATAATTACCTTTAAAGAATTACAGCATGTTTCCATTACGACAACACTAGCAGGCAGCCAGGTTATCATTAGTAAAAAATTTACCATTACAACTGTGCCAGTAAAAACACTAAAAGTAAAAAAATAAACATTGTTTTAAGGTAAGTTTTCTGCATCTAGGATTCCAAACTTGGGATCCAAGATTCCAGAATGATGGTCAATATTCAAGTTATCGGTCAATCACTATAAATGTTTGAATAATCATATTTCCAATCAAATACTTACTGAATAACTATGTGTACCTTGGAATATGTACACTTTGTTATATAATACGTACATAATAAATATAAGTGCAGTGGAACCCCGATCAACCGTTCTCGCATAACACATTTTCCAGGATGGATGGTTCACTTTTTACAATCCCGTCACACTTGTAAGAACAATGTTAAATAATCCCACATTAACTGTTCCCCCATTTGTCAGTTTCCTCAATTTATTGTCTACATATTATGGTTCTGTCTCAAATATTATCCCAATTGACTGGTTTTGGTAGATAAATCTTTCTATCCAACACAATTTGTGAGTTTAAGCAAAATAAATATTATGTGTTAACCAAAGAAATTATTAATGAAATATGTAGTTGCTCAAATGTTTTGAGATTTTCTTTAATAAAACATTTCACAAGAAGAAATTTAAAACATTATTCGATTATTTCAATAAATAAGAATTAATTAATATAACATTTCCAAAACCCTCTTATATTTACCAAATTTGGCAATTAATGGGGGAGCGGGATTTTACGTTTTTCTTTTAAGATTTTACTTTTCAATTATTATTTCAAGTTTTCTCACATTCCTTGATTCCCGCATTTTTCGTATATTTTTTAGGGTCCCTTGAAAAACGTGGAATCGAGGTTTCACTGTACTTCAAATATTTTACAAAGCAGTTGTTGGCAGGAACAAACAATATTAACATTTAACTACTTTTATTATTAAAAAAATAAAATTGTACCCCTAAGATATTTATTATTATAATTAAAATATTATAAAGAGAAATTTAAAACTGCATATTTTTTGCTGTTCATTCAATTATGTTTAACCAGCTTTCCTTAACAATCTTGCGCAATTGAGTTAAAGAAAATTACAAAATTATGTTACATTTATTTTGAATCGCATTTCAGACAAACCTGGACTGGAGATGACTATTGGCAAATTCTAAATACAAGAAAAAAACATCATAAGGGCGGTGATCATTCAAATGAATGTAATGAAGTATCTTTACCTAAAACAATTAATGGCTGTGATATTGCTTATAAATGAAGCATAAAAAGCTGCAGCCGTTGTGATACTAGTGACAAACATTGTAAGCATGGCATGTTGTAATGTGTCACACATCAGCTCAATCAATCGGTTAGGATCTACACCCAAACTAGTCAAACCATCCATTGACGCTTCTTTTCTTCCCTGCCATACTTTGATAAAAATAAACATATCGTCAGCACCTATTCCTGTAACAATTAGTTAAAAAAATGACCATAAATAAATTTTAAATTAATCCAATTTCATACGATATTTCTACAAGTTTTTAATGAGAACAGAACTAGATTCATTTATTAAAAATAAATTAACTGAATAAAGTCAATTTATCAATAAATGAAATCAGTCTACATTTTTTCCCATAAAAAAAGGTAAAATCTGCATTTTCAAATAGTGCCAGATCGACAGTAAACAATGTAAGAAAATTGAAATATTTAAAAAAATTGTCAAAGACTAAGTGTGAAAATGAATGAATGAAATAATGAATTTGAAATAGACAGCCTCAACAATAATAATTTTTTCTTCTTTACATATGTGAGAGATGAAAAAGAACATACCAATTGCCTCGCCATCTGTGGTTGGCTAAGATTTATAGATTGTGCTGTTACTGAAATATTATCTCAGCATCATATAAATGAAATAAGAATGATACTGAATTTTAGTGTCATCCATGAAAATGATCGGATTAAAGAGTGAAACATTTCAATTTCCCAAAAGCATCAGAAACCTCCTGCGTGTAATGAATAAGGAAGGCTACAGGCTACAAAAATTTCTAAGATTCAATTTTTTTGTTTTCATTACTTCAATATAAATAAATTTGCTACAAAATTAATTACAAAAGTTTCTGAAGAATGTGTTGAAATTTCAGCTAATTTGAAATATTTACAAATGCATTTGATATTTATCAGTATACAATTCAAAAAATTTAAATTTTAAAAATATGATGTTACCAAGATGCAAAACAGTTTTCACAAAATAAGAATAAACAATGTCAATGTTACGCAATGTGTACAGAATTGAAAAAATATGTTTTTCAGATACAAATTAGACATATAGATTTCTGATCAGTAAGCTCCGGCAATAAAAATTTATTTTGGTAATTTACATGATTCGATTAATCATAAATAAAGTATACTTTTGTATTAGATTGACAGGATTTTATATAAGGAGACATACTAAAACACTAAATACAATGATGCTTAGTTTTGAATAAATTGTAAAGAAAATCACAAACCGACAGCAACCACAGCCGAGAGAAGATTCATGAACGGAAAGAATTTGAGGTTGAAGACGATCGTGTAGAGGAAGTAAGAGATGCCGATTGAATAAATAATGGCCAAGCAGGTGGTGAGAGTCAGGAAAAATGATCCGGAATAGAGCCACATGCTACCGATCACAAAGAGAGCACCGAGCCCCACTAACCAAGTATCGTGGACTAGCCATGCATCAAATACTGCATTCTTCACACCTGCAAAAAACACATTTATTTAGTTCATACATTCAACTTAAGATAGTCATAAATTTCATTTTGGTCAGTATAATGAGCGTTCATCAATGAAAATAATGAAGCAGGAAATAAACAATAATTTATATATTCATAATAATAAACAAATAGCTATAATATCATTGAGTAAAGATATTTTTCTAACGAATAAGTACGCATAAGGTGTGAATAAAAAAATGAGACAACAAAAAGACACTAGTTTACTAATCATTCTTCCTGCATTTTGATTTTAAGTTGTATGGGTAAACGTGCATGTCAATATCACAAGGAATATGAATAAAAATCTATGAATCATAATAAATGCATCAAATCTCTAGAGATGAGAATTTAAAGTTTTTGAATTTGATAAAAGCCTTTGACTAATACTATTAATTAATTCGCTTCCACCCAATTCTTAAAAGTAGGGGTGAATTTATTAAAGGAAGTTTATTCCTAAGCCCTCATCATCAAAAGAAATTAACAAATTAATTTAAAATCATCTTTTGTATTAAAACTTTTATGTTTGAGAATGTTGAAATAAAAAATTTTCAGCACCAAAATGATTGAAACAATTGAAAAAAACTTAAAAAACTATTTGAGCAGGTAAACAAAATATTATATACTCTGTGATATTTCTGCTACTAACCTAGGTCCATAGCCACAAGAGAAACATTGTTGTATTCAAATGTAACGTCTTCAATCAGATGGTAGTATGGTAAAATAGAAGCGCTGCAAGGTAGTGGCAAAAAAATCATCGAAGAGTGGACATGATTAATTGTATTATTCTGAAATTTAAAAAAATATTTATTTCTAGATTGCTTGTTAATTCTCATTTATAATGCTTATAAAGTTCTCTCAGTCTGCAACTATTCGGTACTAAAAATTTGACAATGTTATCACTTTAGCAGGCTCTTAATATGATTAGGTATAACTGGATGGTGACATTTGCCTAGTAATAGTCCACTCTCTGAGCAATATGACTTCTAAACTATATTGGAAGGATTACCCATGCTTTATATCGACTACTCTAATTTGCTCTCTTAGATATTTATTTCAATCACTATTACTGTGATTGTAGTTTTATATGATTAATTAAATAAATTGATATTTTAAATAATAAAAACACATGTTTTTAGTACTTATTTCCACAATATATTTTTTGATCAGGACCGGTTTCGCTCATCGCGAGCATTATCAACTGATCAGTTGATAATGCTCGCGTTAATATAGTTAATAGTAGCATAATGATAGTTCCGACGATGGCGTGAGCCGAAATAGCTATCAACTATATCTTACAAAAAAAAATTGTAGAACTAAAATACAGTGCTATTTTTTAATGGTGTGTGAATTGTATTAAATTAAATTTTAAGCAACGGATTGAAAAACTTTTATTTATTAATACATGTGTAAATATACTTACATTTGGTGGTAGAAAATCAGCATCTACTATGTATGACAGAATGTTGAAAACAGCATTGTACTTATAACAAATTGGTGGGGCTGTGCAATGTTCAGCTTCGCAATCAGTTGCTAATTTCAAAGAGTGAAAATAGACTGCACAGTGCGATAATAAACTTAATACACTGGCTATATCATCTTCCTGTAAATGATGAAACATATTGGTTCATTAATTTGACAAAATTTTGAATCAAGATGAATACCAGCAGGTAAAAAAAAAAAAAAAAAGAAGTGCAGAGATTCTTCTAGCATATGATGCAGACGAAAATCGAGAAGCATTAATATCCTCATTCTGAAAAAAACTTTATCTCAGAAATATTCATTGTGAATAAACCATTATTGCAATGAATATTTGTATGCTTGATTAATTAAACATTGAAGTACACAAATATTATATAATTAATAATTACTATTTAAATACTCTTGAGTAATATACACTTACAAATTTAGCTGTAAGATTCGAATTTTCATCACACTTGACACAGTACTAGAAATGTATTTCTGTATGCTGTGTATTATCAAAGAGTTTAAATATCAATATATCAAAAAAAAATATTTATCGACTTTCTCATGTAAATTGGAATATAATGTCGCAAATAGCATGGTCCTGTTCCTAGTTTATTGGTGAGTAGAAACTAATAAAACCTAAACAGTAAGTACGTTACAACTTTAGGCTGAGCAGTATGATAGTTGTATTTCTCTACATATCTTTTTATGTTTGTGGTTCATTATTAAAATGTGGTTTATGTTAAGGCCATAATGCTATTATCAGACCATCTGTCAAACTTCAAAAAGGTCATCAATCAACAAATCGAGTGTGGAATATACACACCAATTATGCGCCTGGTGCATCGGGAGTTGCCCTGAATTTTTATGATACTGAACATTGCCAAGTGTTAGCTACAAGCCATCTTACATACACATAACACATCATGATATGATGTGCTAGATGTATACATATATGTTAAGGCACAAGGCGTTTCTTTCCAAGTCAAAGGGTTAAGTATGTAATTACCTCGATAATATGATTATTCTTTAAAGTTTTTTAATCCTCTCCACTCACCATACATTTTAGGGATTGTTACAGAGCAATAGCTCAAGTCAATCAATTTAGAATACTTGGAAGGATAATCAAATTATCAAGGAAATTACTTACCTTAAAACTAACGGGTCTGAATTAAAACTAATAAAAAATAAACAATACACTTTCAAATACTGCTTGGCAAATTCGTAAGAATGAAATGATTAAAAACGCAGTATAAGAATAAAATACATATATAAATGTGAAGCTTGAAAATTTACAGTATTTGTAACATAAGAAAAAAATAAGTTTTTATGTATAGGATATGAAGAAGGTGTAATAATAACAAAGTTTAAAAACCAGGTATTGAGCAAAAGAAGAAAGTGCAGTATAGCATAGTTAAAAAATGATTACTGAAATATCCATGCATGATGAGGTGTTGGAGAGAAGAGCCACATAATTGGGTAGGCTCCAAGGAAGACAGCACCTCAGATCTGGTGGGCGAGACCGCTCACACCGAGACGAATATGTAGATCCACCTATATCCACCAGCTGGTTCTGTAATACGCACAAGCTGCGAAGATTCTCCACTGACAGCAATGAAGAATCATCCTTACTCTTGAACACGAGATGGGCATAATCCGCCACTGTAATGATAAACAATACATTCTGCTAATCATGATCCTAAAAAAGAGACGTGAGGAATATTGGTAAATCAAATGGTTTTCATAGCAATGATTGAATTATTTGTATGACCTTCTATTTTATTAAAATTTTTCTTTAGTCATATCATAATGGTAAGTTAAATGAAAATTAATTATCAAAAATAAGTTTTAATATCATTTTGCAAAAGGATTCATAATGGAAAATTCTAGTTTTTTATAGTATTAACTATTTTTTTGTATTGTTTGAGCAAGAGAAAAACAGGTTGCATAAAATGAATTATACTCCTAATGAATAGATCATCTACTTCATATGCTTTCAATTATTTTCACTATAAATATTTGAAAATTATTGGCTGAAGTACAAAACGAACAACAAATGACTGAACTTTTCAAAAATACTATTGACAAAGTGCTGCTTTATTTTGAAGATCTTCATAAACCTTATAGAATAGAGGTAAACGATTTTCGAGCTTCACAATTATTATTGCAAAATAAAAATTAAATCATATTTTTATGAAATCGTTGAAGTAAAATTTTGTTGTTTTGTTTACTAAATAACTAATATATACTTACATGTGTTTGTTCAGAATTCATTATTGCAACACTGTTTACAAACTCATTTATTTATTAATAAATAGAAAAAATATATTATTTTGGTCTAACAAGTGTAAAAAATATCTTCATCTTCTCTAACTCTCAAAGATTTAACAGATGGGGAAATTTATAGGTAATAATATTGATGTCTTAATCTTACTCGGTACGCCACAGTAGAAGCCATCACTGGTTAAATTTCTATGAACAAATGATGTTGGGAACTCGAGATTTTTCAAAGACACCCATTGATTACGAGTATATTCCGTGCGTCCATCGATGTTCTCTTGGGATAGATAAGTCAAGTTTTTTCCATATCCCCAATGTTCATGTTCATCAAACGAAGAGTTTCCATCATATCTGCCAGATATATTGCTAGGAAACTCAGTGTACAATATCTTATTGAGATTATTAGCGTCCTTCATCTGTTTCATTTTTTTAATTTTAGAAATGGAATCTTTTGACCCTTTCTTTTTACTATTTCTTGTTTTTGACTTAAATACAGAACGATTTCGTGATTTCATATATTGAACTTCATCAAGTATATCTTTGGGATTCACAGCTAATGATCCAGATGGGCGAGTTTCTTCAATTAAATTATTCCATGATATTAAGCGCTCCGCAATTATTGTACCGCGAGTTTCAAAACCCTGTGAAATATTCAATGAATAAACATAGTAAAATAAAGTAAAAATCAATACAGTTGAATAATACAGTTTTTTAATAGCAACCCAACAGATATGTTTCATTTATTACAATTTAGACACATTATGACACAGATGTAGACAAAAGACATGGTGACAATCACGACAATTTATAGGGCTCTTGATCACCACGTGAGCATCCTAATCATATCTGAAAATGTTATGTAGCATCAGCCGGCTACTGTCTTTCTGAGCCAATAATCGTCATAGTAGTTTTAAAAATTAATCATTTCCCATAGTGAAATCATAAATCGTGAAAGACTTCTTATTAATATGAATATTTTCAAACTTATTTCTGACAAAAATCATCATAAGTAGATATTTAATTTATTTTTACTATGATCTGCTAAGAGAAAATTACCAATTAGAGAAATTACATTAAAAAACTGTTTGTTAACGTGTCATGCAATACGCATATAGTGGGTGCACATACAAATTGCAGAGATGCTGATTACGTGCCTTGCACAATATGTGAGTTTGTATACCATTAAAAAGGATTTTTTAAATATATTTCAATGATAAAGAGTTACATCTTAACATATAAGACACTGACTAGAATTTTTTAAGAAATATGATACAAATCGTCAAGGTGCTATTTTTTTTTTAACTGAAAAAATTCTTATAACTGTTGAAATGGATTTTGAAAAGAAAATATGATGCATGTTGTTCACAGTATATATTAAAACAGATATGTCAATATGAAATAGAAATAATTTACTTAATAAATCCAAGAAATATAAATAGATTCATCAATTAAAATTAATGGAAAAGTTACAAAATACTTACCATGGTTGGATCTGTGAAATCAGGGAAATTCCTTGTAAGGAATGGCAGAATCGAACATGTCATTGAAAATATTGTCACCACTAATAAGGTGATGCATGGATGGTGTACTAGAAACCTTGCATAGGCTGACATTGTTGAATCCAAAGTAATCGGAGGTAAAGGTTCACAGGGTTTCCCATCAAATTCCAACGTTTTCGGGGGGTCATCACCTCTACAATAATTAAGAAAATAGATATAATTACTACGAAGTCATTTCATTTGCTATAACGAATGAATTAGATATAAACTAAAAATAAGAAAATTAGCAAAAGAATGTTCGACTGGTAGAATCTACAATTCCAGAAAAATATCACTAATCGTAATATAATATGAATATCTAGGTAATAAATATCTATATTTCGAGGTTATATTATATATTACTTTATATATAAACACTAGCATAAAAATACTTTAAATATTATTTTAGTACTATTTTTTTACTTTTGTGTTAAATTGATAGGAAGATCAACATGTAACAATGTAAATAAAATTATCAGGAAAACTCACTTGATTACTCATTTTATGACATTTAAAAACAAAAATTTGTTGACATAAAACAGGCAAGTGATTGGTTGATCTCAATTTAAGTATTGCTCTCTTTGTGCCGGATAAATTATTATATTTAATCAATCAATGGTTACACTAAATAAAACAATAAAAGGTATTGCTATTTTCTTATCATGCTTAAAATTTTATTTGCATTTTTTTACTTTCTATTCTACAAGCAAATGTCAAGGTTTTATGTTGAATAATAGTGTACAAGGAAACTAATATTTTCGTATGGCAGCACCTATAGATAAAGTCTTGGCAATTTCATAAAATTTTCCTACGCACCGATCCAAAAAAATGATAATATTTATTTCTCTGTATTCCGTGAATTTTAGCGGGTTTGGTATATTTCGATAAACTCTAAGGGGTTAAATTTAAACATGCAGAACCTTTGTAATACTATCACCTATGTACAATAGGTAAAAGCTTACTTTAATTATTAGTATATTACTTAGGTTACTCTCCAATTTAAATTGACAATATGAAATTGTGATAAAAGCATATTTAAACAAGCGAGAACCATAGTTTTATTAATTTTATCAAAATCCACTATTTCTAGGAATGTACTGTTGATATTAATTTTCAAAAGTACCAGAATGGCAGACAACGTAAATAAACATTGCCAAACAAGAATAATATTTTCATTGGACCCCTTAATATATAGGCAATAATTTGGAGGGATATTTCTTCAACAGTTAAACTGATTGATCATAATTGGAGACCGTGATTATGCAATTATTTATACACATTAAGCAGATAAGTAAATTGAAAAAAGTCATAGATTACACGATAATTTAATAAGAAAATGCTTAGTGTGGCTATTTCATCAAATTTTATTAATAATAATAAGCTTTTTTCAGTATTTTTAGTAAGAAGCAATTATTGCAGTGTTTACTTTATTGATTATCTACAACATAAAATCATAAAATTTTGTATATACATTGTTTCATATCTAGTGCAAGCTTTAAATATAGTTCAGTTTGATTTATACATTAAAAAATATATAAAACTATTTTATAACCAAAATACAGCTTACGTGTTAACACATTGTTAGTAGGATATTCAACGAAAATGCGTAACTGAATTTTATAAATAATGTTATAAAGAAGGATACAATATTAAAACAACACGAGGACTGAATCAGAAAATGATTGTAAATTTTCTCGCCCAGGGAATAGAACATCATTTTACTACGAGCGTAGAGCACGTTCGTCCCTGACCTAACATTCCAAGGCCAAATAGACTACGCGATGCGACATGACTGACCTTGGGTTGCTTTATCATTTTTGGGAAAAAACTTAGAATAATCCATAAACGACAACCTAAATAACATCGTTTCAATAATCGACCAACCAATACGGGATGATGTCCATTACGTATATTTCAAAAGTTGGGGGAGTCCAAAAATTTTGTGGAACGTTTTTGGAATATTTTGCGGAAATAATTCTTAAACTTTGGTTGATTTAAATATGTAGAATAGATTTGTAATTGTTGAGTTTGTTGTCATGCATAATATGTGACCTTTTTTGTTAAATAAATGATGAAATTACACACCTGATGCTCGCCGTAGACCCGGCAATGCTCGCTACGCCGATTGATGAGTTTTCGGAATTTTCCAGGGCTACGGATTGATAAGCCTTGATATGTTTACTACACCACCGATTTTTACGAAATATACCGACGATTCCAATCAACAATGTATTCCCATTTTGTAGATATGATCTTCCAGATGCTCGTTACCGCGTGTTATGTCTGAAAGCAACTGAAGTGCGGGGTGAGATGAAAAGGGTCGCGTCGCCCAGACTCCCTCGCCCGAGATGAGAGGGAAATACGCAGGCGCAGCTGCAGCACCAGCGTCCGGGACAGTTCCCATGACAACTACCGCTAGGTCTACCTCAATAATATCAATGCCATTAAAATAATAATACAATTACGGCGATAGGTCAGCTAAAAAAATATTAGTAGTCTTCGAAATTTGAACTAACAAGATATCTTCCCTAATTGAGCTTTACTACATCCTTTACGAGAAATAAGTTGAAACAATAATTATAATATTATTAAAAACACATTTTTAGTACTTATTTCCAACATATAATTTTTGATCAGGATATCAATTGATAATGCTCGCGATGAGCGAAACCGATCACGTAAATATATGTATATTTACGTGATTGATACTCGCCCATTGCCTATCTCCCACAGTTACTTTTCTTACCGAACATATAATAGCTTGTGCCTTATAGACGAAATACTATGAGATTAATGGCCACACACATGAAGCAATGATTCATTTTTCCTTCATTATCTGGAGATACATAATCACCGATTTAGACATTGATAATTACCGCGTTACATGTAACATCATGCCTGATACGTAGAAATTTTGGTATTTTATATAAATAGTGGTGTCAGCGTATATGGACGTATAGTGCAGTTAGTTATAATTTAACGATTTCGACATAACATTCTACAAACAAAGCAATTGTGCAATTGAAACATTAATAAAATATGTAAGCTATAATTGCATTCGGAAACTATTTTCCAATTTGCAGTTTTTATGTGACCAACAACTGTCAGCGAATTTCGCATTAAAATTTTATGCATTCCGTATTTTGTATGAAATAAAACTAAAAAATCGACTCGTGTAATTAAAGAAAACAATTGTTTTTCCGTTTATATTTGATTCGGCTGTGCTCGAATATTAATCGCCAAGATGCCTTTCTTCAGTGGTAAATGTCATAGTAAAGCCAGGCTAGATGGAAAAACGGTAATCGTCACGAGATGTAACACAGGAATTGGAAAAGAATCGGCGATGGATTTTTATAAAAGAGGTCAAATGTGCATTATTTTTCAACATGAACGTATTCACTGGGTTTATTTAAAATGCATTCACGATAATTTTATTTCGCGGTAAACATAACAGTGTTGATTGTTACGAACTAGCAGAATATAACTGTCTACGATGCAATAGAAAATGTCGCTTGATTTAATAATTAAAATAAAAATTCATCTTTATTGGCATATAGTTAAAGAAGCCTGTTTTGCCCTGACGCTGTAGAAATATTTTAAAATAATATAAAATACTTTGAATATATCTTAGAAGTAAACTCTTTCGTAAAATAAACGTCCTTTACGTTATTTTTTAAACATCGTTATTAGATTTATGATGATATTTTCTGACTAGAGTTTCAAAACATTTTTTTGAAAAAAATAAGACATTTATCAACCTTAAGACACTCAATAAGACATTTATATATTGTAAGATTTTTACGTTTTGAAGCAATAGTGCAATTCGATATTCCATGTCTTTACGTGCATACTGCGTTTACAAAGCCAGTTTTATTTAAAGATTTCAAAGCTACTTTTTTTAAACACTTAGGTCAAGCTAAGCTCAGCAACAAGGAAAACACACAAGAAATGTGTAGAATAGGTCACTTTCATCTATAATATAACTTAAAATGCTGCCAAAATATTTAAATCGTAAAAATAGCCACATATCTGTTAAGAGTGTGCAGTGCAGCTGCACTGACATATTAGTAACTTTTTCACCATATCTTAATAAATTATACTTTTAGGTGATAGTGAATGTTTCATCATTAGCACATTCCCGTAAATATTAAATCAATATTTTTGTTATGAGAATGCAAGAGGATTTTTTTTTTATTATTTATAGTCATACTGATATTTCTAAGCGCATTAAATATGTCAATTCTGCAAACGTTTAAATAAAGAGTGCTCAAAAGTTATTTTAAATTTATGAGACCTTTTCTCGCTTATTCAATTTTAAGAATACTTAATTTTTCAGGATATCGTATGACTGAACAAAATATTGATTTATTCTTAAGCAAAGCTTCGAAATTAGTGTACACTGTAAAGAGATATTAAGAATTGTACTCATCAAAAAAATTCAGCGCTACCGATTCCTATTTTAACAACTCTTAAATTTAAATTGAGGTTTTTAATATTAGGATGAAGTTTTATTTTTTAGTATTTTTACGATACTAATTTTACTAACCACTGAGACGAATAGGCTTTCTTTAACGCACTAGCGATTACAAACCGCAGGCGAATAGGTATATTTATCGAAAATGTCATCAACTGATAAAATGAATATTGCCTGTTGATTTTTGACGTCTCCGCCCATAATAAATTAACAATTTTGGGAATATGTTCAAAGACCATGACAAACCTCAAATGTATTTGTTTAAATGTACATAAACTGAAAACACTCTTGAGCGTGACTCTTTCCAATAATAATTTCGTGTAAAGCCTCTCATAAATAATAAATGTGAATAGTCTTGCTCGTATATAAAATTCTTAAATGTTTTTTATGTGTATAGATGGATCAATAAATTTTGACGATTTGCATTTTGAAACTCGGCCCTATAATACTGTGAGAGTTTATTCACAAAGTAAACTGGCAAGCATTCTATTTACCAAAGAGCTGGCGGAAAGATTACAGGTAACTCGTTCAAAAACCCTAATCACCGATAACTACATTCGAATTCGAATTTAACTTTCGATTTTCCAATTCATCAAACCTCAAAAGTAAATTCAGCGCGTTGGAAGATCTGATATATTATAGTTAGGATTTGATTTTTATAATTCGTAGCCATTAGACATAGTGAAATTGTGCATGAAACTACATAATAGATTTTTAAATTTAGTTCTCGATTACTAGAAAAAGGTAATAGTAATTATAATACGATAAACTATTATGAATTAACGTTTGACAAAATATCACAAACTAAATACCACAATCATATTTTTAACTATTTATAACGGACCACCAAGGCCATATCAACTCAATCAAACATATATTTTTTATATAAAATACCAGTATATTGGAAATGACAGATATCATAAACTAGGCAGTCAGGACCGAAATTGTCTAACATTGGAGTTTCAGTTTATTCCGTTGTACATGCCTAGTGAAATTATTTGCTGGATGGTCGGATTTTTACAAAAAGTCAAATTAACAGCGATTTGCCCACCAGGTAATTTACCTGATTTGGCTGAGTAAGTTCCGTTTTTCTTCTTTTTCTTTGTTTAAGCACAATAGTGGCATGACTTAAAGATCTGTAACACAGGTTCCCAATCTTTTCTGGGTGGCGACCCTTTTTAATAAAAGCCATGTGACCCGCGACCCTCATGCAATCGAAAAAGTCATTTATAATAAGATGACGTTGGCGATCCTTAAATAAACCCGTCGCGACCAACAGGTTATGAACCTGGGATCTAGTAGAAGTAGAATCGATTCTTCTTTATCAGTTTTGCGTCGCAGAAGGCGGCCATGTAACAGCATCTGCATGCACATAACGGATGGAGGTGGAACAACCATCTTGTAACTTTAATTCGAGTATCGATCTTTTACTAACGCACATAATCAACAAACGGAGAACAGGTAATGATCACTTGGATGAGAATCCTCACAACCAGGACGTTTCTTTTAAATAAGTATATTAAAATCGAGTGAGCCTGGAATCATTTCACATTTTTTTTTAATAATAATATATCAATATAAAAATAACTACTTACGACTATCTCCTATAACATTTCATCGTAAAAAAAGCTTTTTAGAGTCTAATGAAGTTTTTTTTTATTTTTCCGATAAAATTTTGCGTCTGCGAGTTAAAAGCAACAATCAAATATGTAAACGAAATGTAGCTGGCAGCACTAGTCTATTCAAGTTTTACCTGAAGTGTCAAAGGTCTGTCAACGCCGCGTCGAGATAGGATATTTCGCCGTAGATTCATTATATACGCACATACAGATTTATTTAGATTACCTCTGACAGTCGTGCTTGGTAGTGCTATTATTTTTGAGAGTTCCGAGTGTACCGAGTACGTATTTTATCAACAAAATTACTTTTATTTGTTATAAAAATAAACATTGTTAACAATTGAAATTAATATAATATATACTGAGTTGTTTTTTAGATTTGAATATAAAATATATATTTTCAAGTTGCATCAGTGTGAAATATAACCGATCAAGAATGTTAGTTCGAAAATTTATACAATGACTTGAAGATTCAAGAATGTACCATATACTTATTATGATATTATTCTATGTATAAGAAATCTATTCATCTTTTCTAATCAAAATGGCCTAAATTATTTTATATAATTCAGATTTTTTAAATTGGTAAATGAAATTAGTCTTACAGAAACCAAAAATGTGGTGCAATATAAAATATTGCATTTTAAAATATAACTCCAAATACCCCAAAAGGTCAAATATATATAATGCAAAAGTATGTATTTATTTTTTAAGGAAAATATCTCAAACATAAAATGCCACTCTTTGCTGGGAAGTGCCGCAGCCAAGTCCGTCTAAATGGAAAGACAGTAATTGTGACAGGATGTAACACAGGAATTGGAAAGGAAACTGTCATGGATTTCTATAAAAGAGGTATTGAATTTAAGGAGTTGGTAAAATGATACGTATGGAATGTAACATTTATAGTTTAAATTCTTTCATGCTCAACTAGACCTTTCTTTGTCCTTTGTTGTTGTTGAAAATAAATTTAAAAGGAACATGGCCTAGGCACAATAAAATAAAGAGTAAAATTCTCATTAAAAAAGGAGATCAAAGTGTATACCTGAAATATTTTTACTAATATTAGTGTTTTGATAAAATTTGTAGGAGGTAGAGTCATAATGGCATGTCGCAATTCCTCGAAAGCTAATGCTGCCATTGAAGATATACAAAAAAAATGTGAGAAGCTGGAAGGTCTTGGTACAATGATAGCAGTCAAATTAGACTTGAATTCTTTGGCTTCTGTGAGGGAGTGTGCTAAGGAAATATTGGCAACCGAATCTCAGATTGATATTCTTGTCAACAATGCTGGAGTTATGATGTGCCCCAAAGGAAAAACCGAGGACAGTTTTGAAACTCAATTTGGTACAAACCATTTGGGACATTTCCTCTTCACGCTGTTATTACTGCCGCGAATAATCAAGTCTGCTCCAGCCAGGATTGTGAATGTTTCATCAATGAGCCATGCATGTAAGTATTATAAGCAATTCATGATGTTTTTTTTTTTACTAAATGAACAGATTTTGATATGAATTTTTATCTTTAACAGTCGGAACAGGAACTATAAATTTTGAAGACTTGAACTACGAGACCCGACCTTACAGTGCAATGGGTGCATATTCGCAAAGCAAATTAGCCAATATTCTATTTTCTAAGGAACTGGCCAACAAATTGAAGGTATATAATTATTTAATTAGAATAATGACTTTTTCAATGTATCAAATAATTAACTTTACATTGAAATTTAACAACAGGCACACAATATTGAAGGTGTGACAACATATTCTCTGCATCCAGGAATGATTAAAACTGAACTTGGACGTCATTTGGATGACACATATTTTACAGGCTTAAGTATTTTACTGAAACCGATGGCATTAATCACAAAATCTCCAGAATCTGGTGCTCAGACTAGTATTTACTGTGCCGTGGATGAAAATGTTGCAAATGACACTGGACTGTATTACAGGTATACTTTATTATACAATGCTGTTGGTCTGATTTATTTTTCTCTTAAAATGAATTTATGCTTATTATTGATAAATTTCTACTTATACCAAAGGTAATATTTTTAAGTAAGATTCATTTTTATTACTGATTTCTCGTTTCAGTGACTGTGCCATTGCAACATCCAGTAAAGCAGCTCAAGATCCAGAAATTTCTGAAAAACTTTGGAATATATCATTTAATTTGGTTGGATTGGACAACTACGATCCTTTTAAAGTATAAAAACCAATAAATACAAACTTCAGCAGTTCAGGATATCTATTATAATGTTCATATGAATGAATTGACCAATAAGTTAGCATAAATACAATAAGGTGTTAACTGACACTTCTTGATGGAAAGGCATGATATTTTAATAATAATAAAAACACATTTTTTTGTACTTATTTCCACAATATATTTTTTGATCAGGACCGGTTTCGCTCATCGCGAGCATTATCAACTGATAGAATACAATTTACAAGCAAGTCTATTTATACAAAACAAAAATTAATTTGAGTTAAAAGATTAATGTTCAAGAACTAGGAAACAATTTACATAAAATCCTACAATATTGATACAAATAAAGTAAATTAGTATAAAAATTAAATGTTCACAATCACTTATTAAGAATTACAATTACAATTATGGTAAATCAATAATCCATTAAGAGCTCTAAACAATCAATAAGGAAGTAAGGAGTGGGAAATTTTAATGACGAAAATAACCCACACTGACTACTTAATGGAACAAAATAAATTAATACATGAGAAATTTAATGAAAGTCAATTAAAGATGAATCAATGAGATGGGAAGATATGGTCAGTCAGGGGCATTGCAATATTTTCTGTAAAAAAAATAAAGTAAAAGGAGGCAATATCATTTTTCAAAAAAAAAAAAATTATATTTATATGAAATATATATTTATTAATCTAATTTAATGAATATAACAATGGTGACGACGCAAAAGTGGTTTGTTCATTTATAAGGTTAGAATTAGGCAAAAATTTATATCGATCAATTTCAAGGATTTCGTGTTTATCTAATTTCAGTGATTTGTTATTGAAATGCAGGATTTTTTAGTTTATAGTAAAATCACATGAATTTTTATTTTGAAACAAATGGTTTCCAAAAGTAGAAATCTCATCGCCTTTTTTGGCACAAGCTAAATTTTCCTTAAATCTAGTATGAAACGATCTTCCAATATACCTAGCCTCACAGGAATCGCATTTTAGAAGATAAATACCACTTTGGCTTAAAATACTAATTTTGTCTTTCGTGTTAACTAACATTCGACTAAGATTATGATTGTTATAAAAAGTTACATTAAAAATTATCAACCTCAGAATAATTAGAAATGTTGCTTGATATAAATTCAAGAACGAAAGACATATCTTTGTCAATATTTGATGACTTGAGAAACTCATTGGACCCCAAGTGAAAGCTTAGAGGGTGTGCTTACAATGTAATGTAAGGCAAGAGAAATTTAAATTGCCACAATGACAGTGACAACTAGTCACACTACTTATTATGGTTCAGTGAAATTTTCACAGTAGGCTACATATATTGATACATTTGAGAAAAATAGTTTGCATTTATAGGTAAATCACTTCATGCACATAGATTGGAATGGTTATGATAGAGTATAAATAACTTGAGTCAACATAAGCAAGTTTATGCCTACAAGGTCAATGACAAGCTATAAAAATTATGCTCATGTGTGTCTCTTCGAAAATATATTGTGATAATAATAGCATTATTCCATCAGGCAATATTTATTGGCTTTTTTAAATGTTTCATTTTTATAACTTTTATTATATAAATAAAAATATAATTATGTTTTAAGGCTTGTTTTATGTAGTATTAAAAAGTTTTCATTATTCAAGTTATCTTTAACCCCTAAATGTCTAAACGAAAACTATGCAGGAAAATTATTTTTGATTGTTTATTATAACATACTGAACATAGCTTAGGGTTTGAAAAGAAAAACATAGATATATCTGTATAATTTTGAAAATAAAGAAGTGGACACAACTATGTTCAGTGGGCCATTTTATAATGAATGGTCCACTACACTAGCAACCTTATGATTAATGGAAGACAGCTCAATGCAGTCGTTTCTAGATGGGTTCTGGGTTGTAACAGTTGTTTTCCTGTTCTAGTCCATGTATTAAAGATAGACTAGATAAGGAAAAATTTGGATAATCGGAAAAAATCATAATTGGATAAGATAATAATGGAAAAGAATATTCAGTATGAGTCATTTTTATTTCTTAAGATTAATAAATAGCTTTAATATTTTAATTGAAATAATCAACTATCAGATTTCTGCTTGAGGTTGTGTCATTGCTTCCGCAATGTCTCTTATATCATTTTCTGCTTCACTACTGGAACTTACTAATGGTCTTTTCAAAATTTTGTTCCATGATTTTTTTCAAAGTTGCCACCTCTAAGGAATTCCAACTATCTGCTGCCACGTAGCAACATTCTTTTAAATTTATTTTCTTGTGGAAGCTGTTAACTGTTTTTTCCATTTCATTTGTTTTCACCTGCTAGTAATGATCGTCGAAGCATCTGTTTTCTATATAAGCATTTGAATATTTTTATAACACCCTGATCCGTTGGTTGTATTACTGATGTGACATTTGGTTGACAAAATTTTACTGTAAACATTTCATTAATCTGGCTTAATTATTTAATAGATATGTGGGGCGGAGCATTGCCTAATAATAATGGCATTTTTCCTTTCTTTTCTGTTTCTTAATGAAACTGTGACATGTTTTCTATTTGTTGAATATCGGTAATATTAAATTACTGATCCATATTTTACACAGGACTTCTTGGAAAAAATACAACAATCAAAATGTTAAGATTGAATTCATACGTAAAAGTGGATGCACTTTGCCACGTCCATATTGGCAAATTCGTAATATTTTTGTTTATTTTTACCAATCCAGATTTATCGAGGTTCTACCGCATGTTAATAAATTTTTGAGAAGTATTGTTTACTTACTTATTTCTCATTATCGACCATATGACAGCACTATCATAATGCATTAGTTGAATAGGTCACACTTAGTCTCAAACATGCCGCATTTAGATGCTCTAGCTATGCCTAGGCAGCTTTTGAGGGCTTTAAAATTAAAAGAAGGTTACCTTTCAGACATCATTTATATACCATTGATATAAAGATAAAAGTATAAATAAAAGGATGGTTGATAACAAAAAAGTATGTTTTAGATTTGTTGTTGCATATCTAGAATAATTTTGGCTCAGATAACATTATCGTAATGATATCATAGGCCACTGGTTGACAACCATTGCTTTTAACAGAATAGGCTTGTAATTATTTTATTTATCATTGAAAAAATGAGTATTCTGAGATAATTTTGAAAAATGTATTTTGTCAATAAGCAAGTTTTTCCAACACTACTTTAACAATAGACAAACACCACAACTTATGAAATCAACAAGAAAGTTCACCTAAGGAACATTGACCTATGGACATTACTCTTACAAATTTATTGTGATGAATTTTAACCCACTGACTACTAATGTTGGCATTGTTGAGACGTCTGATTGCAGTGTTTTGATAGACAATACTCAATAATACAAGGACGTCTATTGTCAAAAGTTTTGTGAATTACCGTATTTTGTGGTTAAATTTAGCCTGATTTGCCCTGTTAATCTCTATTAAAGTTTACTTTACACCAACACTATTGCATTCATGTTTGCAATATTGATGGTAAAAAATCTGTTACGCCGTTCAGCAGGAACAGGTAAACACTGTAAAAAATAGAATTGAATATTGCAGTACTGTGATAATATAACAAAAAATCCTTTATTTTTTTATAATAATAAATTTATACATAAAATTAACAATGATAATTGCATGAATATATAAAATTCATTTTATTTTGATTGATAATTTGTAACATTCAATGATATTTTGAATCTACATACAATACTAAAAGAGATTCTTAGAGATTAAATAATAATTATTAAATAAGTAAAACAGCATAGTACATAAGTTTTACTAACTTTTTAAAATACTGTAGGCAGCAAATAACGTACATCAAGGTCAGAAACTTAGTTATTTTTATTTCAAGACTCAATTTTAAGATAAACATAAATAGAGATTTTGCTTTGATTTTATGTGTTGAAACTCAAGACCCCGGTTTTGCCTTTCAGCATGTTCAGGCATTCCATCACCTGGATGCAATAGAACTGGCATATAATTAACATTGAAAAAATATAGACCATAAGGCTATGAATCAAATATATATACATATTTATTTGTTAATGAATTTTTGATGAAAGGATTTTACAAAAATAATAACCATCATTAAAATGCGATTGGGTAATTTGGAACATATAGATAGTAGGTATCTTTAAGTTTTAAATTTCTGATACTGATTCATCGATTATATCGAAAAATATAATTTGAATATCAAATTTGAATAATTGAATTTGATTTGATGCCTTTGTGTTTCTATCTTTATATTTTTTTGCTAATTAAATACTCAACTGTTGAATGTGCATTTTTGAAGCATGATCTGATGCATCGCCTAGTTCTCTTGATGCTATCAAATAAATATGTAAAAGAAATTTTAATTTACCAATGTTATTATAAGCAATTTTATTATTTTCTATGAATTTAACGGTTTCTATTATTCTAACGGTTTGATACTATGCATAATGTAGTAATTAAAAAAAAACAAGCTTGTATTGACAGTCGTTTGTCTGTTTGATTTCAAGAACTCTGAACTGAGGGTTTGCTGAAAACAGGACTATAAATATATTCTATCCATGATAAAATTCTAAAGTAAGTATGATACACTGATAAAATTTTGAATTGTACAGTTGAATGTTAAAATTTTGAAAAGTTTATATTTATATATTTAAATATTACATAAAAATTAACACATTGATATTGGAAATAAAATTATATAAACATAATGATATTTCACTTTTAAGGTGTTAACTGTCACTTCTTGATGGAAAGGCATGATATTTTAAATAATAAAAACACATTTTTTTAGCACTTATTTCCACAATATATTTTTTGATCAGTATCTCATCAAAACTGACACTGATCAAAAAATAATATTTCATATGTTAAAGCGTCTAAAGTAGGATATTACACATGAATAGCTATTTTTTATTGCTACTATTGATTTTGAGAATTAGCTTTAAATTTTAACGGATTAGAGACTCGGAAAATACTTGGCAGCATGGCAGCTAGAGTAGTGAATACTTCTTCAGAAATACCTTGTGGAACTAAGAACTGAATATTTTTTAATTCGGATCCTCCCCAAGATGCCATTTCTATCATAAAACCTTTTACACATTTTAGTACTAATTCTGCTCTCTTAGCACACCATGCAACTGTCATTTCCTGAAACATAAAAAAAAAAAAAATTTAATATACTATATTGCTATACGGAATGATAATAAATATTGAAAAGTGAAAAAAAAAATATTTACCTCTGACATATCATGCCTCAAAAGCACTGGTAAAGTTAATGTGGTTACATCGTTAGAACAAGCAGTTTTTAAGATATTTCTAAGTCCAAGAATTGCAGGATGCCGGGAATTAATATCATCTATAAAAGAAAGTAGTAAACATCATAATATGTCATTTTAAGGTGGTAATTGTGACTTAATAAATCATCAGTTGATAATGCTCACGAGCTACCAGTCCTGACCATAAAATATATTGTGGAAATAAATATAAAAGATGTGTTTTTATTATTTATATCTTATTATATTTGTATAAGTTTCTTTTCAGTATTTGAGTAAACAATATCAATAGTCAAATTAAATATACTAACTGGATCTAAGGGATGAATCATCCGCTATTAAATGGAATAATATGTGAACATCTGCCAAATTTGAATGTTTGGTAATATAAATATCTCCTGTTTGAAGATATTTACTTTCTTTGGCTTTACGACTCGAGGATCCCTCTTGATGTCCGGATTCAGTAAAAAATTTTATTCGCTGCACATTCCTCAAGATAACCTTAGAATAATAATGTTTTTACATGTTAAGCCAGAATTGCCTAGAAATTCATCTTTGTTTATATGTTATATTACTACAATGAAAATGACTGTATTGTGCTAATTATTTATAAATTTGAAGTGAATTACCGGTTCTTTGACATTTTCAATTATCTTTTCTAATTGATCATCCATTTGGGGAAAATGAAACTCTGTGCTTTGTTGGCAGGCCTTTTCAATCTGTTTTGCTAATCCGGTGTAATGAGGAGGGGGGGTATCCGTCAAAACAACAAGGCCGCACAGGTCTCCCGAGTATAGACCTAAGGCTGTTTGCAATCTTCTGGGGGCATCCATGATTCTAATGGGAATATAAAATGTGTGATGAAAGCAAAAACCGTTACAAGGGATTTTACATATATAGAATATCAGACAAGCAAATGTTTTTAGAAAAGTAACATTTAAGATTCATTTCAGATTTTTTTGTCGGAAAGCTTCCTAAATTACAAATAAAAACAAACCACTGAATGCTCTTTGGTTTTCATTAATGGAATATATATTCCAAATCTCAGTTGGAGATTTAAGAGTATTACATTTTGGAAACACAGAAATCTGATTGCTGAAAGTGATTGGCTAAGCCTGTCCTCTCTTAGAATGATCTCAGTATTTTAAGCAAAAGGTTCAGAGATTTACTTACAGCAATTTTTTGTTAATTAACAAATTATTTTCGAGTACATCTATAGGAATTCATGGTATATACAGATGACATGAGCAGAATTATCAACGGATTAGCAAATAGAAATAATTATAGAAATTATAAAAGAAACCTGTTGTCAAGCTGTTTCACTTTACAAAACTTCATGATATCGGCAGACATAATACGAATATTGTGCATTTGTTTGAGTTGTGATCCCAGATGAATCGTAAAACTCTCTTCTAGAAGACGTTCCGGGTGTGAAACGATTTCATCTGGAGTACTCTGCTGACCATCATTATTCCCAAATTGATTGAGTGGTGAATTCCTAAAAATTTTAATTAATTTTAGTTTTATAATCTGAAATCCAAGGTGATAAATTGAATGTAGCAAATAATAAAACATAAAACAGAAATGTTTCATGCCATCAATGAAATATTGAATTTTTATAACAAATATTTTGACAATGAAATTATGGGTAAGAAAAAAAAATAATGAATCACCTAGGAGTCCGTATTGTAGAATTAGTTTGATGATCCTCAAGAATAGTCATGAGCCATGATCTATATTCAGCTCTCTGAGCTTGCCGCAGAGCATCAAGTTGTGATCCCCACCGACCAATGACCATACTCTGTTCTTCAAAGTGCTTACCCACCAATTCATTGATTTCACTTTCTGTTGTGAATGTATTCAAAAGCCGCATTTTCCCCTCCATTTCAGAGGTTTGGCTGAAAAAAAAATATTCTTATCAGTTTTCAGTCTTCTATTTATTTCACAGTTATTCAAACAGTATTGGTAATTGGTTTTAATTGTGTATGGCTGTATATCCCAGATGGTCTGGATTGAATTAAATGTGGCTCCAGCCATACCTAGATGAATGGCGAGCTTTATTTTTGTTTTACCGTCTTCTAAGATGTGAACACCAAGGTACCTGAAGCTGTTGATCCTACTAATAACTTGTCCCTTACTGGTCAGGGTCCTATGAAATTCATATCAGTCTTGGTAACACGTCACATTGGTATTGCATTCACTTTCAGACTAATGCAACCTTAATTAAATCCTAACCAGTAAATAATCTCCTTTTGTAGATCAAACAACTTCAAGTGGACAGTGATAGCTAAACCTCAATAAGGTGGAATTGAACACCAAATTAAGAAATCAAAAATAACAATGAAAAGAATGCAATCCTGTCTCTATTCAGTTGTGAACCTGAATCATTTGGTCATTAATTCTTATACATCATGAAGGGTTTTAATAATGGTCACAGTAATTTTAATTTTTTTAAATAAAAACTGTTACATTATGGGATCTTTTATTCTCGCCAAGGGCATGTGTCACATAACCTTCCTAGTTACAGTGAGAAGAATTATGAATTGACAGCTGACATGGTCACCCTTTTAGGGGAGTGCAATCACCTCACCATCCACTCAATCATTTAAACAATGCTCACCATCTCACACCTAATTCATTTGGTGATAAAGAGTGTAAAGTGGCATCTAGGCTACATTTCGGAAATTATGAATGATTTAATTAATAAAAATGTGTTTTTATTATTTAAAATATCATACCTTTCCATCAAGGAGTGACACTTATCACTTTAAAAAAAATTCTGAATGTATTCTGGTTCCGTTGGGTGCTTGGCCTGCCTCTTTTTTATAACAAGAAGGGAAGAATATTCTTTTGTTACAAAGTAAACAAACCGAGCGTTGAAAGATATATTTTGATTAACAAAGATTATTTTTAACTCATCAATGGATTATTTCACAAAAAAAAAAATGAATGGCATGATTGAATGGTTGGTATAATTACTTAAATCAAACAAAATGTGAAACTGGCCACATTGTTGATTACCTACATTTCAGACAACACTCCTTATTTGATAACTTTGAATGCTAGGAGAAAAAGAGCGAAATAACCACTATAACAATTTAAATTTTTTATGATTTTATGATGATTGACTTACTTGTTTGTGAGTTTATTTATGTCATCATCACGCTGATGTATAACTTCCTGCACTGACCGAGCATATGAGCTTTCAACTTTTAAAATAGCTTCTAGAGCAGGAGAATGGACTAATCTATGGTAGGCTGCAGCAAATACTTCCTCGTCTGAAGCTCCTTTTTGTTCTGCATATTCTAAAGTTTGATCTTTGTAGCATTTTTCCCAATTTTTGACTATTTGTTCCACATCTATTTCACCAGAGCGAGCTTGTTCAATCAATTGCTCATCTCTGTTGTTATGAAATTCTTGCGTTTCCTTCTTGACAAATTCATCAAGAGCATCATGCAGTTCTATAAGAAAAATTTGTTCACTGTAAAGACTATTATTGAGTTAATTGATTGAATTGACATTCACTTGGTAGAACTCCATTATAACATGGTGAAATAGCAACGTATTTCAGTTCTAAAAAAATATTTTTTTAAATATAGTTGATAGCTATTTCTGCTCACGCCATCGTCAGAACTATGCATAAACTAACATTTACTTATCTATATATAGCTGTGGAGAAATGGTACACAATACATCTTCTCTCCTGTTTTAACGACCTAGATTGTTTCTTGTTCGCAATAAAACTAAAAAGGTGGATACATCAATAAGTTTACATACGGCACGGAAATGGTCCATTACAAAAACAAAGAAACACCCCTCAGCGGGTTAAGCAATGGCGATAGACATATCTTAGTTTGTGCATTAAGAATCCTTTGTGATAGTTGATGTCTATTGATTTTCAGCTGTCCCAAAGCCGTCATCCTGCGACCCTTACTACAAAGATGCAAACACTTAGGCGCTCAGTTTGAATTTATAATATGTGATTACTTTATAACGTGATTAGTGAATTGTGAATCTGTTTTTTTACTGTTGAATGATCTTACATGTTCTTTAGCTCGAGTGGATATACTTCTACCTGTCTGTCCGATATAAACTTTCCATTTCCTGTAAGAGCAAGGGGCGCTGAGGGGTGTTTCTTTGTTTTTGTAATAGACCTAGACATAGAGAGAATTTTGTAGAGTGTACAATATTCGTATACGTACCATCTTCTAAAAACACCGGAATATTGAAAGTAGATATGAGTCTTTGAGTGAACTCTTTTGTACATCCTGAAAATGGTATTTGCAAAGGAATTTCGAGTTCATAAAATTTATCTTTATCTGCACAAGTAGGATACGAATATAAAAATATTTTTGTATCACTATCATCGTCGGCTGTCATTTTGACAACTGCATTCGAAGCCGACGCATTTAAAACTATGTTGTTTCTGATCATAAACTACAATTGTCTTTGAAGCAAGAATAAAAATCATTTTGTATAGTGCTCGAAAACAAATAATAATATGAAGAAATAAATATTACAATCAAGAAAACATACAATTAAAAAGTTTTTAACGGCCATAAAACCATACTCGACGGTATACACATTTACACATATGACAAAATTATGAAATGTTTTTAAAAATTTATCCTTGACAGAAAAAAAACGAACATAATTTTTTTTTGAAATACTTTTATAAAACCTTCCAATACGCCAGGATTATATTTATTTTATAAGTATCAAACAAGGCATTACACTTGATTTTTTAAATGTTAAAAATAATGAAATCGGTTTTCAGTGTTGTCTAGCATGAATCGCTTTTCAGTTATGTGACTAAGTTCAGTGCAAATGACTGAGTGAGCAACATGGCTGACTACGTCGGTGGAATTGATAGCCCCGCTGAAATATCAGGTAAAGCTTTGATTTATCTGGATTTATTCGTTTTATAGTTCGTGTCCGGTGTGTTTATTTCTGTGCTTTTCAAAAAGACAAATTTAAAATTACATTTACTTATTTGTCAATCAGACATTCAACTTCCAGAATAACAGTCATCGAACTATCAATCTTTTATTGGCTTTATTATTAAATATTACTAAAATGTTTTATGATCAAGCCTTCCCAATGCACGTAATCATAGTGTAGCTTACTTTTAATGTAAGGGTGTTGTGAATATTTGCGGTTAAATAATATTTTAAAACTGTATGCTATTGTCAGACTGCGGTGGTACGATCGGAGGTTTGCTATACGTCCTTGCTTCGCATGGGATGGGCATAGTTTTTTTTGTGTTACGTACTTTTTACTATGTACACATCGGTTAAGTTTGACATATGCTGCTATTTTTAGTAAAATTCATTGTCGTCTTTTACACTTACACGTAGTTACATTGTCTGACGGGATCAGGCAATTGCAATATAACCTCATTTCTATGATTGGTCGCGTTAAAATAAATTTATGTGCTCCTGAATGCCTCAAATTAGAAGTGAACGTTTCGAGCTCTACGTCAGCTGATCGTGAATGTTTACAATTGAATGTATGTGTTTTTTTTTACTTATTGATCGATTTGACGAAAATATTACACAATCCTAATAAAAATAGTTCATGTTTGGATATATTCTCACACGGATTAATCCATCATTTATATAACGATGACAAAAAATCTAATATGTATACACGTAGTGGCCCAGTAACCAATAATTAACTTTTCCGCTGACATAATTTCGATTTTGCTGATGAATTATTTCTTTTATCGTATAAAATTTATCAATTTATGCGGTGACCTGGTAACAAGCACCTCCTTGCGTCATTTTATTATTTGTCTGTATTGTATTATAATTCTTCGTCATCTAGACATCTCTGCGTGCTAAAGATCAGCATCGTCGAAAATTTTTAATCTTTCTGGATCATTTTGACATTGCGTGTATTTGTTGTGCACATTGTTTGTTATATTATTGATATTCCACATCTCCACAACATGCATCGCCAAAAATTACAAAAATGTTATAAACTATTTCGTTATTTCGAGTGTTTTTGACACTTAGAGTAAGTCTTTGCTTGAGTGAGTGTTTCATATTAATAATTTGGATTGATTTTTCAATATAAATACTGATAGCTTAAATTTAAAGACGTACATGTGGGTTATAATTTTATTGTTCGGGTGAATTGTTATGTCCGGCCGTTATGAAGTCGGCCTACCGTGACTTCCAGGGGGCCATGTTTCAAAAATTCATGCCAGCTGTTGGCAAACTGTCATTATTTTTGTATGTTACACGCGCGAAGCAATAAGACAACGTTAGGCGGGATTCTCACTGTTGATTCTTTAAAAATAGTTTTTATCAGCAATCGCAGCAAAGGTATCTCATTATTAAATATTATTTTAATTTATCACTGCCATAAAATGTATTGCTCATCTCATCTGTCAATAATAATTATTTCCATTCTAATTTTGACACTAGTTATTGTATTACTCGCATTCAATATTTCTCAAGTATTTGACGAAATCGTCCAGTTTTCTCTGTCAGATACATGTCTTATTATTTGTCAATGTTTTTCTAAGCGTGTGAAATATTTAAACAAAAGACCGTTTCTTTTTTGTTTGTTTGGGCTGAAGACATAATTCTATCGATATTATATAATTGATAGTATTGAGCTAAGCTTACGTTTACTTGATTGAAACTTAGCGCCCTCCTCCCCCCAATTTCAGAAGACCGTCGTATCAGCCATTTTTTGCACCAAAAAAAATCTTGTCTGGCATGATAATTACGTACATATTTACCAACATAATATTGCATTAATTATCTCATTTCGATTAATGATATTGTAAAAATCTAAATCATCAAAGACTCACATATAATAGTAATTATATATACAAAAATTCTCTCATCGGTTTGCTAATTTTTAACTTCACGATGAATCATTTATTTATTTTCTTTCCCAAAACATGTCAAAGATTATTATCCGGTGCTGTACAATTAGAATTTAATGTCAATATTTTTAAGAAATAAATAATCTTTTCTTCATTTCTTTATATATTTTCAATAAACGTAGCGGGTAATTATTTCATTATTTTATGATCAATGTGTAAATTGACTTTTTTCAAGCTGTAACATGCATGGTTGGAAGAATATTTGAAATATTCATAAGTTTTCACAAATGCAATCGTGGTAAATATCTTTATTCATCGTTCACGTCAGATTACATTATACTTTTCTGCCTTTTAAATATAATATTTTAAAAAATAAATATTTTTCTTCTTAAATTTTATAACCACAGTAAGAAGAACATCATTTTCCATATTTTTTTAATGTCTGACAATTGAATAAACTTTCCACCGTCTTTTGAGTAACGACACCTAAAACTTCGTTGCATTTATGGCAGTAAAATTTTTGAAAAAATATCGTTTATAATATTCAAATATCTTATATTCGTCTTGATACCCGGCAACAAGTAATGTTGTATAATCATAATTTCTTAATTATTCGTAAATATTTACTTTTACGACAAACGTATTGGTTTTAGTGCAATTATGCACTAAATTCATTCCGCTTATTTATTTTCCTCGTTCCGACTATTGATCGAATCGAAACACCAGTAACGTTATCGTTTACCTCGATAAACGATCATTAGAATTAATACAACGCTTCCCAGAATTGCAAGTCTGCCTGGTATTAATAATCACGCACATTCCACTTTATATCGCTTTTAATGGGAATAACCTTTTCATTTTTGGTGGAATTTTTTCCAATTATGTTATAAAGAATAAATATATGATAATGTCACATAATCCGCCAGTTGGATAATTTTTATCATGCTAATTTTAGGTTTACATATAAGCAAAAGTATATATCGGTTTTTCCCTGACAACAACCTCTGTTGGTTTTGTTTACTTACTGCTTTAGAAAAGAAAACATTTTTCTATAAGAAGAATGCGAAATACATGATTGAAAGTATTCCATGAATTATTTTAATTCAACTTTTTGGCTGCGTTTTGAAAGTTACCTTCGTTTAGAACGTGCTTTGATCTGAATTACTGAATATGTGATATTCCGCACATATATCGCTGAAGCGCCGCGCGTCTACTTTTTAATATTGTAATATTTTGGTGCCGACCTGTCTGTTGATTGTGCCAAACAGTAATCTAGCATTTAGGCTGGGACCTTCATACCGGTGCCGATTTGTAAATACATAATATTGCCGGCCACCCCGTCACATATATTATATATGTATCACGTCTCTGCTTCATCATTATAAGTCGAGCGAGACGGATACTCGGCTGCAAGAGATCATTCATCTCGGTATTCGAAGATTCTGAAAAACTCCTCGGCCAGTGGTGGTCATTTATTTCAATTCGAATGCTTCTTGAAACACTATTTTTTGACCGTATATATTTTCTGCGTTATGTAAAGAATTTTACAATTGCGAGAACCTTGTCTGTAGAAGGGATGATCAAATAGTAATAAGTATAGCAATTTTGCATTTATGCAACCTTTGCATTTAAAGCCATATTCTTTGTTATGTTTAATCATGATAATCCGATACATGGCCTCTTATCTTTTTCATCTGAATGATAATGACTTTTAAGGTGTTAAAAGTCACTTCTTGATGGAAAGGCATACTATTTTAAATAATAAAAACACATTTTTAGCTCTAATTTCCACAATATACTTTTTAATCGGGACCTGTTGCGCTTATCGCGAGCATTATCAATTACTGTAGAATACACTTTACAAGCGAGTGTAGTTATACTAAATATTTTGTATACCCGCTACTTTTAACTCAAATTTGTATACATAGACTTGCTTGTAAATTGTATTCTATTCTGAAACCGCCCTCAGGATGACTATCGAATCGTCGATTCCTTGCCATGATACGTATAACTCTTACAATAAAAATAAATCCAGCAACTTCTTTAAGTGTAATTCTGTATTGGTATCATTAAGTCTTTAAGAAATTATTGCCATAGCTATTTTCAAAAACCTCTAGGCAATTGAAGATATGAAAAATTTCTTCAAGATTTTTTATTTATATTCAATGATTATTATATTACAATTTTTGGTTACCTTGATTTCTACGGCCACTGAGAATTTATTTCACACACATATTTGCGACTAATATATCTATTCTACAAAAGTAAAAGATAAATTTGTAGTAGATAGATACTTTATCATTAAAAGTTTCTTTCATCACGTAAATATATTGCCGGGGTTAAATAATGTTTATTTCTTTCGGTTTTCAGATCGCGTAACTGGCTTTTAAAGCCTTTATTTCCCAAGGCCATTCATTCGCTAATCTTACCTCAGGTATTTAATGATCGTGCACGTACGTGTGTTTCGGCGATAGCTCAGAAGCAGAGCAGCGCAACGAATATTTTTTGCAGACATTTAGCGTCACCTACGGATGCAAAAAATAACTATTATAATACGTCTTCAATGATGAATTCTCTCGAGAGTAATTCTCATGAACTTGAACGCACAGAAGGTGCCGCTTAATTTGATCACTGGGTATTAGAATTTTCGCACTATCGTATCAAATTTGTAAAACCGATTCAAAATAATGAAATTCATATGGTTGAATCATGTCCTTGGTTATTTGGTGGTGAGTGCATTTTAAGAAAACGAAACAAGAAGGTGAATGAAATCTAGTTTTGTACTTTTTTGTTTCTATGTGTTTCAATAAATCGAGTTCATATTTCATTATGGTTGTATTAAAACTAGATACTGATATTATATATAAATATATTAAATAATAAAAACATTTTTTTTTACTTATTTCCACAATATATTTTATAATCCGGACCGATTTCGCTCGTAACATATATCATGGAAATAAATACTAAAAATGTGTTTTTATTATTTAAAATACCATGGCTATCTATCAAGAAGTTACAGTTAACATATTAAAAGCTATATATATCCATATACTTAGTACAGGATTGAGGATTTTATAAGTTTATTAAGACATAACTCAAAATATAATCCAGCAATAAATACTATTGTTACTTATTTGAATTATTGAAACCACACGAATGCAATAGAACTGATCAATATAATAAGTTGCAGTGAACACCTCCAAAATATAGTCCATAAATTAATAATCACAGTTGATGGCAACTAGAATGACAATTGCAAATTTCGCTTCGTTATCGTCGTTCACCGTCTCCGTAAGTGGTCTTGTGACTGTCAGGTATGATATGCGGTAATATTATTATACTGTTGATAACATGCTTTTATGAATTTCAACTTTCTTAATTGAGAGATTTTTTCTTTTCATATTCATTACCCTCGTGAGATAAAGAAGTAAAAATGTACGCACGTATCAGCGACACCGAGTATCTTTTGCTCATTATCGACGATTCTAATGAAAGTAGTCGCATATAAATAATAATCAAATAATTTGCTAACTTCGTATATTTAACTGCTCTCCTGGATGGAAATATTTTTTATTTTGATCGGTTTTTAAGCGAAAGGAAATTTTTAATACACACTTACATGTTCTTTGGCCGATATATATATATATATATGTATATTTAAACCAAAATTTCATTTGAGTCTTAAAATAGCTTACTATCTTTTCCCTCATACAATCACTTAATGCATTGCGTGTTTACAGAGTACGTCCTCATTTAATTTCGTTACTTAATCCAAAGGCTAGCTTCTGCCTACTACGCGAGTGTACTTCGATGGTACTTATTTGATAACATTTCCAACTTAAACGCATATTCTTTGCTGTCATTAACACCTTTGTGTTCTGTATTACTCCATCTGGTTTTCTTTAAATTTAAAGATTTTTTACGAGCAAACAGAGATGACATATTATGTCATACAATAATGATATTGGATGCACGAATAAAGGTGTAGGAAATCGTATTGTGGTCTAAAATTTCAATTCTACTAAACATTACTCCCATGCTTTGTACACAGGACACATGTTATCAATGTTTTTTTTTCACATAATAGTATAGTATATACTAAATCTCATAAAATATATCCTTGGATTGAGTCATTAATACTCGCTGTATGACTTGCAACATTCTGCTTTTGAACATCGTCGAGCACAGCACATAAATGTTTTTATAAGCAGGGAGATAAACGATTTTTTTTTTATTTAACTTCTAATACCAACACCTGTTTGATTTGATACATAGTAATTCTCGTGTATGCACAAAAAAGGCTTCATTGACTATGTCGATGTAGGATATACTTTATTAATATTTGATCTGAGCTTTGTGATGAACAAAGAAATCAACCAAGCGATGGGCTGTTTTTTTTAAAAATCTTATTTATATTTATATAACGTATATAAATGAATACATACATGCCTTTACACCTATTCTGTTTGTTTATAGTTATTGAATTATAAAATTTGAAGTGAAGATATGTTTCATATCATGTTTTAATAATATATAAATAAATATTTGAATGGCGTTTATTATTATTTTGTTTTCGTTGACTGTATGAAACGAAAATAATAGAAATCCGTGAAGTTGTCTTTTTAGTGCATTTGAAAGATTCGTATCGTATAAATAAGTTTTTTTCCATAACAATTATTCCCTTCATCTACTGTTTGAAAATTGGAGACGCTAGCAGGAAATTTCATTTTTGACGAGGACTTACGTGTCTATAAAATTATATAAAGATATTTAAATTTCTATACTTAATAACTTTTTTAATCGTTACTAATTATTTCACAGTCTGTTACTAAATGCGACACTTTGTCTCTTAACGAGGGATTCCAAACCGAGAGGGAACTAAATTTGTTCATTGATTTTTTTTAACAATGAGTTTTCACAAATCCATTGATGAAATATAACAATCTAATTAAGCAGCATCGGATATTGTCGAACAGAAAACATAACGGAGTTTTTATATTGAAGAACTTTTTACAACGTGGATTTCAAAGGATCCAAGATTTATAGAATCACTAATGATATCATGTTGTATGCGGTCATCCACTCGATTCAACCCATACGACGTCGGTTTGGATTACTAATTCATTGAACATTTTTATCTTCAATCATCGTGCATATAGTGTACGGCGATTCTATGTGTAAAAATGGTCACCTTATCACGTACTTACCAGGATGTCGTCGGTTCCGATCCCGCTGTGGACGCAAGATTACATTTTCCATTTGCGTATACCAGTCTTAAGCGAAAACCATTTGTTTGATCTAAACATTCTGACTATTAAAACCTTAACTCATGAGACCGCATGTTATTAGTCGTCACTTAAACATATAAGCTAGTTAGCAGTGTCAAAATTTTCGTGTAAAAGTTAGTATTTCTACTGAAATATAGCGTGATTTTTCCTAATAATTACATAACCATGGTTGATACCAACACTATTGAACTATTTTTTTTTAATATTCAGTATTGACATATCCTTTATTTGACTCGGTGGGGAATAGATTATTATTATTTTTTACGGTAAAGCACTCATTTAAAGTAGACTTATAATACGGTGAAAAAAATAGCAGTGTATTTTAGTTCTACAAAATTATTTTTATAAAATATAGTTGATAGCTATTTCGGCTCACGCCATCGTCAGAACTATAGTAGTCATAGTTCTGACGATGGCGTGAGCCGAAATAGCTATCAACTATATTTTATAAAAATAATTTTGTAGAACTAAAATACACTGCTATTTTTTTCACCGTGTTATAATGAAGTTCTACCAAGTGCATGCCGATTCAATCAATAGACTTATAATTCTATTTGGGCTAGCAAATCTCCTCGACCTCGGCCTCGTTTTTCAATTTACAATTTTTGTATAAATGAAATAGGGATTCGTAAAAAATTGCTCACAGCTGTGGACAATATCATTCCTACGCTTCTCCTGAATTATAAAAACATAAAGAATTGATAATTTCGTCACTGATATGTTTGATGTAGAATTTTGTCTTAATGTTAAGATTTAAATTTATTTTGTAAATTTTCCCATGTTTGGTTTGATAGTATAATTATTGTTTTTTTTTCGTTTTTTTACCCTTGCAATAACGAAGCGAACCAATCTAAAGGTAACACAGTCATATGTTGAATACTTATCATTATGTATCACTCTAATGACTGAATAATGAAATGATAAATAATATATGAATTAACTCCATACGAGCAGTTCAATACATAAATCTGTTATGAAGGCTATTCAAAATCTAGAAAGAAACATGATTTTACTAGCAAGTATTTCAATTTTCGTTTTTTAAACCACACCTAGGATAGGTAATGTAACTAACCTGTGAAGCACTGTTGGATTTGTTCATTAACATAATAGCCAATGCTGTTTGTTTCGGTATTTTTTAGTTTGGTTTAATGATTTGGTCAAAAATTTTAAATATGCAACAAATAGCTACTTTTTAGGCGTATTGCATCTTACTAAATCCCACGACAGTTCGCCGGCAGAATGACACGGCATCCGTTGACAGGTCGCGAGGAACTTTCTAATAAATAATTATCTGGGCAGGCATTTTGTCGAGTATAAGGCGATGCGATGTCGACACGCGCCGGCTCTCGCCGCAGGTTGTGAACCGCTCCCAAATACCGACTCATTTCTGTCGGTCGCGGAAAAATCGATATCACCGTCGTAGGGACGCGGACACCAGCCCATATATTGTATTTATTCAGGTCAGAATGAATTTTCAGCCGTATTATAAATTGATCGTCTCTATGCTCGAATACTTATTTAGTAAGCGGGCTTAGTACTAATCGCTAATAGTGAAATAATTAATGAAGTTTTGTTTACCTAAAGTGGAAAATAGTAAAACGTGTAAACAAGAAAACATACGCATAAGAGGTAACATTAAATTGGTATCAGCGTATGGATATTAACTTATGTAACTTTCGTCCACGTGTACGAACAACACATCACAGTTTTTGTCGTTTATACATAATATTTAAAATATTCAGAATGTCAATATGCTTCGCCCAAAATTCTTCTCTAGAAAAATTTCGTAAAAGTAATGGTAATTTGATTATATTACTCAATTCGGTCCGTTTTCAAAATCGAATATGATGCATCGATAAAATCTTTGGTATTAAAATTTATCAATCAATCAGAAAGTGAAATTATTTTCGAATTACCCAGAGCGCTACAAATCTACTGCAACTCGGTACTGAGTCCTCGGTAGTTATTGAAACGTCTTGTTGTTTTGTATCGTTTGTCGTACAATGATTTCACTGACAAAAGTTTCCTGCGATGTTTTATTTTTACTTTTATCAAACCATGTTATATGTTTTAAATAATAAAACACATTTTTTTTAGTACTTATTTCCACAATATATTTTTTGATCAGGACCGGTTTCGCTCATCGCGAGCATTATCAACTGATAGAATATAATTTACAAACAAGTCTATTTATACAAAACAAAAAATTTATTTGAGTTAAAGGTAGCAGGTGTACAAAACCATGGGTTCAAGAACTAGGAAACAATTTACATAAAATCATACAATATTGATACAAATAAAGTAAATTAGTATAAAAATTAAATGTTCACTATCACTTATTAAGAATTACAATTACAATTATGGTAAATCAATAATCCATTAGGAGCTCTGAACAATCAATAAGGAAGGAAGGAGTGGGAAATTTTAATGACGAAATGACAAAATTTTAATGACGAGTGTGGGTTGTGCTCGCGATGAGCGAAACCGGTCCTGAACAAAAAAAAATATATTGTGGAAATAAGTACTAAAAAAAATGTGTTTTATTATTTAAAATATCATGCCTTTCCATCAATAAGTGACAGTTAACACCTTAAAAGTCATGTTATATGTAGTTTTCCTATCAACGATTCTGGTCACATAATCGCTAATTTTAACAAGTTATTCGACCCACAGCGAATTAAACGTATAAAACCTTTAGCTTACCGTTTTACTACCCAAAGTTACTCTTTAATGGACTCTTAGATTCTTCTTGAGGTCCTCGCATTTAACGCTTGTATTTTACGATTTTCCGTAGTGCTTACGAAGTTTACAAAGTGTACAAGAAAATAAAGATTCTTTTGCTTGGACGAGTTTTATTATTTTTCTTCTAGATGTCTCGATCGTTCCATCTTGTGGTCGGACTGGCATGTTCTAGAGTTTTTTTTTACATTTGTATACGCCTTTGTTACTGCTACTGCCCACATTATAAATGAACTTGTGATGCACCAAATATTGGCTTGTTTTTAGGTCTATTAATGCAGTTCTGTCGATCTGTGTATGATTTTTATCATTTTATTATTGGTCATAAACATTATTTGTTCTTAATTATATGTAATAAAAGGAAGGGCCCACGCTATTCATTATGCACCCACTCAATATTGTTTTAATACTTATTTCTCATTTATTATATTTGAAAAATTGGAGCACACCTTAATATTATTCATTTATTCTTTATTTTACATGATTTAAATATAATTGACTCCGTTCCGAGCCGTAGGTTTGATTAAAAATTAATAGTTTCTTTTTGTGAATGCTAAAAAGGTCGGTAGAAGTAAAACAAAACACTGTTCGTCTGGTAAAACTGATTCAATTAACTTTAATTTTTTTTCAGTAGTTTATCCGAACGAAGCCCAAGATGTATCTGCAATTTAATAGATTCTAAACACTTCATGTTTTTTTCCAATAAAAAAACGCATCTTTTAAGAAATAAAAATAATATTAATTTTACAGAAATCACAATATCCGAGATTCTGATTGTCGAATAGAAATTTTCATTTCACTATTTAAATTTACAGTTTTAACCGAATTTATAATCAGTCTATATGCTCCATATCGGGAATAGGTACTGCAAGCTTATCATCCTTATATATATAAAATTTGTATTGCTACAACTTTGTACGATTCCACATGTTTTTTCAGTAACGAAGTTGACTACAAAGTTGTGATAATTCAAATTTCATATTGAAATTCCATCAAGCACCTTCAGTCAATACCATAAACTTATGTTTATTATTTTCTCATACTAAGTAGGAATACAACAAAGAAAGTGGTGTCGAAATGTGCTGCGGCGTCGCGGCGCATCCGGGAGTTGCATTTCGTGCTTCTTGTTCTCGCGCACCCGCCTCGGTATGCCGACGCCGACGTCTATTTTTGTTGGGAGCGCCGTCGCAACAAAATGCATTTTTACACAGACCATACGGTGGAATTCGGAGACTTACGCTAGATCAGGATTACTTATAATTTGTACTATATACCTGTACGTGCACATCGCTTTCTTGTACACCTATTGTGAAGAAAAATGTACTAATATACACCTATAACATTATTCCTTCGTATCGCCACCGACTGACAAAAAATTCTATTGTATATTGATATAAAAATATTTTTTTTTATTCGAATTATCCCTTCTTACCTTAGGAAAATATTCTTTACTATATTTATGGTAATTTACAATCGATAGCTATATTGTATAATATTTGTCGACTTAGAGATTATCTTCGGCTTAATAAGGTTAAATAGTCTTTGAAATTAGGAGGTTGTTTTTACCTGCATACAATGTTATATTGCGATACCTCCTTTGGCTGTGTGATCACATGTACTATTATTTCTAATTGCGTAATGTTTTTACCACAGCACATCATGAACCTGTGGTATATCGTCACATTATTCAATATTCAAGCTCATTAACCCAAAAGCATAAGTTCCCAAACTGCTCGTGCCGCTGGCCTGTTGTGTGTGTGCGCTCGCTTTTTATAAAATATGAGCGAGGTGAATTATTATTGCGGAGATATTTTATTTATTATATTCACAGGCATAACGAAATGTAGCCCCGAGAAAACCTACAAATTCTTTCATACCACTCTAAAATATCATGGGATAAGCATATTCAAAAACATTTTTCTTCCGTATGAAATGAATGGCTTAATATTATAAAGCAGTGTTATAAATTTGACGCTTCATCAGTTAATCGTGTGTATATATAATATCAATTTTACAAATTTAACAATCAGGTATTTTATATAGTATCTAATTGAAAAATACATAAAAAAAAACAATCGATCTAGAGAAAAATAAGTTATATATTACTCTAGAAATTGATAGGTAATTTTCTCGTACTCTTCAATCCTAACTTCAAAATAGTTTTTTTTTATACTATGGATCGATGTTTCACTGTCTCTTATTCCTTTTCTATTGCAATACACTGCACAAAGAAATTTGAATCACTACAGAGAATCTAATGTGCCCTTAGGAATTTGCCCACCTTTACTCTGTAAGCAGAATTCGACGCCTCGGCTCATAAAATGCTCTTTGCCATAATATTATATTTGCCGTATTGCCATAATTGCCGTATATTTGCCATAATACCATATTTGCCGTATTGGGAAAAAACTAACCTCTGGCTTATAGTAGGTAAATAAATTTTAGAAATATAGTAAATTGAATGTATATGAAAACGTGTTGATATGATGTCACATCACGCAGGCTTTTTTTGACAGTGGTTGTGAGGTTTTTTTCTTTTTAGTCGAACAACTTTATTATGAGTGCAAAAATGATAAAAGGTCTCTGCGATTTTTGTAATATAAATTATTATTTGTTACATGCATATCATGTTTTATTTCGGGTTATTGTGCCAATGGCCGGCAACTAAATTACATTAAAATATTTAAACTTGCTATGATCACAGATTTCAAAAATATTTATAAATTAATGTCCATTGATCCAGTAAATAGCAGTAATCGGTAGCTCTTTTAAATACTATAAACAGTCTTTAAAGCATATAATTTCGCAAATAATATTGTTATGTTTGGGGACAAGTGATATTTTGTATCCGCCGGGCTGGAGGATTAATATTATTCAAATCCGTTTAAAAGACAAAGAAAGATTACGAAACTTCCGCGCTGTCGTAATATTATGGAAATTGGCGTAGGAGTGAAGATGTTGTCAATAATACTGTCGAGAACACCATTCACACCAAAGACGAATGTCTGTGATTAAATTTATCTCTGTAATGAAATGTGTTTGATGGATAAATTTATATGGCATTAAGATTCTCAGAATATATTTTTATCAAGGTATTATGATTTCATTTTTTATACTTGTTTATTTTTCATTTCGTATCATTTAATGAATAAATATTAATATTTAAAATTTTAATCGTTCACACTATATAAACTTCCAACTCCTTTATCATCTTCAAGATCAAATGAAGATGCCGAAAGACTATACCTGGATCGTGAGTGACAAAAGTAGCAGAATGGTGTATAGCTCGAACGATTCCAATTTCATTTTGAGATTTCTTCGAGTCCCCTTACTCGATATCATTTTCTTTTGATTGGTAGCGTACACCAAAGTCTGTGTTTCCTAATTGTGAAACACGTTAAGTCTTTGTGATAAGCATGTTCGGATTAACTTTAATGTAAGGTATTTTAATTATCAGTTAAACATTTGCAATGTAATGAAGGCTTGCCACTATTAAATTCATTGCCCTAATAATGAAATAGCAGTAAAAAATCGTAACACGAATAATGTAATTTTCAAAAAATTATCGCTGAATAAATTGCAGAAACTATTAAAAAACAAGTAAACGAAGAAACCGTAAATATGTTTTTTAGGCAAAATCGGCCCGGAATTGTTTCTCAATCGGTCCGGTAATTTATTGACCGACGATAAAACGGCTTATTTATTTTCGAATCAAACGCTTAAAAATTACGCAATATGTACGCGAAGAATCATTTATCACAACTCTAAAAATGGATATTACTTCATTGTCATTATTTTCAATACGATTATTGAAACTCAATTGAACTATATCGTCATCGTCATTCTTATCTGTCGTTCGTATTTTTGTGTACACGATAAGCAAAATTATTAGACTACTGTACCTTTAATGCAGTATGCACTTCTTTTAAAATTAATTTGATAATTGATTTAAATTCGTATAACACTTCTTAGAGTCAAATATTTAAGATTTCTTGTGAAAAATATGTCATTTCATTTCTATAATTTTTATATTTCGGCGATAGTCAAGTATCATATCATCATTAAGAATTTTTTCTGTTTGGTTTACTGTGGTTATGTCATACATGATCAGAAGGGATCCTTTTCGAACATTGTAGGCTTTTGTCATAACACTCATAGTTGAAATCTTTATGACTGTAAGTTAGCTGTTGTTGAATTTAGTGTAGATGAGAAGACATTTAGTGTAAAAATCTAAAGATTAGTCATTTGTTTACTCTGAACTTAACCTTTATATATTTTTTAAAAGTATATATTGAAAGCCTTCCGTCAGCCCTCATTACGATTTTATTTTATTTAATCAGTGTTCGTTTTCAGGGCATGATTGAACAATTCATTTTTTCACACGGTGAAAAAAATAGCAATGTATTTTAGTTCTACAGAACTGTTCTGACGATGGCGTGAGCCGAAATAGCTATCAACTATATTTGTTAAAGTAATTTTGTAGAACTAAAATACATTGCTATTTTTTTCACCGTGTTATAATGGAGTGATACCAAGTGAATGTCAATTCAATCAATAAATTCATTTTTTCTTTTCAATGTTGATTATTTTTATGTTACCAACATAAATATTTCATTGTTCCTTGATGACTTCCATATCATATCATATATGTTGATATTATTAGTGTGAACCATAATCCTCATTGTTTTTCGTATTTTCCTATTTTCCTATTAATTCTACATACGCCTCTGTTTTCACTTCCATCGAGTTGTAAAAATACCGCACAATATACGAATTCACCCATAAGATTATTCTCGTCAGAAATAAACATTTCAATTCGTATTTGCGGAAAATGTTGGATTTCTATCTAATGCAGTATTCTTCCAAATAAGGGTTTTTACTCATACCTACTAGTCTTATGTTAACCGTTATATTTATTTATTGCCGACATTTTTCGCCATTTTATATTCAATTATTTATATCTCTGTTGACGTCAATTGATTGTCTCTATTAAAATTTATGCCTCTAGTGAAATATCTTCGTGTTTTATGGATACATTCTTCTCTTGAATATATAATGAAAAAAAAAGACTAAGAAAATATATGCCTTAATACTTGTCATAATCCATTGCATTAATTTACATATTTTACAAATAACACGTGTCACATATAATCGCGTATCCATCAAAAATGTTATTAAATGAAACGCGCAGGTATTTTGATGATTCAACGGGTAATCACAGGTGTGTTCGCATGACACAATCTTCCTTTCATTAGTCCAAACGAAGCTGAATGGTCTTAACCATTTCATTTTTAAAAAAAAATATTTGCTCTTAACTATGCCCATCACCTTTGCCAGCAAATCTCTCCTGTCATTGTTTTCTCCTGTGTCACATTTTTTGTTGTTGTTTCACAACCGCGGTGACGAATTTGGTGTAACCTTGTGGGCTGATTTCAATCATCATCAGCATCAGCCACCGTCATTGTAATTTTGCTCGCTTCCCGTGACTCTTGACTAAACTCGTCGGTCACGTCAGTGATAGGGTTGTCAATGCTCATATTAGGATTAGTATAAATCAAATTTTAATCACTTCGTCATCGGTGTTAATATGAGAGCTACTACATCCGAAAATCATTTGTCTTAATAAATCTTTGTCGCTCTCAAATAAATTCAAAAAGTCACCTTATGGTATCTATAATTTAGTAAAATAAAAATGTATATTGTAAAATTACTAGTATTTAACTATGACCATTCTAATGCCAGATTTCCAACAATTTGTCGGGCAGAATAAGTCGAAATAGTTTAAAATATCTCATGCATATATCTATGTATGCAAACAAATCCATTTATCTGTTGAATAAGAAACTTTCAAAAGTGTATTCGAATCCTCAAACATTAGCCCTATTATAACAAAAGAACTTCATATAATATTGCTATTGTGTGATTCCAATGTTTTATAAATTTTCGAATCAATTTTAATTTGACAGCCCTAACCACGAACACCTCCCTCTTATTGTTTTAGAGCGATCATGATATACCGTTAGCAATAGATCAGTCTTCGGCACCATCAGCTTTACGAATTAGTTTTTACGTCACAGATAAATATTTGTCTTAAAATAAGTAGTTTACTTCTGACGTTCGGATGATGGCAGTTGCATTTTATACAATTGTTTGCCTTTCTCTTACACAATTTGATCACACAAAAGCTTATACATGTTCCGATACTTACGGCGGTTAATTCTATCTTACATTACTTTAAATGTGTTAATTTCATCATTCCGATTTCGCTCATTGGGATGATTATCAACTTATTAATCGCTCGCGATGAGCGAAAAGGCTACCGATCTTTATCTAATGACACTGTAAAATAGTACCAAAAAGTGTGTTTTATTTACTGAAATATCTTAGCTATATGATGAATTTATTCATCGGATTGACACGGGATTCCATATGAGTATCAAAGGTAAATGTAAAAATAAACCGAGTCATCCATAGTCACATGCCATGAAATTAGTAATTTATGATATCGACTGAAGGTGCTTGATGGAATTTCAATATCAAATTTGAATTGTTGTAATTTTGTACGACTCCACACGTTTTGTCAGAAACGACCCGACAATTCAAACATGAAATTAGTGTTTACAAAAGTAATTTAAATTATTCTTATCTGTTTATTTCATCAGTTCTTCATATGTTTAAGACGCAATAAAATGCATATATATGATTAAAAGCTAGGAAATCTCAAAGAACAGTATTATTTTTCAAAAATATGATTGAAAAATGTACTTATACCAAATATAAATGCTTTTTCTAAAATTTTCATTCATTAAAAAATATGTATTATATTTTGCATATCATGTTTTTGATATTTTACTGATCATTTTATGCCTTCACAATTCACATTTTCGGTGTGTAGAAATTGCCGACAACTTATTCCAACGTAACACCTATTATTTTGGATTCATTCCAAAGAGGATTTCCTTCTTCGAACGACTCCTATTTTCGAGTAAATTTAGTCTACAGATTTACTTTGATACATCTGGTAGCTATAATCCTTATAGTGGATCGTCACCATTCAGATGTTTATCATTCGTTAATATTTTAAAATAGTTGCAAATAGATTGTGGAATGTCTTGGAAATTAGTCTTTTTACAATTATCACCTAAATAATTTTCTTGTACATACTGTGAAGAATGCTGCAACCTGCAATGTATAAGCCTGGGGCAAAGCGCAAAGGGGCGTTCGCTTGGTTACCTTGCCCTTGGACCGGTTCCCAGGGAGCGCAACGTTCGCACGCAAGATCAGCTACCTCTTTCTTTTTTTTCATTCTTATCTTCGCATTGCTCCCTTATCTGCGGATGCCATTTTTCTCGTTTTCTTTTTGGGCATTCACCGTTGTCCAGTGCCGGTTAATGACCGAAATAATGAGCATCGATATTGCTATTTCTTTTCACTACTCATCTCATCTACTCATATACTGATTAATGCATCTATATATGTTAAGACTAAGTGCACTTATGATATAGAGATCCATTGTATAATTTAACCCATGATCAGTTCACCAACTTCATGATTTTTTTTCACCAATAAAAGTTATGATTGAAGTGATGGTGAATAAATATAACATCGATTCACAGTTCATCTGTAATATATCACCAAACATTGAATTTTTTATCACTATTTTCTTCAGACGATGATATACAAGTGATCGAAATTTCTCACATTTCCTATTTTAATTTTGCGGAAGGGGACGTATTTTTTAAAAATACGACAGCCTGTTTTCCACCATATTTCCTTTATCCGTTTTTGGCAACTATTTATTCCACAATATGCAAAAAATGCAAGTACATTATCTCTACTTGATGAATAATTGTTATCGAATAGTAGCATTTTTAAACATCAAACTGATTTAATGCCGCGTGAACTATTATTATTATATTAACTAATACCAAGAGTTTTATGGATCTATTGACAATCACTTCAAGCGGAAAGATATTCTATTTAAATAAATAAAGCAATGTGCTTCTAAAAAAATGCGATATACGTGTCCATATTTGATAACACTTCCAAGTGGAATAAAGTTATCAATTAAAATTTTATGGTAAAACATAATTTGTTACGTGTTTCTTCCACCTTTTATACTGCAATGACCAGGACTGGGTTTATCAGTTGATAATATCGCAAATTGTGTTTCGTTTATTACATTTACAAGACTTATATAACGTTGACTTGTCACACCTTAGCGATGATAACGCTGGTCAGCGCATCAAGCACATGTGGGCCACGACCTCCTCGAACGGCCTCCAGAGTTTTTGCTTTGCGTTTAAACACGCATAACAATTTCCTTCAGACACATTTTTATTACGAACCTGCATACACAGTTTACAGAATAAATCCTGATGGAGGCCGATATTAGCTGGTTACTAAACATGCGTTGAAACATTGCAATATCACAATTCTGTTCGGTACTGTTCATATATCATTTATATTTGTTCTAAATAAAATTTGTTCGTGTTACAGAAACAGTAGAAAGAAATAATACTCATGGGAGTTGTTTTATTTTCGTTTGTTTATTCTTCTTATTAGTTTTATTTTCCTGTTATATTATTCTGTTTTACACTTAATACATCATTTTTATTTGAGTAAACATTGCAAAAAATAGTTTTGCCGAAAGAAATAATACTCATAAAGTCATATATAGTTTTCTCTTCAATTGTTCATTCTTTGTACTATTTTTATCTTTATTTATCGGATAATAATTATTAATAAACCTATGACAATAAGTTCCATTCATAAAATGGTTATTATAAGTCCAGTTATGGCAATATTTCTAAAAAAACTTCGTATAGAAATATACAAAGATTTTCGTCTCATCAAAACAATTTTCGATTTAAATTTTCTTTTAAAGCAGTTTTTGTTGCTTTATTATGTTTGGCAATTCAATTTTTATATTCATATATTTACATTTTTAATAATCGCCTACTAAATATGCTTTTTTGTAAGTATTTGCAAACAAATTGACCGATTTAATGATATCGTTTATCTTTTTACTGACTACATTACGTGTTACATCAACAAACAGTCATCGATGCTATAGATGCTTGTATATATTGCCATACAACTCCATTTTAACCAATATCGCTACGCAAATAGCTTTCTCACCTTTATTTACCCAGCTTCTTCATTCGTTATGTTGTCAAGTTTGCTGTCAAGCGACTACTCCCAACCAAACAGCTTCTGTTGAATAAGTAACCGAGCTTGGACAGGATGCGGCCAGTGAAATGCGAATGCAATTATTGCACTTCATTATCTATTTACGCGTGTGCATTTTGGAATTTTTTCACGTTACCAACGACGCGATATATTTATCATATTAATTAGAAAGTATTACTCGCGTAGCTCAATCATTCCATTACATTAGTCGATTTTTATGATACCACTAACGCATCCTGAAAATTCATTACAAAATTTGAAATGAAATAATTGTTTATATAAGAACAAAATATGCAGATATTACACAAGAAGTAGAAAAATAAAATTTATCAAAAAGCTTAGACTAATTGCCAATTAGTTGTGGATCACAGTGTAGTGCATTGCAATTTCCCAAAAAAAGCTTTTTAAATCATAAAATATTGTCCGATATAGTATGTCCAAATTTGAAAAATATTCATTCTGCATTTTGACGATTCATTCTGGCTATTTCCTTTTTACACTTGTTAAGTATATGTTATATCTATAGACTTTTTATTTTTGATTAACTCTTCTTGTTTATAAATCGAACGAAATTGGTCTAACTCGTAACATTCGTTTGTGGAATCATTTAAAAGAAAAGGGTACATTTGTAAGAATTCTGTTTTAATACATCCACTCTGAGATAATACGTAACGGTATTTAAAAAAAATAGATTGATGTTTTACAATACTCATTTCTTATAAGAAATCACAGTTACCAGCTACCCCAAGTGTTTTTTCATCTAAAAAGTGGGTATCATTTTTAACGAGTCGATTAATTAATTGTGAAAACATAAAACATATTTATAACTTCCTCTTAGTAACGGCGGGCTTTTGGTACTGCATGTTATTTATTTTGGTTTTGAGTATTTTGAAAGCATGCAGGCATATCTCAAAACATACTTTTTATTAATTTTCCGATGAAATAGAAAAACTTATTTTATATGAACATATTAAGAAACACAAGTCTCTTTCATCTTAACCTACTATTAAGTAAAGCCATCATCTAGTTGCGACAGCTGAGGACAGCAGGAACTAGACAGTGCTTAATTGTTTTAATTCGAAGTGCTCATGTTTTTTTGCAAAAATGACTTAGATTTAACTTATACTGGAAACTTACAATTACATATTTACATTGTTTCGATCTGATTGAAAAATTTCCAATCAAACGATTTTAGCATGTTTTTAGTTCAACTTTTTTGAAAATTTGTGTCCCATGTAAATGAGGAACATATCTAGACACAAATCCATAATTAGCGTGCACGTTAGTATTCGGGTACTTCAGCCATTTCTCGCGAACGGATAAGGGCCAGAGCACAACATCACTATATAATTCACTTTTTTTTCAATTGTATTATTCAGTAAATTCCGAGTTTTTATACTAGAATATAAACTATTTTCCGACCGCCATTTCTAATATGGCGAGCGTCAAGTCAGTCAAAACAACAGGGAAACAAAGTATTCTGTTACTGGGATCAACGTATTGCTAATTATTTGAACAAAAATCTAAATTGAACACTAAAAGAGTTTTTTTTAATTTGAAATTTTGCATTATTTGCTGTCTTAGTGAGTTATACGAAGCTGAAAAATAGTTATTATTCAAATCAGTATCGGTAAATGTATTCTATTTTGCAGACATATTACGGCCGAGTATATGAATAAACATAATTAAAATGCAAGTTATTAATAGTTAATTTCACGCCTTGGTTATTATGCATGCCCGTTCATAAAGTACTGTTCCAAGAATAGTATATTATTTGCTCCGTTATTGATATCTAAAATAAGATTCAATCAAAAGAATACTGAATCGATTGACTTCTACCATTTGCATTCTTGAATTCCTCTTTACTGATACTTCATAAAATCTTGTTATAGAAATGCTGTAGGACTGAAATTATATATGAATAAAGCCAGGGAAAGTCTATTTTTGCTTCCGAAATGACGTTGTTTCACTCTTTTTAACTCGGGTCCCGCCGGAAATTCTTGCGATACTTAAACAAGAGTGAGGATATTTAAACGCGATGACTTACCATGCTTAACTTCTTCTTTTCATTACCTCTTAGTATATTTTTATGTTTTTTGTTTAAATAACATTCAATAAGTTTTATATTGTTATTTGAATAGCCTTCCATAAAATACTTATCGATGAAGCTCGCTCTAGCAGTTTACATGTATATTTATATTTTTATAACGTTTACCTGTTTGGGCGTTGCCCGATTTTCGCCGAAACAACTTACTGAATATGTTATCCAATGCGAAGATTTTATCCTGTAACAATCGGTTTATAAGAATCGGATAGACAGCATTTATATGCGTATATTGGCAGAAGCTTGGATGTCGTTACATATTCTTGTTATTAACAACGAATAGATGGAAGCCATATTTTATCTACACATAATTTGAAAAATCATTCAATCATCATATTGGACCAATTGCACTTCTTGTAGTAAAATTGGCATAGCATAATAATTTGATTTTATTAAACTCGGAGTGCCTCAATGGCATTTTTCAACCATATATTCCGCCAAATGAACGATATGAGCTTTTGTTATTCGGCATTGACTTTACGACGCCCGAACGATAAGATTTTCTAAATATATTTATTCAATAGATATGCATAATATAATTGCAGCTGCAAATCGTAGCGCCAAGCCTTGGGAGGTATTCTGACTTTGTGTAATTTCGGTGCATTCGCTGCACAATTTTGTTGCTGACTATAAATATTCTAAAAGCGGGGAGAGAGTTAATTCGGAACTGACTGTTTAATGTGACGCCATGCGCGCCGTCCCGACTCAATTTTATATATTTTTAAAAATAATTGCATTAGCTTGGTCGAATGAAGCAGTATTCTTAATATCTTAATACTTAATTTATTCCCAACGACAGTCGTTAAACAAATGTTATTAAGATGACACATTTATGGTGATTGTTGGAAGCGAATCGACCCTATCTGAAACAGATCTTATATTTAAACAAATATTATGATTCATTTCAATTTACTATTTGATATACAATGTTCATTATTATACACGAAGAACTTATCATGCAAATTTTATGATACCGAGTGGTAAGCATCGAGAAATTCTATGAAATTAAATACACTTCTCGTCGGCATACACTATTAAATTATTTCGGTTTCACGTGTATATTAATTCCACATTGCGCAAGTGCATCAATAAAAATACTTATATTTTCCATACATTTTTGTTCGTGTTCATATTCTTTTGTGATGTTTACTGTCAATTCGCGGTAATTAGTTCTAGTAAAAAATATTAGCGCTCAGAACTCGGAATATGTTCAAAAAATTGTGTTTTTTTTCAATAATCTACATCATATTATTTAGTGAAACACCGATCATCTCAAGTTTTCTCATTTTCAAATTTATTTTAGTTCATGACCAGAGAATCAAAAGGCTCTAACTGTTGATGTTTGCCAAATCAAATGTAGCAATTAAATATTCTTTAAAGTAACATGAATGATACTAAAAAGACTGCCGTCATTGTTACTTTTGTTTTGCGGAAAATCGGTACTCTGGAACTTGTGGTATTCTAGTCGTGAGTTGTGTATATTTGTGAATCTACTTTTCAGTCTGTATTTCTTCGTATATAATATAATATTATATACATTTTTTATTTATTCAATGTCTAATCTCATGCATCTGTCATCACTTTGGTCTCCGCAGGCTAGTTTCACTAACAATTTGGTTCCAGACAGTCAAAATCCATTTTGGTAGACATGTTTTTTTTTTGCACTATTCCCGTGTGTTGCCGTGCATGCGAATAACTGCGCCACTGAATCACGTTACAAGCAACTCCGCCAATTCCGTACTATGCCGGAGCGTTGCCTTCGATACTTGCATATGATCATTCCGATAAGTCATCGCTCATCGCCAGTCATATTCCGCCACCCGATGAAAACGTTGCCCACGCGATGGATGAGTCGATCGCTGGCATTCGATGTCCACTTTCAATTTAGACGACACGACATCCCCTCGGAATCGCTGGCCAAACTTTCAAGTCTTTCACTTTCGTGGCTTGTCATGTGATTCTTTTTTGTCACGCTTTGATTTACTTACCGTACTACATCTATTGCTTTTTAATGGAAAATATATTATCAGCTCTTGTTTCGCATCCGTATTGCATGGATGGAGAATACATTTTTTTTTTTTAATATTACAATGAATTAAAAGCTCTACATTACAATCTTCCGTTGAAATATATATGTATAAATTGTCTCAATTATAGTTCCTTATATATTATAATCCTCTTATTTATTCATTAGATATGTTTTAGATAATATCAACCGCTCACCTCTTGCGCACCCGTTTATACTATGTATTATTTCAATGGCAGAGCGTCTTTTTAGTACCAACTATCTTACAATGTATGACCAATGCCTCCTGGCCAAAAGTAGGGTTATAGTATTTCAGAACTGCGAAAAGTCACCAACTCAGACAAAAGCGGAATTGTTGAGTATGTCAACCGACACGTAAAATAATGATGCAAAAATCACCATGGTATACTGACTTGTGAGATGTTGCTTAGCTCCGATCTTTTCACTAAAAAAAACTTCTGGTAAATAACTAGAAGTATTCATGCATTTATGAGAACTAAAAAGTTAAAGAAACCATAACGTATTTTTGAGACGTCATGATAAAACCCTAAAAACATTAATATGCAATTTATTTTATATTTCCAAACTTCCAAATTACGGTATCGTTAAATGATGCTTTGAAGTTAATGACAGTTGCCTTATTGATGACATATGATGCTATAATTGATCATTTTTTAAACCTATCAACTTGTGTAAATATGATATGTTTTTAAGCTATATTCACATTTTTTTAGTTTGGGTTTCACGTGTTGCATTAATCTTTAAAATACATACACATATCGAAGATGCACACGTATGACACTATAGTTTTTTCAAATTTACGCAAACATTCACTGAAATTTTGTATGATGAATTCAAATGATATGATTCATAACGTTTTATGATGATCAATTTAACGTCGTTTAATCACAGTCCCTAATAAAACGTATGTTTTGTTTATCATAACTAATTTTTATGTGTTACAAATCGTGTTTGAACTTACGATAACAACACTAAATCTATAATACAATTGGCTTAAAACGAAACTGATTATATTATAAACTCATCTGATGTTTATTAGTTTGATAAGTTATAAAGTCCGCAGTGACAGCTGCTCAGACTTATCAACCACTTCATGCTAGTTTTCTTTTTTCGCACTATTCATTCATAAAAGTATTTAGGTGTCCAACACACACACACACACACATCGCATGTGTGTGTCACCACTGTTATACGAAAGCAAAGGAGATCGTTTCATATCTATTTTGTACGCCCGGTCACTTGATGTCATGATTATAGTATGCGAAATATGTGCGATGAAAAATCAGTGCTCAATATAATGTGAGACATAAATATTAGATCACATGTACCAATGTATATTTGAACTATCCTATCGCTATATGCGTAGATAAATCATTTGAATTTTTCATATTTTGTGAGTGCATCGCAAATCTATGTGGGTGATTGCATAGTGCAATCAGTCATCTCTGGCAATTCTTGTGAAATGGGCGCATTCATTTCTTCGGCGCCGTCAATTTTATTCCGATTGGCCTTTATTTCAGTATTACTACGTATTTATGGTTAAAATGGTGTAAATTTGATAAATAATATTTTGTTAGCGTGGGATGTTGAATAATTATTTTACTATAGAAAAATGAGCGATGACTTTAAGGAGACAAAGACGCGAAACAGTTGATTTCTAAAATTCAATTTTGTTATTGTCGTTGTGAATAAATTATATTTATACATAGGCTAATAACAAAAATCGCGCATAAATCATTCAATATCTTATCTTCAGTGTTTCTCAAGCACTGTAGACCGATATTTGTTGTAAAAAATCCCACTGACACATCTTTAATATTGATTTTTGTACACTGATACCATACGTGCCAATTAGTGCCCATGAGTAAAATCTACAGTAGTGATATAATTTTAAACTAGACACATTGTGTCATTTGAAATATTTATAGCATTCATGGAAATTTCCAACCCTTTTTATTGTACAAATTCGATACGCTTCGGTTGTTTATATAATTGTTCTCTCCTTACCCTACTTATATAAGGGTTACTTGGTAACGTTATCGATGGCTACAAAATACGCTTGTCAGCCACTGTTTTATTGTTCAAATATTCTTTTTTGAATTGTCCAAATTCCATCAAGCATCTTCAGTCAATATCATAAATTGTAGATATTCTTTATTTACCTTACTTTTATTCATCTTCTGCTATTAATGTGTGTTAATGTAAGTTGTCTTACACTGAAAGCATTTCAGCATATATAATTGAAACGAGCATGTTATATTATAGGATTGTAAATTATATATTAAATCATAACTATGTAGATAACTCACTTTTAAAGTTTCAGGTGTCACTTGTAGGTGAAAAAGTCATAATATATTAAAAAATAAAAACGCATTTCTTATTACTCTATCACCACAATATAATTTTTGATCAGGGCCGGTTTCGCTCATCGTGAGCCTGTTTATATCAAGCCTATTTATACTCGACTCGAAATTTTGTATGAGTAGGGCTTGTTGGTAATTTGCGTGTTATTAGCTGATAATTTTCGCGATGAGCGGAACCGTCCTCATCATGTAATATATTATAGAAATAGTACTAAAATGTGTTTTTATCATTTTAAGTATCGATATTACTTACAACTAATTTACCATAGCGAATTTAGAAGTACTCTATCGTACAGTTCACCAATGCGGTCGAATTGTCTTATTATGATGGCCAAGCGCGGAGATTTCTTTCGAAATTTGTTCGTGTTTTATGAGTTGTTTGACCCTAGACCTCAGATAAAATTTTATTCTTTACTTTAACAAATCTGACGCAAGGTGGATTCTAGAATATATATACTGCTCAAAACCATTATTTCTCCTGAAAATATATCTATAATCCATGATCAACTGTCAAAGAAGAATTTTACTGATCTTTAGCAAAATGATTTATTTTAATTGCGTCTCGATTTGAACTTTAGATAGCCTTTTTTCGGATAGCAATATTGAGTGTCTTTCATTTTTTTTCTACTTTGCAAACAATGCAACTTTTGGAACGTTCAAACAGTGTATGAATTCTTTTCCCTAGATTTCCATTTAATTTTGATAAACACGATATATCCTAATAATATAATTAATAGTACATACGTTATTAAAACCTATAATTTTTCGTTGTAATTTATAGTATCAATTTATTATTACACATTTTCCAATAAATAATTTTTTTTTTTTTTTTTTAAATAATAAAAACACATTTTTTTAGTACTTATTTCCACAATATATTTTTTTGATCAGGACCGGTTTCGCTCATCGCGAGCATTATTTATTATCGCGATGAGCGAAACCGGTCCTGATCAAAAAAATATATTGTGGAAATAAGTACAAAAAAAATGTGTTTTTATTATTTAAAATATAATGCCTTTCCATCAAGAAGTGACAGTTAACACATTAAAAGTGATAAATCTATTTATAATATATAGTTATTTGAGTTCGGCACAAGCAGTTACATAACGCCTATCATCATCCAGCAAGCGAGGCTTTTTTCTTCGTTAAGTTTTATAGTGAAATTCATTTAATTTGAATATTATTATACACTAACAAAAACGTAACGGAATATTTTCAATTGAATGGAAATCCGACGGCTAGTATTTTGTTATTTTGATGAAAGTTTTGTAGCCGCTGCAAAAAAATAGTGCGTTTATTTATAGAACCTCAAGGTCGGTATTTACCTACGCGTCGTGTAATAATAATTACGGCATATTTTCACGCTTAACTATATCTCAATTGTTTATGCAGCTAGCTTAATTCAGTACTTCCTATCAAAAGTTATCATCGATAAGATTGTCTACTAATGATTATATCACATATATTGAAATATACTCTTATGGTGGAAAAGGTTCAGAAGAAATTTTTGACACTTCTTTACTTGAGGGCATATGGATACTATCCGTGGCTTTATCCAACTGATTTTCTTTTAGGCAAGCTCACTTTTAATAGTTTGAAAAATCGAAGAGAAATGTATCTAGCCACGTATTTCTTTCGACTAATTCAAAACCAAAATGAGAATTCTGCCATCCTTAATAATATCAATTTGTGTGTTCCGAATAGTTTTTTTAAGAAATCATGGACATAATTTTTTTGTTCTTCCAAAGTGTAGACCCAGTCGGCCAATGGGGATGCCAATGGTAAGAGCATTAACAATGTTCAACAGTATTGCTTCGGATGTTGACATATTTCATGTGGACGAAAGTGAGTTCAGACGAGTGCTATTATTTCAGTTAAAGTAGATATTTCATAAGCTTACTTGGTTGACTTTTTTTTTGCAATCCTTATTGATTGATTTACCATGTATTTGATGAATTGATAATTAGTAAGTTTTGTACCGTGTAGTTATAAATAAATAAATAAATCACGACAAACGTTCTTCTCATTCATAAAAATGCATGTATTTTTATGTGCAACGCTTCAATGACTCATAAAATCATAACCGTCGTCATATAATATGTAATTTTGTATTCAGTATGTTGAATGTTAAATCATCGGCATATTCCTTTTACGGTGCGACAGGTACATTGCTCCTCATCGAAGTTGTATTTCATACTTCCTCAATAAGTCATCGTTGCCTCTCAACCTGACTTCTTATTCGGCAGCGCTATAGCTATCATTCATATGTTTCGCGTTTGTGGATTTAATTCACTTAATACGTACAATATCTGTTTTCCATAAAAATTTGCGTGGTTCGCTCAAGGACTCGTCATCGACTTGTTATAATAGCTTTTTTTGCGTCCGCTTAATAATCTATCGACTTTGTAAACAGGTATATTATAGCAAGACTGACGATTTTTGTTAAATACCTCTATGATTCATCGAGTAAAGAAATTATAAAATATAATGGACTTACTGTCAATCGCTGTCAGATAAATCAGCTATCATTTGAATACTTTATCTTATACATTTATAAATTCTGAATATTTTTTTCATTTAATTTCCAGTCTCTTCAGATCGATTTATTTTTTATTTTTTAAAGATTTCTATTAGCGTTGAATTTCTTTGATTACATTTTAAATGTGTTAATAGTTATGTAAATCACGCGCCTCTCATAGTCGTGGTTTACTAATTTTATATTGAATACCATATAAGATCACTGGAAGATATCGATAGAATTTACTCCACAATTTGGAATAGTTTAAATTCATTCCCCAGTCAAAATAAAGTAGGTTTTAGAACATTCATTCTGTAAATATAGATTTGTTTATTTGGTCATGTTTTACAGTTATACCTTGTCGCTTAAAAGAAACATAATTTGTATATTTTATCACTATCGATTCAAGGAGCACTGTGATCTTTAGATTAAGTTTTAGAATGTCAGTTAATACAAAAATCAAACAATGTTTTATCTACACTACTACAAAATTGCTTTTTTGTATTAATTAGGTGAAGCATAAATTTTTTTTTCGAATTCAACACTTATTATAAACTTTTTGAAACAAAACAAGGATTTTTAAATATCATATTTCCGCTTTAAATCTATCGGTGTGATTTGATTTTTCTCGGTGAATATTCGGATAAATCTAATGCATTGGTCGTTATAATGCTGAACTGATTCTTACGTTCACTTTGCAGTAGCAAATAGCACGTGTGATCCCGCCAAAATTAAAATACGTAGTATGCGATGCGGACTGCGGAAAGATCCGACAGTGGTTTCAGCTTTTCGCGACGACCGTGACCGGTTTGGCGGTGAACACCGAAAGCTGTGACAGCAGCGGGACCTCTCGCAACTCCCGCGTCACCAAAGCAGGGTCCGCGAACCGTGACGGCCGCCTCCCTTATTTCAATTTTTATTAATTAATAATATGTTTATTGACCTGAATGGTTTATATTGTTGTGTCATATATGACGCAATTTTGTTTCACTTGTACATTGCTAATTGCTATATTACGAAGTAGGTATTTGACTAATGTTTAACTTCTTCCTATATTCTCTCGTGTGTTTACGGTTGCTGTATATGCGAATTATACTGTATTACCTCGCAAACATTCTTTCTCCCATGTGAAGATGATTGATTCTAATGTTTAGTGGAACTAAATGTATTTATCCTACTATGATAATGAAGTTTTTCTTTTACGTTTATACCACGAGTGCTTGTTATGACTGAATATACGGTTGCATTATACGTGGTAGACCGTGAATAACCAATCATCAAAAGTGAATTATTAGTAGACTTAAAGAAAAAAATTGTGACAGATTTTTATGTTACGACATTTGCCATTTTTTACCAAATATTTTATATTATAAATATCTCTGTACAAATCGATTTCATATTAAAAATTTTATGAGTCGAACCGGAAGATATTGAAAAATAATCATTACTTTTTTGGTGGAAATTCATTGTAATTAAACAAGAAAACTCACATTTTATTGCTATATAATAATATTCATATTTGTGATTTATCGAATTCCACCAATACAATTATAGCGGCATAATAAATAATTTACAAAGAAATTGTAAGATTACATATTTGCACAATAAAGAAATGGTCGTCCTCGGGCCACAGCTTGCACAGCAGTTATTTGTTTAGGAATTAGGAAAATGATGGCTGGCAAGAAGCCAAACACCCATTACACGCCAGCAACAATATTTTACCACATTTTTCTCATATCTTCCTCACATTGGATATTTGATAAATCTTCACAACTTTCTTCAGCTTTCTTTTGTACACATTAAAATATTATCTCGGCATTGTAATTAAATGCTGTCTAGACATTATATAATGATACATGTCTGATTGGTGTTCCAACTTTTTTTATCAACATAGATACTATATTGACATAGTAGAATCGGCATTTACTTTTTCACTTGACCGCTTAGAAAGTCGTTGAAAATCAATATTAAATAGTAATATTTTCGTAATAAATTCTTTTTAAGTAATACACGTGAAATCTTCCAATCGTAGACATTACCACTGACACCAACCGTCTTGTAGACTATATTTTAAACAGTTCATGATAGTGCAATAATTTTAATAGCATATTGATAATTCGAAATGTTTCGGATTTAGTGAATGCTGCATTTTGACGATTTTCATATCCAAGCGCAGAAAAGAAATCTTTCGTTCAAAATTACGTTCATATGTTCGTCCGCTCACATAAACAAGTGCCGAGGACTCCGTTCAGTGATCAAAATAACATTAATTCAATTAAAGGATATTTGAATGTATAATTTTGTTATTTTATATGCAATTAAGCTTTGGTGGTGTATTTTCTCCTCTAGTTGAGATCATGGATACCTGGTTGAATTCAAATTGGCCTGGAAATTTTACTTACCTAAAAACTTTGTACAAATCTTTCCACAATTTTTTGTTATGATTTGTTTAAAACGTTATTTTTATTTTTGTTTCAGGTATGTCCAGTGTGCCACTGCTTCATCGGAACAAATAAGAACTATTTAAATATAGTAAGTCAGATTCATTGAGACAGTCGCCGATCTAGTAAAAGCTGTTTACTACCACATTACTTCCTCTCAGTCACTTACTATTTACACGTTCATTTCAATGAATCATTCATCGCAATGAATAGTGAACAAACAACTCCTACGTTTTCGAGTATATTAAGTTTCGCTCATCAAATGAGTAGTTTTCATTAGTACCAACTAAAAAGCGTAATGCCGATTTGTATAATATGTTACATATGGCGAAATTAAGTTGAATATGGTAGCGTAATCCATTGTCGTAACTTGGTATCGAGTACCTTTTGTTAGTGATTTGGTAGCTACTTGTTGGTAATTTTAAAGTAGGCTTTGAGAAGCTCTTTGGCTGAAAGGCCAGGCTGCACGTGGGCTATTTTTAGTCTAACATATTTTTTTTGTCAGGAAAACGGAATTTCGAGATAGAAAAAAAAAGATGTTTGTGTTTGTGTTTGACAGGTGAATTGTTCCACACTGTACATCCATTGTATTGGGCACAATTTCGTAAAGAAATATGTATAATGAAAATAATACTTTCATATATTTTTTTCTCATTCTGTTTCTGTGTCGACGGTGGCTTCTGTTTTAACTCGTATGGCGTGCGCAGTAAAATATTATTTTTAATTTATAAAATTTGCAGTGTTGAATTTTTGTACGATTCAACATATTTTGTCACTAATGACCCGGGTTTCGCCATTATAAACACGTGGAGTCGTACAAAGATTTAACAATTCAAATTTGATATTGAAATTCATATTCGACACCTTTAGTTTTATATTAATTATAGCTTCTTCCTAATAGTAACCATTTTTAATATAATCTGAAATAGCTTCAAAATGTCGGACAATGTAATTTGTTCCATGTTTGTGGCTATATTGTGTTCCCAGATATTTTAGGCAGTAGAGGTAAAACGCTTTTATTTCATATGTGAAACAAAATGTGCGCGAGTTAGGATTAGGTTTTCAATATGGACGGCACGTCAAAATTGGTCACGCTCCATCAAAATCGGCATAGTCTTGTTATGAATCAATTGGAAATATGAGAACTTAGCGATATTCAAATTCGGTTCAGTTTACACCGATGTCGTCAAGCGTTGGGTTACAAAGACGGATCCCATTATTCGTTGAAACGAAATCGTAACCTTGATCTATGATTGAAAAACCTTTTTTTCTGACATCGCCACATCAAAGAATTCCTTCCGAAAGATCACCTTCGTAACAAACAATACATAGATATCTTGCGAAAGCTTGTTTGTTGTTTAATCTTGGAGCGTATGAGATTGGTATGAAGACCTTCAACAGAATCTATTTAATAAGTACTGCTTTAACGTCAGCCGCAAAACTAAATTTTTTCGGATGTTTCTTGTTTACGTTAGAAAAAAAATATCAATTTTGTTATTTCTCTGATTACGTTCATCGTCAGACAAACCACTTCCCACCTAGTGAGTGACATAACAAATAGTATAACAAGATTGTCGTTTTCCATCTATTGTAGTTGTTTTATCTAAAACTTGCCTCCAAATCTATCGGCTAAAGAGATTATTGGTGGAATCCGAGATTGGATTAACTAAATGTATAGTTATTTCGTAGTGATTCATGCCTTAAGAATAAGTACATGCATTCTGCTGTAATCTTCAACGTATAGAATTTTTCATTCGGCGGCTCGCACACTTGATCGCAAAACGGCATTGATACAGTAGCCTTAGAACGTTACTTGGGTCACGGCGATCGGCAATTTATAAAACTGATGGATATCGATAGCTTTTGTGAAAAAAAATATCGAAGCATTATTTCATTCTTTTGAAAGTGTATTGCTTGTTATGTCGACTGGTTCGCTAACACTTATAATCATTGTATTTTACAACATAAATTTTCCATTCGTTTGGCTTGTTTTTTTATATAAATACTCCCCTATAATAATTTCAATTCAGTATTTGTTTTCTGCAAAAATATTTTTTGCTTGTATTTCTGTACATTGAGAATCATAGTGATGTAAGTCACATGATGTGTTTAAGATAAACTTAGCACTTTTGTATGGAAGGAGATATGGCTGCTGCATAATAAAAGTTGAAATCCATTCTTTTGTGATATGATCGTTCTGTCATTTGACAACACGAGTATTAACTATACTTAGGGATCATTAATGCTTTTCTCAAAACAAATAATTCTCATCTGCATACTTTTCGGATAGAGATTTCATATTTTATCAAAAGCTTGATGTAATATACACCAAAGAATTGTTCATAAACTTCCTCGAGAAATATAATTAGGCTAATTTGAATTTGTGGTATACGGACGAAACAGAACAGTAAAAAAACAACGACGAAAGAACAGAACAGAGGAAAAATAAAACGCCTAATTTATTCGTGTCGTTTACATTATATTTATGAATTAAATACATTTACGACATACTTTTTAATAAATATTTAATGTAATTTTCCCTGTTTTGCGCTGTCGCCGAACCAAGTTTTCGTAATAGCATCAAAGATCTTTGAAGATATTTATTAATTTCTGTGGCAGTCGAAAATGTTTACGAGCTGACCGAAACCGATTGTTTAAAACATTTGATCGATGTGCTATATTTATAAATAAACAATATTCAATTAATCAACCAAATGCTGTCTTCATTATCTCACTTCTCGGTTTATTTTCCGTCCTAACAGTGGACAATTAATTATTGTGGGCGGGTTAATCTTAATTTTAAACGTCCTGCGGCCAAGACGATTCTCTAGTTTTTAAATTACTTAGACATGTCCGGCATTTGGGGCGATTAATTTTATACTAGAAGTCAACGAAAATTTATTTTTCTTTTTTGAACTTTTTTCAGTGGTCTTGATTGATTCAGAGATTGTCGAAGAATGTTGTATAAGAACGAAATTTAGACGTATTTTAGTTGCAATACAATGTATTCAACATACAATTATTTCCCATAATATTCGTTCGTTTATCGTAGTTCTTGTCAGAACACTCTAGAATTTATAAATGTAACTTTAAATATTTGTGTGCCAATCAAAATATTGAAAAATAAACAATGATTGAATGTAAATTACTTAAGTCGGAAGATTCAACGTAAACACAACTTAGTTTTTTTTAGCCATTACCACTATCGATACAATATGTATGTAATTCTGAATGAGCTATCACAATAAACATTATTGTCCGAGAACTGTTTCTCAATCTCTTTGGTAGAATTAGGGATATAAGGATGTGACTAGGACTGGACAAGTGGTTAGTTAATCACTTTCGCTCTCTCTACGTTGCTAAAATCGGATGATTGGGATTAAATTTAAGGTTTCTCAATCATCTGTTTCTGTCCACGTTAGAATTCGAACCCGACAGCACCACAACCGAAGCTAACGCCGATGATAACTTAATCACTGGTTGTTGGTTTTCTACTTCTTGGTATTTGGTACAAGATTTCAATTAAAATTCATTATTTCAATCAATTTGTATATTATTTTTAATATCATGCCTTTCCATTAAGAAGTGACATTTAACACCTTAAAAGTGATTAGATAGTGTTTCAAAAGGAAAACAACACAAAGACAATGACTGCTTGTTTTTTTGCCAGAGCTGAAACGATTTTTGCTTCTTGCGTCTCGTTTCAATGCGGAAATTCTTAATATAATATCGGGTTGGAACGTTATCGATCGCTATCCAGCTAGGAATTTTTCTCTTCCCAACACTTGGTTTTCATTTGATTGACTTTTTCATAAACTATATATTTATAGCCATATCTGTATATTTTGTGTACATACATGGTATTTTTTTCTATTCACAATGAAAAATAAATTGTTTCATATGTTATTTCCGTAAAATATGTGAGATTTTTCCTTGATACTATTGTATTATACAATTTTAATATCTTATTGAATAAGCCAGTACAGTCACATCTTCCTATTCATTCTTGATATGGTAATAATAATATGACAATGTATGTTTATAAATTGACAAATTTCCAAACATTCAGCTAACGCACTGTTTCTTAACATTTAAATTGGGCCGCACCCCTTTGAAATTGAAAATAAGTCTCCGCACCACATTTAAAAATGTATTTCAATTTTTTTACTTTGAAAAATAAATTTTTGGCATATATCATGTACTGTGTATTTAAAAAAAATACATTTTTTTTGAAATATTACAAAACAATGTTTTTATTAACAGCTTGGCTATTGTCGCTTATTCATTATAATGTTTGTGGAGCGAGGCTCAAAACTAAAAGAGGCTAAGAAACAATTAGCCGACGATATCGAAAATTCAAATTTATATTGATAGAGATTTCACTCACACCTCCAGAAATGCCTTCGGGTACACCTGGATCACAACCATTTAGTTAAAGTATCGTACCTAACGAGTCAACACGGTGAAAAAATAGCAATGTATTTTAGTTCTACAAAATTTATAAGATTTATAGTTGATAGCTATTTCAGCTAACGGCCTCATCAGAACTATATAACCACATATCTATCAAGTATATATTTTATATATATTTTTAGAACTAATATTCATTTTTTTCAGTGTCATAATGAAGTTCTACCTGTCATGTTATTTTATATTTATATGTATTTTTGCATTATTATTAAAATTCCATCACTGTATATATATGGTTTTTGAATATCAATACATTTCCTATACTCGGGACTTCTAATTTTTGTAAGTATTTTTGCTGAATAATGTGGCAAGTTTAGTTTTTATGATGCGCAACGTTTAAAATGCACAATTGATTTTTGCATCTTACATGGTAATATGCAGTTATTTATTCAAGATTATTTTAATGCCTATTAGAAGGCTTCATTGACGTGTTGTGCTATCGATTCCGTGTGTGAAAGTTTGACAGGTTCTGTGTCATCCACTACACGTCGCGACCTTGCCCGCAATAACTTTACTATACGGTTAAAATTAACGCGAAGATTTTCCGTGAATGAGTCTTGTTTTTGGCACCTACAATTTTAAGCACCCGTTTGACTTTACTCTTAATTTCAATAACGACACAGAGTGTCGTATCAACTTGTATTTTCTTATTAATTTGTTCGCAGTTTTGCGTCAACTGTGTACGCTAACTTGAGCTGAAACTGTTTTATATTTAGAATATGTATTATATCGCCTCAATTGGATTACCTTTTTTATTATTTTGTATCATTTATTTATAGAAATTTTCCTCACGTTTTTCCGATTGACATCGAAAAATTTCAGTGATGGAATCGGTGGAACAAATAACATCGACCTAAAGATGGCAGCCTGCCAAAAAACTATCGATACTTATGTAAATGTCTTAGACTTTTATCCGCTTTTTTTTCATTGGAACTGTGATACAATCGTTGAGTTTACGATTAATTTTCATCATAAAAACTCAGATTGTATATCATAAAAAACACGGACAATATAGTTTCATGAAACCGATTTAACTGGATTGTGTTCCGACAGTAATAACATTTTAAGCGAGACTTTCCGATGTATCCTGGATTTTATTTAAATCTGCCCTTGTTACTGCTTCTATACAATGTATGATTTTTTTTCATTTTACAATTATTATGAATATATTTTTATGTTTTTTCTTTTTATTGTATTCGTAAAGTGTATGTATTTGGAAATTGCTGCTCAGAGATTGCTGGTAGAGAATACGCATAACGTAGTTATGCTGCGGAATATACCACAAGAAGATCACGGAGCCGCAGAGGATGGTGTTGGTTACAATGTAGAGAACACTAGGGAATATATATTTATATGACGAACTCTTCGTTACAGGTTTTGTCAATATTATGTTTAAGTAGAATCGTCTTATATTTTAGCGTGAAAATACGTAACTTTTATCCATTTAGCTTAAGTTAACGATGATAAAATAGATTTGAAATATCATAGATATTTCGATGCAAGTGCGCTAACCGGAAACATAAAAAACGGGAAAACCAATCATCGCGTAATGACTGTGATGGATCATTTCTTACGTTTGAATCGTAGATTACGGTAATTCTCAAATCGACCGAGTATCGCCTAAGAATGGTTAATTATACAGTCATGGTTTCATTTAAATACCTTCAGTTTATTACTTTGTATTTATTATTACTGCAGTAAGTATTAATTTACACGACGAAAAAATAGCAATGTATTTTAGTTCTACAAAATTATTTACTATAATACTACAAAAGAATTTTATAGAACTAAAATGCATTGCTTTTTTATCGTGTTATAATGGAGTTCTGCCAAGTAAATGTCAGTTCAATCAATAGTATTAATTAACTAACGCTATGAAGAAAATATTAATTCTCTGGCTACTGAGACATGTTGATAATTTCGATATGGATTTATTTAAATTAATTTGGGGTAAACTACTTATAAATATATAATGAATAAAGGTTTCAATTTTCAACGATTTTTTTATTCAGAATTTGTCAAGCATCGAAATTTGGAGACCCGATTTATTAATTGTGACGGTATGAATTGGTTTTGATTTCTTAAATCTTTTTTTAGATTTCAGATATCTAATAAAGAACATTGATTCTTCGTATATTCTTTCACACAAAAAGCAATTTGTTTTTGAAGAGCACCAATTACCAAAGTTGCCATGCACCTAACAGTGTGTCGTATACTAAATATTTCTAGTTTGTATACTAGAACAAAACGATAAAAATCAATGTGTCATTATTTATATTAGTATTTTGGTAAAACAACTCATTTTGAATTCCGCGAGAGTGCTGTGGCACTGTTTGCTTGATGAATTACTGTTTTCTAATTTTTATAGTTCGTTTATTATGCACGTTGAACGAAGTATTATATTTCGCTGCACTTCAATTGTGTGTAGCACGCGCATCTCCACCCACTTCTTGAATCGACTTATTCTGAAAAAGAATTACTTATCTATTAGTTCGCTGTCATAGTAAAAGCTAATTACTTACCACATTTACTTTGATCCCGTAGTGCTGTCTGCTTCTCGTTTCGATGGTGTTATTTTTCCCGTGTGTGTATTTGTTATAACCAATTATGTCTGTGAGTGTGGATGTGATGATGACATTGAAACACCTCTGCTCGAATATTTTAGTGCTCTTTCTGAGATATGCATTTATCATTGCGCTGCGAATTGTTTGCTATCTCGCGTATAGATTAGAATTTGAATGCGACAGTGGGAAGAAACCATTGACTTTGAGAGGTAATTAGCATTATTTATACATAACTCACTATTGTTCTTAAAATGAAATCGTATATTCTATATTAAAATTTATGTTTAGATTTCATATATCGGTGATGGTTAACGTTTTGAGAAATTGATTGTTAATTTTATAGTCCTGTGTTACTTGTTTTACATTACTCCTGTACAGTTCGATCCCAAAAATTATATTTGTCTACTATCGATAATTTGCGTTTTATTCACTTTTTGCTTGTCACTTCTTCGTGGATAGAAGCATAATTTTTAGTTATATTTCCACATTTTTTTTTTTATCAAGAAGAGGACCTGTTTCGCTCATCACGAGAATTATCAACTTCAGATGATGAGAGAAACCTGTCTTGATCGTATTAATATAAAATTATATATATATATATATATAATACTATATAGTATTATTAATTACTTTTCGAAAATATTTTTTTACATATTTCTTCTCACTTAATTGCATTATTGTCATTTAATGGTATTTTTCTAATTTAGTTTCCAGTTTTCTATCATATTAGTAGCTACAAAATTATAACTGTTCACGTGGAACATTATTGTTTATGTGTCCACCTGTCTACTTTCTTATTGACTCGGTAAATATATCCTAAAAAAACCCTAAATCTAAATTAAAACATACTTTATTAACTGCTGTATGCTTTTAAATTGTGCAAATGCCTTATGTTTTTGGTACATACACCAGTACAAAAAAAAAATAGTTCATTCCTTTTGCAACGTTGAAAATATTCCAAAATTTAATATTGAAAATTGAAAACAATAAGAATAATAAAAGTCTTTTATAAATCGTATATCGATTACTGAAAAATAGTAACCTTGTAAAGATGGGATTTTGTTTATCTACCACAACGCCTTCAATCACAATCCATCGTTGTTAGTATCCAAATAAATCTGTCACGTTTAATTTAATTGTATCATGTGTCGACGAATCTCTTAAAATAATGTATAATCCGATGCCCTTTTACAGTATAATCTTGCTGTAGTCAGAGGTGTGGCGCCTATTGTCTCGTCCAGACTCGTAGAGCAATCACCTCTTAGTCTGGCGCTGAACGATAAAAATATCAACAGACAGGGTTTCCCACCCCTTCGAGTGCGAATCAATGAACAAATGCATATACATACAAAATGTTTTATATTTTCAAAGTCTTTTTTATCCACTGTGCTTTATAATATATTATATTCAACGCTTGGACTGTGCATTTATATTGTTTCAGAATCGGATAATCTTGTCTTATTTGATGTTTTCGTTTTCAGAACCAAAGCAATGCAGAATTCACTTGGTTGAATATACTTGACTCTATCACAAAACAAACACAATATTCAAATGTGGTTACGTTTCATATTGATAATTATTTAGTTTACTTTTGGATTCCTGGAATGTCACATGATTGTGACATGTCACATAATTTCATAATTCGTGGCATTGTATATATATTTAATATAACACTTTCACAAAAAGGTATTTGTGAAATAGTGAAAAACTGTTCACTTTATAACATACCTTGATTATTGTCTGAACGCTCTTACGTCTATTCTCCCTAATATAGAGAAAAAAATAACAAATTGGTGTTTTTTTCAATATTCATAACATTCTCAGAAAGTATGAAAAAACACATCGAAAATACTAACGCTTTAGCGATTCGTCGGTTTATAAAGTATTCAGATTCTGCGACGTTTCTCCGGGACTCTCCCAAGACTTTGATGTTATCCAATATGATGATACAGTCAAAGCTCAAGTCGTAATTATGATACCTTTACTAAAATATACCGTCTCAATTAATCTGTTCGAAGTAAAATATTTGACTTGGTTAAAACAAATATTTTTTTCATAATATGTTTAATTTTATCACAATCACAACATACATGAACTACCGGTGCAGTCACATTAAGTCTCATTGATTATTTTTAACACCATTTATTTTAATCATAAAAACTTCCGTGTCATTTTTTTGCATATGATCTCTCGCGGTCTGAATAAATATGAAATAATACTTTCACATAACTCGGTTACATAATTTTATCTCACTATCGATTATTCATGGGTGTTTTTTTGTGAGTTTCAGTGACCTAATATTTACAAATAAGTAATATGCTATTGTCTGAGCAAGCTATCTGAAGCGTCGTACCTACTGTCTTATGTTATTGACATTATAATAAAGTTGTGAAAAAAACGTACTGAATTAAATTCCAATATTTTCCATGCTTAAAAATAGTTTTGAATTCAGTTCTACAAGAATTATTTTGTGAAAAATTGAAGAACAAAAGAAGTGAGACAAATGCTTTTGTTCACCGATATGAATCAATTATTTGAAATAATATCGACTCGTTATTGTTGATGTGATGTCGACATGGCTATCATAATTCATACATGATATTTTCTTCGTTTATTTTAATGCAAATAAAACCGATTCATTAGTTAGCATCACATATTAAGTTTGGCGACTTAAATTTTCTTGTGTTATGTTCTGTTGACAGCTCAGCCACCGACGAAGTATTCTTAATAAACATAGTCGAGTAGCCAACGCTCTTAGGCGTTCATTCTGTTCGGATTACGTGTACACGGTATCTAATGCCCGAACGGACATTCTTCTTCAAAGTCATAGAACACTTAAATCTTTGAACTTCTTACCTTCCATCATATTGTTACAAAGGACGCGTAAGACAGGCGTACAACGAACGGCCAGTCTCACACAAATATGTAACTGAGCGATGGAATAATAACCAGCCTTCGTAAAGATTTCATATGATCCTCATTGGGGATGGGTGTGCTTGGAACGCTTCACAATTCTGGATACGTCTCGGTCGTCATTGATAAATACTCTCGCCAAGCTTCAAAATTCGCTAACCTAAATTATTTTAAATTGTTGCGAAAGGTATCTGATATTGTGATTGATGTAATCTTGTTATATCGAATTATGTATTAATATGTATTATCTTTATCAGTTATCAATAAAATAACACATACATCAAAGTTTTTATACATTTTGAAACGTTGCTCATCTGTAATGATTTTTTTGTATTCAGTATGGGAATTAGTCATGGCATGTTTATTCGCTAAAACGTTACATAGATTTATCTTATCATCTCTCAGTTTCCCAGTGTGATAACATTGCGGTGTTTGTATTTCGCTGCGATAAGACAGATAAGAGAATGGGTGGCATTATTCATTTTATGCAGCAGCATTTGCATCAGTTTTTTTTTAAATTAAATTCTTCAAATCTCAATATCATCTAATGCTGTTTACGATTCAATGTCTATCACAAGGCCTTATTTTAATTGGCTATCTCTGCTAGTCTGTGACCGTTTAATTTGGGCCAATAGTTTAATATTTTATTGTTTCATTTTTGGTCACTGAATAACGGCTCAATACAAAACGACTGTTAGCGTTTAATTTGTTAAAATTTACATCCATCTGTTCATTCTTCACCGACTTTAATACACGTTTATTCTTGTGAATTATTCAGAGATTCCTGAATTAGTTATTGGATTATCGTTACTGGTGAGTTAAGATTTTTCAACTATTTTTATCCGAATTAGAAAATTTCTTTTGATATCTGATACCAAACAACATATACAATGTAACAAGTAATGGACTGTATTACTAAGAGTTAAATAATCCATTTCAACGAATGTATTTGAAGCGAGCTGTTGGTTTCCTGACTAACGCTCACTATAAGGATTGATCTATATAGTATATTGGTGACATCAGTTTTCACACACCTTAAGAATAGTAACTAAATTTCGTTTGAAATCCGGCTGATTTTCGGCAGTCAATAATGTTCCTCTTTAAGTTAAAAAAAATGCACCGAATTATGCTGGTGGCATAGATTCGTAAAATATTTCAATTAGGCGTCAGAGAATTAAGTTTATGAATACATTTAACGTGAAAAATGATTGATCCCATATTCTAGATTTTCGTGTGTATTGTTTTTTTAAATAGCATTTTTGTTCAATTACAGCGTCCTACATTAGATTTAAATTGTCTTCATTGATAATATATGACCTTCTTTTGTCGTCTGTTTTGTTCTTTGTAACGTTGCAACGCCCACACTTCATTAATTTGTAAATCTACAGCGATTCATCCCATTGTTGGTGAAATACATTTAGGCCGAACGATTTTGAGTATCAAGTCATTTATATTTAGAAACTTAATTTAACCATGCCTTTGATTTACAAAATATTTTTTGGTGCCGTAAAAATAATTGCAATATTGTGTGCCTGTATTTGTTATTTTTGATGTTTTTTTTATTGTCTAAGTGTGTAACACTCCGCTTAATTTATGTGATTGATATGATGTATTGTATTCATAAAATATGTGTATATATTATGTATCGTCGAAGAAGTCTATTTTTATCTTCTCTTGTGTATTGAACAAGACATCGAAATTGATATAATTGATGTGTAGCTGAAATACATCGAAAATTTATATCACACTAATTCGAAAGTGTTTCATCGACCCCTATATCATTTGATAAAGTTATAGAGACCGATTCCGGAGGAATGGTAGTATAATGTCAATGAACTCTTTAAATACGCTTAGCTTAGTCTCAGTTAAGAGTTGTTTGTATTGCAATATGAAACAATTAAGTAATGTGTTGCAAGTTACTTCTTGCAAATAAATAAATGCAAATTATTATGAAAAATACTTTTTTTTATTTTATTTGTTGTTTTTTCAGTTCATAAATTCAGCGCAATCTTCCAATTTAGCAAGCAGCTATTGTCAGGCTTGACCTCTTCGTACATCCATCGATACCATTCCACTCTTACTTGATCTGAAAATAATAATTGTGCACATTACATTAATATTAAACAGAAATACTTAAAAAAAAAAAAATCCATTATTATCCTTTGGTTCAAAAGATTTCCAGCAAAAATGATGGGTTTCTTTTGTCAGGTAACCGTCTTAATGTTGTCGTTGCCGTTTTTCACTGGGCTTGGCATTTTTATTCCGACGCCTGATAAAATTGAAAGAAATTAGTAATTAAATTCTCACCTTTTGAGTTCGAAATGTTCCCCGCTGGCAATAATTAATTCATATACAATTTGTGAGTGTATTTTTACCTCATAGTTCCGGCCGTCTCGGTTGTTTTACATTGTAATTAAACTGAATGAATACAAAATATATCGGCGGTGTTCTATGCTGAATTTACCCAATGTGGCGGGCACGCACCTGATCATTCATTTATCAGTTATATATACAATGTAACATGGCAGACCTCTTTGATATCTACAATTTTTTTAAGAAGATTGCACTATTTTTATCCGTTACGGCGTTGGTCAACCTCGAAGCAAATTAATTACAATCTTATTTTAAAATACGTAGGATTTTGTTCGGCGAGTATTCCACATTTTTGGTTTTTATTTTTGCGGAATTGTCTGAATTTCTACTGGTTCTCTCGACTCTCAATCTACTATTCCACGCGTACATTTTCGTACATTAATTGATTCTGTTATTGCATTCCATTGGGTGCTCAACTCGACCTTAAAAACCTATTCACTAATTATTAAGAAATTGTTAAAAAAAAATAATCCTCATAACTTTATATTAATATGCAATTATCCAGAGGTCGGCGGCGGCCCGTAAAAATATAGTATAGGCTTTCAATTAATACTAAAAGCTTACATCGTATTTTAGAAGAAAAAACACAATGGCTAGTGTGGAATTATTTTTTTCATTTCTTTCTGAGATTTCCAGCGTTGTATCATTTTTAAATGGAGCTTAATTTCTTTAGATCATGGCCTTTGGCGATCACATGGAACATATCGAAGTGATGAGGTCTTGGAAATATTTAATATATATTAATAAAACTTTATTATACGGATGAAAACTGCAATTTGAAAGTTAGCTTTATAGACTCAACTAATTTTATTAAATGACTCGTTTTTTACGTCACGCGTCCGGTGCACAAAGGAAAATACAACTAATTTTCCTATCAACATCGCAAATGAGTTGTTTCCATTGTTTCGGATCGAATATTAGTTGTTCAACAACTTAGATGTATGCTTAAAAAATCTTAAATTGGATAAATTAATGTTTGTCTTTTACAATGTTCGTTGCGAATTAGCGTGTATTTATTTACACAGATGCGAATACAACATAGAAGTGCTCGAGCGAGATATTTGATATTTGTCTGGAATTTAATATTGCTTAGTACATACGTTGTCTTTGCGTGACACTCGGCGGGTTTTTTCTCATGCTCTCTATTTAATTTATAAACATATATGTTTTTGTTTCAGTGATATTTAAAATAATTATGTTTGTGTATTTGTAATGAATACAAATTGTGTTAAATTCTGTGTGCCATTATAAAACCTATTAGTTTTCTGTGTTTGTCATTTCACATTTGACGATTCAAAAATAGGTATGTTTTTCAACGTTAGCTTACGGGATGTCTAAATGTTATCAAATGGTTTGACTTTTAAGAAATCAATCAAAAACAACGAATAATATTTTTTTCATTCGTCAATTTAGGCATTGAAAAAGAACGAAATTATTTCGATGTTAGTTAGATACTAGACTTTTTTACACATTTTATGAGAAATGGATGCAAAGCGAGAATTTAATTCACTGTTTTAATTTACTTATCTTTTGACAAATACGATTGTGATTATCTTGTTATAACCGATGTTTAAGAATTCGAATTGAAACTGCTTTAAATTATCTAAAAAACCGTGTTATTGATAAACACTAACACAATTTTCTAGCACATCTTATTAAATTTTGTAACGTAACAGTTTTTCTCTATAGCATATCATTAATGACAACCAACCAAAAAACCGTTCATTTCACATCACACAAATCTATGTTTTAGATGATATTTATATACGTAAATGGGTATAACCTGGTGTCTTCGGGGACATCGGCCTTGTGTTAAATTTCACTAGTGAGATATCTTTGGACAGAAATGATTGTAGACGTCACTTGCGAATATAGAAAGGAAAAGACAAAAAAGAACGAGTCACTTCAGTTGCGCGCGCACCATTCACGTTTTTCCACTGCGGGGTTGGCGCCCCTGCTGTACACGTCAACACACACGCAGCTATTTTCCGAACGTCATTCACCCACACACACGCTTGCGTTGGCGGGCAAGCGCCGCGCGCGCGCCAGACCGTCTGGAAAATGTTTCGCAGACTAACCACAAGCGCCGCCGCCTAGAGCGGGTCAGGGCGATAAGCGTAGCCGTCCGTGTCCTCCGCCCGTACTTCAAATATCCGTCTGTCAAATAGAACCTTTTTTTTTAAATTATAATCAGGTGTGTAAAACATAATGAAATATCACTGCCATTATTAGCGTGCTCGACAATAAAATCCTAGATACTTCTCCGTAGGTGCGTTCTCATGAGTTTTTTCCTTATGGGTAGTTCGGTATGTGGTGTTGTCGGCGAATTAACTCGGCCGACTGGCTTCTAGGATCTATTATTGAAGGTAAAATAATCAAACGGATAATGGCTCCGAATCAAAGTGAATGGCTTGCTTTTGTGGATGTTTTTACAAGCTTGCCGTCTGGCATTCCGGAGAGTTTTCCACGCTCTTATATTATATTTTTGCACGGCTCTTGGATCGATCGGCCGTATTTGCAGTTAAATATTATTATATGCTATGAATTAAATGCTTTTTCCTTCACGATTGCACGATTTGCTGATATTACTTTATTAAACGCTTTGTACTGACGCTCACAAATAACACACCTTCGTAATTATCGATGTGAAGCAACAAATATTTTATATTTCACTTGGGCGACATCTGTATATTTAGTTATTCAATGTTACCATCCCTAAATTGAGTTGCAATTACTTTGTCGTTTTCATTCACTTTCCTGCGTGTATTCGTGAAAATAGTAACGTTGAACCTGCTTGTTCGTTTGAGATAATGGCTACCTTAGTCACAACATATTTTATTTGATGAAAAGGAATCTTGAAAACATATATTTTATAATATTAAAGGAATTTTCTCCAAATAAACTTTCAAATTTTCATTTAGCCAACCTTAATTAATCGGATTGTGTTTCAGTTATTAAATGTCGAAGAATTTATAATTTATTCATGAGGTTTTATTTTGTAAGTTTATTTAAATAAAATTTTACTTAAACCTTCAGAGACAATCATAATTTGTTACTGCCAAACCTATCATTGACAGATAAATTTTTAGAAGTTTTAGCAATTTTTTTTTTTATTTCTCGATATTAAAGATATTTTCAGTCCAGTTAAATACAGATATAAATAATGCTTGTGAACTACACAGTGAACTTTAGGAAAGATTTTTTTCGTGTCCCTTACCACTCCTTAAAGAGGCGTGGGCCAAGAAACCAGTACTCTTTTTAACACATACCTCTACTTGTCTTATCAGGAAAAAGTCTCAAAGAGCGAACTTACATAACCTCAAAAATTACACCCTGAGAAAATTCAATGTCATGTACGGAATATTATGAAAATAGAGATCAATGGTAATTCTTCGTAATTTTTCAAAACGTGTATGACTATTTCTTTTTTAGTCTTACTTTAAAATTAATAACACTGAATGTTTACAGAATTATCACTGACAGAAGTTGTGCTCATGATGAAACAATGAACACGTTCAAGCTTTATCTTACATCGATATAACTGTTATTTTCAAATATACACATACTTAGTTTAATTGGACCAGCAAAGAAATTCCGGTTAAACATATTATCTTAATATTTTACGATTAGCTTCATTTTCACATTAATCATTCAACTAAATAATGCTTATTCCTAAGAAGAAACAACTTTAATATTTGCAATCTATTTACATAGGAGTTTGTGTTTGCAAAAATATTTAATGACTGACTTCAATCAAAACAGAGCGGGGCGAAAATCATTTAGTTAATATGACTCCTGGTTTCGTTCATTTATATTTTCAATTGTAGTAAAGATTGATATTTGATTTGCAAGAAACTTAGAGAATTAAGACATTGATTTATTTCACAATGATCAAAATCCTCAAACTATGCGTTGATTTTACCTACTAAACAAATCACTTTTAAGGTGTTAACTGTCACTTCTTGATGGAAAGGCATTATATTTTAAATAATAAAAACACATTTTTTAGTACTTATTTCCACAATATATTTTTTGATCAGGACCGGTTTCGCTCATCGCGAGCATTATCAACTCATCGCGAGCATTATCAGTTGATAATGCTCGCGATGAGCGAAACCGGTCCTGATCAAAAAATATATTGTGGAAATAAGTACTAAAAAATGTGTTTTTATTATTTAAAATACTAAACAAATGACGGATTTGTTTAATCATTTATTCTCGGCCATCAATACATGCCATACGCATTATATATCTGTATTTATTTGATCGACAGGCTTTCATGTGTTTTTAAAGAAACTATCTGAAACACATTAGAATTGAATCAGCCAAACGAATTATGCGATGTGTTTCACATATCCAAGACTTTGTTCGAAAAAATGTACCACACTTATAAAAGAAACGATTGTTTGAAACACTTTTATTTCACGTAACTTTAATGAACCTCAAACGTATTATGTTATATCGCCATCTTGACGTCTGATCGATGAATTTACGCGGTGCCGTGGCTCCGGTTAACTCTCAGCTGAATGATGCACCGTGCCAATCATCATATCTCCGTTGCTATTTACCGCATCAATTATCGCTGCCCCGGACGGACCGTCTCGCCGCGAAGACATGCCGATTTGCGGTTTCTCGCTGGTTGCATGGTAGCGGCAGAGGCGAAGGCGTTGCAAGATCAATATCCCTTGCATAACACTCTCGCGGGACTATTCGCCTGACAACAACAGGGCAGCAGGAACTATTATGTATTCGGGCAAGATCACGTGCATGCCGGTACTTGTAACACTGCGATGGAATGAATGACGAAAATCTCTTCACAATGAATGGTTATATCTAGTTACGTGTCGTCATGTCGGGGTAACATTGAAATCGACATGAAATAGGTTTGCGTTACTGCTAGGAAATCGAGTCTTTTTATTTTTCTTCTGTATATTATATTCCTTCTGATGTAGTTTAATAATTTAAGTCAATAACTAGGCGACAATTTGATTATGTTGCACATTGATACTTAAACACAATACAGTTGGTCATACTGTTGAATACATATGGACATTTAGATTGGAAATATTAATATTCGAAAATTTATCTGATCATTGAGGTTCGGACAGCAGGTGTTAATCGTTGTACTAAGTATTTAATGACAGTAGAATAACATCGTTTATGCGAAATTTATCATTTTTATTGCAGAACATCGAAATACTCTAGAGAAGACAAAGACTGTAATTGTAATGGAAACAACTTTGTTAATGTCTGACATGTCAAACATTTAATTTTCATTTTCATCATGATGAAAATGACAATTAAATGACACTTTATTTAACCAATTCATCTTCTACAGTTCATTCCGATTTTAAAGATATTTCACGAAAACTAAGGTGTTTAAGTATTCAAATGACATTTCTTCTAAATTAAAACCTTTTTATCGTATTCAGAAAAAAATAATACTCCCCAGTTTAACAATCAAACCCCGCTTAAAATTGAATTTTGATTGATTCGTCGGCAACTTGGTGGATATTCATTTTCAATGTAAATTTAAATTGGCAACTTGTTATTCAACAGGAAATGTTTCATGATTATGACAATTAAAAATCATTTTATTGAAAACGTTAAAAATTTTAAAAAGCATAATGACGTACAAATACTTTAATAGGTAAATAATTCACAAATTAAAATTAACACCATTGAGCTTTGAGAAATAAGTAAAATTATTAATGACAATTCATTTACACTCATCAAAGTCATCAATTTTTATTTATATTTGGAATATATATTTTTTTTTAATCAAACTCTGTAAATCTCTCTCTTTGTATTTTTATCAGCATTTATATTCGTAATGCTATATCGCCGCTACAATATACGATCATAAAATAAGTTAGCTCTATTTGTCTATTTGAAAATGACTTAGTACTCGCACCATAATATGAACATGTTATTTGCATAGAAAAATTAGCATGATCCACTTTAAAGAGTTGTCGCTAGCAGGTACAGCGAAGTTTGCACTGAAAAAATGTTTACGCTATTTAGAACGACCATTGTAATTGTCTCGGTAAATATTCAAAAGAATTTCTACAGCAGAAGTAATGCACATTATAATATCGTTAAATGCACGCTATTTGTATAATCGTCTCTCATGTACATGGAAGAAATAAAACTAAAAACCAAACGGAATAAATAAATGCGTTGGTTATTGCTGTTTCGGAAATCACGATTTTATTACTATAATCAAAAGTATTTACGGTGGATTCGATATTTGATCGTTGGATAATATTTGTTATATTTCAAAGTTTCTTTTTACATCACGGTGAAAAAAAATAGCAATGTATTTTAGTTCTACAAAATACATTGCTATTTTTTTCACCGTGTTATAATGGAGTTCTACCAAGTGAATGCCAATTCAATTAATAAATTCTCTTTACATATTTATGCTATCTCCAGTGTTGACTGTACAAACTTGAAATACTCCCTCCAGTCTATAACTTGCAACTTTTATCAGCGGAGTACAATCAATATGAACGATATAAATATTTTGATGTCTACATTCTTTTATTCTGATAATATAATTTTTAAGATTAATTAAAAAATCGAATGGAGTTTATATTGATTAATGAATACGATGGTGTTACGGTTCCCATATAATATTTATCGACTTTAAATTCGAGATTTCAATAAATTTAATCAGGTAAATCCATAAATATAAACCATATAGATTTGTACTTAGTATGGGTAATATTTCGTAAATAGATACCAGTTAATCTTAATATCTTGGTTTAAGATGAGATATTTCATGAAGTTTCTTTTTAAGAATATTTTTTAAATGTATGCGATATGAGCGTTCCTAATAACCATGTGAAACATCAGCTTATAACAACGATCTGCAAGTGGTTTCCCGTAGACTTCGAATTTTGCAAGGTTAAGCTAGTAGAGAAAAAATAAAAATTGATCATAAGCATTTAAACATTGTTGGTATGGCAAGGGATAGAGAGGTGAGTATTCAATAGATATGACGAAACATGAAAAATCTCATCGCGTATGAATTTCGTCGTTTCTAAACTGAAAATATACTTGAATGGGAAATGCAACTCAATTTTACTATGAATAAATTCGATTTTGTATCGTTCACACGTAAGGCATGGATAGTTTTATTTCGCCTTCGATAAATGGAGAAACTCTTCGAAATACACCTGTTGTAAATCTTAAAGCGTATAAATTGTAGAGGAATGTGTCATTCAATATCACATAATTAATTAAAACAAATCAAAGCAACTTAACACTCTTTTGACTTATTTTTTCTTGAAAATTAATTTATGATTAACTGAAGGCGCTTGACGGAATTTCATTGGAAAATTGTTGAATTTTTCTATGATTCGACATGTTTTACTTATGTATATAAGTTTATTTAAATTCCGAAATAAATTTCAAGCAATTTTTGAAAGAAGTTTATAAAAATTCTTTAAAAAATATTTCTCATTTATATACAACATACTTTTTATCTTGCCATCGAAATTTTATATATCAACATTGTTAACAGTCTAAAACGTGAGTTATCAAAATCGCTCATTTCCTCATTCCACAATATTTTATAATCACTATTATCACCCAAAACACTTTTCCCTAGACATAATATGTGGTGTAATTTGGACCGAGTCACTAGTTTTCGTGCCAAACGACCGTACGCTGGTTCCATTGAGATTATGAAGATGAACGTTGCAATCGAACGAACAATGAGCAAAAGAAGCATCTATATATTATATACAATATAACACAAAGGATTTCTTCATGTTATTGTCCAATAATTCACTTATTTCATTCGGGATACACAATCCATATTCTGTCTGCACCAATATTGCTTTATGTGGGATATGCTAAAATCTGTGGAGAGCTGTCAATCTGAATGCAAAGTACATTAAGAGAAATATACAGGAATATATCTGAAGTTTCTTCGGTGTGTTAAATAATTGAATGATTGATTGTGTTTACTTCTCCCAGATCCGACGATTTTAACTGACACTTACCACTTAACTCTCCGACTGAAATACATGCACATAAAGTGAAGAGTTTTATGGAACAAAATTTTCGATTCATTATATTTATTTTCAATCTCGTGGTTTACTCTGTTGTCGATGGAATCGAATGGAATATTCATATTATTTTAAAAGAAACATTTATAATGTATACGTTGTGTAAAAAAAAAAAGAACACTGTGACAAAATATTAAGATTTGAAAATGTGTATTACATATGAGAAAACATTTTAACAAAATACATCAATTTAAATATAGACATCTTATTCTGATGTAATAATACTCGCCATGTAAATAATGGAAGTTATAAAATGAATTGCGTAAAGTTGATGAAAATTAATAAACCCATTAACAGCATTAATTCTTAGTAAATAACATTTCAAATAGAACGGGTGGATTACCAACTTAATGTATATTTCTTGGGATTTTCACCGCCAAACACCACCAATTAATTTATAATTGGTAGTCTTACGATTATTAGGAATATTTTTGTTTGATGCTCAGCTTCTGCATGTCCAGTAAAAAGCGAATAATGCAATGCAATAACATTAAAAGGCCGTGTTCCACTGGCGGAATCTTTTTATTGATAAATAATTCATCGTGAAGTTTATTATTTTTCGATAAAAGTTTAACATTTTGACTCGAAATCAAAGGATTGGTACTTAGTGTATCCTTAGTAAGAAATTCTATTTTCTTAATGTTTCATCTATATACATCCCATATGGCTGATTATATGGTGTGTAATTAATTATGTTAATGTCTTTTGTTAGACAATTGTGTACTGATTAATGATATGATGAATAAAGTAATTTTAATTCAATATGCACAATTATTTTATAATGCATACCTCGATTAAAATATGTTTCACAAATTTGTTGTTATTGTTGTCTTATCACAAATCATAAAAATTCTAAAAATATTTTTATATATGGTTACGTACTTCGAATATAAATATTTGCTTTGTTATATTTTCATATTTATTTGTAATTATATGGATAGGTAATAATTATTGCGTCGAAGCATCAAGCCATTTTTGCGCAGAATTGTCGTGTGCCAAAAACAGCACGACTCTCTGAAATGATACACTTGTTATAATCAAGTAGCTGCTAATTTTGTAAATTATCATTCGGTCACGAAAGGGGTATTTTTTTATCGGTATGTTTGCTTACTATGGATACGTGCACTCCTGAAAACCATCTATATGGTTTAAAGTCTACGTATATGTGTGCTTGAATCGACTGATAAAACATTCGTGGTTGTTGTAAAAACTACTAAAATAATATTTGACGTCGATTTTAGTCCTTTTCGGTTTCCTCGGGATTTGAAGAACGTGACTGTGGGATTATCACTTTTAGTCGGAAATATTTAATTGATTTAAACATAGACTACTATGTGTCATTTAGTATAACATGGATATGTTCTATTGTGAGAATCAATGAAAAAATCTACGTGTGGTGCGTACTTTACTTTTTTCAAATAGCATTTGTTTTTAATGCTTCGTTATGCAATATGATTACACGATTCCAGTCAGATTAATAAAATTTAATGTATGAGTAATGAGAGTATGTACAAAATATAATAGTTACTGACTTAAGAATTATTTCATGAAAACAACGACTGACTAACACACTAATTATAGATCAATTAACATTAAATTATCTACTGTTAAAATCTTGACATACTCTTTTAAATAGACAACATTTAATCTGTATTAAGAGAAAATTTAAATAAGTTTGATTAATCAATCAAATGTTGAGATACTTAAAAACACAAATACTTATATGTATTCAACGCTCATTTACCTAAGTTGGGTTTAATTTGATTTTTAAATTATAACACAACGCTTGTCACAAGCCGAGAAAAACTAACCCGATCTTTGACGTTTGTAGGTCAGCAGTGAAAAACAACAATAAACAATGTGTACTGTTAGAATAATAATATCTGTGGCGTTGATAAATGATAAAACGGTCGGTTGGTGCGCAATCGCATCCTAGACATAGTCAATCGCGTAATTGGGATCGCAATGACCTTCCGACCTCACCATAGAACATAGTCCTCATTCGACGGTATGTTGTGAACCTAGCCATTTTTGAACCGTCATTTGGGAGTATATCCAGCCAGTAAAAAGGATACTTGTATCGTGGTCGAATGATTAACCTCCGCGTTTCCATTTAATTCAAAGGCTTGAAAGTTGTAGCACGTTTACTTTTATTATTTTATTGCAATTACATATCGATTGCCCCAACAAATAAATCGGTAACTCAGTTTTGATATTTTTTCGAAAGAATCTATTAATATTACAATTAATAAATTTATCATTAGTCCGATTGTTTTACTGATTGTGACACACGTACATGATTTTGAGAAGCCTTTCGATAGAAGCAGATCTCTAGATTAATTGTATCGCAAGATTTTTTCACCGTGTTATAATGGAGTTCTACCAAGTGAAAGCCAATTCAATCAATAGCAAGATTATTGCATTGTAAAATAAAATTTGTTAATTCTTTATTCGTTTTATACTAAATAAATTTTACTCTGTTGTACTGTGAATGATCAGGTGTAATTTACTGCTCTTATTTTTGAGGATAGCAATATGAATGAAATATACACTAGACAAACCGAGAATTGTGAACACGTATTCGACTCATAGTAAATTGCTGGTGTTGTTCACAGCGTATTTATAGGTTATGTTACGATACCTACCTTCTTCGTCTCAAGTTTAGTCTCGTCACTTTGAGGAGGTCCATCTCCATCCTGTCGGATCCATAAATAGCATCAAAATAAACACGGGCACGCACCACTCGCTTTCGAAGCCAATGGGCCCACCCTTTTCCCTTTTATGATTTGATAGTATTACTGTATACACATAATGAACCGAAGATGCACTCTACTTTAGTGGTATCTAGCCGGTCGTGTCATCCGGTATTTTGTTATACACACTAGTTATAAGATGGAATTTTCTTGCGTCAATTTCAATGCGTCACGGTCAATATATTTTTGAGAAATAAATAATATTTTTTTGGTCAACTTCAAAATTATCAGTAATGTAAAAAGTATGAAGTAAAAGTAAGTAAGTTTAATAATCAATCTTTGTCGGATTTTATATTTCGTAAAAACAGTTTTAATGCGAGACGATGCATCTCTCTGACAAAGATATTCACTCATTTATCTAGTACATAGTAATCAATTCATAATATATTATTTTATCAAATCTACAATATTCTATTACTTAAGCGTCAAAATAGGCTCGAACGAAGTGGCCTATTATATTAGTAAGTTCATAAAAACAAAGCTCTATGTTACCCAGTTTTTAGAATGTAACTAACTTACTCGGTTCATAAACTTTATCAAATAAGATTTAGTGAATTTCCCATTGAAGCTCAAAGGGTATTAATTATAATTACATGTCGTCAACTACGACTTAAATCGATGTTTCATAATTTAAATTAGATGTTGACTAGTAAATACGTGTTATATTTTACATATACCGCATTTTTATAATTTTTTACTTGATAGACTACTTGTTGCATTTCTTTTGATCAAATTTTGACTAACTTTTAACTCGTGTGGGGAGTACTGCCATCATGAAGTTCAATAAAATTGTCGATCTTATGTCAGAGGTTGCTGGAAATTTAGCACATGCAGCAAAATGCGGGTAACTTTAAAAACATTGTGCGACGATACGGTCCTTGCGGAAAATGATAGATTCTCTCGTTTTGAGAAAACTGGTTTTCATTATGCATATGGGCGAATGACGCAATCAATCTTGTATTGCCATGTCGTCTTGTCTTTCCTAAATGGTCGAGCGTGAAAAGTTGTGTTTACCATTGGTTTGTAAACTTTTTCTGAAATAAATAAATCGACGCTTTATTAATGTTATATACCAAGCTGACATGAATGAGATTCATTATCTACTCAATTTTCCAATGCTTTTCAACATATAATAGTGTAATCGTAGATATGTTCCGTCAACATTTATGTAAAACAAGGAATAAGAAGGTTCTTTTTATTGAAGTTATGTATATTCTTTTACCACTGACATATTCATTTCAATCGATTCATAAATACAAGCGATGTTATTGACGGGTTTTGGTGTTAGCAACGAACAATTGCAACCAAGTACGTTTGCATCGATAGTGACATACATGTGCTGGGTCGATAAGGATTCTAGCGAGAGAAAGACTAAAATGTTACCAGCACTGAAACTAACCCGAAGCTATCTGTTTTTCAATTGTGAATATGCAACGAAATGTGTATGGTTATGCAAATTAATATGTATGCTTACTGCATCATTATGTCTACTCCATCGTAGATGACCACGCAAAATGTCGTATTTATGCAAATTAGTTTCTTGCTGTATATTTCAATGATTTATAATATTCTTTCACGGGTATTCGGGGCTTACAGTTTTGGATACTCTGACTAATACCAAATCAGGAGTTACCGACAGACTCGTTTTTACGCGCATTACATGAACTCTGCGTTAGAAGTTAGTCAGTACCTACATATTTTTTCTTCTCTCTGAATAAATCAAAAAAAATATTCATTTACACACGTGTGGGAAGGTGAAACTAGCCCAGTATAAATCAATATTGCTATTTTATGATAATCAACGTCAAAGTGTTTGATGTATAATAGTTTTGCTTTCAATTTCCACCGAAATTGTTGGAAGAAATTTTCTCGAAACGCTACTTATTGATTGACCTGTCAATTATGTTGTCGAATATCGATCCTTTTTGTGTATGTAAAATTTTATCCATTGGAAGTCAAATGAACCCTCTTAACCACCGGGAAATTATTGAAAAATATATTTTTACATATGAAGCGAAGTAGGCTAAAATGTGAAATTCTAGAAATCATTCGATATAGCATTTGTCATTGCCGTTGTAGTATTTATTGACTGTCAAGTTCTCGACGTACTTATTTGGTTTCCTTCATGCTGCGGTCTTATTCCTCGACTTCTACACTCGGCAGTATTATTGGACAAGCGCTATATACTGTTCGCACTGAACTGCTATAATCCTACTTTAAAATGATCTAATTCTTCCCAATACACGTCTTCCATGAATCACTTCCGTACTTGTTCATACTTATTGCAAGGTTTTATTGGAAAACAGCTTGATCTCCACGTTTAATGTACGCATCATCCAGTGTATTCACTTGAACATGACTCAATATAAATAAATTACTTTGTTTCTAAAAAGTAAAAAAATCCCTGTGATTATTCATTAATTATTCGGCTCATATTAACTCTTCAGTGTAAGAAACCATTTAATTTTATTTGATTTTTGTTTCATACATTTTCGGCTTTACAGTGGTTTTTTTTCTCAATATTAATTAAATTCAAATATCTTTTATCTCATAAGACTTACAGTAACTGTGCATACGCAAAAACATCATCAGAATATTTTTTTAAAATGGCCATACACATTACTCGCTGAAAAGAAATCTGGCAAGACTGACATCTAGAAAGTAATTGAAACATCATTTACATTTAGATTTATTTTACGCTAGACAAAACAGAATTAATAATCGTATAATAAAGAAAATGAAAACTATAAGATATATTTAACTGATTTGTAATGAGATAACTACGAAAAAAATATTAAATTAAATTTTCGGTGTATTTTTAAGACCATATTTTTTTGTCGTAAATACCGTGAAATTCTCATTCATCATTTAAAACTCAATAGTTTTCAAGAAACGAAATTTTACTTTCACGATTTTCCTTCATGTTTCTTTATACCAAAAATCTCAAATCTAACCTCTCACTCTAAAAAATCAAGTCATCTCGAGACATAACTTCAATGAAAATCTTTGAAGTTATATTTTTATATTTCTTCTCGTTAAAAGAATATTATACAGCTATATTACCCCTTGGGAAAAGCGAAAACGGGCCTGTAAACATAAAAGCAAAATTGCTTCAACTTCTCATATTAATTTACATTTAGTGTAATAGGATTCAAGTAATGCAAAAACCGAGTTGTAGACTTTTTAGATATATCAACCGCTACTATGTTGATAAGGATGCGCTAATTTTAGCAAGCGAATTTAATTACAATTCGTAATTCTATCGTACACGATCTTGTTGACCATCTAAAACGAGGAACCGTTATCTGCGATCCATTTTTATGCACTGAATAACAAGAATACATATTTCGTCGCACGGTTTGTGGCTTTGTCCACTGCGTTTTCACGTCCGTGGCGACCACCGGACGTTGATGGGCTTTAATTGCATTTTGGTCCACACGTTTTTGTCAAGGATCGGATTTATTTTGTTCCACTTTTTCGCATAGTTAGTCGTATGATTCGAGGTTAGAATCGCAGTGAGAAAGGTCATTTCACTACATTTTGAAACTCGTCAGATTATATTTTTCACGATCAATGTTGCTTCTAATTTGATATTTTTACTCACGTGCTAAATTACTGTCGTCTGCGAATATTATCAGCAACTCGTTGTATCAATATTTTTTGTAAATCTATAGTATATTAAGTGAAAATCACCAAATACCATTCCCATTTATCATGTGTATTTTTCCCGCGCACGATATTTGTATAATTAACGTTTGAGTGACCAAAACTTCAAAAATATTCTGTTTGGAAACATACTATATATATATTTAAAGTCTACTAAAGAATATGCACAACGCATTTATTGTTAATAATTAAATACGCGTGGGGACTAGCAAAACGTGCAATTAAGGCCAGCCGCAGTACTATGTTGCTAATTTCGCCATCTGCAGTCCAGAAAACGGAATTCGGAACGCTGAACTCTTTCAGTATCCTCCTGGTCTAAATATTTTTTGGCATCACTGAAAATTTTGTAAATTTTATCCGATTCTGGCCGTTTTCACTATCCTAAAAAGATTTAATGCAATGTGGAAGATAAATCATAGACAAAATGTTTTCGTCGTCTCCTGAAGCGAGAGACACTATCAGCGTCCTTGAGATATCCACCAAATAACTGTATTGAAATATTTTCATTGTCAACTTGCATCGGTACTTTTGCGTGGTATCTTACGTCAGGATAAAAAAAATATGTTGGCAATTTCCCCACCAAAGTGACGACACTTACTTTCTGAGATATGAGCGGTGACGATTTTGGTAGTCCATACCTTATTTTATGCTTAGTATATGGATTATATCATGTCTTAGATGTAGATTTCGCTCGATCATTTTAATCATATCCACTGCAGAAAACTGAATGCATATCGACACAAATACGCTTGGCAAATATTTTTGTATAATATAAAATTACACATTTAGAGCAGTGGCATGCCAATTTTTTAACAAGGGTCTCACATCACAGCTCCATTAGCGGGTTCCTGGGTAGGGACATATTTTATACCACTGATACAATAATACGTATTTTTTTTTTAAATATTGAAATTTTATCTTTTTATATATTATATATTAAAAAAAATATTGATTCGTCCTCAAAATGTAAAAACCTAGCATCGACAGTTTAAAGCATTGCTAGACTACGCCCGAACGGTTACAAAAACAAAACATATGTTTTTTTTAGGACAAATTGTTTTGGCTCTCCGATCCAAGTGAACCTTATGAAGGGGGTCGCCGTAACCCATTCTAGCCCAACTCTGCAGTTTTACGATGTCAAGATTATCAGAAAACATAATTTGTGATACTTGATAACAATGAGTTACCTATTGTAGTTTCAAAATTGCGAATACTGGTTCATATGAATAAATACTACTTCACCGCAACATGTACTAATCCACGACATAAAGCGGATGGATGAATTACGTTATTCCTGAAAACAGATTTGATGACGGTAGCTGGTAAACGCTAACCAACTACCGAATATGACATTACACAATTCTACTCATATTTTATGAATAATGTGTAATATTTGTACGTAAGCGCTACTGGATATCCATGTTTTATCTAAAAAGAAAAAATACCAATTTTTTTTAATTGCTTTTAAGTTGCACTTAGAAATTTGCAATTGATGAATATTTCTGTAATAATTGGACTGCCTGGATTCCGTCATGCAATTCGCAATTTAGAATAATGTAATTTTAACTTTATTTACCGCACTGTCAAATACTACATTGTATTGGATTGCGTTGTACGACATCTGAGAGGCGATAGCGTCAACTAGATAACGATGAAACGCGGTGTGCGTCTTGGGTAAATGTTTTGTAGTTACGAACACATTTCCTAGAGTGCACAAAGTATACTTTTCATGGAAATTATCAATTATATTTTAATGGAAAACGCAAATTCTTAATTTATAAATCGACATGCTGAAATAAAAATATTTTTAAAACACTATCGATTTGTTGCTCTATTAAATACTTGAGTGAGGAAGTTAGAGTTTGATTGATTTTGCGTTGCAGGCGACATCACAGGTGGCGGGGTGCGTATTCGTATTAACATTAAAGAAAATTTTATGAAATATTCATTAACAAAATACTTCGGTAATTATTGGGGAAATACTAAACAAAATTAATATAATATATAATTACCGGGACCGGTCTCGATTATCGCGAGCATGAACAGATGAAATACAGTTCATTCTAAAACGTTTATTCATATAAATTGACAGTCAATACTTATTAAGTATACAAAACAAATGTTACACGATAATCAAAATTTTGTAATTTTATATTCGAGTTACAATTTCCAACGTGGAAAAAATTGGTATTTAAATCAGTAATTTTATGAAGTCAACACACTTCATTTGGATACTTTCACATCATATTTTTTTTCAATAATGTCATGAATGCGACATTTCTTTTATCATTTATTTAAAATGAACGGTCAGTATTAAACAATAATTCATGTGGTTATGAAAAAGAGTCAATGATGCTCGGAATATTCTGTGTTGGCAATACTATAACTAGTGAAGAAGAATTCGTCGCATCATGCCCCATATTTGACACAAAAATCAACATTTCAACACATTTATCAACAAATTTAAAATGACAGACTGTTATAAAATGGAGGGTGAATACTATTTTTAATACGAATTGTTCAATATATTCTGAATATCATCTGTTGACCATAAGTATGATAACGACATCATTGACGCCTAAGAAGATTTGAATGAGAAATATATAATAATGTGAACGTTGGATAATTAAATTCTTTTACGGTATTATACCTACGCTGCTATACTAGCATACACAAATAAACAGACGAGTAAGTTGCAATGAAGTTTTCATGTTCATATTGATTTGAGATAAATCTATGTGTAATAAAGATAAAAAAATAATATCCATCTTGCTTTCTTTTATTATATCCTGGCCTACTTTTACCACATAAATTAGTCATGCCCCCGTGGCTTGCCAAATGAAGAATCGATTCGAAATTTTGTATATTTCAATGAAGAGTCATCGGGAACCGCAGAAAATAAATAACTCTTAGAATTATGTATCTTTTATCATAATTTACAAACTATATTTCTCTAAAACAACTTGTAACAATTGAGATCATTTTACGGCTTATGACATTCCATCCACCGTTTCAGTATACCGAAGCAGTTAATTTATTATAGTGGTATGAATTTATTTTTCGTTCACTGATTCTGCATTCTACAACATACTTTTATTTTGTTGTTAAGTACTATTTGATTAACAGGATACAAAAAAAATATATATAAGCAATAAATTAAATCATTAATATAGTTTTACTGAATAAAGATATGCGAGGTTATTTCCTTGATATTCTTGTAGAACTGAAAGTTTTCTTTATGCGTCTGAAAATATCGGCACAAGCAAATAGTACAGTGTCGTATATATTGATTGAATTGGCATTCACTTGGTAGATCTCCATTATAACACGGCGAAAAAAAAGCAATGTATTTTAGTTCTACAATTTTTTTTTTAAATCAAATTTCAATCGTCAGCAATTGTTCTGACGATGGCGTGAGCCGAAATAGCTATCAAGTATATTTTTAAAAAAATAATTTTGTAGAACTAAAATACATTGCTGTTTTTTTCACCGTGCTAGTATAGTATCGACTTTGATATTAAAGGTTACGTATAAATAATATTTGTGATAAGTTAATTATGAAATGTTATCACGCTGCAGTGTTTTCAATGTACAACGTTTTCTGAGAATCTTCTACTCTTTTCTCTGAATTTATTTCGCTACTAAACATATTTTCTGTATATGTAGGAAGATGTTTTCTACTTGCGACTTTGTACTAATCAAGTTTACGTTAAGTTACATAGCCAAGATTTCTCAGTATTCAAAGCATCGCTGAGTGTTAAGAATTCGACTGAAACTCGAGCACGTATAATTTATCTCAGTGGAAGCTTTCAGTTAAGCTTATTCTAAATAACGTTTAACCGTCGTTATGGAAGCTCTACCCAAATCTCTCAAGTAACGTTTTGAGTTTTACGCCGACATCGAAATAATATCGCAGACGGCAGTTGGGGCAACGCGCCTAACTAGACAGGCGGGCGGGCCGGGCTGGCTTTTCCGCCAGCCACTCACGTTTACATTGAAATATGTCAAGATGAATATTTGATGGCTTTCGCTTGTTCCAGCGCGTTACAAAATACCAACGGTAGACTGGCCTCGCTATGGAAAATTGCGGTACTCGTGTTTGCGTCAACCCACACGCGTTACACGTGAGGTGATTAAACAAGGAAAATTTACCATGTTTATTTTATATTAACGGCCAAATATACCGCACCTTTTCTTGTTTCAAATATGAAACAAAAAAGCGTAGAAATGATGTCAGATTAATTTCACGCACAATTGGTAAACAAAATAATGACCATTTCTAGAGCTGGCCATACTAAAATTTATTTCATTTGAAATAGAACAATTTATTTAAAAAACTGGAAAAGTTGTGTTTAGACGATATTCTAAATCAAAATATTTATTTTAAATAGTAAAAATGCATATTTTATCATTTGATCAGGACCGGTTTCGCTCATCGCGAGCATTATCATCTGATCAGTTATATATCAAAAAATATATTGTGGAAATAAGTTCTAAAAAATGTGTTTTTACTATTTAAAATATCATGCCTTTCCATCAAGAAGTGACAGTTAACACCTTAAAAGTGATCAAAATATTTATTCAGTCAACACGGTGAAAAAATAATGTATTTTAGTTCTACAAATTTGACGAAGTTCTACGAAATACATTGCTATTTTCTCACCGTGTTATAATGGAGTTCTACTAAGTGAATGCCTATTCAATGTATATAGTATAGTTGGTTATAAAGAAATATTTTTGGAAAAAAATAATATATGGCCTCTCACAATCGACATCATTTTATACTCTTTACATTACACGCCATACATGTTCTCGTCCTATTTGACTGTAAAATCTTATTTTTAATTTCTAGTCTATTCGAATATAACATTTGAAATATTTAGAAAAAATCAGAATTCAATTTATATAAGTCGCCTCGATAATGTACAATGTTTCATTATTTGCTCCAGCGAGTGGTGTGGCTCATCATAGCTATCTATTCTCGCTATATCAAATACTGACAAACTATTGGTTTATTTAAATCGAAGCACTCGCTTAATTCTCTAACTCTTAATTCCTGGAATATTAACGTGATTATGAAGATTTTTTTGGTTCGTAGATATCGACATAATATAATATACTTAACCAGAACAGGCAGGTGTTCAATGAAAAAATTATTTAACAATGATTGATAGAAATTCGCACGGGTAAATGAATTCAATAGAAAACAAGTCACGACTTCATTATAATAAGGCATCTTATATATATATACAAAACGAACCGTAATATAACCGCTGATCCGCTGCGTTAAGCCAGCAGTGGATAAGCAAATAACAGATCCATAATATTATATATACGTTATAAGCGAAATTGTTATATTTTAATAAATAAGACGCAATAATACAATTTCCACAATTTTATATTCTCAACATCAGGATCGGTTTCGTTTAATATCGCAAACAATATTAAGTGATAAAATCAAAATTAAAACACGGCTATTTATTCTTATTAAGAATTAATAATTACCTAGTATTAAAAAAATGGTTCAAGAAACGAGAAAATTATTTACAGACTATCATACAAAATATATTCAATGAATTGAAATAGTTCACGATAAAAATGTTAATTACTTCATAAAATTAAACGTCTGCTATTTTTGAGTAAAAAATAAAACAATATTATAGTCCATTGTGAATTTCGAAATATTTCTGAAAAACTCATTTATCATATTGCACAAATGTTTGTCTTTCTTGGATTTTTTTTATTACGTTACAACAAATATCTATTGTAACATGAGGCCAATATTTAAGATAATTTTTTTTTTATTATCCTGAATTTGTATTTGGGTATATCCATCTTCAACTTGACTTTTATTGTATCAGTCAATGTTTCCATTCAAAGTAGTTTTTGATAAAAACGTTTTTTCAGTTACATCGTAATAAGACCTAGACACTATTGCATTTAAAAACATGTCATTGGTTAATTAAGTGGACTCGTCCGTCATGATCGAAAATGATTAAAACAAGTAAAATTGAGTACCATTCACCATATGTTTTGTACCGCTGTAGTGTTCCGTATTTCTTATACTACTTAATTTTTATCTATCGACTAATGTAAATTCAATAGACTAATATAATGAACAATATTCAAAAAAAGGAGATTGAAGATAACACAGAATGCTTAAGAATGTTAAACTGTCGGAGAATAAAATTTTTCTTCTAAATTTGTGTGCCTACATAAATCTTTAAAATTATACGGTAAAATATTGAATTTGTTATAAAACGCATAAATAGCAGAATAAGCTTTTGTCTGAATGGTTTCGGTATGTTACATCATTTTTTTTTTTCGAGTTTTTGTTCTCAGTTTTACTAACTTGAAGTACCCTAATAAAATTATTCCAACCCCTGTTAGGAGTCGTTATCGGAAAATTCCCGTTAAAATCTTATCGATTTACATCTACCGGGGCACGCTTACAACGCGTAAAAGTCGATTTATGGCAGTTTTCATGTGGACTGCTCGGCGAAATAAGATTCCGAATGTGTTGAGACAGAAAATGTACTTTGCCGTAATAGAATATTTAACACCCAAGGAAAACATATTTGTAAATTTACATGGATGGAAAGTATATGTTTTCAGCCGTCTGGGAAACCATCTCAGAACTTAACTCTGAAATGTACTTAGTTCTGTTCCTTAATTTATCACGCCATCCAAATTATTCATAAGGTTCCTACATTAAGCAATTACAGGAAGGCATTAAGAGTCTAAAATACAATTTTCATATAAGTTGCTTCGCAGCAGCTCATTCTTAAAACGGTAAAAACCGTCGGAATAATTGAATTTTTATCTAGAATTTTGTTTCACTTAGTTGATTTTTTGTATTTTTTTCTTGAATGAGTAATTGTTCTAAAAACTAATTAGTAATTCTTAGCGCTAGCTTGAATTCTAAAAATAAGCCTAATTTCGATTATATATGATTTATTGGTTGAATTGGTATTAACTTCGTATTACAGCATTATAATTGACTAAAAATAACAAAATACCAGTGAATAAAAACACCATACAATTGTTGATAGCAATTTCGGTTAACGCCATCGTCCAAACTATGTATTCTCAAGTTTGCTTATGTATCTACAGTAATGGATAGGTAAATAAACCCTTTATATTTATCCTGTTGCTGATTCATCGTCGATATATATTTATGAATTCGACGGTAATTTGTGTTGCACATTTATATGTTGCACTTCAAATAAATTGGATACGGTCCACTGCCGATTTAAAAACAAACATATTCCAAAATTTGTAAGTTAACAGCAGTTTCGTTAATGTGTGAACATTAACAACTTGGACAGTAGTGGTGAACGAAATAAAATCATGGATAATTATTTAATTTAAACGACGGTCCGCGGCAGATGGCGATTGGACAAATAGCCGAAGTCAAGATAATGGAAACCAACTGTTATAGCTATTTGCATTACTAATTTTGAATTGCCATTTGTTGAATCTTAATGGAGAATGTTCGTGGAAGATACACAGATTATAATAGGTGGTTTGTATAGCGATAGTACTTTGAAACCCGAGAGTCCTGCGAAATGAGTCGCCAATTATTTTAGTTGAAAATATATCTCTCGACTCTAATATATTTACAATAAGTTGGCAAGTTTTTAGTATTATTTTTTTGTCTGCGAAATTTAACTTTTTTTAAAGCGAAAATCAGATTTGAATGCGTTATTTAATTTTTTTTTTAACAATAAAAATATATTCGATACATATTTACGCAAATGCGTTACATACAATCAATTATAAAAAAATATCTCAATATTTTTTTTTAGATTTCCATTTAGTCGAACTCAACATATTATTTTGATTACTAATCTCGATAAGTGATTCTTTCGACTATGATTAAAATACATCATAAAAAATATTTGTTCGAAGTAAATGATTTTTATACTACCCAGTGTTTCATTCTTTATTTCTTGTGCATGATATTTTCTAAGCCAGATTATTTTATAATATTATATTATCAACGGTTAAATAATATTTATTTTATTTTAACGATACGGTATTTTCTTCTAATTAATCGTGTGTTTTATAAAACTGCAAATCTTGATACGTCTGCGTCCATCTTTGGTAGGTGATTTGTTACATTTTTGATACTTAGTGATCTGTTCTTAATTAGTTGTTTTTTCAAGAAAGCATTTTTTCGCCCACGTACGTTTAGTGTAAATAAATTGCAAATCTGCTAGACCGTTGACCCGTCCGCGGCACACTTTGCGCATTGTGTGTTAGTTTTTCCTGTTTCTCAATTAATGACTATTTTAATGAACACTTCGTTATAGAACGGTATTCGATAACGTATAACGAGTCGCCAATATCGTTATGTAATGAGCCTCTACATTTTTATCAGTCATTTGTCAACGCATCTTCATTTTTCAAATATTGAATGTATTGTAAAAATGAACCCTAAATAATTAATGAAAATTTTACAACCCAAGATCTCTAGAATATATGTTATCAAACCACCGCTTTTCTAAGTAAAAAAGAATACTATGTGACCATGAATGAAAATATACATACTCAAAATTTTACAATATGTGCGGTTGATATTTGGTTTGTGTCGTTCTTTTTATTTTATCTGTCTTATTTCAGCATTTGTTAAACTATAACTTTTTAAGGAATATATAAGAATATTATATAACTATAATATAATGTTTAACCGTATCTTGAATTTCATAAATATAATTTACATTACGGTTATCTAAATCAATTATTTGAATGTTATCATTCAACTTTTATTCAACATATTTTGGTTTTATTTTTCTATTAAATTGTATTTATATAATCAAAATGAAGCCCTTTAAAGCTTTTACCTATTCTCGGTAACTAAAAATTATGAATATGTGCTTAAATAATGATCAATTTATACAAAATATGATTTTTTACTAAAACATGACATAAAACAGCAGATCTTCAAAAATTTACTAAATTTGATCAAGTGGGTTCTTTTAAACCCCGTACTCACGCAATTCATGTCGGAAGAATTTACCGATAACCCGAGAGAGGGATCAGTCATTTTGGTGTTCCTGGTCATACATTATTTACTATTTTAAATTATCTACTGTTTTTGCACGTTCTTATATGGTGTATTTGCTTAATTAGGAATTTCCTTACGTTTAATAATCATTTACATTCTGATTGCTTATTCAGGAAATACTTAACAAAAGATTTCGTTTATTTGAATTGATTATATTACTATTTTGGGCTTCATTTACCGGTGGTTTAGCAATCTACGACGATTATCTATTGTCCACATTTAAGTTATTGTCGATTAAAAATATCTGTCGAGTAAATATAGTCATATTTATTCGACAACAGTTTGATCTCTTCAACTTATTTTCATTGCAATTTTGCGATTTTTGTTTGGTTATTATTTATTGCCAACTTATATTTTAATTGTGTAGTTGAGGTGTGAATGATCGGACGTTGACTTATGTGATAGGAAATACGTGTCGTATGATTACTAATTTTCTTGCATTGTATTAAATCGCTCGAGACTTTTGACCGCCTACTTTAGTTTCCTTTGCCGAGTGAAAGCATTGAAAATCAATAGCCGTGCGAGTCGATCGCTACGGCCTGGTGAATATTGCACAAACGTGCATACTGACGCACACACTGGCGCGCGATGTAGCCACAGCTCGTGTGCAATTAGCGATCTACATCCGCGGGGAAAACTGCAGCTAATGTTCTCAATAGAGTGCATTTTGGAAATTTCTCTAATCTCTATTTCAAACGAGACTGCGTTTTATCATTACCATCTGCGTCGCTATGTCACACGTTTTCCATATTTTTTATTAAATCAATATATTACATGACATTATATTACCACGACAAATTTAAATTAAAAATCTTGTCCTTTCTTCTTTATACATCTAAAGGAATAGTTTATCATTATTTCATTTATTTTAGTTATTATGTAGTTTCTCAGTTGGATGAATTCGTCGGTCAAATGACGCCATACTCTTCTCCCGTGTCATCTTTCTCATGAATAATTCTCAGTTACCGTCGTTGTTTTTCGTGCGTTGCATTTATTATATGATGCAGTTATCATGAAAATGGTTAACAGCCGCCTGTCGGCCTGTCAACCGACGATGAAATGTGATGACAACTTGAATAACCGCTCGCGCCTTGTTTTTTCGAATGAATCTTATATTTACATCCATTCCACCTTTTCGCCTGAAATTAACATTTTCGTTCCGGAATTCATGTAACATCACGATTATCTCAATTTCATGTCTGTTCATATGGGCTGAACGAAATTCCATTAAAACCAGTACTATACTTTAATTGATTAGATGAAGTTACCTTTCCTGTTTATACAACATATCGATAAACAAGTTTTCTTATAACGACATCAAGCAATTCAAAAAATTTCATTAATGAGGAACGAATAAATTATTTACTATCTTGCGTACCAAGTTATCGCTGTCTTTAACATTTAAATTAAGGAGAAATATATTTTGTGAATCCTACACCTTTCAATGTTTTTTGTTATTAGTTTAAAATATAACTTGCACTTATTTTAGAGAATTAAATAATTATGAGATAAGCGAAATTTAAAATTATTATATTAGATTAGAATAGATAGTCTTGCCATTTCAATCAGACTACTGTTGATTTTTTGTTGTTCAATAACCAAGTATTTACTAGTCGAGCTTAACCGGTCCAATTTTTAAATTATCTATTGTCGAATTTGTACGATATGTAATAGTTGTTACTTTTTATTTCGAGCTTATTTTAAATATTTACTATCATATTTCTATATTATTCATTGTGTTACATATATTTTGTAGATTAATTATTCCATTTGTTATGCATTTATTACTACCACATTGTTAATCTTGTTCTTTTCTCTATTTCAGGTAAGCTTCTTGAACTTTGACACGTCCGTATTTAAATATGAAGTAGAAAGTTCAGCTCCCAACAATCGTCGATAAGCAACTTAAGGTATTTACGAAAACATTTACAGTTAGCAGATAAGGATTATCTTTTCAATTTGACTCCAATATTTAAAATATCTCGATTATAAGCATTTGATATTTGATTTGAACTTTGGCTTAAATTGTATGAGAATTATCATCGTCTGTTTTGTTTGATATATTTGTTCAAAAATATAGTTCTTTTTTCTCAAATAATTATGGTTTTGAACCCATATTTTTCTATATGTTATAATTTCGTATAATGTTATTGAAAGAATATAATTGAATTATTGTGACACGGTGAAAAAATAGCAATGTATTTTAGTTCTTTTTTAAATAATAAAAACACATTTTTTTTATTACTTATTTCCACAATATATTTTTGATCAGGACCGGTTTCGCTCATCGCGAGCATTATCAACTGATAGAATACAATTTACAAACAAGTCTATTTATACAAAACATAAAATTAAGTTGAGTTAAAGGTAGCAGATGTACAAAACCATGGGTACAAGAACTAGGAAACAATTTACATAAAATCATACAATATTTATACAAATAAAGTAAATTAGTATAAAAATTAAATGTTCACAATCACTTATTAAGAATTACAATTACAATTATGGTAAATCAATAATCCATTAGGAGCTCTAAACAATCAATAAGGAAGTAAGGAGTGGGAAATTTTTAATGACGAAAATAACCCACACTCACTACTTAATGGAACAAAATAAATTAATACATGAGAAGTCGATTTTTAGTTCTACAAAATTATTTTTAACAAATATAGTTGAGTATAGTATAGCTACTAGCTAGCTAGTAGCTTTCAAGGTCAACAATAACTTAGGCAGACATCTTAAAAATAGTATATAAAATCAATAAACTGGACAGAAGCGGTATTTATAAAATGTCCTGTGGCTCATGCTTATCCGTTTATATCGGACAGACAGGTAGAAGTATATCTACTCGAGCTAAGGAACATGTAAGATCATTCAACAATAAAAAAAACAGATTCACAATTCGCTAATCACGCTATTAATGAATCCCATAATATAAATTCAAACTCAGCCCCTTAATGTTTGCATCTTTGTAGTAAGGGTCGGAGAATGACGGCTTTAGAACAGCTAGAAATCAATAGACACCAATTATCACAAAGGATTCTTAACGACCAAACTAACATAATAGTATCGCCACTTGTCCAGCCTTTGCACAAAGGAGTGGTCTGATTTACTTCCAGAAGGATCACTTCCGTCCTACATATAATCTTATTGTCATAGACACCTATTGTTTCATTTAGAATTTTGAAAATTTTGTGTCATTGTGTTAAAATAACAAGCTAGGCCGTTGGAACAGGAGAGAGGATGTGTTGTGTGCCTTTTCTGTACAGCTATATATAGATAAGCAAATGTTAGTTTAAGCATAGATCTGACGATGGCGTGAGCCGAAATAGCTATCAACTATATTTGTTAAAAATATTTTTGTAGAACTAAAATACATTGCTATTTTTTCACCGTGTTATAATGGAGTTCTACCAAGTGAATGCCAATTCAATCAATGAATTATTGTGCTTTTGAGATTTTACAGTTTTCGATAAGCCAAAATGCGTAAATGGATTTATTAATGCGAACGTCTGAAAAGATTTTTTTCATGCTTTCGAAGCATTTTCGGTTGTACCAATTCAAGACGTTTACATTTTCAAAAATACCTTTTTACCGAATTTTGCTCTTCATTCTAGAACGTTTTTTGTGAAAAGGCATTTTTTTACGTGGTACTTATTGAAAGATTTCCTAAATGATTTATCGATATAATATTCGAACCACATAATATTTCTGTAAAATAAGACATTAATGGCTTCGAAAAAATCGTTTGAAATTCTTTTATTCTTTTAATGATAATGGTATTTTTTCTAAATAATTTCAGTCGCAAATGTCCCCATTTTTTACTTAGTCTACTAGGCAGTTTCTCGAAGACATTTGTTTATTTATGGGTATACTTTAATATCTTTTCCGAAAAGTAAGTAACCCATCCAGACTATTCCCATTTCAAAAACCGTAAACCGATTGTGTATGATCTTTGTGCTGTGAAGGATTTGAATATTTTGATTAGTCGTTTTCACACATTCAGCAATATTCGATTATATATATTACTATCTCCAATTGAATGGCTGTTTATTCGTAAGAATTCACCGTCTGGTGTAACACGGGATCGAAGGAAAAAGAAAATAAATAGTTTACTTCCATTCTTACCGTCTCTATTTATATTTTTTAAATGTATTGTGCTTAGATATATACGACTGGATTACAACTAGTTCACGATAAGCAACTACTTTTAAGATAATTCACTGGAAACTAAATTTCCATATGACATGCTTAATTAAAAAAAAAATCTTTTTTCTGTATCTATTATATAATTTCTTTCCTGCAATAATTGACATTTCCAAATTATTTACTATTTAATAACTTATCCTTAATCGAATTCAGTAAAAGCCATTTTTGGATTTTGAATTACGTATTCTCGCTTACCACCTGAAAGAGTCAACTGCGTAAGAAGCAAACCTTTATTTTATTTCATATATTCTTGGTCTCAACTTTTGATGAAAGTGACATTACGTATTATGAATAAACTTTCTACCAAAACCTGTTCTATTAAGAAGAATATGAATATTTTTCTCAGTTCTTACTTTTAAGAGTTCGCTTCAAGAAAATGATACGTATATTGTAGTATATCACGATTAAAAAAAAAAGTTCATTACAAAGTTGAGGCGTAGAATTGTTAGATTTTTTAGTTAGGAAACTAAGTATTTTATTGGTTTCTTAAAATCAAATGATACCGGAACTGTATCCTCTTGGAATTAACGGAACGTCATTCATATATTAGATAAGTAACGGAATCCAGTATATTATTTTAATTTTAAACGATGATAGGCATATTAAAAAAACTTTATTTTATTCAAATGCAGATAACGAATCTTTAGAATATCAATGAGAGTGCATTTCACACCTCTATATTATAAAATTCCAAATGATTAAATCTTCGGATGTATCCAAATGAATATTCTTTTTCTATCATAGTGCCGATAATTGGCTGTGAAAGTCGTACGTTTTTGACGGACTGACTTTATATGAGTGATACGCACCGAGAATGGAACTTTCGTATCGGAAAGTAAAATGGGCGCCATACGAAACCAATTAACCCACTTGCAATTATTAATTATTTTATTAAATCAAATATTCGTAATGTGCGGACTCATCCTTATTATTTTGTTTATTCGATTACAGAGTGTTCCATAAAAAAAGACATGCATATTTTTCTTGTTAGTTTTTGAGATGTATTATTATATTTTTGTTATTATCCAAATAATGCAATCATTTGATATTAATATTTTATTCAATATCCATTGTTGGTTTTTTTTACCGAATACTCTATACTAATACAGCTGAATAAAACATCTTGGGTACTGAATTAAATCAATATTCAATAATTTGAATACTATACGTAAGAAACAATTCATTTTGAATCATTCGATTTTTTTATTCAATTTATAAAGCATTTATAGTGCATATACGTACACACAAGGAAACCGATGATTTTTACTCTATGATTATCACTGATACTATGATTATTATAGAAATTGATATCATTTGAATTCCGCTGGTTGTGTAATTAAGCGTGACATGCTTCTCAAAGTAGCGAAACAGATGTCACACCTTTATACGCAACCAGGAGAATGGTAACATCAATTGTATTGTGATTAAACCACTGTGAAATAATCATTCAATTTTATTCGGATAGCTTTAAATAAATACCTTAAGTACATATACATTTTACGATAAATAATCCGATCAAAGAATCGAAACGCGTGTTATGTAGCAAAAAGAACAACAATGCTATGATTTTATTTTATTTTTCATAATATTGCACATCGAACTATTGAAGTCGCTCTTCTTCAAGTTTGACTTGATTTATATTTCTTATCCGCCCTGTTATTGGCTTTATCTCATTTGAATCACGCTGTATAATTTGAGATCATCTTTCAAACGCCCTGGCCGTAAACGTTGCTATTATAAGCTAATTACTCCAGTTTAGTTAATTAATTGCCGCTTTCACCGTTTTCGTTTTAATCTAATTCGTGCGTCCGATCTTTTTATTAAGTGATCAAAATTTTTATCGGTCCGTCATCTTACATATTATTTTTAACATTTCATCTGCGGAAGTTGGTAATTCAAAGTATCAAAATTTTTTGACGCACATATCGGTAGTCATAAACTTTCCCTGATTTAAGAGATACGTTTCTGCGATACTGGAAATATTTTGCTAGTTGTTTTTATTTTTACTATATGTGAAGTTTTATTGACGATATTTGAGTGATAGTCGGTATTAAAACGTAAAATTTTTCTTTATTGGAAACTTCCGCTTTTATGACATTTTGAAAAATAAACTATTTTTATGATCTTTTATTTTCACTGTTTTACTTTTTCTTCCGGAAAACGCGTCGAAAATATTTTGTATAGTATATATAAACTAAACGATACTAATTTAATATCTATCTGTTGAGGCTGCCAATGTTGTTTGGGAAACATGCATTCGATAAAATTAATCATCCATTGGTTTACAGAATTGACCATCTTTCCCTTGCATAAATACATTTTATATGTATATCTTATATCTTTACAAACGGTATCGTTAATTCAATGCCGTAAAGTTATATAGCATATTTATTTTGGTTTATTTATGTTAAGTTTTTTCGTTGCGGAGGTTTCTTTCTAATATACAGATGAAAAAATTTCCCAATCAAATCGACATGGTTTTCTTCGGTGTTTTCGTCCAGTCAGTCCACACTTAATTTTTAAGAACGAGCGAAGTAAAAGCGATAAGCTCACAAATGGTTAAGTAGTCGTTCCTTATCTCATTATTACAATATATCCCAACTATCTATGCTATATCTGAGTAAAGCATTGATATATACGTTGCTGAAATAAATATTCTCCTTGCAAGACTGACAAATTAAAAAAAATAATTATACATAACAATAAAAGTGTCTTGTTATCGATTTTGTCCTTTTACCTGTCTAGTATTTTCTGCGTGTCGTCTATTGCTTCCAATTTTGACCGAATCTATCCGAAATTGGTCGTTTCAATTAAATCAAGATACATTTATGCCTTTTTAGTTTTACAACCATCTATATTGTCAATCACGCCATGTTAAGTTCCCCTCATATTGTTCTAGGTAAATAATTGATTCGGAACATTTGTATTCCATACAAGTAGCTATTATTTTAACGATAGACGGCGTTAAGACCCGTGAAGTGATGAGGGTACATTTTAGTACGTTTCTTACTTACTGAGTAAATCTCTTGGCTTATTTCAATGTTGATATCAGTCAAAATAAATACCCTGTCAATGGAACCTTTAATGTAAAGAAAGCAGGTTTTTACGGGAAAACACGCGTTACGTGAGTTTATTTTTTGTAGGGAATTTCAAACTTCTTAAAACATTAAAGAATGTGTTAATGTTTCGTGCAAATTGTAACTTCTTCTCGGCAATATTTTTTTACTAAATAATTTCCACAACCTTCTGCTACCACCTTGTTGAACGAAAAACTCCTTTCATTTAGAATTCTTCTACATTTGAAAAAATATTCGAAAAAAACCGTTTCTACTTCATTATCTATGTTCTTTATAAGCAGATAAAAAAACCGTTATTAAGCTGAAACTATTGGCAGTCACATGAAGAATGGCCGGGTGAATATGCAATATGTAATAAAGTTACGCGAAAAATTTGGGACTATATTTAATGAATTGGCATTCACTTGGTAGAACTCCATTATAACACGGCTTGATAGTTCTGACGATGGCGTAAGCCGAAATAGCTATCAACTATATTTTTTTTTAAATAATTTTGTAGAACTAAAATACATGGCTATTTTTTTCACCTTTTTTAACTTAGGAGTATTTTACACCTCTTCGTGTCCGTGAAATGTGTATTGCACTGGAATCTGTACGTTTGCCCACACCGAGAATACTCACAAATATTACAATAATTAATTATAACGTTATTTTTTTTAACACTCTTGACTTCTCTCGACCGGCAAAAAAAATACGGTCTTAGCAATGGCGGAAATTGTGGCTCGCTTAATTGTTTTCAATGACAATGAGACATTTGTGTATGCGTGCATAATGGCCCTAATTGCATTAGCGTCGCTTATTTATAGACAATGCTTTTGCAATTGCAGTATTCGCTGGCTGACATGTAAGAAGATTTATATTCTAAAATGTAAAACATCATTAGTCATTTTCACTTTCTTTCTGAAATATACGACTACCTGTGTTTCTCGTTTATGGTAATATTTTTTTACCGTGTCATCTCGACAATGGCGCTTAAAAGTAAGTGTCTTGCGTACTAGCCGATTTTTTCAACACGCACAGTATTGACGCAAGAACATTCTCGCATTTTTTATTCACATGACTTTAAAAGCAGTTGTTCTTTATATATAAAGTTATTATACAAAATCCGCGTTTTGACAGTAACTTATATTAATAATACAATTTATATCCATTAATCATCCCATAGTTTGTTTATATGCCATTGAGATTTTCTAAAGCATGCACTGTAAATATTTGAATGATAAAATCTGTTATATTGTTTGGGCATCTTGCCCATTTACCAAAAGTGAATCAAATATTTTGTAATTTCTGTCAGGTTGAAAAAGTCTATTTGATCGTGATTCTGATACAAAACGCTCTCCGTTTTTTTACACTGCGATACAAAAATGGTTTTTTTCCAGTCATTATTCTGTTTGATTTTTCGAGCATCAAAATTGATTGAATAATAAAAGCAAATCGGCGCTAGCGTCATTTCAACATGGAACAGTGGTTTTTTAACAGCGCACTGCGGGGGAAATTCCCGGAATGCATTTGCATAAATAATGTACTGAGTAGATTGTTTGGCTTTTCTTTAAAATTATTAGAAGTTATGTAATAGCACTAAGTTTTTTTAAAAATGTCTTATGACAAATCCGGTACCGTTGGATTCTGAAAACAAAATTAGATTTTTATGATGTTCGCAACTGTATTTACATTTTCATCGAGTATTTTAGATATCATCGACTATAGCTCGCAAAATACGAATCTTCGTTTGAGAAAACTTTTTTAAAGCAAATGTCTATCATTAATGTTGTTCGAATAAAGGTAATTGGGTATCGCATTATTAAATATTTTATCTGCAATACTTAAGCGTTTAAATGTGTAATAATAATTTAAAAAAAAAATATTGTTTCAACCGGTGCAAGTAGCTCATATAATACATATAACCAGAAAATTATCCAATCAAAAAAACAGGACAATATCTACACGTTTCGATTTCTTCCAGTAAAATGTTAAAAATGAGATTCGCTAAACATGCGAGAGTGCAAAACCTTAGTTAAATTCACTAACAATTGTATAATGAAACTTAATATTTTAATTGATTGAATCGGCATTCACTTGGTAGAACTCCATTATAACACGGTGAAAAAAATAGCAATGTATTTTAGTTCTACAAAATTATTATTTTTAAATACATCATTAAATAAAGTAATATGTCTTCAGCAGTTTGTTCAAGGGTAGCTAACATTTTTGGAGAAAAAAAAATGTATCAGAATAATATATCTATGAACATACCTAGTTTTTAATCGTTTGTAATTCCTGACTTCCTCCTGAGTTATACGGCGATGATCGACCTCGTACCGAAACCGCAAACGTTATTAGCCTTGCATTATGTTTGATTGTCTTCTGTGCCTAATTAGATAGCCAGGGCAATTCAATGTAAGGCGTCCACCTGATCCATTGTTTTACTGCACTTAATTAAATTCACATTATATTGGTAATGACTACGCTAAAAGGCATCGCTCGCAAGAATCGAGGTACATATCAAAATATTCCAAAGTAAAATGATTTTTTGATTACTAAATTTTAATATTACTACAATTTCCCTAATTGGCATATAACACAATGATTTATAAACCATCTCATTTTTTCGTCGTTCTACAAATTGGCTGAAATGATTTGTAATAATTCCCTAAGACTGAATCGCTTTCCATACACTTGAAGTAATCAGTGTGCAATTAGGATTGTTGAATCTGTTGCTTCCGTGTAATAAAATGCCTGAAAATGCCGAAATTAGAAACCCGGGTCATTGCTAAATAGATAGATAAATAGATTTTACCTAGCGATTCGTTAATTATAGACTCTGGCGTACTTTATATCGTCTGTTGAACAATAATACAACCGACTTTGATCGCTAGGTGTAGTTTCATTTAGAATAACATTTTAACGCAGCGCTTGTATGTGTTTCTTTTTCAATTGCTACTGTACATTAAATCAAAACTTAACCATATAAGATATCGATTAACTCAACGTACGACGTTTTATGACATTCGTTCGACGTTGAATTTTGGGAAAACCCAGGATTAATGTGTCTATAGAGTTTTATTGATTAATTCACTACACATTTTTATTTGAAACATTTTTAACAGTGCCAATATCTTGCACGTCGCACATGTTTTTTGGTGTTTTAAATAAACAGCAATCATATTTTTCCTTCTGTCGTTTTGATATCACGTACTGTGATTGGATTTTTTTTCAAAAAAAAAAACAACATCGTGTTCTGTACATATATTTTTATTCTTAGAAGCTGTGTTATACTTATTGAAGACAACGTTGTATGAATAGCACGCATAAGCGCACATTATTAATTCAACACTATCTACTTTATTATAATAAGTCGTAGTTATCCACTTCTAAACGCAATTTTATCAAGTTCAACATTAAAATTCTATATGGTACAAAAAATGTGCATATTTTTATAAAATACCGTCCACTAAAAACTTTTTTCACACACGTCAAAATCCTTGCCTCTTCCGCAATGATATGTCAAGTATATTATATGAAATACATTCTTTTTACATACTTATTAAATAATTATTACAAAAACAGTTCGTAAAAAATCTTTTTTTCGTGACTGAGATTTTTCATTAAAAATATTCATTTTACTTAAATATTACACAACATAATAGTTCTACTTTCGAGGTTAGCACATTAAATAAATGCTTTTGTAAATTCTACTTGAATTTTCCCTTCTACAATGTTATTTCATATTACCGTCACGCTTATTCTATTAATTTAAAAATATCTAAGTTGAGTCAAATACAGTGCCATCTCATCTGCGGGAGGAAATCTTGTTTAATGGCTTAGGGCAACACACTTCTGACGGTTGGCAAAATAACAAACGTTTTCTCTCTACGAATTTGGCTGGAACGCTTAAAAGTCCGTTAATACTAAGGTCTGTACCTTCTTAGTTGCTATGAATAAAATATTGCGTGGCTTTCCTATTTGCGAGAAGGTAAAACTTGTTCAAAAAACACGAGGATTAACAATAAATTATACATTACAGTATTTGGATTACTTAGATTAGTATATACATGGCAAAAAATAGCCTTATTGGTGAATTTAAAATTGCTATGTTTTGTATGTTTGCTCAAGAACACCATTCATGTGATTTTCCGAATCTCGTTTAATCTGGCTGCATTTTTTTCTCCAAAATAAAATCCAATGAACAGATTATTCAAAAAATGTTCAGGGTGGCCTTTCGATATTTGTTCTATAGATTCAGATTACTTCGAGACTCCACTTGTCAAATGACTTTAAAATTAATTTTTATCAGAATGCCGGAGTAATTTCGTGTCATAAATATTCAATTTATTTATAAATTTTAAGAAATAAATAAAAAAACACCCGCTTAAGAAAATTTTTGACTCCAAGTTTTCTCAATGCCCAACGTTCATTTCGATTTTTCTTTTTTTTTGGCCTCCAGGCTTTCTATCTTTTTGTACTACAAGTCCATTTAAAAAGGGCCCGTCATTTTTTTTGGTTTAATTTCGAAAAAAAACTGTTGTAAGACCATATAATCACCATACCCATTGTTTTAGTGGCCCTTGCGTAACTTAACAGGTCCGCACAAATTATTAAATATTTATACCACTTTTAGAGATTTTTCCATAACAGATAGACTGTTGGCTTCAATTCTTTGTTTTCGTGCGTAATTCAAATACGTTGTAAATTATTTACTCGTTAATGTCGTCTTGATAATCTTACATCATATTAGAATGTGTGATTGTATTTTTATACGTTCAAAATCGTGCCCGCTATCAAATCAGATGTAAGAGAAAAATGAATCTATCGAGCATAAATTGATAATGCTCCAAGTTATGAGCCTTTCTTATAATTTACACGAAAGATATAATGAAGATAGAAACCTTTTCAGCAAAAAACTTACTGTTATGTTTAATCTCCAGAGACTAAAAACGAATTCATTAAAGCATGCTTTCTAAATACAGAACGGCAAATATGTAATTATATTCTCGGATGTCTTCCTTAAATGCTTGAAAAGAAAACTTTTTTAAATACCTTTTTATGAACATATTGTGTATAATGATTTTTGTTAAATGATTGACAGAGCAGCAGACACAGCAGTTTATAGATATAGCTCCGACGATGGCGTGAGCCGAAATAGCTATCAACTTTATCTTTTTTTTGTAAAATTAAAATACATTGCTATTTTTTCACCGTGTTATAATGGAGTTCTACCAAGTAAATGCCAATTCAATCAATAAGTTTATATAAACATCAATAACTTTATTGCTTAAAATATAATACTTAGCACATTTAAAGTAATTGCTTTAATATACAATAATTCATCTTCAGATGTGATGCTGTTATTGAAATATGAATATATATTAATGAATTAAATTCATTTTGTTCTCTACCGGTAATAGTTGATAATACTTATGAGGAGTAACACCGGAAGCTGTAAAAGTTGCCTTTGTGATTAGAATTGACAGTTGACGCCTTAAGTATAATTTTCTTCTGACTCATCTTCTATTTGCATAACCTTTTTAAATATAAAACATTTTTCAAGTATGTAATGTTTCATTGAATGCTTTTAAAATAAATTTACCATTTGCGATTGTGGATCTATGGTTTTATATAGTTAATACGATTTAGGCGTACTCAATTCTCACTTATGGAAATGAATGTAAAGTCGAAACGAACACTGGAAGTGTTTTAAAGCCGCAAACTTTGATCATAACGCTGGATAAAAATGACGTTTTTATAGCCAGCCGTATATAAAATTTCCCCAAATATATATTTTTACCTCGACACTATAAGTTTCCTCGCGATGTTTACGCTGCGGAGAGAAAGTTCAACTGTACAATATTGAAAATGGTATTTACACAAAAAGTGTTCAAATAAAAGCGGATTTTGTGTTTTTTTTCGTCGAAACACAAATTCATCAGTGAAGCCTACAAATCATTACCAAATTCCGTATCGAAGGTTTATTCTAAATCATTGTGTTTTCATTCAGATTTTTAATTTAAATGAAAGTAAAGAAAGCATTGGATATTTTTTAAACCTAGTACTATTTTAATTGTGCTTATTTATTTTTTGGTTGATTTTTGGTCGATCGTGAAAAATAACACTGCATTTCTTCGACACAGTCGTTCGAACTGCTTTCAAGCTGTCATATATAAATTGAGCTAATTATTTATGTAGGTTAAGTTGTATAACTGTAATCAATCGAAATACAATTTGAAGGATTTAAACCGAATGATAAATGGTTTCTAGCAAAGCTAAATCGATCACGAAACTAATGTACGAATTCGAATTCCAAATATTAATTTCTAAATATTCGAATTATTAAATATTTTTGTGAATATGTTAATTTGTTCATTAAAATACGAAAAAAAATTAAGGAAAAAACATAATTTCTAACCGAATTTTTAAAATCGCTTTTTTAAAACAGTTTGGTAAAACTAAAGGTTTTATGAAATACATTGACTAACTACATAAAAATTCTTGCTGATAAATTCTGTTAAAGAAAAATGCCAAATCTTTTGCCAACACGCCATAATCGATAGTCTTAAAATATGACAGATATAAATAGAAAACATTGTGTTTTCATAATTATCTGGCTAGACAAAGGTACATGTAAGTATTTTGTTAACCATAAATATATATTGCACAAATATTCTACCTTGTAAATAAATTAATACAATTTGTGTCAACTTCTTCCGTTTTAATTATTTTTTTTGAATATGTATGGAGTTTTTGATTGTTATTCCATCCTAAGTTTTATTCGTAATTTACTCTGTTTAGTTGTCCGCTGCTAGATGATTTACGAGTTTCAAACTAGACAATTCGTACGAATCTATTCATTTCATCGAAGAAAATACGGAGTCAAGTAATATGGAATGTTTTTTTTTATGTACACTGGAAATTCGGAGATGTTAGGTTACAGAGAAACAACGTTTAATTGGTGCCGACATAATATTTCAACGATTTTTCTTCTTCAGTAACACCGATTTCGTTCAAATTAATTCTAATGCTTTATGTTTTTGTGGAAACTGAGGAAGGAAGGTATGTATTTATGACAAATTCGTCAAGCACACTCTATCAAACACGTTGATTTTTTCTTCTTAAAATTGTGGCTTATTATAATATCTTTTTGCATTACACTATAACCATTGGCACATGAGCGGTAATGTGCACTAAAATTTATTTAATGAACTTAATTTAATTGACACTCCGTTTTGTCAAAGGATTCCGTTCTTCGTTTCAACCGTTAGTTGTTGATTTATTTCTATGAAACACACGGTGCAAATTGAATGTCTCAATTTGTATTCTGCATCCTATGGTACGTACAAACCGAGTGTTTTGTAACGGCAATCACGGTTGCGGCTTGGAAAACGGTAGCCGCTTCGGGTAGACAATTATCTGAGACCTCGCAAATCGTGACACAAGAATAATGCTCACCGTTACCAATGTTCGCTTGCAAGATCACATCGGAAGTATAATATTGTAAGCAAAAAACATTTTGGACATATTAAAATTACAACCAAGACCATTATATTTCGGAACACGTATTGATAAATAATTAACGTTTGGTTATCTTTTGTTATAAATCCGTTTCATGAAATACAATCATAGTGTAACAAATACTTTGTAATTCTTAATATAAATAATATTTTTAAATCAATGTATATAATTAGAAAAAAATAGCTCACATAATGTCATAACTGTTTTTTGATATGAATAACGAATGAAAATTTTGATATTTCAAGTAGTTTTTATTGTGATATTAAATAATCTCTTTTGGGTATTAAATACTCTATATTCTTGTCCATGAGATCAATTTTATAACACGGTGGATAGGAAAATAGCAATGTATTTTTGTTCTATAATTTTTTTATAAGATATAGTTGATAGCTATTTCGGCTCACGCCATAGTCAGAACTATGTACGTTTAAACATAGTTCTGAAGATGGCGTTAGCCGACATAGCTATCAACTATATCTTATAAAATAAAATGTAGAACTGAAATACATTGCTATTTTTTCACCGTATTATAATGGAGTTATACCAAGCTAATGCCAATTCAATCAATCAATTTTATATGTTATATTGTAAGTGGAGAGACAATTTATTATTTTCAATAGGATATGAACGTGGGCTATTCAGTTTTTTTTTTATGAAGATTAAGTTTAAATTTTTTAAATATCGATTTTTTTCGTGTAACTATTAATTTCTTACGTCAAAAGAAAATAAGCCATTGTATTGTACTTACACAAAACAAATTAATTTATATCTTAGTTCCTAATATGTTTTAAGCGTGTTCGTTTGATTCTGTCATTTTCACAAGCATCTATTACAAATATCCTGATAATTTATCTAATCGTCGCCTAAATCATTGAAATCGTCTATTTTGGTAAATACTTAGAATGAGTACACAAAATCAATCCTAATTAATAACAAAATAATAATGGATTATATACCATTTCAACCATTAATACTGATGGGTTTTTTTTTCCAGCAATTGATATTTCCCCCATTGGTATTCTTCGTGGAATGTTAAATCGTTATCGTCAAAATCATCCAGTATAATAGCCGTATACGCGACGTTTTGGTTTTTTTTTCTTCGTAAATATTTGGACATTGTAGTAAATAATTCCTATTCAATGTCTTCTATAAAGTGAGATTTGGATGCAAATATATATTATTCCAATAAATGTTTTTGCAATTGCTGAATTCTTGTGTTCAATCAAATTCGGAAAAAAATATTTCCAAACACAGTTTGATAATACCTATATTGCTAGTTAACATTTTAATCCCTTCTTATTGAGGCAGCGGAGATAAATTACTATATTTGCATCCATTTTTCGTATTCTTATGAGATTTTTTTCTTTTTCAGTTTTTAAATGAATACATGTAGGGAGAGTATGCATAAGGAAGTTTTTGAGACTGTGTTTTTTTGACTTAATGAAGCTTTTTATGTATCGAATCGTTGTTAATTATGAAGTAGTTTGCATATAAATGAAGATGCTTATAAATTTTAAATTTCAACATGTACTAAATGATCTCTATGCTTCATCAATTAAATATTTCATAATTAATTAGTTTTCGAATTTATCGGCTTACAACCCATATTTTGGGTATTATAAAATGTTTGTGTTGTGGAAACTTCCAAACAAACGACATTGTTATTTTTACAATTTATCTTAAGCTTAAGAATTTTATATTCCTCACCTTTTTGTTGATGATTTATTTTTTCACTGACTGCTTTGGAAGCGAGACAATATTTAAAAAGTATTTGACGTGTTGTCAAGTATCGAAACATACGAGGGTACTTTGTTTCTTTCATGGTATATAAGTAAGAAATCTTTTTCTGGAAAAATAATTGCTACAAATGCGTGCATTGAATAATGCATGTAGCCATACTCCAAGAGTAATTCCTTTACTATTTTCTACCGAGATTTCTGCTTTAATGTTTTAAAAGTTTAGCCTAATATAAGTGTTTTTTTTTAGTGATTCCTTAATGTATTTGCGGTTGGATTCGAAGTGTGAAATTTTCGCATGTTTAAAAACACAAAATTCATAATAATTTGTGCGGTCGGAAAGATCTTCTTTCGGATGGCCGCTTCAATATTTTGAAACTCCTAGTGACGGAGTATTTTGCAGCGCGGGCTCACGCGGGGGAGGGAGGAGGCTTAGTCAGCTGGCACCCGCCTCCCGTCCCTCTGCCTCGCCCGCCAGTCGACCGGCAGCCTTCGCCGTGAACGCATCAGGGTGTCGCGGTTCACAACGTCGCGTTGTTGTTGTTTCGATTCGTGTAGGATACGTTTTCCGATTTTATCGTAAGATATAACTCCGGAAAATATATTCTTATTTACGGTAAATAGACGTGCTGCGAATCCATTCAGAAAATATCATCAATAAATTGAATAAATGCAATCATTTATATGCATCGAAGAATTTTGTATATCGCACATAATATGATTGAAATAAATATTGCATACCATACTGCATCAAAAATTATTATATTTAACATTATTCGCCGGTTCTAATTTAATATCATTTTATTAATATATAAATCAGTGTCATTTTTTTCGCGCCTTTATGTGTGTCATTGGTTCTCTACACCTTTTTAAGTCTCTTTTGACACTTGGCTGTTTTTTGTTGCCTGTAATTACCTTGGAATGCGTACATGCTTCAGTAATGTATCTAAAAACGTCCGCAATTTTTACGTCAATAGAGAATCACAATTCGAATTACTTCTGTCTGATACATGCATTGCTAGTTTGTCGTGATTATTCTTAGAAGTATTATTAATTGTGTTGTCACTTTGCTGACTGAAACGAGTTATGTTCTGTGCAAAGATTTTTCGTCGTGTATTAGAGTGAACTGTGTTGTAATTGGTCAGATTTTTTTTATTATATTGAATTGTTTATCGCATTTTGCATATTTGATATCTACGTAGACTAAACGGGTGTTTATTTTTTTATTGGCTATTACGGTATAGTACAAAATTCCGTTTAATGGCACGCTGCGTGTAATCAATCTCTCTTCAACTAAACTTTATTTAAAGTGATTTAGATGGGGGTTGTGGTAAAAAAATATTCCCTTTTCATTGATTCATTTAACTATACCGAAATCATTTATTATGGTCACAGTAATTGTATGTGTAAATTGAAAGAATCGTTATTTCCGAGCGTAGTTAATCCACCTTATCGGGAAAATATATCGGAGTATGTATTACATTCGAATGAGTGACATATCGGCACCCGGTCAAAAATGTTGATAAACAATCATAAATAATGCAGTGCGCGTTTTTATTTCCTTTGCAAGTTATATATCGATATAATTCATCATAAAATTATCTTGTTGTCACAGGAAAAGTGAGCGACTGTAAATGAAATCAGACAAAATCAAATATTTTGTTATTTTGGGACTGACATCTGATTATCAGCGTTAATTATTATTTTCGATATCTACCACTGATACAAAACTGTTTCTTGGCAGTATTTCCAACACCAACAATGACAGTTAAACCGAATACTCATTTGAGTTTCACTGGAAAGACAATCGGTGTCTTAAGGCTTGCAGATAATCTATGATAATTCTTTATTTATAAAGTTTGTATGCTAAATAAAGTTTATGCGTAAGCTTAGCACACAGGCTGCGTTTTGGAGAAATTATTGAACTACGAATAATCTTATCTAATTTGCATTATTTTGTTACTTTTTTAAAACATACTTCATATATGTATACGTAATAAAAAAAAAACTCAACACATTCCACTTGCTTTCAAGATCATAGAAAATGACATAGCAACCAACAAGATATAATGCAAAAAAAATCAGTCAGTATTTTGTTCGGTAAGTTAGAAAATCTGAATAACCGCTAAACTGTCGTAAATATACTACTGCTGTCGCTATTGGTATCTGTAATACGCGACATGTGTAATTTATGCGGTGTTTATTTTGTATGGCGATATTAGTCGCACCAATTAAACTTTTCGATCCGTTTGCTAACCAAACCAGTTCGGAGGATGATGCATCGCTTCAAATTTCCGGCATTTTCGATCAGATTAGCAGCAAACCCGTTACATGTCTAATAAAATGATGGCGGCGCGCATTATTGTGCTCGTCAGTTGTGGCATGCCGTGGACGTTTTTTTTTGTTTATTTCATATGTAACGTAAGTATGAGACAGATAGAAATGTGTGGTTATAGTTACTTAATTCACATTCGGAGATATGTTAAATCATCTTCGGATTGATTTAATTATGATGCGGGTTGCTTTATTATAGGTCTCGCGCAGTTTTGAATGGCGTATTCAATCGACAGTATGTGTAACCATCACATTGGCGTTGTATTTATAATAAAAGGATAATTTCCGAATTATGATGGTGAAAAATAAACAATATCCTCGATATTTCAGCCGTATTTATGAATAAATGTGAACATAAATGAATGTGACAATAAAGTAACCACTTTAGTGTTTTTTTTCTTTTTGACTCGATATTCCTTTTCGAAAAGTACACTAATAAGCATTATTTTATGACCGTACATAGATACCGACATAAAGTTGTATATTTATTAATAGTTTATGCACGTTTTACTTCATAGAGTGAGGAACAACAGAATATATTCAAGTCAGAAAATGCCTATATAAACCGCATTTATCCCTTGCCGCACGATAAGAACCATTTGGTTTATTTTCCTCGACAAATCTCATTGACAAGACGTCATGCTATGAAGTAATTATTTTATTCCTTCATTTATTGTATATTTTCATTTATGAATCGTTAATATTTAAGTTATAAATAAACCGCATTCAGTGACATAATATTAGGATGTAAAATAAATATTTACATTGTAAGTCAAAAAGTCATACTTATTTGTTTACAACGTGATGATTGAATTTTAATAATCTTTTCAGTTGAGAGTCAGTTGGATAAGAGATACATATATTAAAATTAAAACATCAATATCTATTGTAAGTCTTAATTAAAATATCTATACCAGCTATCTGACATATAATCATTATATACGGAATAAATAACGAGTCGTTAATATAATGTGCTTAACGTAAAAGGCGCCAAAAGATTTTACGACACTGTTAGTTAGTATCTGCAGTCATATTGACTATTGCTAGAATAATGTAATAGAAGAAGATGTATAGTTGCATTCCGACTGATGACGTAATATGTATCGTCGTCTTTCCAAAGAGTTTCATCTGTGTGCAGTACACACCGCGTTCGTGCAGTTGCACCTAGTGTGGGTTGAACTGAGCAAGTACCATTATCCTTGAATCAATTATTTCAATGATACATCTACCGTTCGCTCGTAGGATCTATCTGCCTACGAACTTCGTGAGTTGATGCAACATCAGTGCTGGAATTTGTGCATTAATTATAGTGTATATCGCAAAAATATTAAAAATTCTACTCAATATCTCAATAACAAAAATTACGGAAAAACAAGCTTTCACGTCTAACATTGACCGTAATAAGTTATAAATGATTGCATGTTAAATTGAATGATTGGTCAAGTAAAAATCGTTAATTCTCAAAATCGCATCTTTGAATAATATTAGTTCTTGGATATACTAAAAAAAATGTGTCCTAGCAATATTAGCTCTATTGTAGCAGTACAGTAGGTATGGCATCAAGTGCTAATACGATCAATTTAAAACTTTGATTTTTCAACTAAAATTAATGATCATGGTTATTAGTCTCTTGCAATGTATTTTCTTCCCGATTTTATATTGATTTTGTTTTTAATTAAATTATTCTAGGATGATTTCAAATTTACAAATAAGTAGCGCCTCTGCAAGCTGTATGTCAGATTTTTTTTTATTCTTGAAAATTTTTGGCATTATTTATTAACGTACATATTATAAAGCTGTATAAAATAAGTATTGAAATATATATTTTAATATATAGAATTGCTGTTGGATTCAAAGTTTATAATACCACATTTATATTTAATGGTCAATTTGATTCAATAGATTTAATTCATTAATTTCTTGAATCTGTATTTATTGAAATCACCAAACTCAAAATAAATCAACACAAAATATACGCCAGCTCTGGAAAACCAATTTAACGACAACCATTGTTTTCTTTTCACCTTCGATTAGATTTATTATCAGTGTTCGAACTGAGTTTCTGTCGCGCACTATCTTTTGTGTCTAGTAAAATAACCTAATTTTCCTTTCCAATCGCGTTACATAACGCGACTGGTAGGTACTTGTACTGTTCATTTTTTTCTCCTGCTTTTGTTGTGACAGCTCCTCCGGCTGCTTGTTGTCAAAATAACAAAAACGCGTTGCGAGCGACGCCTATGTCAAACTAAAAAATGCACCATTACTGTTTTGTGTCCAAACCGCCAGTCGACCGTTTCAAATTTGCAGTCAGAAGACGTGATTTTTGGCCAATTGACAAAAAATCGAAAACATTTCAGCTGACATTATTTTTGCTGTTTGAAAACGGTTGTTTTACAATTTTATTTGATTTTCGCTAAATTTATGCAAAAAATACCAGCGTTGCATTTCGAAATTTTAAGAGACTTAGCTATGCTTGTCCATGAGTATTTTCTTAAAAAAAATGCTATTCACTTGTTTCTTTTCAATTACAACTTAGCTTAATTGGCGGATTGTTAAATTGTTCTACAATTATATTGTTGTGTGTCTTTTATAATCATATTATTCAAAGATTTGACAATTTTTTACTGAATGTTTTCAATTATATATGCTTTTACAACGCTCTGTAATTGCGTTTTTTTCATCACGTAGTTGTTAAAAGATATATATATATCAACAATTTAGATAAATCATTTTGAAAATCGATTCGTATTTGCATAACACTTGTAAAATTTAAGTATACGAAATGACCCGGTCCAAATAGAGAATTATTACATTTAAAAAGTAAAGCTCGTTATCTTTATGCATATACAATATATTTGAAGTTAATAATTCAATTCTTAAAGACAGTGATGTAACGTGTAATTATCACTGATAATTTGATTAATGTAATCGGATATTATTACATTTTAATGGATAAAATATATTTGTTGGGATTCAAAGTTCATGAAATCATATGTTATATATATGCCCTTATCTAGTAAATATTTGGTATCGCAAATACACTTAAATCAAATGCGCGAATTTGTAAACAGTAATAAATCCCAGATAACAGTGAAGTAAATCCTCATAAAATTCTATTGTCAAATTGTATTGGTAACGTTTGGTAGATTATTTTTTGAAGGGGGTTTCACACGTGCTCTCGAATAATCGAGGCTTGAAGCGAAAACGATACACCAGAGCTTTTTTGAAAAGGCTTTATTTAATCCGGGCGCCCTGCTTGATCGCAGACGTGCATATTAATTGAAATTAAACTTCCTTGCCGCTTCTCGCGTTAAGAACTTTTCTTAAAAAAGAAGAAAAGTTTCGCTGCGCCGTTAAGTTGGTTTTAGTGGTTTTCAATTTTAAATCACGATTGCAATTACGGCTCAAGGACCGAGAAAACCTTTGAATTATTTTTCAATAATTCGAAGGGCACCAATCACTTAGCTCTTATATTATGGCTTATCACCGTTAATTTAAAATGAAGTAACTGTATTTCTTATTGACAGTACCCTGCTACTCGATGAAGCGTGTCATTAATAGTAATAAAAAATATGTATTCACAAAGTAAACTTAACACGTGTTATATCGCTGACAGGACATCGAAAGCTTATCAGTATGTAGTAATTTTTATCAATAATTTAAATATATTTATATTCTTTTTCGTTTCAAAAATATGTACTACTAAAATTTAAAAAAAAATCCATTGGGATACTTTACTATTCTGTTCCGTTTAAACTACTACAAATATATTTAATAGTAAAGAAAAATGTAATTACTTTGATAACATTTAACAGCCATACTAAATCTTTAAAACCGATACTGTTTAAAAATTATTTTCTATTTTTTTTTTATTAGTAGCTGGAAATTAATCAATGACAATTTATTTTTTGAGTAATTGTAAGTAGTTTTTAACGTGTTAACTATCAATTGGTGAAAACGCAGTATATTTTAAATAATAAAAACATCTTTTTTTTTTAAATATATATTTTACTACATATTTTGAAAAATAAAAATGAATGTGATGATATAAAAAGAATTTATCGTCGGCCAATTACAACCGTTCAATGGTACTTAAATGAAGTAAGAAAGTTGTGAAAATCATATTATGTGCGTATATTCAATGTTTATTCAATATTTGATAAAGTAGAATAGTCGACTACGTGTGCAAAAAAAAAGTGGACACAGTTGCTGACAAAAAGACAGAATAGATTGTTACATATATGCAAAGAAAAATGATATTACTATGGTATCTATTGTATGAAACTTATTAAAAAAGGATTTGGAATATACACTTACTCCTATCGGTGAACCCCAATATTTTAAGAGTATTCGTGTTGGCGAGTGTTAGTGAGTGAACTTTGACTTACAACTTTTGTTTGGTAATACCGAAATGTTGGCCGCTAGAGGCCGAGCTGGTCCCCAAGAGGGCATAGACCATCTGTTCCTTCTTCCCGGGCGAGTTTTGGGCATGGACGACACCCAGCTGAGGCAGGACCTCGCTGGGCTAGACTTCAGCGTGCAGCTCCTGCAGACCGGGCCAAAGGGCAACGTATGGCTTTGTAAGTTTTAAAATACTAACGGTTTCGCAAATGTAACCTGCAGTGATCGATTTTATTGTCATTCTCGAGTAACAACTACATAACAGTGACTAGACAATTTATTTACATATCCTGCAATTATTATCGCATTACTCAAAATATTTGTATGTCGTTATTATTCATTCTCAGTAGAATATCATTACATTTGAAAAGATTAAAAACAGTTGAGAGTATTTCTACCATATTTTCATTCATCGCGAACACTATCAACCGATTTCAATTGAAACCTGTAATTGTTATATGAAAAAAAATATCTATTTATTTTTTTAAATCAATATATCTCCTAGCCAATCGCTCAAGTATAAATACAGAAAACATATATATATATATATTGAATTCATATCTCTGTATTTAGGCTGATGCCTTTTGTGAACTACGCACATTTATCAAAACTATTCAACAGAACAGCGTGCATCTTATATTGTCTTTTTAGCTTTACACACAGAAATCCGCGTTAGTCAATTGAATTATTTGTTTTGAAAATTTCTCTGACACTTACATATATAATTTGCTTTCTAATGATACATTTAAAGATAATATATTGATAATGGTCGACGTTCTTGTATCCAACCAAATGATTCATCCATAATGAATATGCAAATCGAATCATAATACAATTACTGAATCAGCTGATTATCACAAAATTATGCAGCTGTATTGTCCGTGAAGACCGTTTTCATCCAGTTTAACGATTTAATTACTGGTTTTAACATTATTTTCAATTATCTTAAGTAAATGCATACGACAATAAACATTAGAAAGTGCTGCGTTCTTCTTGTATTTCATTTTATCTTGACAAATCTAATTGTTTTTGAATCGCTTTCAAAGTTACGGTTATTAAGGTTTTTTTAATATTCAAGACGTTATTATTGTAATTAATATATTCTTCGATTACTTGTGAAAACCTTCCTGAAATTAGGCACTTAAAGCTGTTTACCCAATGAAAGTAATATAATATTTTTTAAATATTATAAGGTCACTATGATTCTCTTAATGCATGCGATCGTTTTTGTTTTTCTTATTGAAACTTCATACATATCATTCTCAAATTTGAATTGTTACAACTTTGTACGATGCCACATGTTTTGTCACTAACGACCCTGGTTTCGCCTTTCGGAATCTTCAGACATATCACACGGATGCAACAGAACTGACATAAAGTGAACAGTTAGAATCGTATATATATTAAAGTTACTAATTGCAGGAAAACACTTACCCCTAGGCAAGCAGTAAGTTACAGCTAAAACAAATTAAACAATATCAATCTAATAATAATTAACACAATTGCCTGTGATAATTTTCATTAACGATCTTGCTAATTAGTCATTCTTGAAAGGGGTTTTTCAATAAAAATCAATCAAATAACATTACAATATAAATGGGTTTTTTTCTCTTTCATATAGAGAATACGTACCATAGTGATGAAACATAAGAATTTACGAAATATAAGAATAACTTTAATATATATACGATGCTAACTGTTTATTTTACGTCAGTTCTGTTGCATCCGTGTGATAGAATGCCTGAAGATACCGAAAGGCGAAACCCGGGTCGTTAGTGACAAAACATATGGAATCGTACAAAGTTGTAACAATTCAAATTTGATATTGAAATTCCATCAAACACCTTCAGTCGATATCGTCAATTACATATCATTCTGATTTCAAAACTATTTCAGGTACTACTGAAACCGATTCGCTTCTTGGTAAAGAATATCTTTAACTTGAAAAATGAGTACTATCAAACGAAAATAAATGTTATGGGAGGTAGGAGTAGTAGTGGAAGTGAACATACCAGGTATTGGTTGTACCTGAAATATCATTGAACCTAATGCAATCGTTTTTGAATTGATTTCATGCGACTATTTCTCTGTACGTATACAGATAAGTAGTTATATTTATAATCTACGCTATGAATAATGATATGGTATTATCATACCTTCTTTTCATGGTGTGGATTACTGCTCTTTTTTCATATATTAGATGTATAATTGTATTCATTAATCAAATTGATATTAATGTGTATCATGTATTCCTTAGGGCGATGTTCGTATTATTTTCTCCATGAAAACACTACGATTCATCTTGGCCTACCGTGCAGTTGCCATTATTGTTATTAGATTATGGAGTTTCTTTGTTAAATTAGTATTTACCATGTGCCTCAGGCTGAAAAGTTTACTCACCTCGGGCCGTACTCCCACTAGAGAGCAATGGGCACCGTTATTGAAGTGAAGTGAACACAGGATGCATAGCTCCATCCGCGATAAGGGCAGGGTCAACCCTGAGACTCGTAATTATTCGATATTTTATTTCTACTTTTCGAAGTGTATGATGTGTCGATGGATTGCATGATTTCAGTGATTGCGAATACACGCATCGAACCAAAAAGATCCAATTGTATAAAGAACATACACCCAAATTGAAAATATGTTATTGAAAAAACTACGGTATCGGGTGAATAATGTAGTTGATTATTAGTGGAATAGTTTCAAAATCAGATATGCGTTTGATCACAGAGATAATTACTTTTCAAAAGGTGACTTCGTGGTAGAAAGGTATTATTTTCTAAAAATGAAACAATTTCGTCAGCTGAATGTAAAACTAGGTTAACCGACATTTCGTAAATTTTGCGAGAATCAAATTTAAACATTCAACTTCTCTAAATCTCCCTATCAGGTATAATAATACTTCAGCTCAATGAAAATCATTTGCGATATTAATGTTACAGTAAAACCCTTATGACAGGTTACTTTTCCCCGCCTAACCCTAAAAACAAAAAAAAATCTAGTTGAACTATTTATGCATTTAACTGACAATTTATTCATTGCTTCTTCCACATTTTCGTTCATCACGATTCACGAGTTTTAACAACCTAGCTCAGTTGAAACCGGTTTTAATGAACTTATTTTTTTTTTACAAATCATGTTTTTTTTGATTAGAGATAAATCAATGGGATTGCAGACAATAGTTTTTCATAAATATCATTTTTTGGCTTATTGTTCGTTGACGCTTCTTATTATGGACTTATATATGACCTGATTTTTATGTGTAATAAATAGTCATGTAAATTTTACGTATAAAAACTCAAATTATTCTTCTCGAAGCCAGATGGTATTTCGCCCTAAATCCGCAGTAATGTTGATATTACACATTTAAAAAGATCTTGTTTCGTTTCTTTGTAAGGTTCTTTGGGTATCGACTACTAAATAGTTCAAAATATAGTACACTGTTCATCAAATTTACTTTGTCATCATAATGGTTCTAGCATTTCATAGTGAATTTCAAAAAAGAAATACGTACGGGAAGATGACTTCACCTATCATGGTAAAGTGTGAACACCAACTTATAAAGTATGTTAGTATAGAAGAGCTGCAGGCGAGTTGAATTTCGACGGAGAAACTTCTTGGCATCCGTTTTCCTGTATTAAATGTTATGTCTACCTGGCGTGGGTATTTCGTCTTTAAATTCAGGGGTACCAAATTTGGTGCGACCTGATAATTAAAAAAATGGCGCGTTAATGTGAAATGGTATATATTATATGACGATTTAAAGTGAAAGAGATATCATGGATTGCTTTATAATATTTTTTCTCTTGAATTTAAGAAATACAGCTTTTGGATTTTTTTGTTTTTTCAAGTGTGTTATAGGAATGAAACACGTACATACATTAAAAGTGGCTTTTATTTATTAAATTATTTCTGCAGTTGATTGTGATTCGAATTGAATACTGGACCTACCAAGATAGTCCGTTCTTGCATTGAGGTTTTTTTTTTTTTTTTTAATTCTATATCTTCATATTAAAAGTTAATAATAATCCGTTCTTTATATTTTATGATGTGACATCGCTCGTGCTCTTCTAACGCAGCCGTTTTCTGACAGCTGTGAAACTTTCTGATAAATTTGAAGATGCACCCACCGGTGGTGTGAGACAAAGTTCAAATAATCTGGCTCACATTTTGATGCGAGAATCATACAAAAATTCATTCTTATTAGAATATTATTTCTTATGGACTCGCCTTATAATTTATATAAGTAATGTATTTTTTACAACAAAATGAGTATTTACTGAGGGTATACATGGAATTTTATCCTTTGTTATTTTTATAATTACAATCTATTTTTTCTCAACCTTAGTGGATGTTTGATTTTTTAACATAACTTTGGAATATGCACAGAACGTTTTTATCGATTTCAGTACATTTTTTAATTTAAATATTTTTTATGTTTACCGTAAATTTCAGTGTCATTGAATATATCGTAACGTGTATTGTAATGTTATGAATATTTTTATTAAAACGGTTAATAAAACGCCGCCTGCGAGTGACGCATATTGTCGACAGAGACAGTGAAAATAAATTGATGCGTTTGCGGTTCACCTCGGCAGTGTAAGGCTTAAGCGTTTGTCGAGTGAATCCTTTTTGACAGAATTCGCGAGCTTATTTGGACGTAATATTGAATGTCGTTTCGGAACGAGAAAAGCTTTTCACCGAAGCGAGATTCGATTCGAGAAACTTACAAACGCTTCACGATGCGGTACGATGACTGGCAGAATTGAAGAGCTGTATTTAAAATGTCTGCCGTCTGCTAGGATTTTTTAAATAATGCCTCAGATGCTTTATTTTATATCACTCTTTTTAAATCAGCATATTGATGCTTTTTTATCAACATTGCGTCGTCATTATGAAGTATAGATCTTATAGTTATCGTAATTATAGTTATTATTCAAAACGCATACGAAGATATTTCCTGTATGTACATTGATTCTGTATCATGTACATGCATTCTGTATGTACACTAATTTACATTGAAGCTGTTAAATTTACACTTTAAGCCTTTTTAATCGTATTATGGTAACCGTGCCAAAGTAAGAAATTCCTCGCAAAGTGGAGAGATCGTAGAATAATGTTGATAGCGATTTCAACTTCAAGCCATCTTCAGAACGACGATGACATGTACCGACCGAAATATCTCGCATCTCGTAGAAATATACATTTAGTTTTTTTTATCTTAATAAAAATAATACTTTTCTACCGAGTAAATTACGATTCAACCAAATGTTGTATTTTTATACCCTTTACATAATCTCCAAACACTGATTACTGATGACTGAATGGCGCTACAAAATATCTGATTATTCATTGTAAGATGCATTTGAGTCAGTTATGGTACTAACTTGTAATTTTTAACCGCATACGGAAGTAAAGACGATGTTTGCTTAGGGACTGGATTGGATTTTTTATTACGAAATTTTGTACTTATCTCTTATCTCTGCAATTAATTACATTTCACGTTATCAATTTGAAATGTTTGTATGTTCACGACGCAATAATTACACTGAAAGATTATGTTTTAAAGGTGTGGTTTGGTTACACTATTTTAAACTGTTTTCATTTATATATGTCAGCACAAACGCTTAAGCAATACTTTTATCACACTTAATAAAGATATTATAGTCGTCCCGTCCCTATGAACATTCATGAAGTATTTCTTTTTGTTTATATTTGCACTGAATTTCAACTACAACTTGTATTTTATAGCGATTGAAATTCAATAGACAAAAGAGCTTCTTCCACAAGACTATTTTATAATATTCGCTGTGCATATGCCAAGACGATGTTACAGCTTGCTCATGGTAACCTTAATTTTCATGGAAAAAAACATAATATTTGATGAGGCTCATTTCCATTTAAATGAATACGTTATTAAACAATATGGTCGGTGCCGGGCAATAGAAAATTCACTTTATTTTCACAAAATAGACTTTTGCATCAATTGAAAGTGACAGTCTGGATGAATCATTGCCATTTACTTTTTGAAGATGAACTTGATGTTACGGTAACTGTTATGGAGAACGTAATCGTTACATGGTTGATAGCAGAATTGGGCTGAATTAACACCTGGTTCTAACAAATCAGTGCAACTTCACACACAGTCTGCGTTTCAATCAAATTACTGAGAAAGGTACAGCAAATCGTTCCAAGAAACGGTTTTGTCAATTGCCCACCACGATTGCCAGATTTACAGTCCAGACTTATCATTGTGGGGATATTTAAAGAGCAATGTTTAAGCCAACGAACTAGAGACACTTGCAATGTCAAGCATATGCATTCATGAAGAAAAATACGGATTAAAATGTAACGAAAGTAACACGGGGAAAAAATAGCAATGTATTTTAGTTCTACAAAATTATTTAAAAAAAAATATAGTTGATAGCTATTTCGGCTCATGCCATCGTCAGAACTATGCTTAAACTAAAATTAGCTTATCTATATAACCGTGCTATAATGGAGTTCTACCAAGTGAATGCCAATTCAATCAATATCAAAAGTAAGGCTGATCGAGTGGAATATTTCTTTGACATTTTCTTTTAAACTCCTTAGTTTTTGAATCGGGTAGACTAGAAATGCCGAATTACTCTTGAAATCACAAGTGATCGGATGCTGACCATGTAATATTTGAATAATCGAAATCCACGTTCTAACTTCTGACAGTGGTTCATTCTCACACTCACTAAATTGATTGATTCAACTATCTAATTCTCGTCAATCCTTTAGAACCAGATATGATACGAAATGTTTCGATTGACCATTCAATTTCAAATCCGGCATAACTGGTGTTATAGTATTCGCAGAAGTCTTGGTTGACGAGATGGTTGTAATAAAGTTATTGTATTTGCACTGGTGGTTAAATTTTATTAAACAAGAAACATGTTTGTACTAATGTTCATTGACTGTGTTATCATACTGATAGCTAGTCAATCAACATTTTTTTATTCACTGATGGACGTATCGTGCTTACACAAGTAATGTTATATAATTTTATATAATGAAAATAATTATTTCAAACTTTTGTAATGTGAAAATTTTACTTCTTCTTTATTTAGATTTCAATCTGAAGCCGCACGCAATGATAATAAATTGTTTCATTTGCTTTCAATACATATATATTTTTTGAAACGTTATGTATTTTATTCACTTTCGATTTTCTCGGTGCTATTTTAAAAATTAGTGAACGGTATTTTTTAATATTATAATTAGGTACGTGTCTTCACTAATCACCTTCCTTATTACACGACAATGAGTTGGCGCATGATATATTCCATAATGTATAATGCTTCATCCAATTGCGGAACATACACTAGTCCTTCCTTATACTGAAAATTAATAGTATATTTCATACTCCTTATTTAATAAACTGTACGGTCTTTCTTAGTCACTCAATTTACATTTATGTTTGGTAAGGTATTTAATAGTTAACACCTGGATGTATAAATCTTATGTTGCGTTGCTGATTTCGTTTCATAAACTTTACAGATATTGAAACCAGCTGTCATTGCATCGAATGTATTCAAAATAATCTATTTACATAATGTGAATTTTATATCGACTTTAAGATGAAAACTCAATGAATGTACAGCAAATCGCTCTAATGTTACAATTAATTGTTTTTAAACCTTTGTGCATGAAATTAAATCACTGTTGTGTTGATTGTCAAATATAAATCTTACCATATTTCCATCGGTCTAGAGATTTTACGGAATTTATCAGGTTTATTTAATACTACGTTCGTAATTTTGTGTTGGTAATATTCTTTGAATTATCTTTAAAATTTGGAATTTGCAGTCTCTGCTCGAAATGTGTATGATACCCATTGTATTTTAAAATCGTTAGAAAATGGAGTTTTTTTATTGATAGTTACAACACAAAACTTCTCACCGTTTTGTTTTTAAATTCATTTACTAAACAGTAGTTTTTTAACAGGTTGCAACAGCTGTATTACTAAGGTATTTCATTTTACCTTATTGTACAATTATAATCGCATTGTTATACGGATTTTTTGACGGTTCATGTGGATCATTTTAAGATGTATACTAACTGGAACATCACTGCGTTTTACAGTTACGGTTGCATTGCATGAAACTGTTTAGTTTTTTTTTTATTTTGATATTAAAATCTGATTGCTTATCGAAAGCAAGGCGAATCTTTTACCGCCTTTGTGCTCTATACAAGTTATAGTGTATTATGTGTAACATAAGTAAACATGTTAAGTATTACAAGATACGATCGATATTCGTGGGTATCTTACATTTATTAAGTAATATCTTGATTCCGCGTAATTATTCGTGAGGTGGAATATTTCGAATATTATATAAAATTGAATTTTTTCTGACGTCTATGTCCGGTAAATTAATATTTTATGGGCATCTGACGAAAATCAGATATCTGAAGTAATAATAATGGAATTTTAATTGTTGAAATTTTGTACGATTCCATCAGGACTGAAATGTGCATCCATGTAATAGAATGCTTGAAGATGCCGAAAGGCGAAACCCGGATCGTTGGTGGAAAAAATATTTGGAATCGTGCAAAGTTTCAACAATTCAAATTTTATGTTGATATTCTATCATTATATAATATATATATAATAAATATATCATAATCACCACAAATTTTTGAACCACACGACACGACACGAAACTGAACTGTGGAGTTGAGTCGTGGTTTTACGTAATAGATTTTTCATGAATCAGCTGGAATGTTGTTACTAAAATCCCATTTTATTCGCAGTGTGTCCTGTAGATTTACTATTTATTTTTAAACAATTATTGGAATTGTTTATTGAATTGGCGACTACTTTTTAGAAATCCATTTCACCAATGTAAAATGGTGTTGAATAGAAAAGCCGAAAAAGCTATCAATAACCAAGCAGTTTTCCATATCTACTCCTCAAAAATAAAATAACTCATATGTTTCTCAATCCGGAAAATTCCCGTTGTTGAGTAGAAATAGACATTTTTCTTTTTTTACCTAATTGTCGTTGGTATTGATAATTTATAATATTGATCAACGTCGCAATAAAACATAGTGTAATTTCTTTCTTATATTACAAAAGTTTTTAATTTGGGTCACTAATCACTGTCGATTGTACTTTAAATACCGGAAAATCTTTTGTTGAAAGTGTGCCGTGCCGAGGAAAAGGAAGCGGAAATAAAGACACCCCGCTCAATAACAGCGGAGAAAATCTTTACAAATCGGATGCCGAAGTGTGCTGTGCTGCACTGTAGCTGTATTTGAATGACTCACTAGTCTGTTGAATTGATTTACAAATCGTTCATATAAATATGCAGAAGTGAAATGTTTCTTTTTTTTTTTTTATTGCGAACGTTTAATTTTATACATGTTAAATATATTGACAAAAATGGTTAAACGTACTGCCATATCTTCTCATTTAGTTTAGTTCACGAAGAGCTTTCAACATATCTTATGAACATTTATGTTTTATCTTCATTAAACTGCAATTATCTTGTCGCTTTCTTCATACTAATGAACTTCGTCATCATTTCGATTGCACAACATATGATGAGTTGTATTAAATAATATGTTCGCATTAAGATAAATTCACGTTTTAACCATCAAGCAAAATGAATCTTTCGTGTTAAAGTGTATGACGACCCTTTGTTGATATTTATTTTTCATAATTAGTATATTTTGCATAGATTATGTATCGCTATAAGTATTACCATATTTGTATTCAGCCGAGAAAGGATATCAAACAAGTATCCGTTCGACTTCTGTCTTGTAATTAGCATTATAAATAACTCATTATTTATAAGCTATTATTTTTCATCCATTGAAATTATATTAACTATAAAACATTAAATAACATACTAAAAAAATATATGAATACAGATTAATTTAAAAGCATTTTTTTTTACTCACAAAGGCCCGAGAGATTTGTTTCACGTAAATGAACATGTTTAATAAAATAATATTTAAGATTACTTATTTTATAGTAAAAATATTTAAATCCAGCTGTATTAAATTGAATTATTATTCAAGATTTACGCATAAAATTTGAAGCACAACGTTTTGAAACTGACTATTTACGGGGAATGTATTATTCAAATTTCATGACAAAATCGTAATAAAAAAGATCGCGCTCGTTTAGTTAAAATTCCTCTGTAAATTACTGATGATTTTTCTTTTTGTTCCATCTGCATTAAATTATAGGCCGGCTTCGCGAAAGGTATTCCAGTTAACCTTTAAATAATTTGCGCCTTTGTGCGAGCATACGTTTGACTTTTCGACGCGCTTTTTTACATACCTCCGCACGCCATCCACTATTTTATGTAATCACAATAGGTACTTGAGTGAAGCTATTTATCGAAGCCACTTCGGGTTAGAGTTCACCCAGATTATAGTATGTAATCATTCTGTGTTGTCTAAGGTTTTGTGGGCTTGCCATAGGTCAGGGATCAAGAAAATCTTTTCCAATTTTATGTTGCTTAGATCACTGATTTTTAACCAGTCAGCTAGATGGCAGGAAAACCTTTTCAAATTATTATATTCATGCCGATTTAAAAACCGAAGAATAAAAACACTGTTTTTACACCAGACTCTTCACTAAGAAAGAAGTGTAGTCTAGACGTCATAAAAGTTTTATCATAAAATTTGAACACTCTTACCAATAAATGACCAATAAAGATATGCTTGATCTTTGAAAGTTGTGCGCTAATCTAGTGTAAGTCTCAAATATATTGAAAAATCTGTTACGTATAGAATTCAAAGACGATCACGTCACGTCTACAAGCCGGCATCTGATAACATAATTTATATCAGGTGTATCTGTCAGGTGAAAACACTGGTCACATAGATAAAATAGAGTATAGATTTTTATGTCAGTGTTCCATTGCGATATTATCTGTTTAACTGACGGAATAAAGCAATCAGTAAATGAGTACTACAAAATAATAAGCATCGTGCGTACACCTTAAATGGATTGCGTACATAAGCAATAATTACCTGTCTGGTTGGCGGACGTCCGGCAACAGTTGAAATTGTGATGGCTATCGTCTCATGCAGCTTCGAGCGGAGGTATTTTGTCTTTATCTTCGCGGGAACGTGATTAGAATCTGAGTGATTTGAATCGAATATTTCCTAGCATGTTTCTCAGCCTTATAAGGAAAAGCAAGGCTATATACGCGTTATGAGTAATATATTCGTTTTTTTTTTTGGCATAACATCTTATTTTTTATTCAACCCAAACCTACTGGTGACTATCGTTAAGATCTCTGGAGTTTGTTTGATTTTTGTCTATATACAAGTATGAAATAAAAGTTCAATTGGTTAGGTGAAATAAATTATTTTCGTATTTTTACAAATGTATTTATTTTAAGACCGTGCCGTACCATCATGAAAACTTCAGTGTTTCAATCTTCAATACATTCAAATTTAAACCTTTCACTGAAGAATTATTTCTTTTGCATTTTGAAAAGTACCACGTGTCTCGAATTTCAATAAATTGGTGTGTTTTCCAACGATACAAACTTTTTACACTTTCGTGAACTCTATCAATTAATACACTTTGGTATATTCTTGTTTGACTGTTTCAAATAAATTTTCGTTATATAACCCACGAAACAAACATCCTTCATTGGCAAAGTTTACAATGTAAGTTATACACCATTAATTCTAGCCTTTATAGTCAAATTCAATACAATGGAATATTGATAATTTGTGTCAACGAAATGATGCATGCTAGTCAGCCAGGTAATAAATAACCATTCACATGTCGATAAAATCGATATCAGACAGTACCCATAATATATTTTATCTGGTTAAGCACTTCCAAATAACTGTACTACGCCATTGTAGGTTAACCGCACAGTTTTATTGTTCTCGTAAAGGGTATTATTGAGGATACCTTTATACACGTTTTGTTACAATAACATCTTTCAAACAATCCCACGCGCAATCAAGTCAAAGAACAATGTATCCAAAATGCGATAGAAGTACGTGGAGGCAACTCTTGCGGTGGTTATCCCGATAAATATTGAAAATTTTATGGATTCCTGTGCTCGCCCGAGCGTTTTAGTATAGCAATAAATTTTTGATAAATTCCTGCCTTATAACTTATGAGTTACTAGGCTGTATCAATTTTGGTAAGTGAACCTACATCGTTTTTGAAATATATCGAACTCAATTGGATAGTTAGGTGGTTACTTCTCTTTCACATCAATTTAATTATTTACAAAAGAAATCCTTATTTATACCATGAATCATGTTTTTTTTTGTTGCTCCGTAGTTTTCAAATAAAGTATTTATTAAATTATATATACTATTTTTTGCTAAATCCATATCTCGCATTAACTTTGGGTACACTACATCCATACTCGATGTATTAGGTCAGTATGCCTGAAGATGCCGAAAAGCGAAACCCAGGTCGTTAGTGACAAAACGTGTGGAATCGTACATAGTTGTAAGAATTCAAATTTGGGTGTATTTATTTAGACTTAACTTTTAGACCGTTCTATAATATATTCCGCTACGACATATTCCATGTCATAATTTACATGTATAAAGTTGAACATTATGCTTAAGTTAAAATAAGCCTTTTTTCACTTTCTTATTTGATAAAGTTTTTCATTAATAGAGTCGTATTAACGGTATATAAATCGTTGTCAATATTGTTAGAATATGAAGTTTACTGATTTTTTTTTATGAATATTGCATATGGATGTGAATTTTTATCTTTTGTTGTGCGATGTATTTTAGCTGTACGTACGTACACAGATATTATTCGCAGAGCATAGGACTCCTCGGTACTCTAGCAGTCAAGTTCCATTAGTGAAATGAACTCTTTTGCGAGGGCAGGGAGTGGCCGTTGCGAATTAATTGCCCTCCTCCAATTACATGCGACAGCACGCCATTCAAGAACTTCATTTATTTGTTCGCTTTTCGTAATACGCCATTTTAAAATGGATGATATCACAGATATTTGTAAGAGCACCACAAAATTAATGGCGGTTTTCAAATTTCCGCTATAAATTTTAACTATGAATTAATTACGACGGTCTGTCTTCGGTTTATTGTCTGTTTCAGAACATTATACATAAAAGTGTACGTTGAAAACTCCACCTAAGCAAAATACTTGATATGATTTCATGATAAAACCGACACACTAATATTTTACATATTGATACCTTTTATTTTTAATATTTGAACGTTTTTATCAAAGCGAATTTTTTATATAACTGCTCAGTACACACAAACTTTGTAAAAACGTTCAATATTCTGGATATTTTCCGTTTTTGCGCCTTCTACCAATTTTTCATATGAAATATGCACGAGCTTTGCGCTCTTAGTAGATTTTGTCTCGTTACTTTCACGATAAAATACAAAACATAATCGAATCGGGCAATGCCAGTTTTTTTTCTTACATGAATAAATGAAGATAGTCATCTACATCCACGTAACGTGGATTATAAAACTTTTTATAATACTGACCTGATCTTCGTTGTTTATTTTCGTTGCCTTTCTTGGTCGTAAACCAGGGTTGTGGAGTCATTAAAAAATACCACTCCAACTCCGACATTGACAAACAACACGTCTCCGACTAAAAAAAGTTTTTTTTTCCTATCATTTCTCTTCATACATGTAAAAAAGATCAACCAACCAATCCGGCAAATTGTCTAATCGAAAAAGTAGTCGCTTGTTTTTCACAACTCTGGCCATTACACCGATTCCACAGCCATGTAAAAAAACTATACTACACATTTCACTCTTTCGCGAAAGACGCAAATAAACTGCTGCAATATGTATGCTTCATACTCTCACTTTTCAATCTAATATTTCTTATTACAGCTCCTGTTGATATTTCATATTATCAAACATAACTTTATGTGTAATTTTTACAATGATCCACATTCCAATTGAAACATGATTGTTACATTTATGTCGATTACATCTGTTATATTTGTTATGATTGCTTTCTAAATCGATGCGTCTCTGTAATCTATACCTTTCACATGATAGAAATTTTACGCATGCATCCGATTTGATTTTACATTACTCACACTAAATAAATATACACATGTAGCCTTTACCCATACGAAATAATGATCTGCAACTTCCAGCAGCTACATCTCTGTCTCGCTGACGTATATGGTAGCCAATCGTTGAATCTCGATTATTATTTATATGGTAAAAAAACGTTGGCCGTTTTATATGTGGGCATTGAACCAGGTACGTTTTGTTTCAAACCGTCGCAGGTAACCACGAGGTGCTAATCCGTGAACGAACGCACTCGCCTGCCGCTGGAAAGGTCACGGAGATTATTCCAAGGACACGCTTCTTACACTGCTCAATTGAAAACTTTATACGAATGTAACAAATTCTACGATTGTTATGCCAAACCTGTTTTGATATATTGCAGAGCTAAATATTCAATTAATTGCGTTTAATTAAAAGCGTAATTGTGAATGCTGACTAGTCAATTTAAATCTGAGATTATATAGCTATTACGAATTTTTTAGAAATAGAAAAGGCAATCAAAAATATTAAAAAAAAAAAAAAAACATGTGAATTACAATTTGGAAATTAATCTTCAATAAAATTACCATGTTCTTCTATATACACATAGTAATATAATAAATCTTTCATCGGCTATATTTGAAAATGAATCCTTAAAATTCTTGGAAATTTAATACACTTCAATATCAATGCTGGAACTAAAATGCACGTAGATTTTTCTTCCGATATCTTCGTCAAATATATTATAGTTATTTTAGATTCAATACAGTCGTACCAATTGAATCGAATTTTGGAGTTATTGTGTTTTCAGTATCTTTGTCATGTTCGCTATCATTATGACGAATACAAAATACCGGAGAATGTAAGTACACAATTTTGGATTCACAACTTGGGGTCCTAACCACTAGACGATCACGGCCAATACACTTTTGGATTCATGTAAATTTGCTTTTAGGTACGAATTAATCTAACTATATTACTGTTTCTTTCTTTAATGCCAGTAATACTATCTTTATTTTCTTAGCCTAGCATTCATTGTCCAGATATTTAAGGAAATTTCTTAGACTTAGAATAAATGACAATTCTAATAATAATAACAAAATATTAACTACTTATATGTGTCATAAATATTACTGAATTATATATAGTCTTCCGACTAAAAGTGTACATTTCATTGCCTCACCCGTTTTTCTTTTGTTTTCATTGAAAATATCTTTTTTCAATCATGTCGTGCATAGTTTTCCTCTTGTGTAACACCCAAAAGTGTATTTTATCAGAAGTCAATATAAAATATATTAATTTTTTAAAAAATCAATAAAAGTTTAATAAAACATGAAAAATACCTCATTTCTAATTATTATGATAATACATTCGTCCAGATTATTCTCCCCGAGAGGTAACCAAAAGGAATACTCATCATTCATTGTTATCATTGGTGATCCAAGTACCTTTTGCTTTCTTATTTCTCCTATTGGTTTGAGTAGGCTCTACCTTTTCAATGTTTTCATTTTCAAGATAAAATTGACGTTTGTCACGAGGAATTATGTAAGGTTTTATGTAATCCGGTCTGACACGCAATATTGCGAGTTTTTTTTACCTGACAGAAAACAGTATTAGGTCAACTAAAATATCTACTAGAAAAAATATTTTTCATACTACATTACTTTTTTTATCTTACGAACTTGCGAATGTTTTCATGTCGTACTTATGTATGTGATTATGCCATGTTCAGTGCTAATAAAGGATAGAAATATCTAAAGGTTTTATTTATATATATATATATATATATATACGTACACCCAGAATGTAGCTGAGTATATTTTTGGCATATTAAACACGATAAAAAGTCACATTCGCCTGCCCACAGTTCGTATAATTAGTTTCGATAAGGGTGCGTCAAAGATTTACATGTTATAAGTACCTAAATTCATTAAGATAAAAAGTTGATTACAGCATTAATATAATGACAAACAAGAATATTCTCAAATCTGTAATTAATACTAAACATTCAAAGAAAAATACATTCAACAAAATAATGGCATCATGGACGTATTTTTCTTGCGTTGAATTAATTTAATCAAGTCTTCAATGCTATGCACTTTTATATGATTGCAATCACGGAAACGTTGATTCTCTGAGAGTTATTGGATCGATTATATATTCGTTTATTTTGCTAGTATATATTTAACTTTCTTATTCCACCTGATGTGACTATATGAAGAATGACTTGAGTTAGTCCGAAAGTGATTCTCAAAGAAAATCAGTGTCATCTCAAGTAACACCGAGTAAAATAACAAATATTGTATTCACATTAAAATTGAATCCATCGAAAATAAGATCACCAGATTTCTTTTACTATTTAAATTTCAATTTGACTATCAACATAGCTGAATTATAAAATATATTTGAATATAACTTATAAATAACCATACTTATAGGAACGTCATTTCACATTCTTCAGACAGTGTGGAAAAAAGTTATATTGCGTGTATGTGGTTAGTTAAGCCAATGCAAAAAGGGAATAATATATGATTCTTTAAATTCAAGGGGCAGGAGAAAATTCACACCCAGAACTTCCAAACGATTCCGAAGTAGCTATGATTTTTTTTAATAATACTAAATACATTTAAACATGCATATAAGCTTGTTATATTTTGAATATTATTATTTGGTATTGTATGTAAGGCCACATTATTCTTTTTTTTGCTGCGTTTGGTTGCCACCGGCATGCAATAAGAAACATCTTCACCTTCATAAAATATAATATTATTACATTGTTTTCGGCAGAGATAATATGATGTCCTTCCATTCACATACTTGATAGTTTTGTTTTGAAGGAAACACTTTTTTACTTGATTCTATTCAACAATACAATGACAAAACTTCAGGCCATTCAGCCGTGTCTAGCTCTCTTCACAATAATATTTCACGCCTTTTACGCGATAAAATAAAAGCGTATAATCTTCATTCACGATAGATAAGACCATCTCAATATTTATTCGCTGTCATGTTTGTTTTTCTCTCACGATAAAGTTTTCCTTTTTTGTTACAACAGTGCGATAATTTTGGTTCGATTCCTAAAAGTTGCGTTCATTTATATATTTTATCAATTTATACTCGTTTAATGATTGTAATTTGTCATGTAACTGAAGTTTGAGACGGCTATTTTTATTTTCCATACGTGAATTACGTATTACCTCGTTCGGTACATTTTAGCGATTTAATAATATGACAAGAATGCATATTTTCGATTTGAATGGTTAGTTGATATTTTTATTTCTGATATGCTATATATATATATATATATGTCTTAATATGTCTTATGTTTAAATACATAGCTTTTGGCCAATTAAATCTAATGGTGACGTAAAGTTTAAATTATGCAGATTTTCTTTTAAATTTTCCGATTTCTCACTGTTATCCTAAAAACTTTTTTATTCAAGAATTTTTATGTTTTCTGAAAATCTCTTAACGATCTTGATATATGTTAATGCACGCAGGTCATGCTTCTGAATTAGATTAAATTATTTTTAGTCGATATTGACTCATTCAACGGTGCGTAGGTCTGTCTAGTCCACATAATATATCTATAAAATCAGTCGTTGGGCATGTACGAAATATTATTTTTATAAAATTTCAACATATTTTATTTAATACTATTCCGTGAAATAACCGCTTTTATCATAATAATTAGTACCGGTGTCGGGCATCGCGAGTATTATCATATGATAAAATATTTCTTAATTGATGTACACTATGAGCGAATCTGGTTCTAATCATTACAATAAAAACGATAACTTTTTAAGACAAATTCTTTTTTTATAATTACTACTACATTACATTAACACAATCTATTCGTGACTATATTTTCAAGGATCTTCTTTTATTAATAAGCTTTATTTTCTTAAGTTATAAAAAACAGTCTTCGCTACTATAGTTTTATTATATTTTATCGACCATGACATTTTAAAAGCAGCAAATTATATTCCATCATCGTCTGTTATAGATGAACTGTGAATACAAAATATTTGAAAAAAAAAAGCACAAAAATGCATGCACTGCTTATCATCTTGAGCTATCCTTCAATAAACATCGTACAGAAGGTTAATATTTGTTGATATCGAACAAATGTTATCAATACTATATTTACTATAAGATATCCATCTCAGTGCAATATGTCCACTCAATGTTAGATGCTCACCATGAATAACTTTATATATTTATATCCCCTATACCTTGTTCGGAGATTTATAATTTTTTTCTGACTATATTATGATAAACATCTTTTCGTGTTACGTGAGATATATCAAAAGTTTTCTTTACTCTCATCTTCACCTGCGTGAAACTACCCTCTTACCAAGTCCATTCCGCCGTTTGTCTCGTGGGATTCACGAAACTGCCACAGAACCTCCCCAATATAAGGTATCTCACCCCGACTCGAGATATTTTGCTGTGTCGGAATATGTGCTTTTCAAAGAAAATCCATGTACGCCCACTTTTTCAAGTTAAGTTGACAAAGTACTAAATTATTTATATATGGCTTACTAGTCTTTAATCTAAAAAGTAATAGAATTTCTGAAAATTCCACTTCAAACGTTCAGAGAATATTTTCTTTCAATTCCGTTAACTCTAAGTAAATATTTCCATTGAGATACACTTATATCCCAGCACGACATTGCTAACAGTTTTGTTTACTTCCTAGAGACTTCTGTCAATAATCTTATTCAGTTATTCATTTTCTCCAAGTTTGTTATCACTTTTTCCACTGCCGAATGTAAAGGCTATTTTCTTGAAACTTTTCTCGATTTTCTAACGCTTGCTTGGAATAAGTTCATGACGTCCGCTAGTGAACTGTGACATTTCCCGAAAGCTTAAAACAGTACACAGTATAAAACATTCGAAAAAAAATTATGTATATGTGAAAAACGCTTTATTTCAAAGTGTTCTTGTGTTAGTGTACTCGATAAACACTGCCGACGTAACCATATTTCTTAGAAGATTTACATACAGATTGTGATATTAAGATTAAGATATCATTATTACATACTTATTATGCATAATATTATGTATTCTAAATCAACGATATTTACTGTGTAGTATTATTAAAAAATAATTAGACTTATGGTGAGATTTTGAAAATTAAAAAAAAATGGATCTACCAAATTGCCATGATGTATGGATTCTAGAAGCTTATTTACATTTCATTCAAATGAGATTTTTTTGAATGGAAATTTGATTCATTCGGTTAGTTTATATAGTCAGTTTGAATGAACGGTACTAAAATTTATTAAATCTCGAATAACTATTGTCTGAACTAAACATTATATCACATGATTTCACTTCATTTGTACCAAGAAACCAAAACTACACCAAACTTTTTTTTTAAATTTGACTTGCTTCGAAACACGACGTTTACTATTTATTATAAAACAACACTTGGTTGAAAACGATACGGCAATGAATCAATCATTGCCATTTATAATCTAATATTTGTAAGTTGTACAAATGCTCTTTTTATGTTTTTGCTATTTTGTTTACAAGTCTTTGTTGCTAATTGCATAATTGTTATTAATTTATTTTGTTTTGTGTTTGTTTCAGGTGAGTGATCTAATGTTGATGTTATCGCCCCAAGGGTTTCCGTTTCGACTTGTATTTGGATCGTTTCAAGGTAACTCAATAATTGCGCTGCACTACTGGGTAATTTAAAAATACTTACGCACTTAAATAATAACATTATCTTCATATTGCGCTCGCAGTTCATAGTGACTAAAAAATATGCGTGGATTCCGGTTGATCCTATCTGGCATTTCTTTGAAGTTTAATAAGGTATGTACATTTATCGTTTCAAGGAAGAAACAAACAACTATGTCATTATTGGAATTGCTGTAATTCGTAAAAATTGTCGCCAATTTATCTTGCCTTTATAAGAGACTGCTCTGGTATTTCGGGACAGTGGCGTTTTTCAAAAGGCAAAGAATTAATTTTTATTCTACATTAACTACAATGTGTCATTTGCACACTTAAGTTTTCAAAACATTTTGTATTCTTCTAAAGTCTAGACGAGGTATTCGGCAATTGAGTTAATATTCTGAAACAATACATCGTAAATACGCATTGAAGAAACGAAGACAACACTTGTCTCAAATAGTATATTTCGTTATACAAATTGCTTTTATTATTCTAATAAAGAATTGTACCGGTTTGAACTAGATAATTGAAATAGCTCATAGCCCGCTGACAATAAGTCGTATCTTTACGGTATGGCAACATCTCATAGGGTCCTTCCATATTTTCATACATTGCCTGTGTTTCTTTTGTTTTTCGTTTCACTATACGTTCCACGTTTCACCACTGCAGCCTCCGCAATATTATTGGCGTCTGCCTGACGGGTCACCCCCTGTCCCATTCGTTTTAACCTCTTCGCTGTCTCCCCTGTCGTGAGATCACGGTAATTTGTTTCGTCTACTCTCATCCCCTATTCCGCTCCCCTAGTCTGCCTATGTGCTATACACTTCGCAGGTGTTTTTATCTTTTTAATTTCTACGTTGAATTAGAAAGTTAAGACTTACAGGTAAAGCCCTGTGGTATTTTTCGCTAGTTACCAAACATCACACCCGAGTTAAAATATTATTTTGTTTAGTTTACGGTTTCGATACATCATCAAATCGAATTGTATTTTGACTTTCACAAATATTTGATGCATAGGTGCTAGATTTCATTACATTAGTTTGTAATTGCGTCTTCTCGGTGAACGGAAAATATTTAGGGAAGTAAATGATTTCAGAATATAATAATGAAAGCGGTAATGGTAATTCTCTGTTTTAATTTTCATACACGCTATGATTTAATAATTCCTAGTGATTTTTACGGCTTTTACGGGTTTTATACCCTTAATTCATTGAAATTGATATTTTGGGTCCGTCATGCATACTCGACTCTTGTAGAAACAATTTTGTGAATTTGTGAATATTAGTCGATAATGTTAGCTTATAATATAAATTGAATTAAGTGTGTCATACAATATAGGTTGAATAATATTATATTTTTTATGCTATATCTACTAATATTCCAGTAAAAAGTTTTCTCGATTCGTGCTGTGTAAATTATCCATTTACAATATATATGCACTTTAATTCCCTATCGTGGATTAAACTAAGTATCTTTATGTGCTTGGTTTAATACAGTAGTTTGAATTATCTAGCTATCATTGTATTACCACATCTGGGAGTGTACATTTGGGAAGGCAAAACAGAATTTGCCGTTCGCCGTGCCTATGAAGTCACGGGCTATTTTCGTATTCGAAAAATAAAACTGTCCGTTGCTACCGACTTTGGTTGCTTATTTAACTATAAAATCTTTCATGAAATTTATTAATACGATTGTCTGTTTTGTTTTCGATATTCGCTTATCGATATGCATTTAAACTGCTTGAAAAATGTTGAGGAAGCTATTATATGCCGATGAAACTAATTTGCCATGGTCTATATCATTTTATTTACGACGGCCGATTTAAAATTACTGATAGTAGTATATTTCATTTTTATGTTTTCATCAATCTGTTATGTATAAATCGTCAAGAAACTTAATTCTTCCTAGTGAATTTAACGTTTTTTTTTTGCTTAAAATTGAATCATTCATCGTTTATTTAAAAAATTGAAAACATCCATATAGAGTAAGTATTATCTTCGTCGAGAATTTTTATTATATTTACGTATTTTCTTTTAAGTTTAGTCAACAATATTTTTTAGTTAAATGACTACTAATATGTATATAGATATAAAAAAAAAGTCTTGCATATTCAAATATCATTTTACTTCCAAACGTACAATACAGAAATGGTTTTTGTGTCCCAATGGGTTCGCATGATTGGCCTTATACAGACAGAGATTGAAATATATTCAAAAATATTTCTTTAGAAACCATCTTGATACTTTACCCAAATGTGTATAGTATTCAAATCTAATGTTTTTATTTATATTCGAATACAGCAACTTAACTAAGTCCATATATCCAATTTGACAATTGAAATTCTCGAAGCTTTATAATATGTTTCAGAATTAATATTCTACATGGCATACAACAGATTAATAACATTTTGAAAATATCTGTATAGATAAACTCATATATTCTTGGTAAACGTAATTGGAAATCGTTGCTTATTATATATGTTATCGATAAATATTAACCTTTCTCGATTTATTTTCCCATTGCGTGTATCGGCAGTAACATCTCTCGCGTCTCACGAAGATCTCGTATTCACCCAAAACGGCTGTATCGAATCAATCAGGTTTTTCAGTGGAGTGAATTCTTTCTACCTGTTCGGATTTGTATAACATACTAACGGAGCATGAACTCACGTAAACGATACGACTCTTTGTTTTTTGCTTTGATCCATTTTTTTCGCGTACCTACTCACGTCTCAGATTCACAATATATATATAAGCCGCGACTTAGAACGGTCCGTTGGTTATATCTAATTGATATGCGTAGGAAGTTTTTGATTGTTTTGGATTACGCATCAATTTAGTATTTTAAACATCGGTATTGCTGATTTTTACAAATATTTACCAGTATCGACTTCATATTTACGGTACACAATGAATAATCGTGTGTATTTCAGATTTTTCAATTCAAAACCACGACCAAAGATTCATATGGAAATTTGGCATTGAAAAAATTCTCATTTAATCAACTATATATGTTTCTGTTTTAGTTATATTATATTTCTTATTCGTTATTTTGTATATTATTTCAAACGCGTTAGTCAGTGAACTTGGCAAGTACAGACACAGTTTCAATACAGCAATGGCATAAAGTACAAGACAAATTGAATAAATGAAATCACGTCATCATTAAGTACTTGGGTGATATTCACCTAAATGAATAACTCAATCGATAAAAGTGTCCATGTAATGAAATCCTTGACCCCCTTACAATTATTAATTATTCAACTGTATTTGTATAATATAATGATAAATAAATGCGCAAAGATCGTTAACCTTTTCATATAACCATGCCAAATGATTGACTTTTGCAAGCTTAAACAAGCCAATGTAACAGTGCACTGAAATTAATTGATTTCGTACGTTTTATTGCATAATGCATTTGAAATTGGCATGCGCGATTTGTAAGTGCATTACTGTTATATGCAGGAGAAGGCCGGTCGTGAGTTGCATCTGGTGATGATACCCTCAAAGTTTCTGTTCACATCACAACGATTAATGGTAATTTCCATAATGTAAGTTAGTACTTTGGTCGCATATTGGTACATCATGCACTTCTATGCTATATAAGACCTCCAATATAATGTAGCAATACTGCAAATTTAATGAATTTATTTTAACACGGTGAAAAAATAGCATAGCTATTTCGGCTCACGCCATCGTCAGAACTATGTTTAAACGTTGATTTGCTTTTCTTTATATAGCTGTGTAGAAAAAGTACACGATACATCTTCTCTTCTGTTTTACCGACCTAGTTTATTTCCTGCTAGCAATTTTTTTTTTTTTTTAATTGTAAATGAAATTAAATAAGGTTAAATATTGGAAGAAGATGATTTATTACGGGAAGGCAAGAGCCCCTCGTAATGGTCTGAGGAGCGGCGACCGATTTATATTTGTTTGTTCATTCGACATTTAGTGTGACAATTGATATCCATTGTTCCAAAACCGCCATCTTGCGACCTATATTACAAATTTTGAATCTACTTTATTCTATGTTTGTACCATCTCCTTCCAATATTTAAGCTTATTGAAATTGCCGCCTGTTTAGTTTCATTTACAATTTAAAAAAAAATCTGTGATATACTGACAAACCCACCACGACGAAGGTGTTCCTGTGAACTCTCCGTAAGATTATTTACTTGGGATTGAAGAGATGAGTCCCCAAATATTCTCAGTAGTACAAATATGTATACCTTATAAGAGGCAAGCGATGACGGTTTGTGATCGACTGATCAAGGTCATAATTCTGTGTGTAGTCGGTTATGTGGGCGATTTTGATTTTCACGATTCGTTTTTTAAAGGCCGCAGATAACAACAGGTGTTAACCGGTGAGCCTATTTCTTTGTATTCAATGTAATTAAATTATTCATAAATACGTATATTTAAGACACATTGAACTGTATTCTTTACTATAGAATATTTTCATAAATAGAAGTAATGCGTTTAGTTTTCCTACAATCGCCTGAGACTTGTTACCGTTAATTCAAGTGTCCTCGCCTTGCAACCGAGATTCCGGTTCGAAGCATATATGCTTTGATATAAATAAAACATAATGTTTGTACTTACATTCTTTACTATATTTAAAAGAACGCTTCATCCATTTCTTTCAAATTCAATTTCATTGATACAATAGAATTTATTTTTTATCTGTGTCTTCAACCCCTATTACATTGATATTTTATAACACTTTTGAAATAGAGTTCTTCCGACTAAATCCCAATTGAATTCCTCGAAAAAGTTTTGCGACGATATCGAGCCATGAGAGCAAAACGGAAACGACAACTGGTTATTAGAAATTATACTACTGAATTATTTCAAGTTAAAGATATCAAATTGAAATACACATGCACATATATGAAATCATTAGTTAAAACAATTATCATAATTTCCAATATCTTTATCTCACGATTTGTACCTTTCGTATTTTTACTATTATTTATAATATATTACAAGCATTTTTTATTTTTCTACATTGATAGAAAAACGGATTTGCTTATATTTCTTTTCTAGTTATGAAATTTATAACGATTATTTGCTGAAGATTTCTTGGCTTAAATATTTGAAGATCTTAGATACTTAAAAAACCGTTTCTTGAGAGAGCCGTCATTGAATGGAAAATACTCAGCGTTTGAATATTTCATACCCCGCAGGAGAAAGCGTCCATGGATTATGTTTGTTTAAGCTCTGGCGTAAATATTTTTTTATTTTGCTTGTTTATCTGAATAAAATATATTCAATAAATCATAAGAGCAAAAAGTATATCTCTAAATCTTATCACGGGCAGAACATTGTGATAAACTATTTTATTTTTGGTCTGTTATAAATCTAGTCTCCCTAGATGTTAGTTTGTTATCCGTTTGCTTCATCGACACGAATCGTTAGTCAATTTGCCCACGCAAATCAATTCGTATGGCATTTTGCCCGTTGAATGGCCAATAATTATATTATTTGTCAAAGAAAAAATCAACTCTGATCAATGTATCTGACAGGTGACAGGACACCACATTCTAAGGTTGAAAAGAGTATTGATTCCTTGTGCCAAATGTTAATTTTCATTTCTTATGAATAAATATTTGACTTCAGTCGTCCAGTTATTTTTAGGCTCGTATGATCGGCTCTATGTACCTAAATGTTGGCTACACGCGTTCCTCTTTCATCTCAAATCAATTCCACTCGACTTAGATTCGAAAAAATTTTTGGTACTGCATGATTTGCTTATGTGGTGTGTGAGCTTAATTTCACTTTACGGTTTGTCGGTAAGCAGGTTATTCTTTATAGCGGTTTTATTAATCACTGTCATAGTTGTAATACATTTAGTCTGTCAACGAAACGCACGTGTTTGAAATTCATATAGTTGCGTCATTTTCACATTCTCTTGTGGATCAGCGTGCGACATGAATAGAACGGCATAGTTTCGTCCGACTGTTTCAGGATGACCATTGTCTCCGGTCATCCCATCGCGTACTATCAAATATACATTCCTGAGTTCATACGCATGAGATCTGATCGTATAACCCAATTTAAACAACATAATATGTAATTATGCTCTATCGTTCACGCCCGATGCTTTTGTTTTCGTATTGTTTTACTATTCCGTATGGTTTGGTGTTATTTAAAATCAGAACTGGAATAAATGAAAAATGTTTTTTTTTAATTAATAATAAAAATATATGAATAGTTTAACTGTTTATATATGATCACTATTTGAAAACAAAAAGCCGGTATGATTTTATTACAAAAGCATTTTGCTTCAACTGCAGACTTATTTCTCGCTTGTAATAAATAACTTGCTACAGCAACAACTGCTCATATTTTTTTTTACGAAATGCAAACACCTTCTTTCAAGAATAATACACATAATTTTCTGTTATAAGTCAATTAGTAAATAATTAGACGGATATCCATATATTTGTGCTTCTTATCGCTGGTTTTTATTTTGACCTGAACAAAGGATCAATTTCATAAATCTTCGTTCATATAAGATCGATCAATTAAGTTAAAAATGATCACATCATTCGTAAATACATATTAAGAGATGTAAAACAAACCATAAATATATTTTTGTATTTTATAAAATCTCAAGATTATTAAACTAAAAAAAAGTGTGGCAGAAAATTGTTACTACAGTGAAACCTCGATTTTACGTTTTCCAAGGGACCCTGAAAAAATACCGGTAATTGCGGGAAACGGTGAATGCGGGAAAGCTTCAAATAATAATAAACAAGTAAAATCGTAAAAAACAATTATTTATTAGTTACATGTACATAATGTGTATAAAATTTATTTTTTTAAAAAAGTCCTTTATGTTAGTTTGCTTCTTTGTTATTTGGCACTTTAATCGGAACACAGACTTATTACTAAACTTGTGACTTAAAGTTTCTATGTACAGGAATCATTATTACCATGAATTTTAAACAACTCTACATTTGCATCATAAACAATAATACGCGTGTGGTGGATTTCAACCCAAAAAATAGCACATGCGTCCAATGCATTACATCTAAACATGTACAGCGGATTCCAACGTGTCTAGACATAACACCTGCACTCGGCTGTGTCAAACTTGCTTGCCGAGATACGGAGAAATATGCAATAAAAACGGTCAATCGGGATAATATATGTGACGGGACCAAAATATTTAGACGGTTTATCGAGAAAATCGGGGAATCGGGAAACCGGGAAACGGTCAATGCAGGATTATTTAACATTTTTCTTATGAGAGTTTGGCGGGGTAACAAAATAAGCGTTCCAGCCGGGAAAACGTATTATGCGAGAACGGTTGATCGAGGTTCTACTGTATTAGTTTATTAGTCTGCGAAATAGTGATGTGATGTGTATACTGTCGAAAGTTCAGATGTGATGCAATAAATTGAAATATGCGTTACTTCTTTTTGTTAATACTTAGCTAATGTTTTTTTCATCTGCGCTTATTGGGTACTATTGTTCGAATGACGGTCTTAAAAACAATCGTGAAACTAAAATTGGACCGTTTTCAGCGGGCGTATAAATGATTCATTGCAAGTGCAGCTTTGATATAAAACATCTCTGAAAGAAGTTACCAATTGGTTACGCTTTCTTCGATGTCACGACGACGGTCCATATACAAATCAGTCTGTTGTGATTATCTTGCGGCCGTTGTCTCCGTACAAAAGGAGCACGTTTTGTGTCGCTTGTGGCCAGGCGTTTCAAACTTTCCTTGAACGAGTTCTATATCACATCCAAGCAAATCATTACTTTATAAAATAAACACATTTTCTCACTTACTGAACATTTTGCAGTTGTTATTCGCGGATTGACGCAATCGTATAAGAATATGGAATAAACGCTAGTTATAACAGTATCATTTCACGAAAAATACACACGATTTTGACGCAACAGCTGAAATCAACATTGGCTGATAGCTCATCTTTCAAAAGAACCTGGCAGCGTTTGTAATTTACGTATTGACCATTGTATTTTCCCTGTGATATATTTAAATCGTCACATCTCTCACTCTTTCTCGAGTTTATTATGCTGGTATGGTTTCTACAAACTCTCTTTAGGCTTTCCCCTAGCAATCTCTGTTTGATAAGTATTATTTGTGTGTTTGTATATCTCTCTTCTTTCCTCATAACACTTAAAGAGCACCGATATTTATGCGGCAGCGACTTGTAAATAATACTTCATAATAAATATGCACTCGCTTGATATGAATAACGTCAAACGATGACTTGTTAAATCAGAATATCTAGTTTATTCAGTCTGCACCTGGTATGTAATGAATGACGGATACATTTTACTCAAGGAAATATGTTTGGAAATTGAGTTCATTTCATTCGAGGTAGGGTTCCATCGACTTGTAGTCAAATATTTTATTTATCATCTACTAAGTTGTGATTGCGTTATCAATAATCTGAAGAAGCTTTTTTCTAAGAAATAGCAAACCAATGTGTGCTAAGATTATCAATTGATGAAATATAAACCATATATATATATATACATTGAGAATTTTTATTTACGAGGTATCCAAAACAAGATGGTTCAAGAACTGATATAAGAATTTACAATAAATCATAAAAAATGCTGAAACCAAACTTAGTGTCACTAAAGTAGTATTAAATTCCTTTTCACATTTAAAAATGTCAGCCGTTACCTCAAATAAATCAAGGATATAAAGACTTTCGTTAAAAAAAACGTAACATCATTAAATAATACATTTTTCAAAAACCAAAAATTGCCACATTGAAAACAGAATTAGAAAGAAAATTCACACCCATTTCATATTTTTACCTTTACACACAGCTTAAGAATTAGATGAAACAGGTGATAAGTTTCTTACGCATTTTCCCCCTTTAAATCACCATTATCAACGAAACGCAGCCAAACTAAATCATAAACGCTTGCCTTACGCCAATTGTGCCTTGTATTATGATAGTATTTTTTTTTAGATATTTGGTTTGGCAACAACACTACTGTCCCTATTTGTTAATATTGTAGCACTTGCACACCCATAACATCGTGTAATCATTTTAAATAATAAAAACACATTTTTTAGTACTTATTTCCACAATATATTTTTTGATCAGGACCGGTTTCGCTCATCGTGAGCATTATCAACTGATCAGTTGTTAATGCTCGCGATGAGCGAAACCGGTCCTGATCAAAAAATATATTGTGGAAATAAGTACTAAAAAATGTGTTTTTATTATTTAAAATATCATGCCTTTCCATCAAGAAGTAACAGTTAACACCTTAAAAGTGATCGTGCAATCATTTCTTAGGAGACTAACGGTTTCAATTTTTTTTTATTACTTCCGATTGCCTGGATATATTTGGTGTACCGACTATTTTGTACTACGTGTAACATAGCAACAGATACCGAGATTGTGCCGTATATAATTGTAATAGTTATAATTAATAATGATGTGGATTTTAATACTACAACATGCCTAGGTAATAACATCGTTCACTGAACGCCTATTGAACTTATTGCCTGCCTGTTAGTTGTGTTTCATTGTGCTGCTGATTTTGCTACCTTTTTATTTTACACAGCGAGCAATAAAAGCTTGTCAGGTCGCTTATACAGTTGCTTCAGATGTTAAGTTTTTTCTCAGTTCATCGACTATTTTTTACCCGCATTATTTGTAATTCTTCTTGTTCGTATTGCTTGGAGCAGTATTTCATAAACAAATTGCTATTTTACAATGTCCTGAGATGTGAAACTTATATTAAATTTTCTTACTTCATAGACATATATACTCATTACGATCAGGCAAATGGTGTCGACATCTGGTCTATATAGCAGAATTTCCGTATCGATAAATAACATTTTGGTCATGTTGGTTTTGAAAATCATTGGCCGATAAAAATATCTTTGCTGGTGGTATTTTCTTTTTGATATAGCTTTTACAGCCAGAATTGATCACAGTCATCTTTTGGACACATATTCATATCAATTGATAAAATTGATTCATGAACTTGTGAATACTGAAATTCGAACGCGTTAACATCGCATCCGAAGCGCACGAAATTGCTTACTCTTGGCTTTTCTGTCAGCAGCCGATATGCATTATAAAATTATGAAATAATTATGTTGTTTACGATTCAGTAATTCTTTTTTGGGCTTTCATTTGCAAATGCCCTGTAGTCAACATATAATAATGTATTTAATTCACGTACGACTCAGAAAATAACTTCTAAGACTGCATACAATCTTTTAACATTAAAAAGCGACTACAAATAAATTTATGTTTATTAAAGAAACTTTTCTGGGTTAATGTGTAGCAGATCTTCTCAAATTGTAAAGGAATGAAAGTTTGTTTAATCTGTTTCCTGGCGTGACAGATTTCCTGTTTTGATCTTTGCACGTAAGAAAGGCACGTCTGAATTATCTCTTAGTGTAGTTCAGACAACCAATAAAATAACCAACCGACAAATTTTATATTATCTCGTATGCAAATCTTCTTGAATGAGTCACCATTTTTTTTTTACTGTTGCCACTAACCCCATTTAATTAATAATACCAGATACCTTACGGCAGTATAAAGTTTGATTATATTATGACACTGAATAATATCCGTTATAGAAAAACTTGTATCGTAGTCTCGAGCCTGTCTTACAATAAATATATTTAACTGATTGATATAAAATTGCTCATTTTTAATGGAGTACACACAAAGGAATATGTATTCATTATATTTTTCAATAATACAGACGATTCTAAAAGATATGATTACTTATGATTGAAATACTGTATACTTTTATTTTCTATTCGTCACGCAGTATTTATTTAGATTACGTAACGTGCGATACGTATGTATTTTTTACATTTATCGCTGAAAGAAGAAAGTTGTCAATTATTCAATGTTCATATGTAAGACATATTATATGCAACTTGATTAATAGTCACGGTTTACTCTTTAATTGAATTGCAATCCACTCCACTAAAATTTTACTGCAACCAGTGACTTTAGTTTGTCGCAGTTTTTTTTTCTCTGTAAATTGAAGAGGACTGTATAGATATTTAACTCTGTATGCAAATGAATGCCTATTTGCAATTTTAATTCTCTCCCGTATTATGCCTTACTATATTGTAAACCAAGTAAAATAAATGTGTTAATATATATAACGTTTTCCTTGTCATAGTAATGGCGTGGTTTTTGTTAAAACCATTTTTAATTATTGACATATTAGGCAAATAACGGTTGGTCTTGTTTAATATTTTGAGTTGCGCCGATTTTTTTTTCAGATTTCACCATTGAATATGTATCTTATGTTACTTTTTGTTTCAATAAATGAATATCCATAAAAAATCATGATATCAATTCGAGAAGTTGAACATTAATTTGAAGATCCTTGACCCCGAATTAAACTCAATGTTCAATTGATAAAAAATAATTCGTTATTCGAGTGTGAGGCGTCTGATTTTCAAACATAGACTTTCTGCTACACTTTCCGACAATTTTTTTTTATTTAATGAATTACAATAGACTTCTTTTGTTGCATATTAACTCGTGCGAATTCGATCATTATATCAATTAATTTTTGGCATTCAAAGATCTCCGTTAGTTCATTCTTAATTCTTACGCCTGCGAATTATGTGTGCGCCTATTATATGTAGCCATCCGATTATATTGATGTCCGTGTCTGATTTTATTACAAAATTATAACTGTTACGTTAGTTTTTATCGTCCGAAACCGGGATATAAAAACCACACCATTTCGATCTCCGACAAACCTGTTGTGTGGACTATTTTCACACAAAAACCTGAATATTTTTCATCCGTTCAATGTCGATAAACTTTGCCACGTTATTATCGGCAGTCGGGTATTTTTTTCCAGTCTATCTTAGATATGCGTGTCCGATCATTATCCGAGAACTCCATTCTAGATTTACGTGAAATCTGAGTTTTTGTTTCTACCCGTCGGAAATATTTTGATCTTTTTTCCGCTCCGCTACTGCACATATTTAATAGTTACGTATTTAATTGACTAAGTGTGTTCGTTAAAATATTGTAGGCATGCGCTCGAGGTCAAACAAAATATTTACCAGTTCATGTGATCATTGGTCGTCGAATCGAGTTAAGAAGATCTGAATCGAAAAAATACAATGCATATTGTTTGAATATTATGGTTTGTAAGTATCACATTGACATTTATTGTTTTTTTTTATTTTTTAATTCAGTATTATTGGACTTTTGTGTCTTGCCGCTATGTCGATGTCGTTTTAACTAATATCAACATCACCATACGCGTATGCGTGCAGATAGATCTACATCGTTGACGTACGATCCCAACGTGACATATAAATAGTCGTTTAGAGTTAAAAAGCAAATTGCATCTTAATGAAAACTGCGATTACTTGACTACAACATATTTTATGTCCGAGATTTTGACACGAACAGTTAAAGGACAAATTTGTGATATGACAATAAATACTTATAATTGTTTGTGTCCAACCTGCTCCTCAATAAAAGGAAATAGTTACAAACCACATTTTTTTTGTCAGACGCGCGCAATTCTTTTTAAAAGTACCACAGCTCCATAGATATTACAGATAAAGAATAAAAGGAAAACACCACATCTGTCTCATTTTTTCTTCATCAGAATTTTGAAACGAAAATTTGTATGTTCTATTGCTAGATTTCAAAATATATTGTTTTGTAATAAGGTTTTAAAAATTCTCAAGTGTTTTTTAATATTTTTTCTTTTGAGAATGTATTAATTTTTTCCAAGCTAGTTGCTGCTACTAAATGCTTTTTAAATTAATAAAGAATGCTTTTGAACAATTTATCAAAGCTACCAACTAATAGCCTTCTTCTTGCTGAATAAACTTACTAAATAAATCTTTTTACATTATAATGTAATACTGAGCTCAACTTATCTCCGCACATACTCGGAATGCTTTCAACGAATTTCGAAGCGAATTTTCCTACCCACGTCACTACATCCATTTTTCATCCTCATTATTTTGGTTTAAAGCTTCGTACTTCAGGGTTTGTTAACATTGCAACACTAATCTGTTTGCGAACGTGGCGGATGTTTGACGACACTGTTTGTTTTTAACAACTTAATTCCTTGCATCAAAGTTAATAATTAAGTTATGAAGAAATTCACTTTGCTGGTATATCTTTTTATTATTTTATTTATCTTTTTAAAATTTCTAAATCTTTTTTATCTTTTTAAAATTTATGAAAGGAATTTCACTTTCAGTAGATTTAAGCCGAAATATCACACTTGCACAGATACAAAAAATCGATTTTATTGAAGTATCAGTTCCCTCAGGGAATAGACTCCTAATTACTAAACATTATGACGAAACATCAGTGCCAACCATTAATTAAATAGTACAAAAACGAATTTAATATGCGAGTCACGTGTAACACTGCGTCGGGACGATCGCTTAGAATGAATTCATTAAATACTGCAAAATTAAGTGTGATTAAATTATTTTCGTAAAAAATTATTCTTATGCTTATCATAAATTACTTTTTTTTTTTCATTTTACTGCTTGGATATTGTATAATATAAATAACATACCCAAAGTAGTTGAATAATATAAAATCCAAATAGTAAATATCTTGTCGACGTCTGGTTGTAAAGTTGTAAATCCATTAGTAGTTAGAAGCTTTTGAAAATTTTCCCAACTAGCGCGTGAGTTCGCAATAACTTCATATTTCACTTCACCGCCGTAAATGAAATATGAAAAATGCGCAATTTCAACTTTTTTCTTTTTTGTCTGATACTATTATGTGTTATGGTATTATTATGCTATTATCGCCACCACATCTATCCTATAACAGAATGATGAATCATGACCATAGATTTTTTTGTTGTTCTATGAAGGAAAGGATACACTCGATACCGATATCAAACGAATGAGGAAATATTTAGCCGACTACTTCTTACTTATGAATTCGATTTTCTTTTTTTCTTTAAATTCTTTTGTTGAAATACGCAAATATCCGAATGAAATCATCGTGTTGCTTGTGATGCTAGTATGTCAACGTTTTAACCTTCAATTCCGTCATTCCCACGCCACGCCTATGTACGAATAATGGAGTAATGCAATGTCGTTTGTGTTTGTATTATTCATATATTATTCACACAGATTTCCTTTTCTGTTCTGTGCCACTGACCGTGTCGCATCTGTAAGAAATTGTCTTTTTTGCCAAACATATTGCGCTACGCATTGCCAAGACTAGACCTGAATTTTCTTGGCATTCCATCTTTACTTGCTCCTTCGTGTGCTGTGGAATATGCCACAGGAATTTAAAAGAAAGGTTTTGTTGTCGTTCAATACATTACAACTAGCTGGTAAGCAAACCCTTTGTCGTCTTAAAAATATATTTTGTAATGTTTAAGATATATTATTTCACGTACTGTAGTTTTTGAAACGTTTTTGAACAAGATTTTATACTAAAATTTACTATGAGCTGCCTATAAAATTTGGTCGCTAGAAATATATATTTTGTGCAATTTGTATTAACGTTAAAGTTATTGAACTAAACATCGTTTGGATGCTTGGAATTTTAATTTGAAATTCCGCCATTACAGACTAAAACGCTGTTTTAGTCTCTACAATCATGTCTCTAAATTATATACAGTTCGCTGTTCAGCAAGTATGATTTATTTAACTATGTCGACACTGAACTGATAATCACCTCTAATGAAATAACTATCAAAAAATAATTGAACATCTTGCTCGCTACTCGATACCGACGCGCTGTTCAATAATAATTAATGCACACATTTCAATAAATTCTCGACGCCTTTCTCGGTCCATACTCTACGCGGAGAGTAGTCTTTCTGCCTGGTCCACTTCATCAACCATACGTGCTGCGAAGATGGTCCGGTCCGGTGGGATCTTTGTGTTGCACCAGCTAGAAGCCACTAGAAGCGGGCGATGAAAGTGGCTTTCTACTTATCGACTGCACCCTACATTCATATTAATTTGCCATACAATGCAATCTAAGATATTATTAAATGTGCATAGATTACTAGCGGTATGTCATACATAATAATAGTCATCGTATTTCCATAATTTATAATCCAACGCCTGTTTTTTTCTCCACATAATGGCTTTGTCGTATTTCAAATAAAACCTGATCGGTGATGAAAGTTTTCATTTTTTTTATTTATTCATGAATGTGGACCGGTATATGTATGTTATTATTAGTCTACTATATATTATTCTCACCATTCTATGTATAATTAAAAGAAACTACAAATACCGTATACAATCATGTAATGCCAGAGATATAAACTTACCGAAAATACCAAATGTTATAAATTTTATCAAAGATATTTTGAGCTGAGTAATTATTTTTTTTATGAAATTTTTCGTGGAATTACTGAATGTTCGCTCGTGAATCTATTGCGAATGTTATAATTTGAAACTACGCAAAGAAAATCGATGACGTATTGTAAATATGTTAATCATTGTATTATTGTATACATGTTTATCATTGTATTTTCTTATTTTGCATAATTATAGTACACCAATCTTAAGTTTTTTTTTTAATCGAGAAGAAAGCAGGTGCTGAATGGGTATACTATCAATGCCAGCATTGAGTTGCATTTTGTTTATGAAAGTATCGTTTATGATCTTGTGATATCTTAATAGAGCTGTCAGCTGTTGAACATCCAATATCTATTGGCCAGCTGTGAACGTTTTCGCGGAACCGCTCAATCAGCATCGATAGTAAAATTATAAACGGTATCGCGCTTGTCCGTAAGTGAAAGTGCGCCTGAGAATCTCTCGGCCGGACTCGAATCCTAAGCCAATTATCCGAGACGAATCCATGTTGCCCATTAGGCCGAGATTATGGGGAAGCCGCCTGTTCGCTCGAGTGGAAGATTTGGCGGACTGCCGGCAATTAGTCAACTCTAGTAGATGCACCGCATCTATGAACCGGTCATTATGTGCATCTTTGACGTTACAACTGTTTTTTCATTTTCAATCACAAATGACAATTTTTCGATAAAGAATTTATATTCATATCTCTGTCCATTATATTTTTGAGTCACGTAAACTTCGAATCATATTCCAACCAAATAACTGAACCACGTCATTTTTTCTAAAAATTAATTGCGGGAGATGGTGATTTCGAATTTGTCTGTCTAAGAAAAGAATCTCTTTTCACGAATTAGACGTATGGACATGACATGGTGAATAAAATGAATATAAATCAAATCGTTTTTCAGCAATAAGATTAAAACAATCCTTGAGCATTCTGATAATTGCTACAGGAAGTTTTATCTATATGCCGTATACAATCAATGTCGTCGCTGTGATAGAAACAATCGATGTATAACTTAAGTTTTTGTCCTTGGTCTTTCAAATATGAACGATATCATTCTTGAATACCGGCAACTTCATTTAATCATGTCTTTGTTCACATTTGAATGTGCGAATTAAATTTATGTATAGCGCTTTCGCGTGTTGGGTTTGTATGATATTTTACAAACCATTATTTTCCTCGGCACTTATTGAATCAACGGACCGTGGCCACCAAATCGTGCTGCGGTTAAACATCGCTCCGTAATATTGTCCGTACACGTCCACATTGTAAATATTGAACCGTATGAGATAGACCCGTTATACTATTACGTGTATTGATCGTTCCCTCGTATAATTCTTTTATTTCTGACCGGGACTTGTCTGCGGTCTATTCTGATGGAGACAGTGTTTCCCTTGTCACCCGGCCACCAGTAAGAGCAAAACGAAAATTGTTAACGGTGCTTATATATTACGAGTAAATGCATAACTGTAAAATGGGTATGAGTTTACACAGTTGAAAGCATTGTTTGATTGTGTTTTGAACCGCTTGTACGTTGTTTATATGTATTACTAATGGTCGGGATTGCATTGTAGACTTATATTATATTGTATTCAGGACTTGGAATCGAAGTCTTGGTCGGAGTCGTGAAAAACAAACGATTCCGACTATTTTTTCGAGTAAACGATTTTTTAAAATATCTCTATGGACAAGATGAAATAAAACGGCCTTGTTTTATCCCAAATATAGTAGATTTCAAAATTCTCAAATGAATTTTACGATGTATTGAAAATAGTGGAAAAACATGACCGAGCTTATAATTTAAATTTTAAAATGACAACGACGAGAGGGGTATCTAGAAATACCCATATATTAATATTCATACATTATTACACGACTCATTTAATCATCTTAAGAATTCACTATCATCTAAATTAATATTATTCGAAATAAGCATCATTAAAAATATTCAGAATGAAAAACAATTACATTAGCCAATTATGCTCACAGCACAGACCAATAATTTATCATTGCGAATTTTATTTCTCCTAGCTCCTCCTCTTTATAGCTCCTATTCTCGCGGATGGTGCACAAACAATAGGCCAGCTAAACCTGTTTTCACTGATCTTGTTCGTTCTTTCACTAATATACCATTAACAACGTTTTAATTAATAAACACCTGATAAATAATGCATGTTTATTGTTCTGCGCTGAAAACTTGACCTCGCGTTCGCCTTAGCTCATTTTCACATTCGTGGAAAATGATATGATATGTGGTAATGAATGCTACATATTTGTGCTATTGAAATAATCTCCAATTTGATGTGCTCTGTGATTAGGTGATTCTATTGCCACCGAAACCATTGTTAACATTTCGCTGCCTCATTCATTACATGTAAGACACATGAAACTAATTGAATATATACAATAATTATGGATATGTCGGTAAATGTAATATTCATTGTAAGATTTCTGCGTGTAATTAATATCCTTTACACATTATATAATCAATACTTCATATTGTAAATATAAATCATACACTTCATATTGTTCAATATACAAATTAATAAAAAATAAACTCGTCTGAACTAATTATCATCTAATATTGGAACAGGAAACACGTGATAGTTGATTAAGTGACTCTATGCTAACCGATAAACTGTGTCGTTGTTGAGTTTTTTGTTATTTATTGCATCAAAGAGTGCCTTTCAAACTTCATGTTACTGCGCCCATATTTGGAAAAAGTCTCGGCGCCACAGTTATTTTAGTTGAATTTTGGTTTGAGTAATTTTACTATGAAGCGATAAAGAATTACACAACTAAACTTTTCGCGCCCCTGATTGAATTGTAACCATCCCTTATATCGGAAACAGCTTGCGTGAAGAGCAATCAATGATAATATAGAAATTAAAATTGATAGCAGTTTGTCATACTATTTCTGAGACACGAAGATGATTGCCAGTTATGAAACGGCTCGCCTGATTTGCGAATTGTTTTAAATTGTCCTAGCACGATCGCGATTTGCCTCTTGACTTCGTTTCGGCTAACTGCTGCACTCTCCAATTAGTTTGGCTCTAACGAGGTCTGTTGAATAAACTATGCAGGTTCTCGAATGTGGTGACCATAGTTAACGTAGATAGAAATATATCGATAGTAATAATATTACCCACCATGTTATGCATTGTTTTTTTTTTTTGTGTATTTATTTTATAATATTGGATTATACAAAGAAAAAATTACCAATGCCATGCTATCTTTATTAAAAATGTGTCGTTTTCCATGAAAACTTGAGACTGGTTCAGACTACTGATTACTAATTCAACAATATATTTTATGATCAACACATTATTAAAAAAGCTTTGATTTTGTGTTCATGCTAATTATTAACTCGAAAATTTGACATTATTAGTCGATATTTCTCACAATGTACGAAACCGGCCCCTATCATAAAATATATTGCTGAAATAGTACTAATTTGCATTTTTATTATGTAAAATGTATCCAAATTGATTCCCAGTGGCTTAAATTTATAAAAGTCATAAAAAAATAATGAATCCAAAAAAGAGATGAGACTAGACAAAAAATATCTCCTCCCTGATGAAAGTTATTAAAAATCTTAATCTTTTATAAATACTCTGGATTAATTGAACATTCGGATATCGATACCCACAGTGTAACCATAAATCCACAAATACAAAAAATGTGCTCCAAATGACATTGGTCACCATAATGGTATTTTGCTACTGAAGGCAAACTAGAAACGCAATAATAATTAATGGATGCACATCTCTTCAATTTCATAACGTTTTTGTTAATGACAGATAGTACGTTTGGAAGTATTGCAACATTCATACATTACATATTACATATGTATGATTTACTTAAAAGATGACAATGGCGAAGTTAAATAATTTTTATTTTAATGTCGAGGTATATTTGTCAGAACTATAATAAATTCATTCATTTGTTTTCTGATTCCAATATATTCTTATAAATATTAAATTTTCATATTTTAGCTAGTTTTTTTTATAATTATAAAGTTTTTTTGTTTGTTTATTGCCCAAAATCTTGTATTAAATAAATCAATTTCGCATGACTTTTCGTTAACCAGCAAACAATTCCACGGTAAATTAAACTCTGTACTGAGAGCGAATCATGGAATTGTAAGATACTTATGACATTTGTACGATTTCTTTTCAATTGCTCTTCATCTTCTACAATATACACTACTAATATTGCACCATGTAGTATTATACATTTGTCAAAATTGACAAGGCATGAGAATCATCTTGAATATTCATCGCCTGAACCTATATCAATTTTTCCATCACAGAACATGATTATAAGTATAGCCAATAAATAATGCTGTCTCTCGGGTGGGTTAAGTTTTTCCCAAATTAATCCGACTATTATTTCAGACAGAAACAATAGTTTTTACATTCAGTAGCTATTAAATCAATTCATCTAACACAGTGGCAATTAGTTTCGCTCAGTGACTTCAGTAAACCTTCGATAATTTCCGTCATTTATATTTTTTATCGGCAGTCATTGGTTTTTAAAAATAAGCGATATTTCCACAAAATAAAATTTAAAAATACTTTCGTTGCCTTGCATTATTACTACAATCACAACAAAAGCTGTATTTTTTGTGTTTTTCAGAAGTCGGATCGGTCTCGGTTTTATGGTTGATTTAACATACCACATTTTAATCAAGTCTAGCATTTCGTTTGCTACGAATATTTCTTTAATATTGCTTATATTATATTTTATAACGACGATTGTATTATTTATTACCTAGTTGCGTTTACTCGCCGTATTTTGTGTAATATATCGTGTTTCCGTTACTTCCCAAAGTTGTGTTGATTAAATGTTTAAAATAATAATACATGGTTCTAAATATGATTATTATTGTTTATATGTTTATTTCAAATATTTACAAATGGAGGATTCAATAAAAAAAGAATCATGCACATTTTCAATACTAGATTATTGCTAGTAAAATGATATTTCCGTAAGTATTTTTGAATTACATACACCTAAGACGTGTAGAAACGTGCTGGCACCATTGCACAAATACAACTGGTCTTATGATTGTGTTTCTTTGTGTGTTAATGCAGCATTATTCACTTAAACTGAATAAAATTATTAGCTTGCAAAATCGTAATTTAAATAGACTCGCTTAGACGTATAAAAAGATCATTTATTGTACATTTCAGTTCTGCTATAACATGTCTGTTTTTCTTTTTTCCAAAGTATATTTTGGGATGTAAAATTTTCCTCATTTATTTTTATTATTATAAATATTTTTATTATTTGATCTACTTAAAATATAGTGATACATGCTATCGGTTAGTGAAGCGTACAATATAGTATCCAGTGAAACGAATTTTCCATTTATTGTTGTGTACATGATACATATTTTTTTCTTTTTCTAATATTCCCTTTCTTCTTTCTAGGTGAGTACACCCATTACATCACAATTCAATGTGTATGAATATTTTCGAGAAGCTAATTCAACACTAAATTTGTGAGTATGCCATTGTAGAATGTGAGTCAAGTATTGTTTATCCGATGACAATATAATATATGTATATATTTATATTTTTTGTCAATTTATTGTAAATACATAACTAGTCGTATCAAATTCAGCGGCTTGAATTGAACTTGCAAAAGAAATATACTTTATCTACATTCGTAATCGATGCCATTACGAATATATTTTTCAATCCGGTGACCGACTTTATTTTGCTATCCACGATGATATCCGAAATAATATGAATGCTCAGTTTAACTGCACGGCAGCCATGAAATGAAATCTTATTTACTTTTTATACCGTATTTAACAAAATAGTTGGCTTACCAGCCGTGTACAAACGGAACCTGATACTGAAACCTCTACGATTATTAATGGTCATTGGTAGACTTTTTCTAATCGTTGTATTGCAACAATTCAATAGAATAGCTCTTTGTCAACATGTTTCTGTCTCTAAATCGAGCCTTGCCCCAACTTCTGTTTTTTTACGCGCATTGTTATTGTTTAAATTTTTATTTATAGCACCGTTAAAAACCTTGCTTTTTCGTTTGATTCGCTGTACGTGGGATCGAAAAAACGACCGCCTTCAATGTTGGAAATATGTACGTCGCTTGACTTTATGAAAAATGACGCCCGACTACCAGCTACCGGTCTTCCGCCATATGGCAATGCCGTCGTAAAATATCCCGTAATGTTGCTACGTTTATTTCGAACCTATTTTTATTTCAAGGTTCGCTCGTCAAAACGGACGCGCGTACACATTCAATGTTGTATGCTCTCGCATTCGGGGTGGCCGGCACATGAATACTGTAGCTATCCACGGCTCGATCGTAAATCCATTTTACTGGAAAACTATTTTCAGTCTGAAATATTATACGACAAAAGGGTTTTGTTTATACCAAACTGTGTTAAGAAATTTTACCTTATTCGACATTATCAATGGTCATTATCAACTATAATCTATCTGTATCCTTTATTTTCATCCGTATATGGGTTTGGGGGTTATGATTAACATTTTGTATAATTAATTACATCCACAGAATTTATTGATGTAGCATCATTTCCGGCGCTTAAAAATCGAAATTACGAAACGAAAAAAAATATCAATAAGATTTTTGAGTCGCTTTTTGACTTTCCACAAATTCTGAATCGCCACGTAAATAATTTGTATTTATTTGAACTCTCGGTTTAATCTGTATAACAGTACATATATAAATCTGAACTTGATTTAGATAAAGCCATCGTTCTGACGATGGTGGATGCTGAAATTGCAGTGAACAACTATGTATACAAAAAAAATCTGTAGAGCTTTACCACTTTTTTATTTCGATAAATTTAAACTATTTTATAATATATAACTGATATAATTAATGATATCCCATATATAATTGATGATCTAAGGAGCTTTATGATATTTCAATATCAAATTTGTATAATTGAAATTTTGTACGATTTCACATGTTTTGTCACCAACGACCCAAGTTTCACTTTTGGGCATTTTCCGATGAAAAAATGTGAAAGAATATCTGAATATGCCGGACGGCGAAACCCGGGTCGTTAGCGACAAAACATGCGGAATCGTACAAAATTTTTAAATTTCTAATTTGTTGTATAGTTGAATTCATTAAGCTTTCTTTGATTAAACATTGATAAAACTTTTGGTACAAGAGCGTTCTTATTATTTATATAAAAATCTAACCAAATGAAAATGTATTTCACCTTATTGATGGAATGTAAATTTATACTAAAATATGCGAATGTTACTATCTTATGTATGATGAGTGTTTTATCTCATTCTAAGGTTTAAAATCTGTGGCGTCTATTAGTATCACCTTCAACGTGTTAACTGTCACTTCTAGGTGCAAATGCACTATATTTAAAATATACCACCATAATATAACTTTTTGGATAGATTTTTTAAATTATATTTATCACGTTGTCTTTCTCATCCTACGCAACCACATTATTTTAGGAAATTTGGGGGTCGGGGGGTTGAAATATATTGCAATTGTTTTGAGATACACATCTAAGCCATCCATGGTTTATAACACAAAATGCATTCCGTGTGCCAAAAAAATTTTCGTGCTGCATATTACACTTGCTACTTTTGGAACTCTAAACAATTTCGTTGATATTCATTATTATCTAAACGATTACATGTTTATAACACACCCAAGTATGCATTGCAACCGGTTACCAATACGGAATGAAAGTGCTAGTGCGAATGTAATCATATTGCTGTAGAACTTTTGTAATTACACGTCTTGAACAAGAGTTGCTCATGCTTTTCCCCTATAAACAATTCATTGCTTTTATTTCCGCGTCGTAAATTAGTTATATTTCATATTACTGATGTATGAATTTAACGTGATAATTGTCTATAGCTTGATCCATATTTATGATATGAAAAATTTCGCTTAATTTACGTAAATTTAAAAACATCGTAGAAATATTTTAATACGTTCAGGGCGTTCGCTAGGAACGCTTACTACTTTTATTGAGTATGACGTTGTGTAAACTGCTGATAATTTTTTATTGAATGTTGAAATCACATAAAAACCAAATAATTCGAGTCTGAACAATGTACCAGCAAATCCCACAATTTATTATTGTGGGTTTTAATAGTATATTGTTGATATCCAAATGTCACGTTATTTTTTAATCGTCACAATAATAATAAATTGACGATTGACTTTATGTTTTTACGATAAAAAACGTTTGTTTATCGAATATTTTTCCTTAACATATTTGCCTCGTATATATTTCACGACTGTCAATTATAAGCTGTATGAATAATTTTACCAGCATGACAATCAAACAAAGCTGTAAATCGCCTCGGCGAACAACCTATATTTCGAGATTTCCGTATTTTTTTCGGGCTGCGGAAATATGCTATAGTAGCATTGAATTTATCAATAAAAAATATGACTTTTGAGGAATACTAGGCCATTACCATTTTTGGAATAAGTTTTTTTTATGTACACTCAGGTAAAACAAGTACAATTTTCCGGGTGAGTTTTGAATAATTGAAAATATTCCAGAGAGCTTCGAATCTTAATGCATCCCTCGGTGGTAAACTATCTGATAGAACACGGTGAAAAAATAGCAATGTATTTTAGTTCTACAAAATTATTTTTAACAAATATAGTTCATAGCTATTTCGGCTCACGCCATCGTCAGAACTATGCTTAAACTAACATTTGCTTATCTATATATAGCTGTGCAGAAAAGGTACACAACACATCCTCTCTCCTGTTCCAACGGTCTAGCTTGTTACACACTGGCACTAAATTTTCAAAATTCTAAATGAACCAATAGGTGTCTATGACAATAAGATTATATGTGGGACGGAAGTGATCCTTCTGGAAGTAAATCAGACCACCCCTTTGTGCAACGGCTGGACAAGTGGCGATACTATTATGTTAGTTTGGTCGTTAAGAATCCTTTGTGATAATTGGTGTCTATTGATTTCTAGCTGTTCTAAAGCCGTCATTCTCCGACCCTTACTACAAAGATGCAAACATTTAGGGGCTGAGTTTGAATTTATAGTATGTGATTCATTAATAACGTGACTAGCGAATTGTGAATCTGTTTCATTATTGTTGAATGATCTTACATGTTCCTTAGCTCGAGTAGATATACTTCTACCTGTTTGTCCGATATAAACGGATAAACATGAGCCACAGGACATTTTATAAATACCGCTTCTGTCCAGTATATTGATTTTATCTTTACTATTTTTAAGATGTCTGCCTAAGTTATTGTTGACCTTGAAAGCTACGTTTATTGAGTTTTTAATCTCCCGATGAATTTTTTCGCTTATGCTACCTAGGTAGTTAATAGATTTATAGAAGCGGTTATCTTGTATTGGGTTCGGGTAAATGAGTTTTCTAGCTAGATTTAATTGTTTTTTATATAATAAATTATTTATCGTCGTTATCTCATAACCATTATTATGGGCTATGGATTTAATAGTATGCAGTTCTTTGTCGTAATCTGCCTGACTCATAGGTACAGTTACTAGCCTATGGACCATGGAGTTATAAGCCGCAAGTTTATGATTCCATGAGTGGAGGGACTTTGCGTGAATTATGGTATCACAAAAAGTAGGTTTTCTAAAATTTTTAAAAGTGTGTCTGTTTTTAACTCTGCTAATGTTTAAGTCCAGGAAATTGATAGAGTTGTCTACCTCTATCTTTAGTGTGAATTTAATATTACTATGTATAGAGTTAGCTTTCTGTATAAATGTATCTAATTGTCTATCTGTGCCTTGCCAACAAATCAAGATATCGTCTACATAGCGGTAGTAATATACTATATTATTTTTATCTAATTCAAGAAGTTTAGATTCGACGCTGTCCATAAAAATTTCTGCAAGTAATGGGCTTAGAGGGCTGCCCATTGGCAACCCGTCATTTTGTTGGTAAAATGTTTCGCTAAATTTAAAGTAATTCGTTCCAATGCACACTTGAATTAAAGAGTAAATCTCTTCTGATTCAAATGGATGTAACTTAGATTTTTCTAGTAGAGTTTGTGTATCTTATGAAATATAATTATTTTTGCTAATGTACTGCAATGCAATGAAAGGTAGTCTGTCTTTTATCAAATATGAAAATTCGCGTCCGTTATTGGTGATCATAAATCATAAAGTTTCCGAGAAATATTATCGAAACGCTTAGACAAAAGATCATTCTTAAAAAAAATGATACGCGCCGTGGTAGAAACAGTGGAATTATTAAAGTAAGTTCAATAAATATTAAATTTTAATTTTTGCTTCGTAGCAACTTCAATCGATATCATAAATTATTTTTATAAATGTTTTTTTATAATTGTTGTAAATCTTTCTTTCAATTGTATCAGTTGATAATGATCGCGAAGAGCGAAACCGGTCCTGATCAAAATATATATTGTGGGGAAAAAAGTACGAAAAATATGTTTTTATTATTGAAAATATCATTCCTTTAGAAGTGACAGTTAAACATCTTAAAAGTTTAAAAAAATACAAAGCGGTTAAATTCAATTATTTTTATGGCAAATTTGTTTCGTTTGCGCATATAGAACCTGGTTCACTATTTTCAGATGATATTGTTAGTGTATTTACTATTTTTATGTTAGTAATGTCTATTGTCTTATGCGTTGAATGCTTTTTTTGCCTCACCAAATGATTAACTTCCCTTCCGTATCGTAAATTGCTGTAGTTTTTCAGGTATCCGTTACATTAATTTAACCTTCGTTTTATTTTCACCATTATTAGAACATTAGTACTGAATTGCGACGTTTAAGAGATGTAGTGTCATTTAATGAGTATGTTTTTCGAGACATTAATCATCTCCATAAATTATTCGTGGTTGCATAATATTTGTTGTTTTGGCAGTTGCCGGTTTTTTTTTCGTTGGAGATGTTGTCATTCAGTGTAGTGCTATCACAAAATGTTGTAACTTGACTAGAGAGGTATTGGCGCGGGCCGAATTTTTTTAAATTACCCGGTCCGAGTAACTCAGTCCAAAAATGCATTGATTAGAAGATCATATGGTGCGACCGTGGATGGTATATATTTTTATATACCTTATAAGTGCTCCTTTTACTTAAAGACTTGTGCAAGCAACACACAATTTTATACAACCATAATATTTTCATTGACTGAATTGGTATTTATTTGGTAGGCCTACATTATAAATCGGTGAAAAAGTTGCAATTTATTTTAGTTCTACGAAATTTGTCAGGCATATAGTTGATAGCTATTTCGGCTTACGTACTCATCAGAACAATACTTCATAATACATTGTATTACAATATTTTCATTTATTATTGCCAAAATACTTTTCAATATACGATTTGTTATTTCTTTAGTAGTAGTTGTAAGATCTCGCATTTGTTTCCTCTCTCGAGACTCATCCGGAATCCAAAGGAAATACTTCGTTCTCTCAAAATAAGTCGATAGGTCGAACGAAATGTCACACGTTGAATTGCATACTTGTTGTCTGCCGTCTGTGTTGTCAGAACTCGTTATGGACCCTATCGGCTAACGGTCGTTTGAACGCAGAACACTCCGCCCACTACCCGTTTCGTCCCTAAATATATATTATTCACGAATACATAATAGACAACGCACTGCCACCACAAAACCCCGGATTTTATTTCAACATAGCATTTTTATACGCGTTATAAAATTGCTGTGCATCCTATTTCATTCCATGACTCAAAATCATTGAAATAATTGTAAAAGAATTTCATTGTAAAGTAATATCAAATCTTTTAACATTTTTTTTTTTTTATATTTTATGTATAGCGATTCGTTTTGAAGAATATTACATAAATCTTATTTTTAAAAGCTTTCCAGTGCTCAAAGCTTAGCTCTTTTCATGATTCTATTTTTAAGCAGTAAATTCCTTTAAGAATATGCCTTAAAATATTGCAGACCGCCTTTGTGTGTTGCCATAAATTATCTATTACTTTACGTTTTTGTAAGCGCGATGTTTATGTCTTCCTCCGCGGTTATGCCGAAGCACCTAACGAGGTGCTCAGTATGTGTGCCATTTTCAGCGTACTTTACCCCAATCAGTGCTGTTTCCCGTATGCTTTCCACACGGAAACCCGGCCGGCTATACCGAGCGTACCCGAATATTGCGTAGGCACAATAAGTAGCGTTAGCCTTATTATTCTATTATACCGCGCACAATATTTTTCATTACTGCGCACCGTCGGGCATATCCGCAATAATTCAACTAACCGTTCATTATGACTTTTGCCATGTGCCGTCGATGCGCATCGCTACATATTCTTCACTAACTTAATCTAGTCCGCTTTCTTATACGTTTCCAATATCGCCAATAATAATCTATCCTATTTTATTATAAGGTTACTTTTAAAGATTTAGCAGTACCATAGTAAAGGGAACCGGGGAGGTTAACTTGTTCGTTGCCGCTTGTATTTGTTAAAATGTTTTGATAAAATATTTTATCACAGTCATACACGCATAAGGAGTGATTCTCTAATGATAAATGGTTGGCAGAAGTCGATTTTTTTTATATTAATTCACAGACAGTTTAAAAAACAAATACTCTTATAAGTTGGATACGTTCGCATGGTTTTCTTGTCATAGATGTGCTGGCAGTCACTGCAGTGTAATTTGTAAATGTTTGATAGAACAACATTTAAAATAATTTTCTTCTGAAAATTCGTAATATGATATTTAATCCCACCCAAACCAAATGTATATTTTTAACTTAAAATTAAAAAAAAAACATTCTAGGTACTATATTTTTTTTACACGTCGCGTATTGAAGTAACGAAAATAAAAATGTTATCAACCAACGATACTTTTATCATTCAATCATTTTTTTCAGATGTCAATGTTACCGGAAATAGACTAGAGCCGTCAATAAAGATTAATATTTCTACATTTACTTTTACTATCAACAGCTGTAAGCGGTTTTTATTTGTTCTATAACATCTTCAATTCGGGGCACAATACTTGACCTTTGTATTTCGTGGAAGTGCTTGAAAGGTCACTTGGAGCAAGCTGCTTTCGCGCAGTGATAAAAGCTGCGCGATATCATATACCGAATCTCCGAAACGATTTCATAAGCTAAGGTTAATGTTCCGAATTCAAAAATACATGAGGATGTTCAGACACATACTACTGTTGTATTCTTTATCGATCTTAAATTAATTAATTTATAATTAGAACTTAGAACAATTTTGACAAAAATTGTGATTATACATAGTCGTATTGCCAATAGGAATTCATCACAACCACTGACATCTGTATAAATATATATATTTATATTAGTATTTGGATATACAAAGTTATAACAGCTTTCTAACAACTTGCTAAATTCTTTTAACACTAACTTTATACGTCACTTATTTTAATGACATAACCGTAAAGAGTTAAATTAATACTTTTTTTAAAGCATGTAAAAAATTACCTAGGCAGATTTCTCTTACGATAAACGTAATTCATAAGTTTTTTACACAAAACATTAAAATTTTATATGGATACCAATAATCGAAAATTATAGTTATTGACATCCAGTATTTCGCTATGAAATATTCTGGGAACTGTATCATTGAATATTTTTATGAACCTTCAATGAGAGATTGCCACGGAATGCCACTATCTAATAATATTAACTACAAATATGCAATTGCTCCTGATTCTTGATTAATGCGTTCGTACATTGCAATTGCGAAAGGTTACTATACTTTTATGATTTATATCAATTTGGTATTCATTCTTGCTCGTCTTTATGTGCATGTAGACTCTTCAACGCCCTGAATAGTTTATGATGACGTGATGACATTTGTAGGTTAATGTATGTTCATTCCATTGAAACAGTATATGCTCTGCATTTCTGGATTCCACTTTAGAATGCATAATAGTGAAACGAAATATCCATCCCAGTGAGTGTATCTACCGTGAAATGAGATGAATGGGAAACAGGTACTTCATCACACTCTGCCTTGAAGCGTTCAAGGTGCATTTATTCCTGTAAAAGAGTTCTCATATTTCACACAAAAGCACATCGTGTTTGTAAGTGCAGCAGGCGCCGGTTGTTCTCCAAAGAAAATGCCAGAGGCAAGCGTCAAAGCATTTAAAATGAAGTCCTTTGTTTTAAAAAGTGAAAAATATTCACACGTTAAACTTCTATTCCACAGCGAGTATCTTATCGATGCATTGCATTTTTATTTGCGCTTAAATGCACTACAACCAGTTCAAAGAAAGAAATATTGCTATCTAAATTAAAATTTTTATTACATATATATCAATCGATGTATGTGTGTCTGTTTGTCCTGCATTAACTACACCATTCGTCCAATCGATAGGAAACTTAACAAATTTATTGAATACACTCTCGCAAAGGTTTTGACATACCACCCCCCCACGAAAAGTCGACGTACAATTTAATCTTCTTATATATATTATATAAATGAATGTGTGTGTGTCAGTTTGTCCTCTATGCATTACTACACATTTTAACATTGAAAGTTGGCGAGCCTGTCGTTCTTTTCCGAAACATCAATCCACCACAACTTAGCAACAGCACAAGACTTTCAGTGGAAAATATGATGAAAAATTTCATCGATGCCACAATTATGTACTTCCACAACGAATGAGGCTATTCTTTTTTAATCGATAATTTATGATAGCTTAATGGAATTTTAATATGAACTTCGAATTGTTGAAACATTGTATTTATGTTTTTTATGTAGATAAACATATATTTGTCCATCGATTCTATAATCCCCCAATCAATAATTTTACCAAGTTTATAATACTTACAACCCAAATTCATCATGGCCTAATTCATATAAATTGTTGTATAAATTCATGTATGTATTGTGGCTTTCTTTTGAATTATTATGCGGTAGATAGACGATCCATAGTTCATGCTTTTAAAATTTCCATCGTTATCTTTGTGTTACATTTGAAGCCGGCAAATTACTATTTAAGTGTGACATCTTTTCTATATCTTTTAGAACACAATAGGTATATAAGGTCTTCTCGACCCGGGAGACGATAATTACCATAATAGCAAGCTGCATTCACCTTAAAATGTCACCTGCTGGGTTCAAATCCAACGGCAATTGACGACAAGCTTCGTCTGTCACGACTCCTTCACTTTGTCGATACATTGACTCGTGACATTTAAAGGCCTTCAGTCTAAATGCCATTTGAAATATTTACCTATAATTGTTACAGTGTTTTGAGAATTTCGTTTTAATTTCTTTTTGATGTGTTATTTTTTGCTTTATTATTGTTTTTTTTTTAAATCTTTGACTTAGATAGTGTCGAACAGAAAAGATACGCGATCCCTTTTTCATCACACTTGAAAAAAATGTAGTTCGTTTAATATATTGTTGAGTATATTTCAGTCATTGATCATCCAATTCCGCTTAGTTATATAGTACGCATTACTGTTTTTATCATACGCCATTTTAAGAGCCATCCGAAACATGAGTATAATCTTATACGCTGTTTATAATTAATTGCAATTTTAACTGTCATCGTTTCGTGATTGTATATTTTTCCTCTCCCTTTCATTTCATGCCTTTTTTGCGTGAACTATTCAACGAATGATTCGCTGTTATGTATGTTCAATAACAAATCTATTTATTTTGCCTCGGGGTTATTCGAGGTTTCGACATTGTATTCCACTGCGTGTACTCTATTCTACCGGTTGAAATTAGCAGTGTTTTTTTTATGTAAGTGTTCCGTATTTATGGCACATTATCGCATTAGCGCTGCGATTGGCAACTTTTCATCGCATGTATATTATATCGGTTATTACAATACAATTTTAATTTACAATTTGGGCAGGCAATTACATGCTTTATTAACCTCTGGAGTGTGATAAGTTGCACTTATAAATGAATTGTTTTTACATGGTGCGCTAATAGGAAATCACATTACGGGAATTATTCGCCGATATATATATATTCAATTACATTTTTTTCGTTGACGATGTAGTTTGATTTTAAGATTAAAGATAAGATTCAAGTGTAAACTCCTTTATTAAATGTAGAAAAGTAATATTTATGTAAAAATAATATTACTCAGTATATATTTTATAATGAAATATTCAATTTACTTTTTTTAATGCATTTTTTGTATAGTGCAGTTATGGGAAATAGTACAATTTTTAAAATGTATTCGCCGTAAATTTTTACAAGTAATTTATACAAAGCACTACTATTCAAGCAAGAACAGTGGCATATAATTATCCAAATCATTTTATAGTTCACCTGAAAATTGTTCGCCTCCAATAACGAATTGATTCTCTCTCAGCATTGTAACATATCTCGACTTTCCAATATTTTGTCCTGTCGACGATAACCATCATTTTCCACCTCTATCGTACCATTGAATCTCTGGATTCGTCCACTTTTACTGCAAGTTGATTATATCTGCAGTACTCACGCTTTGGAAGAAAAAAAATGTGGCATTAATTTTGAACTTTTGATTGGAGGTGTAATTGGATTGCGATACCATACTTAATTCCACGCAATATTTATCATTCTCAAGCAATTTCAAATAACGTAGCACGAAGCATTTTTTTCTCTAATGATCATTTCACTCATCACTTAACATAGGTTTACTTTAGAAGTACGCATTGATAATTTAGTTTTCATTTCATAATATAGCTTTCTATAATACACTAAACACCATTCGAAACAATGATTATTAAAGAAATAATAACAAAACAAAAGAAAACTACTAGACACATCTTATAAGAATGGTTTTTCTTATTGTAGTATCGTTATAATAAGCACGTCTTAATTGAAATCACATTCAGAGCTCACTATGACTAAATCAAAAAATCATGTGAATTTCATAATTTATTTTGTACCTAGCAGGATAACCTGCTATTTTTTTCTTGGTTCATTTAAAATCTTTGAACCGTTTGTTTTTGTATACCTGTTAATTATTAATCCTAAACTTGTATGAATAATAAGTTGATAATGCTGGCGATGAGCGATCTACCGGTTCTAATCTTTGTAACATTAAGTTTTGAAATAGTTTTTTTATTCAATAAAATATTCCACCAAGAAGTACGTCGCAGTAAACACAGCAACAAACTTATGCATTTCCTGGTGATTATTTTTAGATAAAGCTTATGGGTATTTTCATAGCAGAATTTTTTCAACATTTTTATGTTTTCAAGAAAACTCCTCCAAACAGTATGTGAAATTTAGAGTTGATTTAACTGTGTCAAATATTTCGAAACATAAAATGTTGCATAATTTGTTTTATGTCAATTCATAATCAATTCATTATTCGACTTACCTTCTAAATCCACACTCGCAAGCCTGTCGCCCCCGCTTTGAATTTTAGCACACGGCAAAACAAAAAAAAAATGAATAAATAATTATGATATTCCTATGAAATTGTAGCGGTTCTTTTGTAACGGTTGTGCTTTTTGACATTGCGATGGTCGGTCGTCGCCTGTAAATATAAATTCGTTTCCATTTGTATCATTAATCAAACGCATTGTTAAAAGTTTCGTGCTTCTTACAATAGGAAGCAAATGTGCCTCATACGTTTTGGTGTCATTAAGAATGCTTTAACTAATGCCATGTCAGGTTAGACATACCATTATAAATCATACGTGAGCTTACATTCTAATCACCAAACTTGGTAATTATTCCAAGTTATTTACAATTTCGCAAGCACATCGAACGCGTTTTTTTTCGAAATTATCATATAGACTTTTAGACGAAAAAATTTTCGGTCAATGTTTCGTAACTACTTTTTTGCATTCAATCAAAAAAAATCCGCTCATTTTTTACTACTTAGTTTTACAATCCGCGAGATGTTGGGTCATATTTATTGCGCTAGCCAAATATTAACATTATCAATGTTGAATATTACATCAAAGATCAATTATGTTTTACCATAACTATTTCTAGTTCTCGTTTTAAGATCATGATTTATTTTAAATTATGTACAGTTAGTTCATCTTCCACATATTATTTTTTTAAACTGCACATGCCACTGTCTTTTCGAGAGGTAGTTCGAAGACAATTGTATTTCACCGAGAAATAAATTAGTTATTTATGTTCACTTTGAATTCCTTAGATAACTACTAATGTATTTTGTCTCACTGTTCACCATTTAAATTCCAGTTACGATTTTAGTGTTTGTTATTAAGGTATTCCCTCTAATATAACCAAATCTTTTTTGAATCTTTCAAATTTCATGTTGAAAATCACACCGGAAGCTTATATTTTAAATTCTCTAATTCTATATCTCTCCGTCTCCATCTGCCTGTTCGCGTGTAGTTTTCATTCCGTACTAAGCGAATCTAGACAAGTGGCACTGCCACAATTGTCTGATAATATTACCATTATATAGTAATCAACTGTACTAGAATATTTTTACCTTATCCATAATCAATAAGAATATTTTTTTAATTGTTGAAATTTCGTACGATTCCGCATGTTTTGTCTATAATGGATGCATCCGTGTGATAGAATGCATAAAAATGCTGAAAGTCGGCACCCGTTAGTTAGTGAACACTTGTGGATTTGAAGAAAATTTCAAAAATTCAAATTTAATTTTGAAATTCCAACAAGCACCTGAATTTCATGAATAGTTATAAAAAATCGGATTTTATGGGATAAGCAAAGTATACTCAGGTTCAGTTCTCGCAATCGTATAAAATATTTCATTCCGTATTTTTTTCTGCTAAATAAACAATGCACACACTTTCCGTGGTATGTAGAAAAAAATATTTTATCCATGCATATTGAAAAATGAGTAATATCAATTGGATTCCAAACGAGATTTACAAATTATTGCAATCTACTTGTTGTAAGGAAGCCCGAGAATGCAGTTGACTTATCACGTGTAAATTTTCATAATTGCATTATATTGCAAGCAACTCTCAAATGGTTTTTCGTTATATATCTTGCGTCACTGTATGTCGGACATAACCTACATAAATTTATTTCATCCGTTCATTCGCCTTGAAGATTGAGTATGACATGAAAATTGCAAATGTTAAATTGCCAATATTATAAGAAGTTCAGAATTATATTATTTAAGAAATTCATTTCATTTTCAATACAAATCTGTTATCGCACGTTACACATTTTGCTTTTAAATCACATTCATACTGTGTTAATTCTTAAAATTACTGTGTTGAAATTTCAACAATATACCAAATTTTCGTGATACTCAATTCGCTAAACATTCCTCAATTACATCGTAAAAGCGACTGAAAATAATGTATTCATAAATTTATCGCTTGATTATAAACAAAACAAATAATTTGAATTGTTGAAAGTTTGAACGGTTCCACATGTTTTGTCACTAACAACTCGAGTCTCGCCTTTCAACGTCTTTAGGTATTCTATCACAAATATACGACAGAAATGGAACAAAGGTGAATTGAAGATGCTGAGAAGCGAATCCCGGGTATTTAGTGACAACATATGAAATCGTACAGTTTCAGCAATTCATATTTGATATAAAAATTTCATCAAGCACCGTCAGTCGATATCATAAAAAAATAACATTTTATTTCTACTGTTTCTTTTTTTTCAAATGACCACTCCATTTATTCATTCGTGCGCATTACAAGTTGTTCGTTATCGGTTGAAAGGTGTGCTAGATGAAATTAATCAATTTAATCAAAAATATATTGCACGATTGATTTAATTTTACTATGCGATATAGACACAAAATATTCAATCACCAATGAAATTGAGTATTTCACTGCTTTGCTAATAGTCCCATAAAATTTTATATTCTATGTAGGTTTATTGCAAAAAATATATACAGACACTATCATGTACTTAAGTATCTTTCAGTGCTTAAAATTCTTTTATATATTAATTAGCCGTGTAGGAAGACACTCTGAGCTTTTTATAACTAGTATTCGTTGAACTTTTTGAAAAATACGTAAAGTGCCGAAGCGCGTTTCGATTGACTTGGTAATTAATCAGTGTCTCAAAGAATTTCCGGGAAGAAATCTTGAAATACTACTTTCCAGACGCGACCTTATTCCATGACAAAGAATTCTCCATTTATGAACAATCAATAACAAAATTAATCAACTCGAAAAATAGATAAAGAGATATTGGCAAAAAATGTTTCATAATTACTTTATGTTGCTGCTATTTATTTTCCTTATAGAAAAATACCCATAATGCTTCTGCCAACGGGCAACGAATAATCTTTTCGATCCTGTCACTGTTTTTAATACTCTTTTTTCACGCGTAGATCAACATATTGAAGATTTTTGATGTGAGGTATAAATTGTCAGTGATGGTGGAAAACTTTATTTTTAAATTCGATCTTAATCGCCTATGGCAGGGGTGGAGAACCTTTTCATTTCTGATTCAATACACTATAATAGTCAAAAGGCCGCAGGTTACCCACGCCTGGTCTATGGTTTAATCGCCTATAGTATAATAAGTTATAGAATCTTGGATTATTTGTTAGAAGTCATCCCGATATTTTGATGCATCTACTGAGTGAAACGAAAATCACTCTTTTTAATTGGTTACTATGTTTATTTTATAGAGTTACTATATACTACATTATTATTATATTAATATTTGTAGAAATCCGTCCATTTGAATTGTGTGACCGAAATATTCGTATATATAGTGCTATTTACTATTGATAATTTTGTCTTATAGAAACTAGGGATCGTTTCAACGATTTCCGCATTGAAAATAAATACTCCATGATATGTGGTTATAATAACACTAATCTCGATGGTAGTTGAACATTTTCTATTTTTGCGTTTACTCGCATTGTGTCGCAGAACGTTTCGCTGTAATTTACATTATGTGTGGAAGTCGATAGATCGTTTTCCAATATCATATTTCATGCATTTTGATTTTTCGAAAGATATCATGTATTTATGATATACAAAGATTATTGATGAGTGTAATAAAAATATACTGTAGTAAAATTCGTGCTGACTTCTCTACTGGGAAATATATTAATATTTTTACATTATTTAGGTTCAAAAATATTCGCACACATGTAGTTAGATGTTTTGTTCTTTTATGACCACATTTATATTATCTCTTTATAAATTGCGCTTTCACTGTGCATTAATTGAGTTGTTTTAAGCGTTGGGCAAATCTTTATCCTATCCCCACCTTTTCGGGTAGGGCATAACACCACTTTTCTCGTTTTTAATTGGATGAACTGTCACACGATACAATAGCCACCGTAAATCAAGGATAACATTGTATCCCTTAGACCCGCTGTGGCCGTTTGTATCACTTATTTTTTGGTCGCTAGCTCGTTATTTTTAAGGGCGTGGTTCTTAACAGCTTAGCGACCGCATGTTTTTTTATCGAATTTTGCGTATTGGCCGGCGATTTTGCAAAAAATTCGCCCGAAAACTGTCCTTTTACTAGATTCACTATAATTTGTGAACCAATAGAGATATCTTTACCAAATTTGATTTGCTGGCTTCTAGTTACTTTGCCCCATAAATAAATGCCATTTGAGCAGTGGATCTACACATGTGGGTTGTGTAGTCATGTGGTATAGTGAATTTTTTTTAATTTACTAAAAAAAATTTTTTAATACGTAAAATTTACTTTTTCACTTTGTTTTTTTTTTGATTATATGTTCATATATATTAGAACTCATTAGATAAACTCTATACGTCTCTCTCTCTATACTCTATATATTATATAAGTATCTATATAAAAAAAACGTTCATGGATAATAATTAATTTTGTATAAATACGTTTCATTACGAGTTGATGGGAAATATACAATTTCAATTCGTGTTTACCCCATCGATAGTTTTATATTGAATCTGAAGATGGCGAAAGGTGAATGCCGGATTATTAGATCGATATGAACCATGGAAAAGTAAGTACAATGTTCTCAAGAATTTAGCTGTAAGTAAATTATTTTACTTGAATCCATATTTGTTTTGCTGAAGAAGTGAAAAAAACAAGGTTTTCTTGCCCATACTGTACCTTATACGTATAAAAATTAATATATACAAATAATTCATATCCATCCTCATTGTTATATTGCCTGCCCTTATATAACCACAATAATATCTAAGTAAAATATAAGAACGACGATAAAATCATGCTACATATATTCAAGATAATATTATAAATACCCGCAGTTTAAAGAGCCCTGGTTCTCATGTCATCCCCGTTGCAGATGTTGTCACTCCCATTAGTTTGTTTCGTATTTTTTTAAAAGCCATTCTGAGAAATCAGGGTAGTGTGTTGCAAGTGTTTCTCAATATATAGGTAAATTGTTTTTTTTTTTTTTTTAAGTACTAAAAAAATGTGTTTTTATCATTTAAAAAAAAAAAAAAAATTTTATTCTGTCTTCTCTGAACTATCGGTAAAAACGTCGCGAAATTTTCTTTTCTCTTGCTAATCATTTATGATTATTTTTTATATTTTTATTTTTAATCATATTTATAATCATTAACATATTTTGAGGATGCATTGTCGGAGGTTTCCAGTGATTGTGAACAAGATGACGCGACGATAGTGGGATTTTTTGATCAGGACCGGTTTCGCTCATCGCGAGCATTATCAACTGATAACTGAACCTTAAAAAAAAAGATAGTGGTTCTGATTCGAGTGTACATACATTCTGTAATGAGCGAGTTGAATCCATATATGACTAAGTGGCACAGGATTTATGCAGATAATTTTTATAACAGTGTATCGCTCGCTAAAGATTTATTTTTACGTAAAACGGGACTTTGCGGGACAATTTGGAAAAATGGAGGTTTACTGAAATCTTTAAAAAATATAAAATGAAAGCCTCAAGAAACCAAGCATTCCAGAAAAGGTGAAACACTCGTCCAAGTGTGGAAAACAAATAAGAAAAGGAACATCAGAACGTTATCCACTATTCACTATAATAATGTAACATAAAAGAATATATTTCAGAAAAATATGTTTTTATTTAATTCGTCAACATAAATTGAGAACCCCTGCCACTGAGTTTGAATAGGTCATAATTAAATCAAATTAGCATTAAAAATGTCGAAACTGTTTTCGGTTAAATATTTCATAACCACCATAAAAATTCGATGTGGCTCAGTCGATAAATCAAAGGTAATGTGTAACACCAATACTACGATCTGTAAAGGGCCCCGAAATGTTTCTTGGCATGCGTATCAGTGTACACTGGACTGATGAATATCCTTGCTAAGTAGAGAAACAAACCAGATTCGATTTAAAAATAAAATCTTAACCAGAATGTAAAATTGTGTTATGAAAGATCACATAAGAAAAAAATGTACATGAATTTTTTAGGGGTATTTTTACAAAATTGTTAAGGAAAATAATAATTCAATCTTTGTTAAATAATGCGTTGATGTGTATACTACCATACCCCATTACATTTGAAATCAAACCCGATTCCAATCAGATGATTTTTCAATGGAATGGAACGGATGACGTGTAGGACGCATATATGAGTCCGCGGCCCGCAACGGAAGTTCTTCAAGGACTCAAATACGAGTCCCCGGTCGTTACACTGTTAAACCAACGTGTTTGACTGAACTCAAAATATACGAATGGGCGTTTCAACGATAATTTGATTTTATTATAAGTTATTTTTCACTGTTTATTGATACCCATTAACTATAAGCTAACTGATAATACAATTAACCTTTAGTTGATCTTCATTTGAACCTTTTTTTATTACTTGTTATCCAGACGTTGTAGGAAAATAACTGAATACCTAACCACAATTGTAATTTATGGTAAATTGTACCAAAACTTTGATCGCGGCTCCGTTCCTCTGGTGATTTGAATCCCCACACGCTGAAAATATATTCTCGAGATCGTATAACATTACAGGCTGTTTTTAAAAAAAAATGATTTGATCAATACTTGCTAGCTGAGCGAAACTGTTACTCTTTTAATTAAAAATATGTTCAGAACAAACTTTGTTTAAAACAAATAAAATAAAAAGTATTTTATTTGCCATAATCGATTATTATATTGTCAATTAAAAATTGACATCTTAAACAAATCACTTGAATACACAATGAACACGATAACTATCGCCAAATCCATATGATTTTTTTACCATTTTTCAAACTCAAAAGCAGTGAAAACTATGTCAAATCAATTTATCTATAATTAATGACAGAACTCAGTTTCTTGAATTAAATTCAAGTAGATATATTAATATTTATCTTTTCTATCTGCCAATACAATTATTGGTTGCATCTTTTGCTGCAATATCAAATGATATCATTATGTTAACATATTTGTTTTTTTGTTTGTTGCAGGTGAGTTATCTTCTTCTATCTTGAACACCATAAAGCTATCTGGCTTGTAAGTAAACTGATAATTGATAAGAAATAATACGGCGATCTTACTGCAGTCATGCATTTAAATATGCATGTGTGAATGTATACGTTTGTGTTCTCTGGGTGACAAATTCAATTATAATATGTCTGAATCGTTCAATACTGCGAATCATACGAATTCTTTACGCACATGATTGTCATAATGTAACATGTTTATTTAAAAAAAATATTCTAATGCATACTTGCAACATTTTAACAAAAATAAAAAAAATCATTTCAAAGTTTTAAATTTACTTAAGTTTTGTCAAAAATGATCTTTAAAACTGTATAGTACTCAGGGATTAACCGGTAGGATATAGCTTCCCCTTTGAAACTATCGATTCACGTCAAACTACATGTAAATTCCTACCATGTTATTTGAAACGACAATTTCAAATGTAAGCTTATTTTTGTTTTCCACGTGCAATAATTTTATACATGTTTGAATCCAGATCCGCAACTTTAGGATTGTATTATTCTATGCGTGACTAGCGCCTAATCCACATGATTATGGTAGTTTTAACAATTGCAAACTGATGATTTGTCGTCCGTGAACAGCCACTGTAAGCTTTATTGAATCCTTAATCTCAAATAGAGACGTACTGAAAAAAGTACTGTCAGCAATTTTTCGATTGTTCGAAATGTTTCGTGAATTTTCCTTTACTATTCCTTCACTATTTTGTTACTTATACGTTTGACTGAAATTTGGTGACCACTCACTCACCCCGAATATTTCAAACAAGCTTGTCAGAAAATCTGTTCAAAATATACATGAAAATGGTTGTCAAATATTAATTTTTATTTACTTTCCTTCAGTCATGGAATGTTGGAATGGACAGAACTATGAAAACTCGTAATATTTTTCCTTGTTTTTCGCTTTTTATTTTTATCTCGAACTTAATTTTAATTTTGATATACGTCGTCGAGAAAATTAAGAATACGTTCAAAAGAATTTGAATGTAATAGTTCGCAACTTAAAAAGTTGTCAGTGTATTGGTAAGTGAATATTTATGAATACTTACGTATTTAAATTGACTTAATCCATGATCGGTGCATATAAAACGACCGTCTGCCACCCACAATATGAAGAGCTTGATCCTCAACTCACCCAGACGAATAATTTACCGCTCTTTGTGTCTGATGCATTTCTCGCATCGTTGTGACCGTTCGGTGCCTCCTAATTAGTAAGTTTACAATTCGTCGAAGAGCTGTTTTATTTCCATGATCAACGAATAATACGACGTGATGTGGAGATTCTCGATCGGTGCTGTTTTTATTTGCTTGTCTATTTCTCGGAATAATGTAATATTATGTACGAAAACTTAAATCTCTTTTTTTAAATTTATTTGGCTTCTAATACAAAATTACAGATGAATTAAATAATTTATTATAAACATTTTAGTGGACAAGATCAATATAGCCGGCTTCTTAATAATTGTCAAGAACGATTTCTTCCGATGGACGATGGAATTTTTGTTGTGCATAATTTCAATATGCGTTGAAACAAAACTCAATTATTGTTATACTCGTTTAACAGATCGGGCGTACTGCAGAGAGAAGTAAGATACTTATAAACGCGCGCAATTCAGAGAGATCGTAAAACTACATATTTTTACAATTGCACATTCCACATTTTAAAAATTGCACCAATTTCACTCAGCTATTGAAAACATCAACTGAGTAAACATGTACTACTAGATTTATGAATTCTTCAGTCTTGTTACCTCTTTATTGTACATTTTGGATTCAAAATCATTGTTTCATTCCAAGGATTGAAAGTAAATAATCTTATTTTTTCGAAATCTCCTTCGATGTTAACATTTATTTATTTACACCTGTACGAAACCTACTCACATAATTCCTGATAGATTTCTTGCTGTTATTATAACACAGAGCGATTAATTCACTTTGGGCCCGGTAAAACGTTGTGTGTATGATAAACTAGATTTGTAATTAAACATTCCTTTTCGACGGGTTTTCCCATATTCCCTGAGGTTTGAGAAATATAGACAATAACAGATGGGCGTAGCGGCTCTTGCGCTTGTAATGTTGTTGACCCAAAAAATATACCGGTAAAGGTTCTCAATTCACCCATACATGCTCGAGGTACAACTCAAATAAATCCAGGTCTTCAGACGTAAACTTCCTCGACGTTGCATCCTCGATTTTACACGTAACACAAAAGCGTTGTTAAATACGCGTGTTACTTTGACTGGTGTGTTCGTATATCGTGCTAACAAAATACTCCCAATTATCAGAGTATTTCGATCCTTCCTAACATAAACTATCTCCTCGTCAGCGATAAATTATTCTGTTCAATGAATGTACAAAATAAGTAGTTTTCCCCATTGTATTATGTTAACTTTATTTAGCGAACTGTCGTCATCCTCCTATAAGGTGTCTCAAAAAAAATATCTTTATTATTTACGTTACCTGATCACATAATTATTTTTTTAATTCAATGTATTAACGCATATAATGATTTAAGCCTTCGTTTTATATTTCTGGCAACAAGTCACGTATGCAATTATGTAGCGAATATTTATTATAACTTCTCTAAGAATCATATGTATCGTATTTAATGTGACTGAATTCGCATTCCCATTGCCATGAGGTGCAAAATAGCTTTGTCATATGTCACTGCACATATACCATAGCTTGCTGTTTCCCTGTGCAGAGTTATATTATGAAGTAAAAATACATTCCTATTCAACTATTCGACGTTAAAATGTTCGTTTTAGTAACGTTTTTCTTCGTATCTTATTTTATCTCACTTAAAGAGTTCTCGGAGTTACCTATCTGGTGAATTAGTTAAACAGCCCCTCGTCGACCTTCAACTTTACAGGTCGTCGTGTTGACCCTTTAAAGAAACATCGCCGCGTAGGCAGGTTTCATCTCGAAGGCGGCGTCTTTATCATAGGCATGTGACTCTGAATTTAAGCAAGGGCGTGACAACACCAATTCTATACAATGGATACGGAATCAATATCTTACACATTTAAAGTTTATGATTCCAAATTTCAGCAATTCAAATTTTATCAGTATGACGGGTTAATTTCGGGTTTTGATTTGTATATTGAATATTAATTTGTTTTTCCGGATTTGTGAATCCATCATAATATTAGGAGATATAATATACATTATTGAATGCCATAATTGTATATATGGTCACCCAACAAACAAAAATAATATTTCATTTTCGGTTCATTGTAGGTTTTTTTTTAACCTATTATTTTTAAACGTAATTTAAGTCTTCTCGATAACAATATGATTATGATGTCAAGATAGAATGCCTGAAGATACCGAAAGGCGAAACCCGGGTCGTTATTGACAAAACATCTGGAATCGTACAAAGTTGTCACAATTCAAATTTGATATTGAAATTCCATCAAGCACCTTTAGCCGATATCACAAATTATATGTAGATAGAACGAAATATCCCTTTGTCTGAGGGTGTTTGGTGGAGCAATTTCATTTTAGATTTTTTTCAATATTGTCTTCATGTTTCCGAAAAAGATTTGATTGTTGAATTCACTCTTATCGATACAATAATATTTGTTCAAATGTGTCGCTGGTAATCCCATTGCGGTATGAATTTAATGGTTTAACAACTCCCATTGTTATATTGTATATCCCCATTGTTCCATTGATATAATCGCCACCCTAATTAACGTAAACGTCGACCATACGTTGCCCGCCTCGAATGCTCGTCGACATTTTAACCGCTCGTCTTCTTTTGACAGGACGGGGCTTTATCGCGTTCAAATCCACTCGTCGGACGCGTCTAGTTGAAAACTTGAAGACTTTACATGTTAACATCAATTAGCGAGGTTGACACGTCACACATAGTGACACTGATCGATGTCTCCTCTTTCGATAAGCACAGACTAATGTGTTTTTTTTTATAATCATTTTATTCCTCAGATAAGATACTTTTCAATGTGGTACATAAGGAAGGCACTGCGGCACAAATATGTTATGATTTATCAACGCACCAACTGTTTTCTGAGTATCACCACGGACGAATCTAAATCTTCATTGGTTACTCTATTTTTTTTTTTACGAAATACTGTTCATTGATTGCGGTATTTTTTGGCTTTTATGAAAATTTATTAACCGATACTGTCATTTTCTATCTAGTCTATTGAATGTAGATAACAATATTATTTCAACTGTAAATAATTATGTGATTTGTTTTTACCAGAGCTGAAACATTTTATCGGTTTTGGATTTTTTTGGCCTCATATTTCATCTCTCTTAGTTATTCTCTAAAAAAAAAACATGACACATTTCACTCATTTAAATATGTTTATTTTATCTACTCACCATATTGGAGTTCTAGAGAGCCCCGACTTCTGTAGCATAGCTTTGATTTGATGTGTTGTTCCGAATCCAAAACTCCTCTTACACACACACGCACGTCAAAAATTACACCTCTCGTCCTTCGGGCATAGAAAAGGTTTAGTTTTACATTTCGAATTTGATTAAAATTTACTCCTGTTTATGATTGTGCCATTTCGCGTCTGTTTGACCGGAAAACAAAACATTTTCAATTGTACATAAACATAGCGCTGTAGATTAGGAGATTAGGAGTGCGCATGGGTTTTTCTAAATTTTCTGAAAATTCCGAATCAGTATCTGTTTCATAATGGAATTGAAATCAAACTACGGCATATGCTAATTAAATTAGTAGGGTTATAGTAAAATTTTACTTCATAACGTACTGCAATAAAACGACTTTGTGGATATGAGTTGAATAAATCATTGTTATCGTGAGCATTGTGTTTACATTCATGAAATATATTTTATTTTAATATATAATGTCGAAATCGAAAGTTTATTACAATTTAGAGACACATTCAAACATCACCGTACCACGTGCTCTGCCCGCATTTTGATTAAACTCGGCGCTTATCCAATAATTTTACCATCCAATTGTTTCATCTTCCGTGTTCATTGTATGTTTAATATTTGGGTCCTATCTGCTGTAACTCGTCAAGCAAGAATGAAATAACTTGCCCTTATTCGGAAGGAATAATGATTGTACTGGAGCCGAAACTCGAGAAACTAGAATGGCCGACGAGCGGACCCACGGCACGCTTGTCCTAAATTAAATCTCTGCGGCCAATTTTATAATTACGTGACGCGGAAGCGAAATCAGTAATAACCATGTAATTATAAGACTTTTACCGCAGGATTTAGTTCTTTTCGCGTGTGTATACCGCTATCGTATGTTTTCATGCGTGACATATAGCATGTGGAATTTGGATATCAAATCGAACAATCGGTTAGATTTACTACTTTATAAAATGCCAATACATTTGTGCTTCTGGTATATTACAGTGATATAATTTATAGTTTTCAACATTATTTCAAGACAAATAACCCGTGAATATATGAATGGGATACATGTGTTTGAATTCATAATTTTGTTGCTAAGTAGTTTGGGATTTGTGGGTTTACAAAAATTAGCTGCCTGCAATAAGAAAGACTTTATTATTTTTTACGATACTCTACACATTTAAACGATGATCACTTGGTTTCAAAGCATCTGAAATACTATTATCTAATCAATTAGTCATTACGATATGGAGGAATTGATATCGAATGATTGAATCGAATCTCCAATGTATTATGTCTTCAGCACGGTCTGTTAAATTCGCAACAGTGACTCGGTTTTGCATGTATTTCGTTACGAATTGCCTAAACTTTCGAAGCCCTAATATATTTTCCCACAAACGATTTATTTGTTATGTCTTATGTCCTTTATTATGGGTAGATTTTTGCTTAAAGATCAAATTCCGTTAACATGCGAAAAACACATAATAATATAATAGTATTGTCATTTCGCTTTAGAATTGATTCATCGCGTTCAATTTTAGTTCACGTTTACGTCGCTGTATAAAATCTTATGACAGACTCGAAGCTAAAAACATTGAACAAAAAGAATTTTATTAGTAAAAATAATATATATTTTCGATCCACTGCTTTTTAAATGGAACAAAAATATGTGTACACATATCACGATAGGAACTTAGAAATATTAAAAATTCCAACGGGTGACTTAGATCATATTGATTTAGATCATGTGAAGAGATCATTCCTAATATTATCAAAAGTGATAAATTTTTGATTCCGCTTTTTGTAACATGACTAGGAAAACAATCAATGTTTTTTTTTTTATATCAAAATGTATTTTTCTTTTCTCAGTGGATTTAGAATCTGATGGTTTTAGTCTTGCATTTGAAGAAATAACAAATTTATGCTGTTATTCTTCGGATAATCTTCAGTTATGTTAAGGTTGACATTATATCTCGTATTGATGACCAAGCTTTGAAATTTTATATTTCAAAAACTATCGACAAAAAAACTGATCGCAATCAGAGTCACTAAAGCGAATAAGCTGTCGCATTTCTTTTTCAAGATATTATATATCTTATACCTGCTTTATAGTTGATTTGCTGCTTGGGATGGCATTTGTTTTACGTTTGTTCTAGCATTTAACATCATTCTAAAAATTCGCCTTAAATTTTTACCATAACGCGACTTTACATAATTCTGTATTTTCACCGATCAGTTGGTAATGCCAGTATTATTTATATTAATATTCGTCTGTTAGTGAAATCTTCGTAGTATTATATCTATAGACATTGTGCATATGAAAAGTCGTAATATCGATAACGCGTGCATCGCGTGCACAACCTGTCGGAATTGTGTCACCGCATTTGGTTTCCTAGCCGTAAAAATTGTGATCTATTATTATATTGGCCCTTGGCCCACTCGCGTAACTAAACAAAATATCATATTATGTGCTTGTGTGTCAAAAAGAATTCACAAAAAGAAAAAAAGTTTAATATTGCTCATAAACACAATTCCATGAAATAAACTTTGCCTTCATTTTAGGTATTCTAAAATGAAGGCAAAGACTTGAAAAATATCGCATTCCCTACCTGGATTATGAAATATCTTCAATTTGACAAATCATTACCTCTTTTCATATCATTTTAATTTCACTGTTTACCACGCAAATCCATTAGGAAAAGATAATTCTCAAACATTTGCTAAGCTTTGATTCGAATTCTATCATGTATGTTAACTTTACAAACGTTACGTTCATTGGTTTCTTAGAGATTCGGATGTTGATTCTGAAGACTGCGCAGTTTCATGAAGCATTTAATAAATGACGCCTGTCGTACGAGCTTAATACATTTTTTATTTGCTTCGACGTTTAAATCGTATTGAAAGTGCTAACTTATTTCCATTTTTTATAGTCACTTCGGTGACATTTAGCTAAAATCATAAGTTTTAATCATCAACGCAAAAGTTTTTTCATGCGAAATAATTATCGGTCTTTATTTATTTTAACACAAAAAGTACCCACTTCACCGTGCGTAAAACTTCTTTGATTATCTATTGTTAATAATTTTCGTTGATTTCAATTTTATAATATTTGTTTCCACGACATTAGTCAAAATATCAATGTTATGTTGAAAATCGTTTATTTATGACAACACAAATAGTGCTTCATTCGTATAATGTATACGTAATACTATTATTAAGTATTTAACGCCGTTTCTATTCCATATTTGCTATCCTTTAAGAGGTTATATATACATGCTTTCATTTATCGAAACCGGTTTATAAATAGCCGCTACATGCCCCATCGCCAGCTTTTTGTAAAGCGCTTTCTCGTGCTGATTGTTGATATACGGAGCTTTTGTTTACGCTGGCAGTAGTCGAGGCGTCGCGCCGCTGATAGACAAACAGGCGCACAATGATAAAGTCACGGCTCGTGTACAGCCTACGGAACGTACGCTTTGTTAGCAGCCTGCCAGCGCTTTTCAAAGAAACATGACTTTTATTTAACACATCGACCCGGGAAACGCTCGATCAAAGACTCCGGCGCTGTTAAATTGTGCCTAATTAATCACTCCACGCATTGTTGGCTTATGACGTGTAGTTTACAGCAGGTGCTATCGGTTGCATTTATGTACACCCAAGTGATTCATTAATTCACGATACTACTGTTTTATCACTCGATCAATCCCATGACTTACGTTTACAGATGAATTTTGTGGAGTATAGTGCGATTCCCAACATTAAAATTGTATATATATATATATATTTAATTTGTATACATCCTTATCCAATATTAGCAAAACGCCTGCTACAAAATGAATTAAACTTGCAAGAAAAGGGTTAATTACATCGCTTTAATATTTTTTGGTATACATAACAAAATAAACTTAACCAATCATTGTTCACATGCGGTTGCCTTTAATAGTCGATATATTAATGAATCTCTTGTGAAAATATATATCTTGAATGTTATTGAAGACTTTGGTAAAATGAAGGACGTGTGTTGGGGGGATTGTGTGTTAAATATTTATAAGCGTTTTGACAATAGCCAAGGATTCTCTTTTATAAATTTATACTTCGCATGTTCGATTAGACATTGACGTGTTCATATTAATATTAAAATATAATTATTGTTATTGATTAAAATCCAATCCATGCACAGATAAAAAAGAGTTGATTAGCTCTTGGAAACGTTGCCGTGTTTGAAAATATATTTTATCATTACCTTCTTAAATATTAAACACGAGTATCTACTTCAACTTAAAAGTTTTTTGTGAAATTATATAGTACATTTTGAAATTCGAAATTTGCTATAATTTAATTTCCTCGTGATCATTTAAGTAACTTGTATTTTTTAATAAATGTCTATGTAATTTTTTACATTCCTTCCTGTAGATTTTTTCCGTGTGTGATATCATTCCGTTCTTAATTTATCATCTAATTTCTTATTTAACATGGTATTTGGGATTATCTTTGTACTGGCAGTATTTCTTGATTCTGATCTACCGGATGAATTTCTCCTCGTAATAGTATATATACTAGTAATAATATTCGTCCGATATTTCATTTCACTTTTATTCACCCAATTCAATTTTGACGATTGGGGTATGGTTAGGCCATGTTCGACAGTCTAAATATAAAATATACTATACAGCTTACTAATGAATTGTTAGATTTTTCATGATATATATATATTATGTAGTGAATCTATTTCACAAGTAATTAAAGAAACATCATTTTCATATAAATATAATTTTCGCTTCTTTTCGTGATTGCTTATAATAATTGTTTATCTCCTCGATCTCTTTTTGGTGACCAACAGTACTGATACACGTTGTAGGCGTAGTAAAATTTAGCATGCATTACAGCAGAATTGCCAAATTACTTTGCGAAATAAATTAACCGTTCAATTTCGCAATGCCACTGTTATCCAATTTGTCTGTCAATGTACATTGTAAATAATATAATCTGGACCTGATTAAATTATGTAAATTCTAAAATATAGACCTAGAGCGGAACGCCGGGCCGATCTGGCTTACACAAGCCAGCGTGGTTACAGACGAAGTGGCTGGTCGTGATACCGCCTCTCATTTTGCAAAATTAAACCCGTTCCAAATGATCGCGAGATTTGCGCAATTGTCTCACTGCGATGACTCAAGTCTTGAAATTATAAATTAGCAAGAATTTTCATCGCGAAAATTTCTTCTCTGACTGTTATTGCTGGGTAAATAAAATTTAACTGAGCGAAATAAAGTGAAACAAGCTCGTATTTACTTACTGCGAGCCGTCGGTTATTAACACTTTTTTTTCTTCTGTCCGTGGCAACTGCTTGACTTTTGCGTTTACCTTGACTTCGGCTTTGTTGGTTTTGCAGTAGTTAAGTTTTTTAAGCAACGTAATCATTGCTTAGCAAGCTCACATTTTCTGGCTTAATTCTGATTTGATTGTTTTAATTTATTCTTATACATAAAATGCATAGCACAAGCTAAAAATTTTCTCAACTCACTTTCATATAATTGGGTGGGATTTTCCTATTTTAAGTGGTGTTTTTTTTTTCATAATTACATGAGAATGATGTTCAATTTACACAAAAACACCACTGTTCCATTTTTCATTTATGGAGAACAGTATCGGAATTCCGTCGGGAAGTTGATTTTTCCAATCGATACGCAGATACGTGGCGCCAGTCATTTTAAAATAGTACGGTCCTTGTCGGTTGACAATATGTACATACTTAAATAAACTTATAGAAAGTTACGTTTCGTTGATTAACCATTTTCTTTTTATTGTTAATATCATAGCTAATAAGTCGTCGGCAAAAATTATATTTTAACAAAAGAAAAAGTTTTTGACCGGTCGCCGATTTCAATCTAATTATTCTGGCATTTAACGAAAATAATTGCTAATATAATCCGATTTCAATAAAAAAAACTTAGCATTCGTTGGCTATTTCAGTAAGGTTTGGCTCGTTTCTAATATCTCCACCCGTACATTCAACTTTCCCAATTTTCCGCTTTCGATGCTAGAAAAAAATGAAATTAGTACTGCGGCCGTTCACCCTCGTATTACGTCAATACTACTGGCCACATACACTCATTTATAACGCGGTCCCTCTAATAAACGTAGGCGTAATAGAGCCTTTCAAATAGTCCAAACCGTTTCGTAGTAGGCCTTTTTTTATATCCGTCATACAAGAGACGCATTGTTTGCTGGCGTATTGATTTTCCCATTTGATACCATGGTATGTTTTATTTCACATCAACCGATGCTAGAATTTGACACAAAGAATTTATGGCAGGCATCACTTTGATTACATAAAAGTATCACTTTGATTACATAAAATTTTACTGTTCAATGTTCCGTATAGAACTAGAAGTTGTTTCCATCTTCGATTGCGTAATTATTACGTTAACTTTCGTGTACTAAAAATATCACTGATCTCTAAAAACCCACTGATATATGACTTCACAAAGTCGTTTATCTATAGATAAAACTTATAACCTAGTGTGATAGCTAGGAATAGATTATTTCGCTACGTTTTTTTTCTGAAAATAAGTGTCTTCCAGTAAGTTACTTTGAATTCATTCTTTATTGATTAGATATTCATATCAATTTTCTTTCGTACTAGCTGGAAATAATTCGAATCGTTGATTGGCACCAATTGAGTGAAGTAACTTGTCAAGTAAAAATGTTTTTACGTCATAGCGTTTTAGGTGCCAGCGCATTTATAAATCCATTATTTGGCAAAGGCGGCGTACACAAACCCCGCCTATACTTATATACCCCAGAAACATAAAATGTCTCATATTAAATTGCAAGTGAGATATTTTAGACAACCTGGTGAGTTTCTCAATCTCAAGTTTATAATTCTTTTTTCTTCCGCACAGTATTATCGTATGTATAAGGTTACACATCGAAAATGTTTATGAGTACGGTTATTATATATTTAAATATTCATTACATACAAAAAAAAGTATCAAACTGTATTTCTTATCATTAGTGAAGAGTTCAAAATCCAGTCAAAATTCCGTTTTGAATGGTCACCCAAAGTGTTACAAATATATTTATATAAAATCTTTGAATCATCAAACCTCAATAATAAAAGTAAAACATATTGATTGAATTGGCATTCACTTGGTAGAACTCCATTATAACACGGTGAAAAAATAGCAATGTATTTTAGTTCTACAAAATTATTTTTAACAAATATAGTTGATAGCTATTTCGGCTCACGCCATCGTCAGAACTATACTTATACTAACATTTGCTTATCTATATATAGCTGTGCAGAAAGGCACACAACACATCCTCTCTCCTGTTCCAACGGCCTAGCTTGTTACTTTAACACAATGACACTAAATTTTCAAAATTCTAAATGAAACAATATGTGTCTATGACAATAAGATTATATGTGGGACGGAAATGATCCTTCTGGAAGTAAATCAGACCACCCCTTTGTGCAACGGCTGGACAAGTGGCGATACTATTATGTTAGTTTGGTCGTTAAGAATCCTTTGTGATAATTGGTGTCTATTGATTTCTAGCTGTTCTAAAGCCGTCATTCTCCGACCCTTATTACAAAGATGCAAACATTTAGGGGCTGAGTTTGAATTTATATTATGGGATTCATTAATAGCGTGATAAGCGAATTGTGAATCGTTTTTTTTTTATTGTTGAATGATCTTACATGTTCCTTAGCTCGAGTAGATATACTTCTACCTGTCTGTCCGATATAAACGGATAAACATGAGCCACAGGACATTTTATAAATACCGCTTCTGTCCAGTTTATTGATTGGATTGGTTTATTGGATGAAAGTAAAACCTTTAATGAAATAAATAAAAGAGCGTTTTCTATTAATTATTTTCTTATATTAATTCTTCCTCCAAATATTTATGGCATAATTATTTCCGGTCTGTTACATTTTGCCTCCATAATAATGTGTTCAACTGTAGTATTGGTAGTACAAAAAAAATATTTTTAAAATTGTTATTTTATTAGTTGCGGTTTTATTTGCACTGTCGTTAATAGCTGTGGAGCTAGTTTGCACTCCATGCAATAAACATATTCACTTTTCAAGTCTAGCTTGACCGCAGGATTAATCTGTTTGCTCGTGAGCCCATGTCACAATTTATTATGACTAATAATTTATTTCAATATGGCATGAGTTTATGTAAGTCGATATTCAATTCAACTGCTTGAATTTAGTTAAAGCTCGTGATTCGGCATCAAAACCATAGACAGCGTTAACCTATCGGTTCCCATTAGGAGTAATAAATTCCTTAAGTAGTATAACTACTCATTGCCTATGATACTTTCTCGTTTCTTAAATTTAGAAAAATCTCTCTGAAACCTGATTTTTCATGTTTGTTTTGTTTAGCATCCAATTAATGATTGAAAAGAACGTCGACGATATGCATGCACGTGATCAAATAAAGTATTTGTTCTTCTTCACAGAATGGTTTACTTTTTGACGTACATGCACATGCGCGTCTCATTATTATTAACGAGTCATCGAATATTTTTGCATCGTTTTTGCATATTTATCCTGTTAATATATTTTAATTGCTTAAGTCGAGGTAGCTACTTATTTGACATCGATTGAGTCTGTTTTTTTCAAATGCAATAAAATATCTAGCAACACATAAACTATATATTTCAAAGCCGGTTAAATACCATTTTATGGTGCCTGATAGGTAATTAAAATGAGATGCTTCACACAGAATTTAATCTCATATTAGCGGGATACTTATAAAATTTGAATTGAGACAGTGATATCCACTGGTTTACTGCTGAATGAATGTCATTTGAAAAAAAACGCTTCACAGATATGCATTTTATTCAATTGATCCTCACTTTACTAACTTCTATACTTCTTTCTTCTATTCTTCACACATATATAAAATAATTTAATTTATGTTATGTTTCTGAGTGGAAGTCAGTTTCCAATAATGTCGCGATCGAACAAAAAGGAAAATCATAATTCAAACAGTTTTGGTTCTAAATTGTTTTATTATTTATTACTTAAATACCTAATGTATGAAGAAAGCTTTTTGCAATTTCGAAGCGCTTTATCGCATTGTAGATATTAATCTGTCATATAACTTCAAGTTTCTAACACCTTGCACATATAAGGGATTTCAACCATTTTTTAAATATCTTATGGTGGTATTTGACTTCTTTTTTCAATAATTCCAATCTTAAAAAAATATTAACCTCTGATTTTTATCTTTACAAAATTATTCAAACAAAAGATGGTAAAATTTGTTTTATTATTTTAGAAATACAGCCTCGGTTTTTTTTTCTAAACTTATAGACATATGGATTAAGCTTACCGTATACACTATTCTTTTATACCTCATTTACCCGTGTGATTGGCTTACTTTTTAATAGCCTTAATTTCAATTATTTTCTCCAATTCGGTCAATGCACGGCGTATTTTGGCTTCTCGGTTTGATCTCTATGCGATATGTAGATTTTATATCGCCGTTTGGTAGCTTTCGTTCACTGACCTGCCTTACGTAATCGGGGTGTATCGAGGGATTTTTTTTTTGCTTTTGTTTTGTTTCGAAATCCAAAGCGATCTCTCTTTCTGTCGAGCCACCAGCGGCGGATATAAATCAATTCCGTTTCAATTATTCTACAACTTAATTTCGCAGGGTGTCAGATACCCGAGGCCTGTAATAATTTTCGTCGGGCAATACAACCCTTCGACGTATTTTTCGTTTTCATTTATAAAATTTCGATATGAATACGTACGTAATGAATGAAATAGGGAGACTTTTAGAGCAATTTGAATGACCTACATACGTCACATATTTGGTCAATAATGTTTTCCTACATCGTACAAATTAACTTCTCCCATGCCATAATGTAATCCTTGTACAGAATAAACATTTTTAGTTTTGTGTTGTTTAAGTTCTTAGCATCATTTCAGTTTCTAAATTACCTAATTTTGTAGAGTTTAATTAACCTAATTACTTTATATATGTGTATGTTAACTTAGTACTGTATTTATTTATAGCTTTAATTATTGTCAACATAAATGAAAAAACAATCTGTCATTAAATAGCTAATAAAAAGTGAGATTTTTTCCGTTATTTCTTACTAAAAAATAATTTCATTTTTGTGATTGGTTGCACTCCTCATTGTTGATTTTTAGCATGACATATTTATAACAAAACTACCACAGAATAGCTGTCAAATCCATTTAAAATTTGTCCGCACGCGTATTAGAAAGTTCCCTAATAACAAAAGAGTGAATGTTTGATTTTCGGAGTAGATAATACAACTTGAATCAAATAGCCTTTTCTTGATGAATATCTCATTGCTAAGCACCTTGATCGACCTCACTATACAATTGATCGCAACATTTCTTTCTACTCAGTTCTTATTTGATCGAAGGTTCTATCATTATTCCGTATGCGTTTCAAATAATCGCTTGCGTAATTAATTAATACCCTCTCGTATTTTAATCTGGAACAAGAGTATTCGTGTCGCCAGTCATTTTTTTAAAATTATTTTTTGTTTCGCCACCATCATCGACTGTTCTTGAATACTAGCTTTGATACCCGGTTTCGATAAAGCTGTGATATATGCGGTGGAAACCGACGCCAGGCCCGCGATATATTTGTGCATTATTTCTGCTTCGCTTCCGCGATGTAATTCCATAGTCAGTTATCTATGCGATCGCGACCCTCTTGGCTAACGTCCAAATATTATAAGACCGAAAGAGCTTTCCTTGTCCTACAATGTCTAGTTTTATTTGACTTTTTCCCCTCTAAGCGTTTTCCAGTTCGAAAAATTCGCCGATGTTTGTTTGTCAAATGAGTTTTATTTAAAATCGGATCAACGCTTTCAAAAATCATCAAGTATGTTCTTAAAAGACTTATTCTTAATCGTGATTACAAATAACATAATTTTTTTCGAATGTATGTAAATAAAACCATTCTCAATTATGACATCCATCATGACGAATGTATGTGAACAGGCAATATACTAAATGGAAGTCAGTCTCTCATTGGTTCTAAGATAAATTGACCTTTCATTCGTTTGATACACGTTCAGTACAAAGTTTAGTAGAAAACTAAAACCTAAATATAAAATATTTTCCCTTTTTTTCTTCCGCAGCAAGAGCGTACTGAAAATTGAGAGGTATAATCTTACATAACGACCACTTTAAAAACGGCCCCTTAAATTGAACCATTATTTCAATCCTTGATTTGTAGTGATAATCTGTTAGATAAATGATTCTCTATTATAGTTTCGAGTGTTCCGAATTAATATCTGCACGTTTAGTTTCTACACATGATTCATTCTATACGTTATTTTTGCTTGTGGTTTGAATTAATATGGAATTATTTTGTCGTGTTGTTTTTAAAACCGGTCCCAACACGCCCTCAAATAGCTATCTAATCAGCTGCTATCAGCCGACTTCGCCATTGTGTCATCGTGTGGTCCAAGCAGACAATCAATGTTTCGAAACTAAATGAGCGCATCACGTCATATCGCACGGATTACTGTAACTATTCTCATTGTTGCCTACCTATTTTATTTTTTAACAATCCTCCATGTTAAGTTTGTTAGTATCTATTACGTATCCGTTGTAAAGAATAGTTGTTATTTTGCCTTGTGTGATTTATCATTTTTTTTTCATTGTGAATATCCAAATTTGACATTTCTGCCTCACCAGCTGCTTCGTTCCCGTTTGATTGATTCTATTGTGCTTTTTTTTCTCGAACGTAAACCTCGAAAGCTCAATATATCATTGGCAATAAAATAAGTTACACATTTCTTTTTATTTCCACTGTTTTATGTTTCTTCAGTAACAAATTGTTTTTTTTATATATAATATTATAGTACACACCAGCAAAGTGGTTCTGTAAGGCTCCTTATATTTTTAACGATCTCAGTTCATGATGTTAACAGCAGTTTAAAGATTTTATTAAAAGTACTATAAAAACAAAACAATGAAACCTTTGCATTTGCTATTTAAGTGTAGATATAAACGGGTTCGCTTGAGATGATTACTGTTTTCTAACGTCCCTTTTGCAGACAAGAGTTTGTCGCTCAAGTTTTTCGAAGATTCTTTTTTCAATAAACTGCATTTCTACGATTATTAATACTTTGTTTCATTGGGTATAATTAAAAAAAAACTTACGATTGAAAGATACCCACACTTTTTTTTGCCACTAACATTTTTTTATATCTTTGTTTCTACGCCTGAGACACATAATATGTATAGCACATCTTTGAATCTATGTGTTTCGTGATACACCTAGTAAGTGCTCCACCAAATTCGTCGCGTGAGCTGAGCACTATCGTGGGCGAAGCGTTTGCAAATCAACTGAATAATATATATATATTTGCACTAGTGAATGTGCCGGGGAATCTTTGAAATTTATAAAGGTAAAATCATGTCACAAACGCGCTGCAGACGCAGTTGCGCTCGCGCGACTACTTTTGTCGAGCGTGTTATCGTTATGCACTTAGCGTGTACATACAGTACACAGTTTTCATATGATTACAAAACACGATGGACTCCATTGCTTGATGTTGCCTCTCGTTTCTATTTATTATAAGTTGAAAAAGATTCTCTCTCACCGATTAACATCACCCCTTTCAATCATGTTACCAAGTTTTGTTATTGTAATATAATCTTTGGGCATATACAATATTAAAAGACAGCGAGGAGACATTAGTTTTATTTTTCAGGCACGTATATCTGAAATAGGTTTTCATTCTTAGGGGTGAAACATTTTCGTGCGAAGCAATAGTAGAATTGATAATAATATATAGGAATATTTTACTCAATTTAATGAATAATAGAATTAGCTTCAAGCGGCTCCACACGTACATAAATTAAGAAAAAAACATGTTTGTTTTAGCAAATGTATTTATGACAGCGGTGGTAGTTTTTAGTTGAATACGATTAAAAACATACAATCTATAAAAATCGGACATTGCACAGTTTTCACGTGCAGTGTGTTTAATCTTCACGATTTGCAAATCATACGATCTTGAATGGTTAAACATTTGTATGTATTTTATAATTTAATTGAAAAAGCTTTAGAGATGGGTTGAATGGGGAAAATTGAACCGTCAGACTTATCAAATTTTCTGTGGCATGTTTTTTACTTCCGGCGACAGCTTCTATCCATTTTATAGCCCTTTGAAATAGCAGTTGTTAATCATTTTCATTGTCAACCAATCTGAAACTAATACTATTTAGTTTTCAAATTGTTTTCGTCATCGATGCGTAGTTACTCTCAAAATAACAATTAGCAGTCATCATTGTCATACCGCGCTGAAATTTCATGTGGGTGTATCAAAAGGGTGCGCTACCAATAGGCAAAACGTAGCGTGTTAGCTCGCACGTCGTAAATCAAAGCTTTGTTGAATTTCGTCGCGATAAGTTCCGTCCGTGAGACGGGTGAAGTATGCGCGCATCCCAGCCATTCTGCGACGGATTCCCGCACGTCAATTTATTTTGCTTTACTTTACATACGCGGATTTACGGCGAGATCATTTTCGAATTATCACAATGGGGGAGTGTAGCCCGTGGAAGTTATTGCGCGGAAGCACGTTCTCTTTGGACGATTCAAAAAGCGAAAGACGTCGTTTTATATTCGTCGCAGGGTCGTTGGTATGTCCGAAGGTTTGTCGGCACCTATTCCTATCCCTATCCCTTGTGCAATTATTTACATAAAATGGTCATTATTTGAGCACTAAAAAAGAATTTATTAGTATTTTTCCAGCTTCTTGAAGTCCAAATTCACTATTTTCTTTTTAAATTTCAAGAAAATATAGGCATTTTCTTTTTAAAAACTTTCATTAACATGATTTTCCAGATGCTTTATTAGAACGGAGATAGTTAGTGAATGATAAAGTAAATAATGAATTATTATTGATTAGTGTAAAGTAAAACATGACCAGTGAGTATGAAATTAATATCATATATGTATCTACCTTTCCAGAAGCCCTTTCTTCCCTATCAACAGAATGTCAAGTTAAAATTTACACCTAAGATGCATTAAGTGATTTAATCACCAATTGGATAGGGTCCAGATATAATAGTTAAATATATATATATATAACATTCAATATACTCCAGGACAATAAAAAAGCAGATTTTATTTTCAAAATATGTTATATTGGATCGATGATAATTCGTAATGTTTTTTCGTTTGCAAAAGAATACTTATTTCATTTTTGTAACCAATGAATTTTCCAAGTATCGAAATTAATTGAGTTATTTTCCCTCGTTCCTCATATTTTCTTGCATCCTTTCTTTAGCATTTTTTTCTTTTTTTTTCAATAGATGTCGTCTGTTGCATCTGTTGAAGCGTCGAATAACTACATAATTGTTTCCGCTCTCTTTCATAACTATTCGAGACGCAAACCGTTTTATTTTTCTTTTAGTTACGTCTACCATTAGCCACGAATATTTGCCGCGAGGTGGCAGCCTTTTTTGTATAATCGTCTTTTAAATACATAAAAGCATAATTGAAGGAAACAAGATTTTTTAAAAGTTACAAATTAATATTTTTGCCTTTTTTCACATTTATATTCTCTTAAATTTTTATTTTTTATTTATGGAATTTTTTTTTTCTTATGATGCTCTTTCTATCTGACTCTAGATGTCACTATGTACATACTTTTTTTTATTGCTTTAATAATTGTGATTATTAAAGCAATAAAATTAATTATTACGATATTATCCATTTGGTATAATAAATCTTTTTGTATTGTGTAATTGGTTTTTCAGAGCCTATAACTATCTTTGAAATTAGGATGTGAATATTTTAACTTCAATGATAATATAGTTTTTGATTTTCATTATTTATTGAGTACAACTATTAGAGTATGTTTCTGAACAAAAATCAATTTATGATATCGACTGAGAGTGCTTGATGGATTTTCAATAATAACCCTTTGCACTCGTAATTTTTTTTTGGGTGAGGGTAGCCTCAACTCGTAATTAATTTCACGCATTTTCCAGGATTCATAATCAAAACTTAAAATGAAAATAAATCTTATTTTCAACGGATTTTTGTTCAACTAAAAACTTACACAGCGTGCATAAGACTGTTTTTTAGTATTTTTATAGAAATACAATCGTAAAAAGTTTTTAACTTCTATTTTATGAAAGTTTTAATCCGAGTATAAGAATTTTAAATATGATATTTTTAAAAGCTTATAAAACATTATAGATAAAGAGTTTTCACATATATCGTTTATTTTCATAACGATTATTTCAAAGTCAAAATAGACATTTGAAATACATAAACTTGACATTCTTTAATAATAATAATTATAAGGTACAGTCCAATTCGAAACGAAAATCGAACCTCGACTTTTGTTTTAAAATATCTATTCAAATAAAACATTTTCATATGAATTTTAATCATATGATAGAGAAAATGTCATCTGTACGATATATATAATATGATAAACAGTGATAAAAATCAATAAAATGTGGTACATATAAAATATTCAAGCTTAAAGTTTTGGTTCCCCAATGGGGACATACGAGTAGAACGGTTTTCTTGTTTGGTTCCCCAGAGGGGCATACGAGTGGAAAGGGTAAATTTTAATTGTTGAAATTTTGTACGATTCAGATAGTGATAAAATATGTGGAAGATAACTATTTTATCACTGGCATTCATACTTATTTGAATCACAACAATGATTAAAGTAATGTTAGTTATAAAGACGAGTTATTACTTACGTAAATAATTTTCCTCTAATTGGGAATAAACTCAATTAAAAATACGTAACGTGGATCCACATTATTTCAGCGAAGCGTTTCGATTCGCTGCTTCAGTAGCGTTCAGCTATTTTGACATTTCATTGTTGACCTCAACATTAAATCTTTAGAGCCAATTAGGAAATACTGCTATCACACATATTTATATCGTTAATTTTTCACATAACGGGAATTTTGTTTTGAAATAATAATGCTTTTCATTTTTTGGCGATTTGGCACATTTACATAGGTAAAAATCTCTGAAATAAGGATTCTACCTGTATTATGTTTATTAAAGGGGCTCAAAATAATTGGCGTTATTGTTTATATTGAGTGTAACCCTTATTTAAGTTTAATTTACGATATTGAATGAAGTCGTTTAATGAAATGTAATTATCAAATTTGCAACGTTCGAACTCTGTTCACACGTGGAACATGTTTTCGCACTCACCGCTTGGGTGGTTGCGCTTTTCGACATCTTGCAACATGCATTCTTAACCACGAATGCATTTGAATTTTTTCCTCCCAGTGCGTCAACGAACTAGATTTATATTATTTTTAATATATTTTCTGAGTAAAATTAAAACCATTTATGGAATTTATAGTAACTTACATATTTTAAAAAATTTAAACTATTGACCCAATATTTTTAAACAGCTATAAGAAAAATCTGTTACGTACAAAAATACAACCGTAAAAATTTGACATTTTTCTAAATATAACGTTATAATTAAAATAATGTTAATAATAAAATTTAATATATATGTATGTATGTATATAAATTTATTTGAAAATACTATGATTTTTTTTATATTGATATTATATATAGACAAATCAGGTATACAATAGCCATATACAGAAATCTCAGAGGTTTGATGGCTAAGTATAGTTTGTAACACTTGTTGTTTACACTCAGTGTAAGAGACGTTTTTATAGTTTTATTTTAATTACAGAAAATATATATCTTAAAAATATGTGTACAATGATTTGTTGAAAGAATTTTTTTTTGCTCTGCCGCTTAATGGGATTGACTTGTCTTAAAAAGGATTTTTTTCCACTTAAGGTTACGAGACTTTATTCGTCCCTCAGTAATAATTTGAGTGTTCATTATATTAACTTGATGACTTTTTACTTTAATTCATCTTTTGTTTGCGGAATTCAATTTAAATTCCAGCAGAGTTTAGTTCTTAAGTTGTTAATAATATGAATTAATTATTGATATTTATTACATGAAATACCGTTCACTATTCGAATAGCTAAAGAATTCAAAGTCCGCTCTTAATCTGCAAGGTAAAGCGAGGAAATTGCTAATTTAATTTTCACCGAGCGTCGAATGGCGTCAGGCGAAAAATATTTCAAGGTATTATAATTGTGTTGGCGTTTCTAAGTACTCCGTTCAATGAATGGAAAATACAATCATGATCGTTACAATTAATTTTCGAAAATGTTCATCTTGTTTCAAGAAATGAAATCTAAGAAATACTTATATATGTGTGTGTGTGTTTGGGTTCATGAAATAATATTGTAAATTTTCCAATTCCAGATTATAGTTTTTCTTTTATATGAGCGAAACAAAAAAAGTATATTATTTACAGTAGTATTCCATAAAACACTTCTTTTACACGGTTAACGCTGTCGATAATAAGTAAATTGTGAAGACATAACGTAAACGCACGCCCGCTTTATGTGCCAATTTTCCATAAATCACCGGTTTTATTGCTTCTGATTCCTTACGCTTTTCGATTTCTCTACGAGGCATTTGGTCCCCTTTGCGATATCCAGATGTCCTTTCACGTATCCACATACCGACGTCTCCCCGAGGGCCCTGAGAAGCGAATCGTAGAATCTGCTCGGTATTGCCTGGCCTCATTCTTTCTCGTCCCGTCGAGGGAAAGCTTACTGTTTCATTTGACAAATGGAGCGGCTGGCCCTATTGTGTTTGAGTGAATTATTGAGAGGTTTCATTTTCTTGTTTGGTTGTACAACACGATATTGACAACGATCCTGCATCGAAATGAAATATTTGATTATAAATAATTTATCACTTGTATTTTTTATACCTTAAATTTATTCCAACGCGACAAATTTGCTTATCCTTTCGCTCTGTATAATCAATAAGTATACAAACTCATTCTTTTTAATTTATGATATCGACTGAAAGCGTTTGGTTGAACTTTAATAACAAATTCGAATTGTTGGAATTTTGTATAAATCCGCATGTTTTTTTCACGAATTGCCGGGTTTCGCCTTTCGGCATCTTTAGGCATTATATCACATAGATGCAACAGAACTGACACAACAGTAAGCATCTTTGATTAATTGTATTTACAAACTGTTATACTTTAATTTTTTTTTTAGTTTTTCTATCATATTTTTTGTATACCTAGTAATTTTTTCTCAAAATTTATGTAGAGAGTCTTGTTTTAATGTGTATTGTATCAATTGATAATACTCGCGATGAGCGAATGAAAGATCTGTGATAATATTACGTACTACTTTATCATTTCATTAACTAAACGTTAACGTTGCATTTCTCTTCTGTAAACAAATAAAAATAAATTTCTCTTAATGTTAGCAAACTCCGAACATTTTTTTGTAAAATGTTTTGGGATTGATGGCCTCTTTTCTAACATTTTTATATATGCCATTGTGAGCTTAAAATTCTCCTACACAATGCATATCAATCAATGTCTTCATTGAATATACGTGGATAAGGGAATGCCGTGAAATTTATATTATTCAAAGGCTTACTTACCAACGATGCGTAGAAATTTGTTAGTCCTTTGGGATTTTCCATACATACCGCGCAATCATATAGATGTTTCATACATAAACATTATATAAATTATTTCTGAAAATTGTGTTTAATTTATGCTATAACTTTAACTGTGTTCATTTGTTTGATATACGTACATAGATTCTTCAAGAGGCGGAATTTCATGTTAGTCCTTGTAATATATTATTTAAAAAATGGTATCAAATCTAGCTATCCGACAAAAACCTCATTATTCACCCGAGTGGGATTATATAATTAAATAAAAAAATTCGCGCTTAGAACGTGGCACTCTTTAATCTATGATATTTATTGTCACGAAAACCCAAAATCATATAATATAAATTGAAGAAAAAAAATATTAGAATCCTAAACTTTTTTGGTTGCACTTTTCGCATATACATTAAAAATGCATTCGAAATCTCAGTATATCTTTGATTACTGAAAATATACCTTCTTATTTGTTTTTTTAAATGACTTTACATATTTATTTTGTATTACCATCTGTTTACTTCTTGTGACATCCATTAGTGTAATACTTAAATGTTATCTACACTATAGAATCAGGAAGAATACGCCAACGTGTGACACTGCCCACGATTTGCATGTTCGATGATTTCTCGTAATAATAAAATACTACAGAAAGATGCGCATCGTAAAATGCTTTGTTGTGAACGTCTATATGTTTTTACGAACACAGAATGTTCTATCGTGTACTTGTGCAATGGATGGATATTGGAAGTCGTGTTTATATATCTCAAATTAAACGCCTGACAGCTAACGTTCATTGAAATACAGATATGGAATAATGTAACATGTGACAGTTATTACACTTCTATGAACATATACATGTGAATAATAATTGTTCCTAACCAGTGGCGAAGATTTTTAGACATTTATAAAGATTGGCTTACTTAAAAATATGTACTGTATGAAAATGCGTTTCATGAGAATTGTATTAGTGGATCATATAAAATATTGTGTATTTTCTTTGCACTTGTGTTTAACCCTCTGACTGCTAACGTCTCAACTGTTGATACGTCTGATTTTACTATGTTGATGGTTAAAACCCAAAAATATATGAATTAACAGTCGCTAAAAACTTCTTATACTCGCTAATTTTTGAGTTAATGCATTGCTTGTTTTGTCCTGACAAACTCAATAAGATTGTTTCAAACCGATATTATTCGATAAATTATTGAAGTCGAGGTGTTATTTATATCTTTTATATTTTAATATCTTTTAAAATGCTCAGCAGGGAACCAGTTAATGATTTCCTTTATGGATTTAAAAAAAAAAAATTGTAAGGAATTAAATATTTTTCATATAAATTACTTGTTCTTTCACATTTGCAACATAACTTTATACTGTATAATTTTATAACTACAATTTTTTTTCCATTTTGTTATACCAAACATATCATCGGGCAAATTCGTGTTTCGCGCCCGGTTCGTCCGGTCAATTTTGGGGTCAAATAGCAATAAATAAGATCAAAGATTTCTCCATTCGAATAGACATCTACTTACCTTAAGCGCTGTTCTTTATCTAGTACTTATTACGGGTTCAGTGGGTAGGCGGCAATTGCGAAGCAGGAGTCTAGGTAGGCGGATTTATTTGTGGGCGTGCATCTAGTTAGTCGGTTGATAATCGTATAATTACAGATGTGCAATCGACCAATATTACTGACTGCGTCGTATTATTATAACAACATGGTGAACGTTTTGAAAATGAGCGATTTTTTGACGCAACTATATTCTCAATGTGCGCCCGTGCTTCGCGACTAAAATGCTTTGAAATATGTAGTATATGATTTACGTAAATTATTGTTATGGACTATCGGGTACGCCGCTATAACTACTCAGTCATCCCTTATATTGTGATTAATATCCATATCGTATCTTTATTCATAGTGATGTCATTTTTTAACATTAGCAATTCTTTCATAATTTATTTCTTCGATACGAGCCAAAGCATTTGACTTGGTATTTATCAAAGTTTTTTGTTTTATTTATACATGCATTTTTTTTCTCTCGTGAGTCCTTTATATATAAAAAAATATCAAACCGACAAGGTTCCAATCAATCCTCGTAGAACAATTAGTGTTTATATTATTATCTAAAGTATATAACTATGACTATATGCCCGGTATTTTGGTCGAAAAAGTGCTTCCACTAAGTACTGACAGCCATATCATACAAGATATGTGCGATTTCTCTAAAGTTTTTATTTCGTCTTTGATTTTCAAAAGACAGCCCGTTCTGCAATTTTTTAATAGAATCGTTTTCATTAGATAATACTTTTCAAATATTTGCAATATATATGAATAATTTTTCTGAAATCTGTATTATCTTACCTTATATGTTTGTTTTTCTTTTTTTTTCTAGGTGAGTTACACCAAAAATCACCATCTCGGCGCATATGAAACTCAATATTTTATTGAACGGGGAAGCAAGGACACTGTTACACATTATGGCTACCTGTATTACCTTATCAATATATCAAATAATTAATCGTTTCACACTGAGTCAATTTACGATGACTCGATACTAACACTTTTTTTACAACTCTTAACTAATTGTACAATTTTAAATTCAAAACATCTTGACTTATTTGAGAAGTGTTCTACCACTCATTCATTAGTCGCAAGTATTGATTGAACTATCGCTTTTTAATAGCTACTTTCTATGTCAAAAATAAATTATAAATTGTGTCCATGTAGAATATTTTAATGTCGCAATAAATCTCACCACACACTTCACTATATGAGTTGCGTGCTTCTTAGGCATAATTAATTATTTTCCTGTATAAGATTATTCACATTTTTTTTGTAACTGTGCCGCATTCTCAAGGTGGATAAATTATCGAGTTTCCTTTTTCTATGTTCCTGCATTCACTGACTTCAAAATGTAAGTACGGTGGAGTAATATTATTCTTTCTGTAAAAAAATTAATAAAGCTATAGCGGCAATATGATATGATTCATTTTTTTTTTGATTTTATATATTCGTACAATCATTAAAAATGAGAATTTGAAACGTGTCATAAAAAAAAACTCTCCGCTGCTGCCGATATTTTGGATCATTATTGTGACATTTTTTTTATTTGGGGTATTCTAATTTATTCGGAAAATTGAATCGATTTATTTTCTCCCGCGTTTTTAGTGACGAAGATTTTATAATTTTGAAAATCTATTATTGTATGATTTGTTTTGGCGTTTGTAATTTAAACTATATTTTTTATGTTCACTATTCAGAAATGTTATATTGAACTGTGCACGTAAATCCTATATTGTGCGGATTTTTTTATGAAATTGAACTCGACTTGTATTTGAGAACATATATGTCAGCTTAAATACAGCAGCATTATTGCTGCTAAAAGATTGATATTCAGATAAGTTAACGTCATTATTTGCGTGAGTATAAAATATGTGATTTTTTTGCGTCTGTTATATTTTTCATTTTATACGATAAAAATAAGAGTAGAAGCAACGTGGAACATTATAGAGTCTCAAAGCAGAGTTTTATATAGTTATGGTAGATTTCAAAGAAAGTTATAGTGGATAGTCATCATTAAAATATCTCGGTCTCCTGACTTTGAGAGCGGGCGAAGTGTCACACTTGCCTGCTTGTTTTGTTTCGATCCCGCTTGGGGTGAGTATCGCGAAGGTAGATGTCGTACCATAACGGAAATACGTGCCATCATTCAGCTGTCAATTTATATATGATTGCTTGTAGCACGAAAGGTGTCGGCTTCAACGATAAATTGTATTCTATTATTGTTCTTATCTTGCCAAAATATCACATTCTGAAAACGAGCGTTTTGAACATGTAAGATGATATATTTTCACTAAAATTGTTTTTATTTAACAGAGAAAATGTTTCGACTTTTTTTGATGCGTGTTCTATTGTGTGCATTATTCTTTTTAACTCTAGACTTCTTCGCCTTTTGAAAAAAATTACATTATAAGAAATATATGTTTTATAGATCTAACGGTGGCCGCAATGCTAAGATAGGTAACATCTATGATGATATAATTAACTTGAATCAATAAGTGTTTGCTTACCTCACACAACATCAAAAAAATATTTATTCAAGTAACGAAGAGGCAAACGTTTTTCTACAGTTACAAAAAATATCAGTGAGCATAATGTGAATTTTAATATTGATTCGATCATGACGTAATATACTACACTAATGAAATTCAATGTTGCTAATTTACTGTCGGTCACGTTGTTTGAAATCACGTCATTTTTTAGATAACTGTATTCTGACTTACTCTACCAGTAATGAGGCAATCAGTATTTCACAGTCGCGTATTTTTTAAACATGCATTTTCATTGACACTAGGATTTTCGTATATCGCTGGCCCACGCACACACAACCTTCTTGGAGTTTTGTCAGATGTCTGAATTCATTGAACCTATAATGGTGTGTGGCAACGATGAGATCCTACGCCTTCCGACATCCTTAGTCGTGATATTTCCAAGGTTTATCGGAAGGAATAATTACATTATGAGTATTATTTATTTTTATAATGCGTGCATAAATGAAGTATATCCGTTGGTTAACTATTTTGGCCCTGGAATACATATTATTAATTTCAAGAGGTATATCTACATACCCTGTATTGTGAGTTCGATTCATTTGTTTTTTATTTGATTGCAAAGTAATATGTCTTGCACATAATTAATATTCACAATTCTCACTTCACAAAGAATTCCTCATCGTCTTGGACAGCTACCAGATTTATTTGTATAAAATAATGCGAAATTATTAAAAATAGTTTATCCTAATGATAACGTTTAATATTATTTATTTTACAATGCGATATATAAAAATAAATACGCAATAATCGCTTACAATATTTACACACTTGTGGTTGAATATAAAGTGTATTAGAACTTAACTTAATGACTTAGGGTGATGTTAAAAGATTGTTTTTTTTTTATTATTATCTAAGGTAATAGTTATAGAAAAATTACATTTAATTTTGTTTTCATTTTTTTTTTATAGTAACACTATTATGAATGCTGTTTACACGTTCTTATATTTTATGGTAAGAACCGGTTTATTATTATCGACTGAATCTTTATGAAATCAGTTGATAATTGTCACAGTGAGTGAAACCAGTGCTTATTATAAAAATATTAAATCGTCAAGATGATACTACACATTGTGTTTTTGTTATTTAAATGTAACATCTTTCTACTAGAGTGACAGTCAAAACCTTAAAAGTGATTTATTACCTTACTTGTCTAAAATAAGCGATCATAATGTATCGGTAAATATGATTCTGGACATCAGATACCTGTATGTAAGTGTATAATTATATTATTATGTCTTCGATAAAATTGGCCATAATCGAATGCAATTCCATTGAAACATAAGAACGTGTGAAAACATTCAATTCGGTCAGGATAATAGTCATTCCGTACCGATTGAGATGCTGCACACTGCTGTATTCTTGCGGTGTATTTTACGGTATATAATTTAATACAACCATTATGGATGATGATTGTATTAAATTATCATATGAGCGGTTAAAATCGTTGACCATCGCACCTTTAATAATGGTCTAAGCTGTTATCTATTATTACTTAATAATATTAAAAGTTTCTATGCATTATACATATTGTTTCGGTATACTAATTTTTAATTGCCACTTCTTTTTCGGTGTTATGATACCTCCCATATTTTAAACCGAAGTGTCCAAAGTCCTGCTAATCGCGTGGTGTAGTGATCTAATCCTTGAATAAGATGCACATGTACGTTATCACACGTATCTCATCAATTTGTGGATTTAAATCATTCAAAGTTATCGTTCATACCTGTGATGATTTCTATACCAACCACATCCTCAGATTCTGAAATCATTTCGTATTGACAACGATTCATTAAGCTATGGGTCTTTAAACCTTTTTTTTCTACGGGCCACAATGACGACTTCATTATGCCATGAGGGTCAAGAGCTAGCTATCTTATCATACAAAAATTCGGCATTTATGATTTACGCGCAAACCTTTCTATTGGGACTATTTGGGTAAATTTTACAATGCAATTAAAATAAACAATGACGGGCTGCCATTTGGAGAAATCTCCAGGCCACTTGCATTTATCTGTTATTTATTTCGAAAGCATTAGATATACTACAATTAATTTTATGAATTATTATGTAGCTGAATGAAAAATATGTTTCGGTCAAAAAGTCACTCCTGAGAAATTAAAAGACCACATATGTTCTCATCTAAGCATCCCTTTTCCGTGTGTATAATATATAATACGAACGATCTTTCAAATATTAGGTGGAATGAATTAATATCATTTATTCAGTGTAAAAAAACTTAAATTTGAATTGCATCGGTTGTCATGCATCGGCATTGTTCGGCATCTTCAGGTATTCCATCGCACGGATGGAACAGAACTGACTACCTGAAGATGCCGAAGGGCGAAAGCCGGGTCGTTTGTGATAAGACATATGGAATCGTACAAAGTTGCAGCAGTTCAAATTTAATATTGAAGTTCCATCAAGCACCTTCAGTCGATATCATAAATTGTAAAAAAACTTAATAATAACAAAATATCAGTCTCAATGTGTCTTTGTTTATTCAGGAAAGATACCGTCTGAGTGTCAACTTCGATTTCGGAAGCCATGTCATTATGGAGGGCCTATTGGATATTCGTGTCGGGTCGAGGTTTTTTTTACCGCAATTTCGATTTTCTTTCACAACTTTTTTGATTTAAAAAGTTATTTTTGAATACAAATGTCTATACTTTTGCCAGTAACATATCGATATTTCTAAACGAAAACACCTGATGCCACTGTCAAAATACAAAGCAATACAAATATGGAAACATTGTCTACTTATATATGAACTGGCAGTTGGGTCGTCGATGGTCAAATTGAATGAAATTCAAATTACTCGTGAAAACCCCAATACTCAAAAGTTAGACTTACATTAATTGTACGAAAGGTGTTAATCGACGTCATTTAAAATTCACGCAGCGTGTGATAACTGATCGATTGCAACGGTCTTGGTCATTCTCTATACATTTTTATGTTCAGATTTTTCTTTTTTGCAACATAATAACAAAATCAATATTATTCAAATAAAATTTGTTGAAATTCCATCAAGCCACCTCAGCCGATATCTCAAAGTGTAATATGTTTTATTCATCATTTGTGGTGGAAAGTAATGCTTCATCTTCCGGTATAAACCAACTGAATAAGCAATAAAATATTTTTATTTAAAAAGGGTACATTTTTCATAATACCTTAATTTTTACGGTACAATACCAGATTTAACCGACGTGTGTATTTTATGCTTGCTTAATAATGGTTTTTGTAAGGAAATATTTTTTTACGTATATTTCTATTCACCTATTCCGAGACATAAGGGCTTCTCTTTATGAAGTATAATTCATTGCGTATGTTACATTCTTTTTGTTACGGATGTGCGCAAGCAAAGAAAGCAATACTATTTACATAGTTTTTCTTTATGTTTTCGTAACAAAATAAAATTTCTACAATTATTGTTTGTTTAATTGCTGTTTTGATTTCTCTTGGATTGAATTGTACTTTCATCATTTGCTCATTGTCAGGCATTTGAAATATATTTCTTAATTAGAGATACCACTGCCGATTTTAATGATACTCTAATGAATTGCGGACGTATCTCATTTGGAATATAGCTTGAATACAATTTTGTGTTTGGGAAATTTAATTGCTCTTGCTTGGTTTCTTCGACTTCTAATATGTTTATTTGTTATACAAATATTTACGTATATACCAGGTAAATCTTTCCTCAGAACTCCTACGCCATTAGACTGACTATATAAGCGTGAAAGAGGTCTAAACTCTAAACTTCATACATTCTTACTCTAAAAGGATAAGTGCTTCAGGCGGAAATTAGTTTCGGAGTTTAATCAACAACAAGTTTCATACTACCATACTTTCGCAATCGACTTCTCCGTTACAAGGGTTGTTTATTTTAGTTTCGAACTTCTGTGTTTTCTATCAATAGATTATTCTATGATAATCACAAGATTTTTATAATATTTGAATGATCTACTTACAAATCTTATTCATTTGTAATGAATTCAGTGAATATTGGAAAAGTATTTATGCTTATCTTAAAGTGCTCGGTGAACGGTAGTTATGTCAGTCAATAAGTAAAAAATTAATAGTATTAAGAATTATACAATGAAAAACCACGCAATTTTTAACATTTTTTTCCTACCGTCCGTTAGGAATTTTATACATTTATTTATCCTTGTTGATATTATATTAATGATTTCAAAAATTGTACGAGAAATGTAATAACAATCAATCACCCTTAATTGTCCTCCATATAATATCTCTTATAATAAATTAAATATATGAATTATGTAGTCTTATAATGAAATTATTTCATTAATGCGTTCGATATAAATATTTTCACGTTTCAGCTATTTTGCCGAAAGGTATTTCACAAGTCATAATAAAAGCATAAAAACCGTTGTAATTGCATCTTCAGGCCCTACCTGTTTTCATAAGAGAGGTTTATGCCCCTCTTCGGGGCCCTGTTTTAAAAATTTATCGAGCAGTGCGTCACGCGCTCAGTCTTTTAAAACCTTTTTGTACGATTTAATATAGATTTTTCACGTATGAATTTTGACAACGTTCACTCTTATTTTGTAATAGTTTTTCATGTCTTTATAGTAAGTATTTTCAGAATCATGGGGAAATATTTCAGCGGCCGGTCCTATTAATATATATTTATTTGATTTTTACGAATTTTGTTTGTTTGTGAAGTATACATTACGTATACCATTTTCAGCTTGCATTATACATGGATGGATATTTTCATTTTTTGGTGAATTACGCCAAATTAAAATTGACCATTTTCATGTTAGTTAAAAGAGACAATATTGACATCTCTCGTTGATAGATACAGTCTTGGATTTTATTATTTTGAGGATTACTGTCACTCACCATGGTCATGTAAGTTTACACCTGCCGATGGTTCACGTCGGCTTCCCCACCTGAATAACAACAAACCAGCAACAAGATAGGCAGGCAGGCATTCAGCGAGGCACATACTCACGAGTCGCGTCGCGTCAGTAAGGCATCGCTGCTGTCGGAACAGGACCGTTTCCAGCCGAGCGACTGCCTATTTCGCCTCTTCCAAAATCGCGATCTTTCCTCGCTTTATACTCTCTTTCATTCGACGCATGCGCCTTCTTTTTTCAATATAGAGATCAGCTGTTTTACTCCTGGACCAGTTATTGCGGTAGTGTTTTTATCTCTTTGTGTCAAATGTACGCTTTTCTTTTTTAATAAAATCCATTGTAACGTACGGTGCTTTTGTGTTTTTAGTGCTTACTGGCATTTGTACGAAAGCAGTTATGTGATATTTATTGTAGAAACAAGTTTTTTGTTTTTTATTTCGTTGACAGGAAGTGCGTAGATTGTTTAAACATCATTATATTAAATTTCTTAATCTTTGTGGAAAACTTCTACGAAATTATTAACGTTGATTCTCGGATAAACCGCGAATATTTCAATAGCTTATTTAAATATTTATATATATTAAAATATACATCAAACTCATTATCATTCATGTTGTTGTGATAACAGGATTTAGTAATTTATGCTACAAAAAAGTTTGCTTATAATATTTTGAAATCACGTCATTGTCAAATTCCTTTACACAACCGTCAAGTTTTTTTGTGTTTTTTTTTTGTTCATCTGTTGATTTGTGCAGTGTCGAGTGTTGTGTTTTTGACAGTGAATATTCATTGGATATGACAGTGTTTATTTATAATTTCAGATAATATCAAAAAATGTTGTGTAGTTTTTCGCTGTTTGATATCAGTGTGCATATTTGATTAGCCATTGTTTGAATCGTTCAGAGAAGGCATATATTAAATTTTATGATACACACATAATCGACCGAAACAAACATCGGTGATAAAATATAATGCGTTCGATCAGCATATTGTCAAGGATATCTACATATTTAACGTACATTTGCATCAATATCAAATGAGTTATATCATCACAATAATTGCAAACTCTTAGCGTTATGTTAAATTGTTTAAACAACATAAAGTTTAATTTGTAGCGATTCTTTTGCTGACGTACTTGATTTATCAAAAATAAATGCAAAACGAAATTGGCTATATTTTTTCACGTACTATCGGAGTGGCGTTAGATAAATTTTGGTGAAAGAAATTGTTTAGTGCGGTTCGTCCTTACGCTGTTCTAGTAGCACCAGGCGTGATTGAGACTAAAGATTGTATGCTATTCAATTATTTTATTTATTTCGTACTATCTTTCTATTTAATGAAATCTACCATTATGTTATGTTCTCAGCATGCAAACTTATTAAAAGCTCTTAATAACATCTTGTCTTAAGTGGCTCAATGAGCTACATGGTGTGTACTTCATCATATGATTTCAAAACCATAGTGCATGGCTTAGAGTCATTCCTATGAATTTTATCAGAAAGTTTTATTATCTATTGATGATTTTGTGGGAGGCGATCGTGAAATATTAATGTTAGCGTGTTACATGTTTTGTTTTCTTTGCACTCGATGAATATCACAGCTGCAATAAGTTATTTGACTTCTGTAGTCTATAATTTCTCTTGTAAATAATGTCTCGGTCGACAATGCAGAGTCATTGTTGCGGTAGTAAAAAAAATAATGCGTTTTTTGCATACTTGTTTCTTAATTATGGTCATCCCCGTATCGGTACTGCTCAATTCGGACTCAAAAACGTTATAATGTCTTCTAAAACTGAATTCCGTCGTTCAATTAGCGTATGCTTCGGTACGTGGGTTTACGAGTTCCTTGGAGCTCTATACGTAGAACAAACCAATACCATTAATGAATAAATTTATCTGATATCTCATGGGAGTGGTTTCAAATTAAAAAAAAACAAACAAGTTCTTTTTATTCTGAAATCAAATAATAACGCTCATTCGTCATCATAATCGACGTTGAATGTCTCGCATAAAACATAAATAATTACAGGAACTGTATTTTGATTGGACATATTCGCCCACCCTAATTTATATATTGAATTAAAAATGCACTTTAATCTAAAATACGTTTTATTCGTGATTGCATTAGGAAACCATTTCCTATATTTCCACAAGGTTGTGATTCATTTTTAACACCATTTTTTTTAGATTGAGTACAAACCCGTTACTATCTTATTTAAATTAGTTATACATGCATTAAAACAATTTCTGGCAGCCCCTAAATTTCGCGAAAAGGTGAATCGCTTAGTTTTGTAGATTTAATTTTAGCAGCGATTTTCCGCTAATTCCCAACCACGTAATTAGTATTATATCAGAAGTATCAATCTGGAATTTTAATCCAACTTGCCTTATAAAAATGTACAAATTATTAGATGAATCAGAAACTATGCGAGAATATGCAAACGCGAATGAGGAATCAGAAATATCTTGTTTATAATGTTCTTACTTTTTGAATTCATTATAACGTGCCTTATAATAGCGTGATAACAAAGTAATCTTCGAAAAGTGGTTGAGTGAACATGACAAAACTTGAACTAAAAACATGCTACTTTATTACGAACTCTTCATTTATTTCAGGAATGTCACAATTGGACAAAATGACGTTTATAATATAAACAATACAATTTAAAATCAAATCCAATTTGCTGAATATGTTTGTTGGAATGCTCGTTATATCGATTAATGATTAGGCACAACCAGCCACATTTCGGCGTACGCTTATCTTTACTCGTAAAAGGTGTAGGCAAACTCACCTTGGCACTATTGACATGACAAAACAAAAGTATTTTCCTCGATCACTATATATGACGAATAACATTAACGATGATCTCTCTGTTAATTTATCAATCAAGTGAAGTTAATGTTCGGCGATTGTTCGTAAATCGATGACCTGCTTAAGTTGTAGATGTTATTTTATTAATTTTCTTACTTATTTTGTTTCTTTGAAATTAATATTGTCTTAGAAATTAATATGTGAACATATATTTTATTGATTGAATTGGCATTCACTTGGTAGAATTGCATTATAACACGGTGAAAAAATAGCAATGTATTTTAGTTCTATAAATTATTTTTGACAAATATAGTTGATAGCTATTTCGGCTCACGCCATCGTCAGAACTATGCTTAAACTAACATTTGCTTATCTATATATAGCTGTGCAGAAAAGGTATTAAATAACAAGCTAGGCGGTTGGAAAAGGAGAGAGGAGATGTTGTGTACCTTTTCTGCACAGCTATATATAGATAAGCAAATGTTAGTTTAAGCATAGTTCTGACGATGGCGTGAGCCGAAATAGCTATCAACTATATTTGTTAAAAATAATTTTGTAGAACTAAAATACATTGCTATTTTTTCACAGTGTTATAATGGAGTTCTACCAAGTGAATGCCAACTCAATCATTCCAATTTTAATATAATTATCATCAGACCATATTTCAACACAAAATTCAGCTCGTAGCAATCAATCCTCATCAATAAAACACTTCTATTAGTATTATAGTGTTATGTATCAATTGTCAAATAATTGTAATCAGCCATATAAACAGTTGAACGTTGGCAGTCAGTAGGTTAAATTGGTTGTAGAAAAATATATGCAAGAAAATTCCTTAGGAAGCCATGTTTTATATGAAAATATTCTACACGATTAGTTGCAAAAAAATGAAAAATTAATTTATAAATACGAAAATGGTGTATTTGGAAATGTCATTTGGCGCGAAACAACAATGCTTACGCGTTCTATAGAATGTCAATACCGTTGACGTCTTATTTGATATCATTATCACGGTCTACCGGTATTTCAGTTCTGCGAAATTTTTGCGTCACATGGCACAGCGCTTTTTCAATAATACTCGACATTAATGTCATACAAATTGTTAATAAAATATGAACGTTTCTTGGGTTATGGTGTCATATTTATAATGCAAAAGCTAAGAGGATTTTCGGCTGCCGCTACTACAAGTGATCCATTGATATAATAATTTACTATAGTCTGTGACCATACCGGAACTTCTACTTTACATCGCATTTGTTATTAAGTGTTAATGAGTTTTTGCATTACGATGGCTTGATGCTAAAATAACTTTCAATGATATGTTTCAATGTTTCGCTAAATATACAAAAAAAAAAAAATAGGAGGCTTCATAGAGTTGGAGTGAAGATAATCTCTTGATGGACACACAATAAACACTTAGCATCGTTTATATGCCAAACAAGGTAATTATAGAATAAACGCAGACCCTAAGGCTTAGAACCAAATGACAACAAGAGTCAAATTTCAATAATATTGTTTTAATAATAATAATAACTCTCAATTGCATATTATAAATTTTAATAATTCAAATTACGGTCAATGAGACTTTGATGGAAGGATTTTACAACAATTAATAATCATCTATCATTAAAATGCAATTAGGAAATTGTAGACTACATTAATGTAATTATAATATTCCAAGTTGACAGGTAAAGATAAATTTCATTTTATTCAATATTTAACTTAGAAATGTCTGAATGTGATAATTTTAGACTATTTTTTCGTTAAACATGACAATTGTCTCATGTTTTGAATATTTGCTTCTTTCCAAAGATAATTTCTTTTGGTCTAATTTTGATGGAATGTAACACAATTGTCGTACTCTTATCTCTGTGAACGATACAAGTCAATTTTGGTTTGATTGAGCACGAAAATGTACATGTTTTTTTTTTAAATGTTGCACTTATTTGATGACGCTACGGTCAACAGCCTTGAGATGTTCATATCACGACAGAGTTGTTATCGCGATCTGGATCGTAATATATCGAGACATAAGCCGACATTTTGTTGGTCGGTCAGTTAGTCTTACCTTTGGTAATTGTTGTGGTTATTACGAACCGCAATATGTTCACTGATCTAACAACAGGCAGGAAATAAATTAATCAATGTGTTGGTTTTAGGGTATAATGGTAACTTATATTATGTCCGCCCTGTATCGAATTTAAAATTGCAAAACACAATTCATTTTAATTGACTCGTTTAATATAGGCGGCTACGTATGAATTATGGGTGGCAGCATGACAATAAAGAAGTAAAGCCGGTCCTAGAGGTTATTTGTTTCTCTCGGTTACTGTAGGTTTACTGAACTTATCTAGCTAATTTCTCTTCTTCACAAAATGTTCCCACATTGTACATTTTTCAAATTATAAATAAAAATAATTTGCTAAAAATTAAAACACTTCCTCGAATTAAACTGAAGCGTCAGTATGCCAGCTCGTAAAAAAATCGTTTGTGTTAATTAATTAATTTATTCCATTTAATATCGTATATGAAATTTATAATAGTTATATTGTTATTCCACCGTTACTATGTATGGCCAACGTGTGTTTTGCTATTTTGAGAAACATCTTACTAGACTTATCTGGAGACGATTCTCAAAGCGTTAAACGAGTGCCCTCTAAGTTTTTAATTTGATTTTACATTAAAAATGATTTTCCTCAAAGTTATTGCTTAATAATTTTATATATTAAACCTGTAAATATTCTTTTTGGAAATGCTGAAAATCTTATGGTGGTATTTTAGCTTCAGGGTGTCGAATTCTGCTGTTATTATTAACGAAAAATACATCGTAGGACAAGGATAAAAGCATACGATATAACAAAAGCATACATATTTGATACCATAATGAAGTTACCGTATAGAATAATGCTACTTTCATACGAATTTGCCAGTCATCGTCGTTTGTAAACGTTGTAGGTATAGTATAGAATTATTTAAAACTCCAATAAGCTACAAATAAGCCCCTTTATGGAAACTATAATGGATACAATTTACTTTTCTTTAATGACGAAAAGGATTAATGTATATCATAATAAATCGAACTGGATGCCTAGAAAACCAGCGATAGGAATGGAATAGTGAAATATTTTCTTTTATTTTTCACGTTTATACGTATTTTATGTACTCTTACTGCGTAAACCATTTTCTTTGTGCTACTATATAGCTATACATTATAAATAATAATTGCTTCGGGACACCATTATACCCTTGTCGGTGCCCGTGAATGCCATTCAGTATTTTATGTTTGTTTATTATAGAAACACTGGGAATCTTCGGTTAGTTGTGAACGATAATGGCGAAATTCTGAAGTAAATGCATTAAATTGAAACATTTTTTGTGATATTTAAACTAAAAGTTCTGATGAAAGGGCAATGCCAGTTTTTATCATGACATAATAACAATCACGTATGAAAACCAATTAATCGGTTTCACGATACAATGCAATTTTTTAAGAAACTATTCTTTCGATTAAAATTTCAGCTTGTTCCTTACTCACAGTGTCTATCTAAAATCTAAGTCATAATGGCATTCATGGCATACCGTTGACCATTCACCGAACGAATTATTCCTCATCAAATTCAGTGATAGTAATATAATCCATACAAATCTTTTCTCTACTTTTGACATCGAACAATTCGAAAAAAAACTCAGTGAAAGAATTAATGTATAACAACCGTGGTTAATCATCAGTGCTTGAAGTGCTACAATTAAATCCGTGATATTCATCATAATCCTAACAATATCAGATGTGAATAATTTGTTACACGTATGGACAGCTATTTTTATCTGGTTTTTAATTGAACATTATCTGATTAATTCACGGAAACATACATACTTTAAAAACAACTGCTCGTAAAACGCTAACTTGGCGATACATGCCTAACTTTTCTTGTACTCTTTACATTGAACATAACATAAACTAGAAAAGTTTTTTGATTATAATTTTCATTGCGTTTGCACGTGTGGTTTATTGCCGTAGTTTTCTTGGTTGATTAATTGCTAAAGTAGCATGTATTATTTATGATTTTTATATTGTATAATATTATCTGAAACTTTTTTAAGATAAGCCGCGCTACCCGGAATATAAAAGAAACCGACACGAAATTCGTTTTTGTGGATATCACGACAGATATATCTTATGAAGATTTTTTAAGATGTTTTTTTATATATATATATATATATATATAACCCATATTATAAGACTATCGAAACAGAAGCAAGTTTATATATAGTGAAAGCTTTATCATTATATTTTTAAAAAAGTTGTCTCATTGATGTTTCACGTTGTCTTTCTTCTATATGGGTTGTAATATTGTATACATCGCCCACTCCTTTAATCATATACTTTCAATAAATCGAATACGCCCTGTTATATCGATAATCAATCACTAACTGCCTGGTTTACTATAGTGGGCAAATTGGAATTTGTCCGCATGTAGTTGGTTACTTTCCGCCTGCTGGGTGCGACCTTCTTTGTAGGTTGTATTCAGATTTTGTTATATTACGTAAAAGACCGGCTTCGACCTTTATAGGCGCACAGCTATCGATTAATTTCCATACCCAACTCGATACAAAATACACAACGAACATCTTCAGCTCGTTTTTCCTTTTGCTTATTACAATCTTTTTTTTAACTGAACAAATATATGATTTGTATTGTTTGCGACTTCTATTCAGAATAATTAACATTTTTTACATTTTTTGCGCTTTTGTATTTCTCAACTAAATTATTGCAAACATTGTCGGATTTTGTATCTGTGTTGCAATTTCGTTTGTTATGACATCAATAATATTATTAAATATTATAATTATCATCATTTCGGGATTTGATTAATATTAACATTATTTTTAATCTGTGATTGCTTTTTATGATTTCAAAATATTATAGAGTGAATATTTTTATAATGAACACCTTTTCACCAAGAAATGACTCACACTAAAAGTGAGTTGTCATGTTTTAAACTCTCGCAAAAACTGATTTTTTAGCGATAATCTTCTTAGTAACATTTTCTATTGTATTATTTATTTGTTTGAATATTGTTGTTACGAATAACAAAACTCGGCAAGGGGGCTAAGAGCTTTCTTTTTAGTGCGCCGTATATTCTTGTATTATTAATAAAACCTGGGCGGTTTTCATATGTTATGGCTAGTTATACGAACCCCGTAAGCGCTTCCGTGCTTTACAACGCTGCATAATCATTTTCCGGTAAACCGTAAGCTTTTAACTATCGCATCGCAGTGCAGGTAATGGGGTAGAGCTCGCCGCAAAATGTCTAAATATTGTTTACGATATCGCACGGTTAAATTGGCCTTTGCTGAATACCATAGCAGTTAGCATCCTATCATAATGTTTGATAACGAAATCGATTTTACATCCCTTAGAAAGTTTCCGGTCGATGCATCTCAATATTGATTAAATTTACATACATCAATGCAAATTGCCTCTGTCGTGCTTGCCTGCTGACATCGCTGTCAATTTTCTTGCGATCTGATTTACACATATATGATTACTCTACCGCGATGTCTCTTGAAAATATGAATATTATCTAAGCAACAATATTACTGAGAATTTGAACATAAGAAAAAATAAATTCTGTCTATTGATTAATTCTAAATAATATCCGTAATATCTCGTCAAATTTATAAAATGACCAGGTCCGGTTTCGTCCAACGCGTTATGCAAGAAGAATATTCATTAAAAAAAACAATAATTGTCATCTCGAATAGTACCTGTCCCTTTTTATGAATTTATAGTACACTCTCAGTAACTAAAAGTCTTAATAGATTTTCAAGCACATTAAGGAATATATTTTCGAAAAAGTGCTGTTTGAAAATTGATATTGAAATTCCATCAAAGTACATTCAGTCGATATCATAAATTAAGTACTGTTTGGTTATTTCTAATATATTGACTGAATTGGCATTTACTTTGTATAACTCGAAATAATAGCAATTATGTATTTTCGTTATCTAAAATATATCGCTATTTTTTCACTGTTATAATATAACAGATTAATAAAATATATTCTACTATCCATTTCCAAAGTATTTCGGTCCACTGAAATACATATTTGGTTGTAATGCATTACTGTTGTAAGTTGTAGTATATTACGCTTAGAATGCGACTGTAAATAGTAAACGAATAACGTTACATGTGAGATATTTTCAAAATACCACTCCCTTCCGCTCAGCTGTTTTTATCTTATCTCCCGCTTCTTTCACACACTCTCACGATTACAATTACACCATAAACTGTTATTCGTATATATTGTGTTCGGTTAACCAGATGTGTGGAACTCTTCAATTTAATTAACTGGGAAAATAAGGAGTGGAACTACATCGTTAATTAGTATTTTAATTGCTTATTGATATAGAAAAATGCGATAGCACTTAAATTTATATTATACTCTGTAGTGTGTGTTGATTCAGGCGCGAAAAAGTTTTACACACAATGTCGATTGTTCAGTTTACTCACCTAGTCAAATTAAGTACTGCATTTTAACAGTCGTGGATTTATAACCAATATAAAGTTTGATTTTAAAAACATTCTCGTGTTCAATTAAGGCATCTCATTATTTAGAAATATGTGTGTGGCGAAATTTTGTGATTTGAACAAGATTATGAGGTACAGAAATAGTACAAATGCATATTTGTGTCTATATATACAAAGTTGTGTCTTATTCATTTGACATAATGTATATCGATGCGTTTTGTATGTATTTTAAAAATACTTAAATTTGTAAATATCTCTGGCTAATGTGGAGGACATCCTCAATATTGATGTACGCATTGTAGCATCGAATTTATCCGGTTGTGGAATCAATATTTTAAAGAACGCTTCTTTCGTTGATACTAATAATTACCACATTAAATGGTGTATTTGTATTGATCGCTATTATATGACATCGTTTTATAAATTGACTCTCAAAAAGAATTATTTTTTAGTGAATTAATTCGTTGGAACATTTATATGATAAACTTTTAATATTTTTGTGCGGGTTCGTCGTGGCCCGTATCCGTAAATGCTTCAATAAAAATAAATTGTAAAATGTTTGCTGTAGTTCGTGCTTAGGGTGAATTGTTGAAATCCCCTGATGCCAGTGAGCGCTCTACAGTAAAGAGTAAAGGATCCTTTTATAAGCAAAGTGGGTTCATTGTGACAACTTGTTCAGTTTATTGTTGTTGGTCCACTGGTGAACGTTAGGGCTTAGGTACGAACATTACTAACGCGATAAGATAAGGCGAATACAACCAAAAGCTTAAAACTTCAGTAGAAATCTTTGTGGAAATATGTATACAGATACAAATATAAGAACTATCAGTGCCATACTATGATATATCTAAGTGAAAACTTACTATGCCAAAATCTTATTGAATATTTTTAATACTTACAGTGGTATTACTTACAGTTATAAATCTTTTTTAGAATAAAATGAAAAGTTGTTCATTCTTGTTCCGTGTGACTCGTGTTTCGCTTCTTGGTGCATTTTTATATAAATTATATCGGAATCTTTTATATTCATTTCCGTTCCATGATTGTTGATCTTATTGCAAATGATAATTGAGATTTTTTAACACTGACCCGACGTAAGAAGCTGGTAGAGTTTTCTTTTTGGAAATAATGTAGTTTTTTTTTAAATGTGTGTGAAGTAATAAAGTTGTATTAAATTTGAATAGTTGAAATTCTATCAAGCACCCTCAGTCGATATCTTAAACAATAAAAAAGATATACTATTTACTACTTTTGAGCAACTATCCAAATAATGTTCTCATCTTTCCTAATTTTTTATCTATCAGCATGATATTTTAAATAATAAAAACACATTTTTTAGCACTTATTTCCACAATATATTTTTTGATCAGGGCCGGTTTCGCCCATCGCGAGCATTATTAACTGACGGTCCTGATCAAAAAATATATTGTGGAAATAAGTGCTAAAAATGTGTTTTTATTATTCAAAATATGATGCCTTTCCATCAAGACATGACAGCTAACACCTTAACAGGTATTGGCATGATCTTTTGAGAATTACTAGGTTAATAATCTGGCTGAATTAGAGATGATAATTTCTTTTTTAGTATCCTCTTATAAATAAAAATAACTTGACCGCGTAATACTGAAAATGATTTCGTCTATTAATGGATAGTACTAAAGTTGATATTGTTTTTGATGTAGTTATTTGATATATATTACATGATATGACGTATTCATGTCATTCAAATAAATGAAATAAGTGCTGCATTGCACACTTATCTGAATATCGTGTAAGGGGCATATTAGACGTCGTGTGAACTCGTTGACTCTGGCATTGAAAACCGCCGATAGTGCAGCGTACCACTCTTTGGGTGATACTCTATTGATCAATTGGTGGTACCTCATTTACTGCTTTATACCGCGGTTTATTTGGATAGTTTTGACGATGTATGTGAAAAGCAAAGGTTAAAGTGTCAAAATAAGCCCCGCAACTTGTGGTTTCCACTTCCTGCGGTAGAGGCAAGTTACGTCAAAATGAGACATGTTCTATTGTTACGATAGTTGAGTTTATATTACTTTTGTTATACTCATTGGCAATATGTTGTAAGTTTGTACAAATTATTTTTCTATTGAAAGTAAAGTCGTTTTTTGCTTTCACAAAACGTACATCCGGCTCTATATTTTAATTTAATTTGTACATAAAAAAAATACGTACATTGTTCATTATTAATCAAGTTTTAGTAAAATATCTAAACTGGTTTTACTTGATACTATGTTATCGTACTGCGTTGTATTCGGTTGTTAATTCAACCTTAGTTTTTATATGCCTTCTCAGAATCAATCGAACCAAACAATAATGATAAATAATTACAGAGTTTATCGCATATTTCATGGAAAACTAATAGCATGTTATATTTATAATTTTAGTGGATCTTGAATGAATTATTATTATGCTTAAATGGATACGTTTTATCTAGTTATATTGAGTGAATTTCTTTGCCGTGTGTGCTAAGTAATATATGGTAAAAGCAAAGACGACTTTGTGGAATATTCGCCTGACGCGACGACGGACATCAATCTGCGCACTCTTGCAATTTGATGCGTCGTAAAGGATGGGAGCGGATCGCGAGCAGGAGCCGAGGATCCCGCAGAGCACCTTGTTGCAATTGCGAGGGATCCTGATATCGTCTCTCTCCAGGGAGAATCTTGGCGCTCTAGATCAACCTGAGCCGGCCATTAGACGAAGAAAAGTTAGATTTCAAGATGGTAAGTTGGTCATACGTAGCTTGTACCTTCGCATCAGCAACGTAACATAAGTTTGTAGGTATCATTGCACTTGATCTATCGAATCCAGGGATTCCCAACCCCGTGCCCGCGGGCACCATTGCGCCCGCGGAACAAATCGTGTGTGCCCCCCACTATTTGAACGTAACAGATTTTTTCATAAACACTAATTAAAAATGTAAATTATTTTTATATACTTGTTAGAGTTTTTTTTTTAGTAACTAGGTTTATTATATAGTGACATTAAACGTAAAGATCTATTTTTTTATTTATTAATCACGTCTAATTATAAATACCCGTAGAAAAAAATGTGTGGTGCCCGCCAATCTACCGATATTTTAGAGTGCGCTCTAGAGTATAAAAAGGTTGGGAATCCCTGATCTAATTTATCGAACATATTCAAAGTTAGTTTCAGCGACGATGAACAGCGAACACAAAATTCATTCATAAAGAAAAGTAAAACATAATGAAGCTAGCGTATATAGCGTATCGGTCACACATTTACATATGATATGATATCATAAAATATATTGTGGAATAAGTACTAAAAAATATGTTTTTATTATTTAAAATACCATTCCTTTCCACCAAGAAGTGACAGTTAACACATTAAAAGAAAATTTGATATTTTTTATCTTTGGAATTTTATCTGCGTTTTTTTATTATTATTTTTATTTTAGTCCATTCTTGAGCATTTATATAATTGATTATGCATGTATATTGCTTATCGGAATTTACTATTTTATAGTTGTAATAATAAATTAAGCTTTCTCCTTATTAGCAAATCTCTTACCAATGGCGATTGTCGCTCATTGTCGGATTCATTCTATACAACCGCTTATCGCAATTTATCTCGTTTCACGGCGAATTAACGCGAAGCGATTCGTTTAATGGCATTTAATTTGATTGTGACTGCAGCAAGACTGCTCAGTGCGATGATACATACAGCCCTGGCATAATCGCTTTCAGTTTTCTTCATACTCATCTTCATTATTACAAACTACTGTTTCACTTCTCATTACGTTGTAATAATTACTATAACAATTCGTTGGAATAATTAGTTCTTCGAGTATCAGTTCAATTTTATTGTCTGAGAATAACACTCAGCAATGCCGTTGTGGGAAAGGTGAATTATGTCAATTTACAATACATACGTATTAATTGTAACGGTATATAAAACCGATTCAAAATCATCAACTTGCATTTCACTCAGTCGTCAAATGTTATTTTTAACTTATACATAATAATTGGCTGTTTCGCTTTTAATTGTTTTTTTTTTTATCTTTTCGTTTGTATTTATTAATCGTCCCAGTTGCTTATATTTTTTTATCGTGTATCATATTAATTTTCAGGCTCAGTATTATCAACCATAATTGTAATTTGTACGTTTGACGCAGTATTTACATTATCAATTGATTCATCGAACTTGTTCTTGAAAGTTACCTGAAAGAGAGGAAAAGATCACAAATCGGGTATTGAATAACATTAAACACTATTAGTTATTGAACATTCGAGTTTGGGGCTCTTCATTGTTTTCACCGCCCAAAGCCTTGGCTGGGTGAATTGTTAGATAAATACATATAGCTATATAATATAAGCCAGAATTACCCCCATACGGAGGCTCGTCGGAGTTGGGGGTAAAATTGAATTTCAATAGAAATATTACAATTATTGTGTGCAATAATAATTCATATGGTATTATGTAAAGCATGAATACAGCGGTATACGAATATCTTCTGTTAATTTATCGTTATTACAGACGGACACAATGAATTTTATTGAAACCGTCTGACGAATAACATGAAATGTGTACTGAATGATTTTTTTATGATATATTGACGTAAATCACCTACGTACACATGAAATAGCCTTGTAGTAAGATTCTATGAGTGCCATTACTAGACATCGTATGTGAATAATAATGTTTCCATATTAGCGGTGCAAACAAAAGAACAAGTGTCCGGCCTTGCCAAAGTCACCTTGCCCATATACATAGATATTGTTAGTTGCCTACTACATCTGTATAGCATTTTGTGTCATCTGCCATCACGATCGGACGGCATTCCGCAGAGAAAAAATATCATATTTATTTGTTCGTCGGCGTAGCTGCGATCTAAAATGAGTTGTCAGTAATGCATATTTCTGGATTTCATTCGTAGGATAAATATCATTTAAAACTTGGATTTATAAAGTTAAAAAAATGATTCATTATTCAGCTACACATTCTTATTCACAACGAATCTTACGTATTCAATTCTTTTTCGCCCATGCATATGTCGTACATCTTCTCTCTTCTTCCAATGTTATGCTACCGTCACGCACCTCCATTTAATGTACAATTTGTAATTTAAGACTATCATCCAATTTTTTTATTTTATTGCTTAACATATGTGTGAAAATTTCATATTGGTGTTTATTAAAAATAATTCGATCGCACCAGCATTCAATTTGGTTACGTCTGGTATTGTATTATACGACGTTATTACAACGACTTCAATAAGTGAAAAATACGTATGAGATTGATAATCACTCTTCACAATCTATGTAAATTCCCTGAAAATTTTGTGAAATAAATTTCATATCGCCAATTATTACTGCTCAAGTCGTACACTAAAATGCTTTGCAAAAGGAAGGTTCATTAAAGAGCTCGATTTCCTTTTACCAAAAAGTTTTATGTTATTGAATCGACATTTACAGTAGAAAAATTCGTAGCATTATATAAAGTAATGGAATTTAACAAGGTCGTAAGCTCGATTATCATACTCTGGATTTACCAGTATCCTTATCGGGTTCAATATTTTTCACCATATTAAATGTATCCAGTATATCCACCCACATATTAAACACAGTCTTCATACTCGTTTCACTATCTGATATAATAAGTTAAAATTTTATCTCAACTAATGGCACTAAACCGTGCTGTGAAATTAGCCGGTCGTTCTTTTCGAAACACTTTCGCAATGAATCGATAAGCCGTCTCGCTTAACTGGTTTATCGCCGCTTACCATCGCGGGGATATCTAAATACTGCTGCTTTGCATGATGTACAATCATGTGATCTTGGTAGTGTGTCGGTCAGTTAGTCCGACATTCCTGGCGACTTTCGCGAGTCGCTTGTTATGTTAGTATTCTATATTGGTGCCATTCATCCTTTACACGCAGTCTCCTTTGACTTGAAAGAAGCTCTTTTCAATCACAATTAAAAGAACTTGAAACAACTTAGTTACTGGTTAATCAAGCGCAGTGGTTTTCATGTGCGGCCACCAACAGTTTTATAGTAAATATTGATATTAACCCTTTGCACTCGTAATTGTTTTTGGGTGAGGGTAGCCTCAACTCGTAATTCATTTCACGCATTTTCCAGGATTCATAATCAAAACTTAAAATGAAAATAAATCGTATTTTCAACGAATTTTTGTTCAACAAAAAACGTATACAGCGTGCACAAGACTGTTTTTTTAGTATTTTTATAAAAATACAATCGTAAAAAGTTTTTAATTCCTATTTTACGAAAGTTTTAATCCGAGTATATGAATTTAAACATGATATTTTTAAAAGCTTTAAAAACATTATTGATAAAGTGTTTTTTGAAAATTTATTTATTAGTGTGTTATCACCGTTAACATAGTTATGCTTTAAAATCAATTATATTTAAATGATTTTTAATAAAAAGAGAAATTTTCAACCGAAAATGTTAAAAATTCTAGCGATTTTTTTTATGTAGATGCAAGAAGATTGCGATTTTCTCTATCATATAAATATTAATCATATGATAGAGAAAATATTATCTGCACGATATATATAATATGATAAACAGCAACAAAAATCAATAAAATGTGGTACGTAGAAAATATTCAAGCTTGAAGTTTTGGTTCCCCGAGGGGACATACGAGTGGAAAGGGTTAAAAAAAATGAATTCGTAAAATTATTAACATTTTAAAATTGATTGAATAAACCTGAATTATCCAGAATTTAGTTGAGTTTATTAAAGGACCGTTTTAATAATAAAACTGTTCAAAAAATTTCAACGAAGTTATACGTTGACCATGAATCAAGTCAATATAAAGAATTAACAAAAAAAGCTTTATTAATTTTGTCGGTTTTACCTACTGTATATTGCGAAAGATCATTCAGTGTAATGCACTATATAAAAACTATTTTTTTCACATTGGTGCGGCCACGAGACATTTCCAAAGGATAGCTGATGTTTATAATGCGGCCACAGTGAAATTTCACTCAAGCGTGATATAGAGATATCCGAGTGACGTGACCATAGTCATTATCCGAAAGTTTCTCTAGTTAAAAATATCTTTCAAATGTTTAAAAACTACACACATTAATACAACATCTTAATACGTTTTGTATACATATATTTCGATTGCTTCGTATAATCTAATGAGCTGGCGCTTCTTAATAGTAAAAAATCGTTGGTATTATCAATTGAAATTACATTAAACATAGTTAAATCATATTTAATTTTCAATGACAGTTAAGCTAGACTTTGGATTGTTGTTATGATTTTTTTCTTTTCGAGTGTAGCTACATTATTTCACGCCTTAGTTGGTCTTTCAATGTTATGCGATCCAGGACAGTCTGCTTGGTGGAGCGTGTGCGAACGCTCGTCTTTGGTCCGTCCCTATCCCGTCCACTTTTGCTTACTGTCTTAGGTGGAAAATTATTCAAGCGAACCGTTTCACTCTCCAAGACATCAAGGGCGAAAATTTTCAACGGAAATACGTCATAACGCGGAAATGTATTTTCAGATGATTATTTATAATAGGTTGTAAGGTTTGCTGTTTTACTTATCATATATGTAATCTGTCAGTACGGTATATCAAACGAGTGGTTCAAGCACTAACATCCATTATTGTAGATAATATCGTTTTTCTCGGATAAGGTCAAAAATTAAACCTTATTAAATGTCAAAAGTGTAAGAAACATGTAATTAGTTTCTTAAATATTCATAAATTTTCATTATACTTTATTAAAGTGACATAGTCAATGAATACAAAATCCATCTTCAGTAGATCGCTACTGTTTGCTACGGATTTTTTAAAAATGTTTCGAGTCTTAGTAAATTAATATTAAGAAAATATTGTAGGAATCAATTTATGTATTGCATCATTAGATTGGTTCTTTTTATTTTCCCTTTTGAAGCCATTATATTACCGACTAGTACGTAATGAAATTGATTGATAATTATATAATATCTAATAATTATTAAATATAATAATCAATTTCATTACGACTCGTAAAGTAGTCCACTACCAGTTTCATTATATGGATCTATTAACAATGTCTAGTAGTATAGAGTATCTTTATCTATCGATGTGAGAAATATGAACCAGAAGGCTCCATTAAGATATATTTGTGATAATAATTTTATAAGATGGTATAGTTTAAGTACACACCGATTCGTACCAATTTGTGATATTTACTTTGACATTATATTTATCGCAGTTTAAAAAAACAATTTGCGTTTCACCTCATAGGTATTTACAAAAATTATTCGTTGCTTCCTACATCGTCGTTTAATTTATCGTCAAAATACACTCTGGGCTCAGCGTTTCAAAATGCACTTGCAAGCAAGTATTGCGACAGCGGTATCGGAATTACATTATGTATTTTTTGAATCGCTTCGATATAAATGTAAACAGCCGTGGATGTCGGATTCTGTTTTGTTTTCGCCAACAAAACACGATGGACCGTAGAATCACACGAAAGCTATAGAGACCTTTATAATTAGTTATTAGTACTTAGTACTAGACCTTTATAATTAGTATGAGTACATACAACAATGTAACATAAGACATCTAATCATTCTATCAATCCTATATTTTGACAAGAAGCAGAACTGTCATATTCACACCAAAGTTTTGTATAATATCATAAATTTCCCTGGGATCACGAAATGTACCTCAGTTCATCCAAAGGATGTTTTTCCTATTTCAGTTCGCTGCATTCTTTATTTCTGGATTGATATGTAGATATAAAAGACAATATCACAATTGGAAGTTTTCGATTATGATTTATTTTCGACTTACATTTTGAAATATCGTCTTCGTGCATTGTGTAACAATTGCGATAGCATTATATTTATTGGTTGTTTATCGGAACGAAATCGCTCATGATGTCAATTATTTATTCTCACTATTAATTGGTTGTTAAATGAGAACCAGTTAGAGACACATAAGAGCTGGTTTCGAAAGGTCGTTTGACGTCATGTCCAAACGAAGAAATAGTTGTAACGAATTCCTTCGAGAATGTGTTTCCACATCTGATCTGAGAGACCTACTGCTATCACATAAAATTAACTTTCACAGTTCGCCGCCCATTTTTTAGCGATTCAAATTATTTCTTCATATATATTACACTATCGCAAAAATAGTAATTTCGCTAAGATCTTTGATGAATGATAATCATACGTTCACATTCCTTTTATCTATTTATTGCTAAGAATTTATTTTGGTCGTATATTATTTTAGCACATTCATAAACAACGCCTTAGTGTTTTTGTATTATAACTGTTTTAAAGCGTGGGCCTATATTACTTAAAAACTCGTAAAACTTTCTATCTTCAGTTTTATCTGCATTGAATTTTAATGTTTTTGTAATCCATCGGAAGTAAAATAACACTTGTTAAGTGATATTTTATTTCGTTTTAAATTTCTTGTCTGTCTGTCTTAATCGCAGTTATTTACTAAAATCATATATAATAACTTTCTGTAGAAAAGAGAATATTCAATTAACTACGAATCATTACTTTGACTCAAATAACATATGTAGGAGATAAAGCACAGTAGGTTTATTACTACACTACGTCATATGTTATTGTTTTTCGGGTTTTGATGTCAAACGTGAAAAATATCAAATTTACTATTAATACTAAGCGTATAATGTAAAAGACGTACAAAAAGGTTGTCAATATTTACACTCTCTAAGTATTATATATTCACATGATTTTGCCATTTTGTGTATCATTATATGTTCAATGTGCCATATTTTTTTTTGATAAAACATCGCCCCTTTATGTACACAATATGTAGCTCAATCGAACGGAATTTAGAGCGGAGATAAAATATTTAACACAATCCGCGTACATACATTGTTTTCGCTATCTGTAGGGCTTTGGTCGCATCTGCGGGTCACAGTCGAACAGAGAAGATAACTCAGTAAATAAAGTATACGTGATTTTATTTACCTCGTGGCTTCCCACTTGAGTTTCAAGCAATGTATTCTTATATCAAGTAACGAATGTTTATTGGAATGCATTTGCTATCGCATCCGACAGACACGGTTTGAATAAGAGCTTTCTGTATGCATTGGCGAAACACCATCGCACGAGGACCGCAGGGGTGTAATCCGTAATCGTTTTCATTTCGTGATATATATATATATCGAACATTTTAATGTTACACTTGTCTAATTTTTATATGAACTTTTCAAATGTAGTGACATCCGTTGAAATAAAAATTGTGTCAATCTTACATAGCCACATACGTTTTTTGCGTAAGATCAAATTTAGCTTGTAGCCACACAACGCAGATTTCATTTTAGGTTTTTTTTTTAATGAACTCATTCAAAAAGATTTTTTATAGTGGACAGTCTCTCCTCTAGGCTTCCAAGCAAACATTCATACAGGTGCAAACAAACGTCATCAGTTATCATTATTAGCATACTAAACAGTCGCTATATACAACGATTATTATACATGTATCTTTCCTCTTTCAACCGAATGCCGATATGCGGTCGTCCTTGCTTATTCAAGAATTGCGGAGAGGTGGAAGTGGATTTGAAAACCACGTAAGATCATGCCTATATCGGGAATCAGGCGTGACATGACATCACGGTGTTTTGTGTACGCCGGCCCGACGCTGGCTTATAAGGCGACTTAGTCGTATTGCGCTTTTGTGCGTCTACACGTCACTCCCGACAAACAATTATATTGTAGAACCATACAATTCTGATACTTATCATATTAAGACTGTACACAATTAAATCTTTTGTCACTATTAATGTGTTGACTGCCACTTCTTGACGGAAAGGCATACTATTCATATAAATACCAACACATTTTTCATGTACTATTTTCACAATTTTATTTTTATCATTATTATAATATTCAATTTTAAAGTAGACCATCTATGTAAATACCAACACATTTTTCATGTACTATTTTCACAATTTTATGTTTATCATTATTATAATATTCTATTTTAAAGTAGACCATCTATGTAAATTAAGTATTAGTTTTCTATTACCTGTCATACAATACAAATGAGTCGATAGTTTACGGGTTATCATACAAAACATACTTATATGAAAGAAAATGTCAATGAACTTGTTCTAATAAATATCGGTCAGCCTGCAATCAAAAACAAAATATTTTCATTTAACCTTTGCTGTGGCTTCATTTTTGTACAACTACTTTTACATTTTAAAACAAAACAATATTTCAATTATACTACCGAAGCTATTATGATAATTGTAAGGAAGCATATATATATTTTTAATGCTGTTTATAGATATCCGATTTTTTAATGATAATAAATCAAGACATCATCATAAATAAATTGAAAACAATTGCTTTCCATTAAATTCCTATAGTTGATTTATAATTTAATTCCAGGCACAAAGAAAAGTGTTTCAGCATTTTATACATAAAAACAAAGAGTTAAACCGTAATCGTTTCTTACTATTTTACTATCTATTGTAAACTCAGATTAATTTGATAATTGTACGATTATCATGTAAAATATACATAATTGTATTAATAGTTGTCACCACTGGTAAAAAATCCTGAATTTGTTTTAAGGTTATTAATAAAAATGTGTGGGACTTTGTGTCATAATGTTGTTTATTATCTCAGATGCGTGGGAGAGGGCTTTGGAATTCGAAAGTACTGCGGGGTCTCGTGCGAATATATTGCAAAATTGTGTGGATCATAATTCATCGATGTACTTATTTTCATAGCGTGTTTATGATTCACGCGTTCCGGTTGATTTGAGATGTAAAGCCACAATGTTAATATTTTGAAGTAATATGGCTACACGGTTCATTGCTACACTTCGTTGCCTTCCGTAACAGATATCAGGCTCGATTCCCTGTACGAAATTTTTTGTTTTATAATCATTTTAATGATTTCTGTTTGAATGACTGTACTGGTTTTTGTGAATACCGAAGTTCCCTCCCATCTATCTGGTTGTAAAAATGGAGTGAAGCGATAGTGATTAGCTTATCATTGCTCCCTAGACCTTATATAGATCCTAGACCTATCTCTTTCTTGAAAATGTGCCGTCAAATGTCGAGTCAGACTCGACATAGGAGTTGTGGCGGTTAATAGTGAGGTTGAGTAACTGAATATCAAACGGGTATAGAAATAAATCATGAAGTATCTTCCATATGCTCCGCCGCGAGACAGACATTGGGTTTATAATAATCGTGGCATAATATTCCTCTATAGGCTGTAATAGGTATTGTTTATCATTCTGTGGTACACTTCACGAATGTGCACACTATGTAGTGTTTTATCAAAACATATTGATCGTATATTATTCCTTGACGAATAAATATTTCATCATGTAGTTGGTTTCCTTTAACCTAATACAGACGAGCGTCATCTAGACATTCCAAGCGATCGCGTGTCAAAAAGACGAGCGTCATGAATACATGCCACAGCTCTACACCGAATTAGAACCTTAATATCACAGTAAATTCATACTCGATTGAGGCTAAAATCGTATACATAATACACCCATGCTCGTCCGCAGGTACTGAAAGTACTTGAACGTAATCGTCTAGAAAGAGTTAAATACATTTCGTTGGTGTACAAAAAGATACATACTTAATATTTGTATGTATTGAATACAATGCAAATGTATTGAATTAAATTAGTCCCGATTATTTTTCAGGTCTATTTAAAAAGAAAAGTATTATTGGTATTTGATTCGTCTAAAAATAATAAATAAGTTGTCTCAGTGTTCAATTAAAACATCACTACACACGTGTGTAAATATAGTCAATATGTCGTCGAATTCTGATATTAATTCAATTCCTCGTATCATGGATCGGTACCGAAATCCTTAATGCCTTAGTGGGCTGTTTCATAGATTTAATAAGCCATGTAAATTATATAACAACTTCATATTTAAACTCAATAATACTTTATTCTTATAAAAGATATGGTAATGTTTAAATTTACTTTATTTCTATTACAGTTATTCCGAAAATAATTCTCGTGACCAATGACGTAATTAAAACCAATACCTACAAAAACATCGAAACTTTTTTCAAATAATTATTCAAAAAATACTGCAATATAACGTATTATTCAGAGACTGCAGAAATGTGGGCGGAAAATATTCAATCAGTATCCGAATGCATTCACCGTCAATGCATGTACTATTGTACAATATCAATTTATTGAAATACGTAATGCACTACTTCTCAAATCCGTGTGGGTTAAATAATTATATAAAAGTTCTTTCGTTAAAAATCTTCACTACTTGATACACAAATCTGTTCTTAAACATATACATATAGATAAAAATTCAATTATGTGCGTCCAAAAGAAAGTAGGGCTCTGGGACAATGTCAATCAGAAAAACCAAATTATGATTTGCGTTATTAAGAACATAGCTAATTTCTAGTTTCGCACAAAACGTAAATTATTAATTATCTATGATGTATACTATTTTTATATACAGAAAGCATAATGAATACGAGATAATGATTACCTCATTTAGAAATAGCGGCCGAAAACTTTATACATGGATATTTCTAATTTGATTTTGGGAACCACCAGAATTCGTCGACTTGTATGCAATAGATATAACCACGCCTCACTGCTTTTTAATAATACGCACTGATAATTTTATTTTATGTTCATATTGAAATGCTTTGAGGATGACCTTACTCTATTTAAAAAAATACATATTTTTTAATCGGATTATTTCAAAAAAATGCAACCTATATTATAATCATATCACAATATTTCGACACTATGACTGTTTCTAATATATTTTTTTTCTGTTTTTTTCAGGTAAGTGACGTGACTGATTATAAATAATTCAACTACTCGATTTTCTTCCTAGGCCATGATACTTTCCTATAGTAGTAAGTGATTTATATTATTTCGTGAAAAAATATCAACAATAATCGTCATATTTTTCCAGCAATTTTTACCGTCACTGGAGTAATTGATTAGATACGGACTGATGGCAATCCATTCATAAACAATAATATTCATCTTGGATTAGAATACTTGTCATATGATTCTACGAATAATTTTATTCACTAAAGTGCCGTCTCAATTTATCGCTTTAAATGATGTTTATAGGTATTACGAATTCTGGTGACAATTTTAATTTATCGTAAAATTAAAACCGAAGAAACTGCTAAATATGCATATTCTAAGTATTTTATTATCTTCTTCTTCTAAGAATTTGTCATCAAATGATAATATTAATAATTGATTGTATTTAATTATATTTATGGATCATGTCATAAAAATAAGATATTAATTTGAGTTTAATGTGCGATGCTTATTAGTCATTATGCCACAGTTATCAATTTAAATATGTTTATTTTTGTATTAACAATTTACGACTATTCCATAAGCAAGCAAAAGTTGCACTTGGGTGGTATAGATATACGTATTTAATTATTGTAAAGTAGATGTCGTAATTATGTAAGGAAAATAAGAAAAGTTTTCTATACAATCCATTAGTATTACATAAAAACATATATTTGTGTTCTCGCACGTTAAAAAAATGTGTGTGTGGTCAAATCTCCGTTGTCTGCATAATCCAATTGGTGATGTTTTCCAACACAAATTCCGATTTATCTCGTGTCGCAAATCTATACGTGATCAGCCCGATTAATAACCGGTGATTGTTACGGACCTTAAGTGTGTGCTTTGAATACCAATTTGCCAACACAATGCATCATTGTCTTGTGCACAATTCGCACTATGTCCGGTCGATATTGCCGCCACTTCCTATTTAAATCTTTCAGATGTCACTGACAACCATTTTCGCCTATATTTCTTTTCAAAATACGCAAGAATCCTGCTCCTGGCTTAGAATGCTTTCGATTTCATACAACACATTTTGTAATTAATGGTGATTGATTTGGAAACAATTAAAAAAAACATATGATATATCCTGTATATTGTATTACGTCAATTATACCGCTTTCTTCGAATTCAATGTAAGTGTAAATAACAGTATTGGGTTAAATTTTTTAAGATTTTACACTGACCAAAATATCTGATAATATGTTTTTTCTCCATCTCTATAGAAAACGAGTCTGTTCACATTATAACGTGCTATAATATATTAAATTTGAATTGTTCCAACTTTGTACGATTCCACATGCTTTGTCACTAACGACCCAATGGGATGCAACAGAAGTGTCAGTCCGTGTGATAGAATGCCTGAAGATGCCGAAAGGCGAAACCCGGGTCGCTAGTGACAAAGCATGTGGAATCGTACAAAGTTGGAACAATTCAAATTTGATATTGAAATTCCATCAAGCACCTTCAGTCGAGGCCTTATTCAAACTAATGTACCTATATCGATTGTTCTTTAATTTCGATTACGTCTTAAAAATCGCTCAAATTCTTATCGTTCTTATATCTTACCGCCCATTACAAATATACAATCTGCGTCTAAAAGATAAATTTTGTTGTATATTTTCATATCACTTAAGGCGGTTCTACGCTTTTCAGTTGTTATTATTCTTAATCTTTTAAAGCGAAAAAGATATCTATTTTTAGCTTCCATTAAGAGACAGGTGATATTATTTATTATCTTTCTCCCGGGCAAACAAGGCAAAACCATCGGGCGGAGCTCTAAATTAATTACTCACTGCCTCTTGGGCTTGAAGCGATTATTTTGCGTGATTGTTTGCCTTCCAACTCGATTGTTTTTTGAAAACATCAATCCTCTGTCGACAAATTTTATTTTGTACTAATATATCACAAACCTATGTTGTATATGACATTTAAAATATTTATTATAATCGTATATAATGAATCGTCTTTTTTTATTTAATACAATTCTTTCATAACGGACTCAAATTGCACAATGACTACGATGCCTTGAATCTTCCTTGATTCCTAAAAATAACTAGTCATATTGAAAGTAAATGAATAAATGTCGTTTCCTAGCATTTACCTTCTTTCATTATTTGAAACTGAAAGCAAATGTTGAATTCTAATAATACTACTTCGTATTTCTCATATTATTCACGGTTACATCACATTGAATACTTTTTTTTAATACCCTGATTTAACTCAAAATATTGTACCGTATGCCTTTCTCGTGTAAGCATATAAATTTCTATACAGCTCTTATCTCGATAAATGCTACACACAGTTTACAATATATGCTACACGTCGATTGTGTGCGATATATTTTGGCGTAGTCATTTTTATGCCGAATTTCGTTTTTATATTACACCGTTCGAACCCGTTTTGAAAGGTGTGAGAGAAATATTGAAGTACATCAAATGCTTACCGAGGTATTTTCTCGGTTTGTGAAACATTCCGCTATCCTCGATGTGAAGTGCTTCACCGGCAGAATTCTTCTGTGAGAAATTATGAATTTATTGGTATACTAACAATACAGTTCATAATACGATGGTTCATCTATACAATCTGTATTTTTGTATTCATTCATTTTTCAAATCTAACAGGTATTTCTTATACTTATTATTAATTATCATCAATAGTTTTTATGTCGACGTTTTCGACTCAATATATAAATATATAGATTCTTAGAGTAAAAAAGATTAACGAGTATGTGGTCGCTTTTAAGATATTAACTGTCACTTCTTATTGGAAAGGCAAGATATTTTAATTGATTAAACATATTTTATTGTTACCATTTCCAGAATTTATTTTATGGCCTTAATGATTCTATGGTTATTTATTCACTTTTAATGTCCTCACTTTCATTTATCAGTGGAAGGCATTATCTTTAAATCATAAAATACAATAATTAGTAATATATGCAAAATCTCATTGCGAGCATTATTTAATGATATAATACATATTTTATACAGAAATCTTCAGATTCACTATATCACTGATATATAAGATCTCCTATGTTCCTATCAAGATTTTTATATGTTATGAAAATCGACGAAAACTTGATATAACTCTTCTTTTTTCTCTTTCTATTTCACACATTTCCAATTGATTTTCTATTATACCTAATACTATCGAATTCTTATTTATATTTAGGCTGTTAAGAAAAGAAATGTTGCTGTTTTGAATCCACAGAGAATACATTAATAAAACCTTTATGAAAACGTTTTGCTTCCACATTTCTTTAAACAACAGAAATTGCAGTTATTCTCTATTCCGCACTACTTTCAATAGTGAGGAAACATAAAATGTTTCACCATCCACTTTTATCCAATTTTCTCGCTAGTGATCTATTTCCCGTTCGAGAGTAGTATTTGACGTCGAATGAACGGCAATAACCTATATGATGTAGTCAACTTGCCGGAGGAAGTCTCTCGTGTTTGTTTCCCTTAGGCACATCTCGATCGCGGAAAAGCAGGCAGCCATTATCTATCCGATTTTTCCTACTCTCTTTGGCTCTACGTCAAAATTATTATTACCGCTCCATTCTTTTCCTTCCAACAGTTTTAGAGCTCAATTCTATTGGAGTGTAAACTTATTTTGTATAGCTATATTTTCATTGGCAAGGGAATTAATCAAACCGGTATTATTTCTATGCAGTATACGCTACGTTTTAATAACAAACATTGTTAAAAATTGCAAATTTATTTGTCTTTTTTTTCAAGTATGTTTTTTTAAGGTGGAAAATGTCACTTCTTGGTGGAAATGTATGATATTTTCAATAATAACAAATTTTTCATTAGTATTTTTAAATTATGACCGGAATTGGTTTTGCTCATAAATATATTGTGGAGATATTACTAAAAATGTGTATTTAAAATAATAAAAAAAAAAACAATTAAATTATATCGTCTTGTGTATTCATTATAATTGTTTCTCTTCATTCTGCGACTTTAAATTAATTTTGCTAAAGTATTGCAGAACGTCGATATAACGAACGTGTGCTTCTGGAGGATTGTCCGTTTAAGCCGAAAGCCCGTTAAACAAAAATCCTATTTATACGTCATAGACACTTTGAGAAAATAATCAAGTTTTTATTGTGTGTACTTGAATTCTGCTAATTTTCAAATCAACTCTCTAAAATTATGAAAATGATTGTATCACAGTCGTCGAGCTGGATGAATGACGTGATTATCTATCATATTATATGTAAAAGCGGAATATAAACATTAACAGGATGTTCTTAACAATTAACATATTTGACCGGTTTATATTGAGGTTTTTCTGTGCACATATTTGCTTCTAGCGTTTCATACAACATGTCACTACGAGTCACTAGTTATGCTTTTATTATTTACTTAAAAAAATTCGAAACAGTTTTTAATTTAAACAATCGATGTGTGGGTAACTTTGTTGAGGTTGAGTAAGAAACTCATGTTTAATAAAAATATATACACATAAATTTTTTATTTCACTCGGTGTGTTACTAGATGTGACCCGTGTTTCGCTTACTTATATTGTTTTTGTCTAATTCTCTCGTGCAGTAAAAAGTTACATCGCTGTCTTCATTTTTGGTTCATAATTTTAATCATGTTTCCTTAATAATGAGAAAATTTATGATACAACACAAACGAAATTCTACCAAGAACATGCCGATTTAACTGATGATACATTTTCAAAGTAAACTTGTTTATTTAAGTAAACTATACCTTACAAACGCATATTGTATTTTGATATTGTGTGTATAGCTTTGTTTATTATAAGTGTATAAAACTTACAAACCCACACACTATAGTGTCACTTTTTAAAAGATTCAATAGTTTGAAACTTTCCATGACGGATACCATTTGCTTCAGGTACGTGCATGTTTTAAAGTTTTGCTCTTTCTTAAACTGTTTTTAAAGTCCGATCGATTCCATGCGAAAGTTTTATCGTGGCCTGTGTCATGAAAACTTTCATAATCGTCGCCGTCATCTGAGGTTATTCTAAAGAACTTTTTTTGAAATTTATGAGGTTTGTTAAGAATTTGTATGTTTGAGAGTATTACATTTTTTTTTCTATTTTATAAACCGAAGATTTATGTCGACATAAGATCCCAGCGGTAATACGCATAATACACAATACGCCTGGAGAAATTTTTGCAATACATCTGAGAAACGTCAAATATGAGAATAGAATCTTCGGCCTTCCTCTGATTTGATGATAGCGGTTTGTTGTTTGTTCGATCACTATCTCATTTATATTAGAAAGATAACTTTCCATAACAGTGTTTATTTACAATCAGCTTTTGAAAAAATGTCTTGAGGTGTAAATGTGCAAGGCGTACTAATACCATTGTATATAAATCTTTGATAATAATGAAATAATTAACTTTTTTTTTTCAACCTGGTTAGCTCTTTTCATTTTGACTAGATGCCGTCGTGCTAATTGGAGATCACCATACAGCTTCTCTTTTTTTTTGTTTTACTGTTGAAATATTCAAGATTTAATTGCTGTGTAACCCCGAAATCAGTTATAAAATAATGAAAAAATGCACTGTATATTGATTGAATTGTCATTTACTTTGTAGAACTCCATGATTACACGGTGATAAAATAAATATGTATTTTAGTTCTCCAAAATTTCTTAAGTATTATATATAGTTTATAGCTATTTTTGGCTTACGCCCTCATCGGAACTTATCATAAAAGCGTAGGCCGATATAGCTATCAACTATATGCCTATAAATGTTGTAAAACTGTATTATATGCCTTTTCCTGTGTCATTACTTGGCGTTGGCAAAGAAAAGTGTGAAGACGCTGTACAGAAATCGATTAAAGAAACCACTAGCAATACCGACATTGCCATTAAGAAAAATTCTAAGCATGAACGGAAATATTCACTCAGCCGTCCCATCTCTATTGTTTGAGATTCCAATTTCAATTAAGAATTATTCTTAATTGCTTTCCTGAACTTAAGAATAATTTGAACACAAATATTCCTGTCATTTAAACATCCTATTTACCCTCGTTGTCACAGGCTGGCTGTTCCAATGATTTTTTATTGTATATTAATATATATCTAGAGAACTTCAAGTCATTATGGAACGTCGTCTGCAACTTTGAAGACGGCTCACTTTATCTCGCTTGCCGTCTATCTGCATTTGACATCCACTTTATTATTCTCAGATTAAGTTTGTTTTCTCTTAAGAGTTACGTTGACTTATACGAAACTCCTTTCGTAAAATATTTTATACTCTATTTTCATCTTAAAATTGCCTTCATTATACGTAGCACTTTGTAACGAATAACTTTTGCGGCGTGTGTTGCTAACATTCAAAGATTTTACCCAACTGATAGCAGCTTTTATTTCAATGTGCGACTGTTTCTTAATAAGAATTGGAATCTCAAAGTCAAAAAGCAAAATCAACATTCATGCGTGTTTGTCAAACCACTTAAAACAAAATGTTACGATTGGATTGAACCATTGGATGAATGTCAAATTGACTCATGTTGACGATCTTTTTCATTTCATAAAAACTCCTTTTAAAACGTCTTAATTATTTTTCTATTCTTCCAATTTAATTGTGCAAACGTTGTCTAGCAATTAAAGTCTTTTAAAGTGTTAACTATCATTTCTTGAAGGATAGGCGTGGTATAATAAATAATAAAAATACATTAAGCACTTATTTCTACCGGTCCCGATCATATAATATGTTTTGGAAATATATACCTAAAAAGTGTTTTGTGAAAGTGAAAATTAATTTATATTGCGTTTCATAATATCTGACACTTGAAAAAGTGTTGACAACTATATGTAAACAAGCGAAGTATAATTATCCCAGTTTAGATCGAGTAGATTCTATTTTGGAAGCGCAAGTATAACATAGAGTGTGTCTCTTTTGTTTGTCGTTTGTGAATTATTTATAGAAATTGGAAATTCCAACTCTGAAAACAGTTATTCGTTGATCGTTCATTTCCTACGTCTCCTGGATACATTAATCTTCATTTATGCCCTCGAAGCTATTTAGCAAATGTATTTGTTTTTTAGTGTTTTGAAAGCTTTTTCCCCACAAAAACTTTGATCTTAGCAAATAAGTATAATTTATATATTTCAGCGCTATATAACTATAATAGTAACATTACTTGATTAGACTAAAGAAAAATTATGAGTAATATTTCGATCATTTTAAAACTTACGCATTCTTCTATACGAATATCAATTAAATAGATTTAGCGTGGTTTGCTTGAAATGTTTGTTTCAATCAATTTTCTGCTTCATCGACTTTTGTGCAAGCCATAGGTGTGAAGTAATTAATAATTTTCATTTTCGATTGCTGAAATTTTGCAGTAGCACATTGGCAATTTTGAACTGCCAAATATCGCTACTGGCATGCGGCCATTATGCGAGATGAGAACGAGTGTGGATAAAATAAAATACATAAAGAAATCGAAAATAATATTACGATATTAATCATATTCTGAAAATCCTTTTTTAATTTCTTTGCCTGTGCAATCAATGATAGCAATGTTTAGCAAAATTCTTCGACTCATCGAAATGTAGATCTGCGTCACCGTGCCTTAACGTAAATTTAAAAATATAATTAGTACTACGAAAGCTTATATCAATCAAAAGTCGCTGAATGATTTATCGTACTGTCTCGTTATATATAGGGTCCGCCATCTAAAGTTTTTTTTTTCAACTAGTGCATATTTCGTGAATGGTAACACTTAGCTCATGTCTGATTTGACAGATAATTAGTTTTATCCTTCCGCTGAACGAATATGGTTGTGTATACGCTTGAACAACGCTGGGAAATATTGCGACATTACTTTGAAAATCATGGTAATGTTGCAGAATGTGTGCGAAAATTGCGTACGGATTTTGGAAGAAGAGAAGCACCGTCAGCTCCGTATGTTCGTTATCTTGTGAAAAAAGTGAAAGAAACTGGCATCCTCATCGATAAACCAAAGCGTGAAAAGCCAAAAACAGTGCGTACACCCGAGAATATTGATGCTGTGGCAGAAAGTGTGCGTGAAGCGCCATCAACATCAATTCACCGTCGTTCTCAACAATTGAACATTTCGGAGACATCATTGAGACGAATTTTGCATAAAGACCTTGGTATGACGCCATACAAAGTCCAATTGGTTCAGGAGTTGAAGCCAACTGACCATTCAATGCGTTTTCGCTTCGCTGAGTGGGCCTGCGATCGACTTACAGAAGATGCCGATTTTGCCAAAAAAATCATCTTTTCGGATGAAGCTCATTTTGATCTTGGCGGGTATGTAAACAAGCAAAATTGTCGCATTTGGGGCACAGAAAACCCGCACGCATACATTGAAAAGCCAGTACACCCAAAACGAGTCACTGTTTGGTGCGGATTTTGGTCCAGAGGCATAATTGGGCCATTTTTCTTCGAAAATGAGCAAGGAGTGGCCGTTACAGTCAATGGCGATCGTTATCGGACCATGCTGAACGAATTTGTGTTCACAAAAATTGAAGAGGAGGATATTGGCAACATTTGGTTTCAACAGGACGGCGCTACGTGCCACACAGCCGAAGCTACACTCGATGTTTTGCGCCCTGTTTTTGAAGATCGCATTATCAGCCGCAGAGCTGATGTCGTTTGGCCACCTCGGAGCTGTGATTTGACACCGTTGGACTATTATTTGTGGGGTGCCCTCAAAGATAAGTGTTACGCCGACAAGCCAGAGACAATTGACGCTTTAAAGGACAATATTCGTGATGCCATTGGTGAAATACAGCTGCACACAATCGATAATGTGCTTAAAAATTGGACCGATCGTGTAGGCTACTGCATGGCCACCCGAGGCAGCCATTTGAATGAAGTTATTTTCTATTATTAACCGGAAAGATTGTACTTCCAAATAAAAAAAGAAATTTGAGAAAATATAAGTAGTTTTTTTTTTATAGCATTTTCAAAAAAAAAAGTTATTTGGCGGACCCTTTATATATATATATATTGTTTAAACGCTAATTAATTGTGCATGATAACCATTGCGTATAACCATTATACATGTGTAAGAAACGTAAACATTAACGTCTAATTCGATCAAGCGAATGTATGTTGCTATACAAAGTACTATATATGGCTCATCTGCAATGTGCAGTCACAGTAGAGCGACGTAGTCTCGTGCTGACGTCACATCATGAGCTCTGCACGTATGACATTAGCTGCGCATGCACCTCACTGACAACTTAATTGGATTATTATTTGCGACTGAGTGGTGAAACAGTACGCCAGAAAACAGAGCATCATTTAAATTTTTACTGCCAAAGTATGCATATACCTGATGAGAGGCTATCGGAGGTTTTATATTTACAGTTGTAAAGATTCAACACTATTTAATTGGCGATATCCCGTGCCAATTAATTTTCTACGTTGAGCGTCAGACTAGCGTGATTAAATTATATTTTCACCGCTCTCATTTTTTGAATCGGTGCTTTTATGCTACATATCGATGTTTGGTTAGTTTAAGAGATTGTCACTTGTTTTATATATCTGGTAATTATCAAATCTTTTTCTATAATTTATGATATCGACTAAAGGTGCTTGATAGAATGTCAGTATCAAATTTGAATTGTTACAACTATGTACGATTCCACATCACCAACGATCCGAGTTTCGCCTTTCGGCATCTTCAGGCATTCTATCACACGGATGCAAACGAACTGACGGTACTGATGCAACTGAACTCATCAGTTCTTTTGCATCCGTGTAGTAGAATGCATGAAGATGCCAAAGGCGAAACCCGCGTCGTTAGTGACAGAGCATGTGGAATCGTACAAAGTTGTTATAATTCAAATATTTTTCTTATGTTAGTGTTAAACAAACTTGTTTTCATTATAAAGGAAAAATCCGACTATGTAATCACACAAATTTGCTTATACACAAAATATTTTGACACTGTTCACGCTCATATATTTGAGTGTGATCTATTTACCCTCTGCAATCAGCCGTCTCAGCAGTTGAGTCGAGCTGTCAGGGGTATATTTTCAACATGCTTTTTTTGAAATATTTATCGGAAATCATTTTGTGATAAACCGAAATCAGAACACTGATTTTTCAATATATCACCGTAATGCTAGTTATTAGTTTAGGCAAGTGCCCTCGATACTTTTTTAATAAGTGAAATAATATTGTTTCATTGCGAATATATATCGCTTTTGTTACTGAGGTTTGATTATCTGCATTTACATAAATAGAATCGTGACTACTTAAAAAATGCTGAATATTGTTGTAGTCATTTGTTAACTGGAAAAATTAAATAGAGCCTTCATAGAAACAGCTTGCTGTATTTAAAACTGGGTGAACGCAGCAAAAAATAATTAGCCTGAAAGCGTGTTTATCATTCTGAATTGTTCATTAACTAACTGGACAGCTGACAACTGTGCAGCGACCATTACGTTTTGAATTATGAATTAAAGTTGCGAATTGTTCAGACCTTGATTGGCATGATGGCCGACGAATCACTGTACCATTGTCAATAACAGATTATGTGATAACGCATCTCGGTTTTATATTCCTGCATATTGCCTATTAAAATTCTAGTAAATCTCTATAAAAAATCGTATTATACCCCGCTCTTGACATATGTATTGTGGATAACCAATCAAAGATGAAAAAAGATAAATATGCCATTGCTGCAAAATAGTGTTTCTTACTTATCCATACTTATTTTGTAATAACATCGCATTTCAAAGAGTCGTTTAATTTCACTGTTTATCTTGTATATATATAACATAACGTAAATGTGTCATTATTACTACTTTCATCGATATCGCCAATCTGATTCCAAATATCTCTATATCTCACTACGCTAGTCATATGTAAATATCTCGGATTGATGCCAAGCGAACAAAACATTGAATGAAGCGATCGGTAAGAGATTGACATTTGGTTAGAGTTCATTCTCTTCTGCGTCGTAGCATCTACGTCTACGAATTTTATCTAATCAGCGTTGCCATTAACTAAATTAATATTCTGGATTTTAAAGCATGCAATATAGTGTTCAATTATGCCATATTTAAATATATTATTAAGTATAATGATTTTTATGGCAATGTATGTTGCATCTCATGGTACGATAACTAATGTGTTATGTAGAAGTACAATCTTATCACAAAAACCATATTTCAATACTCTCGAATTTGTATACATTATGTTGTGTTCGGGAATCCTCGTACGCATTTACTGAATACACCTTTAGTTGTATAAAGCTGCTTAGTGCGGGATGGTGTTTATTGGCTGTGTTTAGAGATTGTATTATATTTGTGTATAATACAATCTCTGAACACTAAAAGTGAACTTGAAGTCTGTCTTAGCAATCTAATCATTGTTCATAAATAAACTATTTAATATTGTGAAAATTTTCATTGATTACACATTTTAATAAAATATTAAGAATGAATTCGATCTTTTGACGTTTTTTTTAAGGTACTCTTTTAAGGTAAGGTAAATTTTTTCGCGCGTTTTCCCTTCTCTGAATTCAATTCCATCATTATATTTTTAAGTATTGAATGGTACTTTATTTACATTTTTATGTTGACCCCGACTAGCTTCGTTTAATTCGAGCATACTGTCATCAGATAAAATGTCAATTTTAACTAGACTTTTTATATAAAATAAAATTTTATTATTTTTCATGTCTCACCAGCTTTTTTTTTTATTTAAGATGGACTGATGGAATTTCTAAATCGCATTTGTATTGGTTAAACCTTTTTACGATTCCACATCTTTTGTCACTAACGACCGGATTTCGCCTTTCGGCATCTTCATATTTCCTATGCCGAAAAGCGAGATCTGGGTCGTCAGTGACAAAACATATGGAAATGTACACGGTTTCAACATATATATGTGTAATGAATTGTGTGATGTAATAGTTTTATACAAACTACTCATTTGAAATGTTACACATTATAATATTGTCTATTATTTTCTGTTCATAGTTGAGCTTAGTCTTATCTTATTTAAGCACTGAAAAAGATTAGCAACAGAGTAACTTCGCTTATCTGGCGACTATATCTAATTCTGGTACACCCAGTACTTTTTTTACGCGATACATGGTTCCAGAAAAGGGCGCGTAAAAAAAAATCGCGTACAAAAATCATAGCTTTCATATAATTTAATAAATTGGTTCCAAAAAATTAAAATATCGCGTTAAAAAGTACCAGAAACGTATGAAAAACCAAAATTTGCTCTTTGAAATTCGTGCAAAAAAAAATATATATTTTATGAACTTATATACACTTATATGAATTATTAAAGGCCGAGAAAAGTGCTATTCGACGAATTTAATAAATGCATTGTGTTTAAACAAGTTTACGAGCGGACACACATCCCATGATTTTACGCAATTGCATTACATTTCTTTACACACCCTAAAACATAAATTCGCATAATATCCACTTGTCAACATTTGGCAATTGTATGTGTATTTAAAACAATTTAATGCTTTACAAAATTAAGTTTTAAAAATACACTTATTTTTTAAAATTTAATAATCGAATTCGCGTCAAAAGAGGACTGCGTGTATACAAGTAATATTACCTGTGCTATCTGTACCAATATATTGAGTTGATGCATAAGTTCTTGCGTATTTTCAATGTATCGGGGTAGGGATAAGATTCTCGGAATTGACGAATGGTAATTGTTCTCAAACCTTTTTTTTTGTAATGGTTGATATGTAACTGCTTTCTACTCAGTTTTGGCTTGGCTAGCGAGTGGTGAAGAACCCTAATTTTTTTTAATGTCTGTGGATAAAGTGCATTTACGCCATTGCTTTCTTTATGAATTTCGTAAAGGCAATAACGCGACTGTGACAACCAAAATTTTTTGTGACGTGTACGGTAGTGATGCAACTAAAGTTCGTTTGACTCAAATTTGGTTTTCACCCTTATACCAGGGATCAATCAATCATCGGTGGTGTGACATTTGCATCGCATGGGGATGGTCTCCAAATACGAGGCTTGGGTGCCACACCAACTATCGCCGGTAAATCTATTGGACCAAATCTCTACCTGCGTTTCATTGAGTGCAAGGCAAAAACAAGAACCTTTTTTGAATTGTTTATTACAATCTATTAGAAACAAAACAACAACAGCTGACAGATATTGCGATCAATTAACAAAACTAAATGCGGCTCTTTGCAAAGACAGACCGGAATTGATAAACAGAAAGGGAGTCGTATTTCACCACGATAACGCGTGACCACATGTGGCGATAAAAACCCAACACAAACTAAAGGAGTTGAATTGGGAAGTTTTGAAGCACCCACCATATTCGCCAGATCTTGCTCCGTCGGATTTTCACTTATTTAGATCATTATAAATTTTTAAAAATAAAAAAACATTCAATTCAATTGGGGAGTTCAAAACATCCCTTTATTTGTTTTTTGCCTCTAAATCTCGCGAATTTTATACCAGAGGTATAAATAATCTTGTAGAAAGATGGGAGACAGTCATTTCAAATGATGGAGAATATATAATTGACAGATATAATAAAAGGTTTGAAAAAAAAATGTTTTTTATTTCTGTAAAAAAATACGTAATTTTTTTTGCATCAACCCAATATAAATATGACGTTACAGTTTCAATATCGCCGATATTTCGAATAGTATAACATATATATAAGTTACTTCAGATTAACAATGAGAAAATCTCGATTAAAAACACTTTTATTGACAAATTTAAGAAACAAATTCGGACCTTTTTTTTTCATATCGTCCATTGCGTTCGTGTTGAAATTAACTAAAAGTTTTTGATAAATTTTAGTTTGCTACGTTCATACGTATATATATATATATATATATCTGGATTGTTCAAAAAGTTTCGTCGTAATTTAATTGAAAAGTTTTCAATAGGCTCCACTTTTATGTAGAATGAGACTTTCTCAATTTTCTCGCGTGAAAGCTCATGCCAAATTATTTCTCTCGTACTTTTTGAATTTCATTTGAATTGATAATATGAGGACCCCTTTCATCCCCGTATTACCTTTCCTTTAGCATTAATATGTAGATATTCTAAATATTCTAACCAAATTATGTGTCGCTTACAATTACTCGTTGTGACATTGATTGCTTTCCGACGGAGCATTTATGTAATACTTATCACTACCCTCGTTTTCGAACCCTTCTCCAAGAAAGCTAACCAAAACTTTCCAAATGTTGTCAAGGTATTTTTTATCTGAACGTCTCGTTGTTCTGACGGTCCCTCGACACTGGTGTGTCGCTGAAAAAACTCCGAGATGTTTTCATTTCCTTCGAATAGTTCAACAGATGTGCTCCGACTTTATTTAGCTAATGTACAAAAATACGCAACCCGAGTGAAACTATGCTATTTTTCGCTTAGATAATATTATTTTACTCTAGTGGCAGCCGTAATCGTGATATTTTTCCCATCTGATGTTGAAGAAAAAATGCTGTTATGGCAAATAATAATTTTATCTTGAAGTGTATAACACGGGAAAGAAAATTATTGTTTTTCTTTGGATCGTTAATATACTTTTCACTCAAGCAAGTTTTATTTTACGTTTTTTTTAAATTTTTAACGAAGCTTTTTTATTCTTCGAAATAACATTACTAACAAGTCTAATTTTTATTTAGTGTACGGGGTATTTCTCACAAGGATATTAACGAATTTGTAGGCATTGGAAAAATAAGTGATTAAAAAGGTATAGCTTACACGCTGATCTCCAAAGAATGTTACATGTAATTAGTAGGAAATGTTAAGCTAAATTCTGTAGTCTTTAAATTTCTCGTTAACGCTTATTTATTGCATAAAACGTGTATAAATACAGAATATCCAGCTTATTCTAGTGTGTGCAAGTATACACTGTAATACGCTTTAATAGGCATTAATGACAAGATATTAATCAGAATCTATTAAGCCCTTTATGTAATGGCTTAGCGCCTATTTCAATGTTATCGTCATAATTCTTCGGTATTCAATCTTTTTCCTGCGCGTTGAGTTGTGCTGACATGCAATTTATCAAAATCGCTGCCAAATCGACGCGGTATATTTTAACAAGTTTCTTATTTCAGTTCGTGTAAGAAAGTGACGCTTTGGATTATTTTTTTAGACAAGGCACTTTTTTGTATCTACATTTACTCTATCAAAATTTCATGCCATCCCATAATAGTATACTCTAAAGCTTTCAATGCAGCCTACTCTTTTGTTTTTTTCCATGCATTACTATATTTGCATATAAAATATTTCGACACTTCCTCTCCGTAAAATTCACACTATCTATGTTCAACTTGTGATAGGGCAATAACGTTCAGTTCATGAAAGATTATTAATTACATTTAATGTATACTACACATTATTCAATATTGTAACACAATGTGTACATATTTTTTTTGTTAGTAATTAAAATAAAATTAATGTTTTTTATGCGTGAAAATTTTATGTTGCTGATGTAGCTATTATCATTGAATATAACAGTGTTCATTAACCTCTGTTTCGAAAATGTTTTACAATATTTATTGTTGAATGTAAGTTTTCATTACTGAAAAAGGCACATATTAACCTTTCTTGTGTTTTGTAAATTTTCATCACGATGTATGAAATGCATTTGTTTCGGAAATCAAATCAAAAATGTTCCATTAATTCGAAATTTAGTCAGATCCAATAGGCTTATTTTTTATATTTTAAATTAAATGTTAATTGCCTACTACATTATTTCTGCATTCACCGATTTTTTTGTTAAATTTACATATTTTAGCTTGTGCCACGAAAATTATATGTGTGCCGTTGAATGTTGCGGAGCACTAATAACTTAAAACACTTTTTTTTCACTCTTGTCGCCAAATATGTTAGAATATTTTTTTTTGTTCACTTAAAATCCCAAATTATTTGTATAGCCTTTACTGACCAGCGATTATACAATATGCTATGATCGATGGCGGGAAATATCCTTTATCAACCAAAGAAATGCCAAGTTCCTCCATTTGCCGTTATTTTTTCGTTCTGTGTGCGAATGACCCGGTTATTGCGAGCGAAAGAAAAATTCTCCCCATAACATGAAACGCGTAAACCTATATAACGTACGTGGTTTAACGATACCATTATTGCTTTTTCTTTTTTCACTCCTGTCCTCAATACCTACAGTTAAGCAACATACAGTTTTAAGCGATTTAGACTTGTCTCTGACATTAACTGAAGCTAGGCTCGGAGACATTTTGTAATACTAAGGAAACTTGCATGATTTGTGCTCATTTTGAAAAAGAAAGTTTTGTTTATGTCTTAGTTTCACTTGTTTATTCTATGAATAATCTTTCCTATTTCAAAAATAATATGTATCTTGTATCACAATCAAAGTCAAACTAGCAAAAAAATCCAATTTATAAATATTTTTAGCTTCCCTCGTAATAATTGAGGAATCATTTAACAATACTCGAAGAAATGTACAAGTTGTTATATTATTTTAAAAATAGATTACGAGATTTATTGATTGAATTGGCATTTACTTGGTAGAACTCCATTATAACACGGTGAATATTATAGTTCTGGTAGGCGACGGCCGACATTGCTGTCAATTATATATCTCATAAATTTTGTAGAACTAAAATACATTGCTTTTTTTCCGCCGTGTTAGTTAGATTAAAGAAATTTGATGACATTTCAATGACGATTAAAATCGTTGTTGTTCAAGAGTTTAATCTTATTCTTTCTCTTGAATACATACATATTTCGGAAGTCAAAATACGGTTCGTTAATGCCAATATTTATTTTTATTTCTGCTTAAAGTTACCTTACAATTCTGTTATTCTGCATAATTCATCTTAATTTCTTTACTGTAAGTGAGTGGCTTAATCATTTTCGTTTCTAAATGACTAAAGGTATAATATTTTAATTTTGTTTATAATTATCAAAATTCTCTTTTATCAGATTTTCGAAAGACTTATTACATATGTTTGCTTGCGGTATTCCATCGAATTGTTCCTCTTTGGTAATCAAGTGAATCGAAGAACTGCTAACAATCAAACTTGATTACCACATATGACTATTCGTAGGGTAGACTTTTTCGAATGTATAGAAAATAACCCTGTGTGCTAATATTTTATTGGCAAGAAATGGTGAGCTGAATAAAATACATACCCCCAAAATGTATGTACATAGTAAAACAAAATGCAATTTCAAATATTTTGCGTGTATGCGTGCATTCACGTGTTTTTTGTTTTGTTATCTTACACATAGTAACGAAACATAATAGCCATCAATCACTGCCTTGTACTTTTTCCCAAAGTAAAGCTTTGCATTTTTACATCTGTCTTATATTCCGGGAATCGGACTATAAATATTCATTCTCAAACAACGGATATTTTATTTATGATACAAGTTCTTATGATGTGTATGAATGGATTGAAATATATACCTGATGTATTATTTTAATGTAAAAAAAATCATTTAATGAAAAAATCTCTAAATATTATATTCGCATATTTCGGAAACGTCGACAGGCACTATGAAATGGATTTTTGTAATTTTTAAATACCGATTCCAGAGTGAAAATCTTAACCAAAGTCCCAACTGTTATAACGAAAATTATCTACAAAATCACCTTTCCAAATCATACGGTTTGCAATCGAATTTCAGTGTCGATGTTGGGCTGTAACAAAAGTGACGGTTTAATTTTCATTCATGTATAGAGCCTGTGCGCAACGAAGGTATCTTGTCCCACTTTATCAACCGTGTTTTTGATCGTGCTTAACTAACAACCCTAGCGTCGTTAAACGCAGCCTTCTCACTACTTCCGTTCTCTATGTTTCGATCATCCGACTCCTCCCCGTGGCTTACTTTCAAGTAATATTTACTTACTACCATAGACATTTACATACTACATATAGAAAATTCAGGTGTTATTAACCAAACTTACATATAGTGTATGTTGTATTTTGTTTGTCCTGTTTGAATACTTTTTAAAATAGATTTTTAAAAAATGCTCTTAGCAAAACATCAAGCATCATTTTTTTGACTGAAGGTTTCGGTGTTTATATATTAAATGAGAATGGATTGCCAGATATGGTCGGCTTTTTGTTAGACTTATAGATGATAAATGGTCTGTGCCTTCTATTCGTCGTATCAAATATTTTACATGAAATTTAACTAACTCAAAGAAGATAACTATCATTAACTCACATCTGAGGGCGATACAACTCGTTTGATTTGACCAGTGAACGCAGAAAATAGTTTTTTTAGACCTTTTCCGAATCAAGCTAATCAAAAAAATATTTTCAAAAACTTTGCGAATGTTAAGCATTTATATTGATAATATCCCTTACTGCATTTAGGTCGACTATCAAATATGTAGTTTACGTTTTTTACATTGAAGTCATACGTCTGTCTACATTTAGCCGGGAAAATGCTTTTTCCTTCAGCAAGTCTGTCCTTTCTTGTTCCGCGAGTCTCCCACATTCAAAAACAGACTCCAGGCTGCGAGAGAATGAATATACTGAAAGAGATCTTTGTTAGCGTGACAGAGGCAACCGGAATACGCCATTCTCAATTTGCACCACTAAGAAAAATTGAGGGAAGCGTTGAATATTTCACTTACATTTATATTTGACTACTGTTTCTTGATCTCCATTAAAGCTTCAGGCAGTCTCGTTAATTGGATGTTTTTAGTAAAAAACAAGAATATATTATTTCCCCTGTTAAAAATAATGATATTCTTTATAGACACAATGAGGACTCGTCCTAAAAATTCGAATGGTTGTTTGTGTAAGTATTGCTTATATATGAATAATTTGTTATTTTTTAATTTTTAATTCTCTCTTTCCGTTAAAAAGATTATATTAATAATAGTAATATACTTGGTCTCAATCATTTTTTTAATAATGTCTCCAAAATTGAACACATTTTCTTGGAATACTATAATAATGTCTTATTTTAGTGTTACTGTTAACACGTAACAGATTTTTTGAGAACATTATGATTGATGCTATGCTAACATAAATATTGCGATAGTTAGACTACATTTCTAATCTTGAAATATGTCGCCTATCGATTACAGGTGACTCATGAAATTATATACCCTCTTGTGATCGATAGATCAAATTTGATCTGAAAAAATAATTTAGTAACCAATAATTATTTAGAATCATCGAAACCCTCTGTTTTTGTTTTATTGTCATTTTTATAGAATTTTATGTTAAAAAAATAATTTCGTCGTAATTATATTACTGTGGTCGATTTGCGAAATATTTTTTGAAATACCTTTTTTTTTTTTTACTGTATTCACGTTTCGTTTTTCCCCCATCGGGAAATCAGTTGTGTCGTATTCGTCTAGTTTAATTTCCTCGTAGTCCCTCTTTTTATTTTTTGGGAAATATATTGTATATGGGCAGTCTTTGTTCACATTGTTATAATTACGAATATTTTATTTCTGAAGTTTGGGAAAAACCTGCAAAAAGTACATAATTTCAAAAATGGATTGTATAAATAAATGTACAACCCATGAAATTTAAAATTATTTCTAAGGTATATTTTACTTATCTGATGAAAACAATAATTTTTCTGTATTTGTCATATAGTTTCATTTATATCGAAATTATTTCCTTCGTTGAATTCAATATCCTGTAGCTATCAAGTTACGACCAAATACCATCATATCTTAGGATTTTCGTCATTCGTGTGATTTAAAATATTATCACGGTGAATAAAATAGCAATGTTCTACAGTTTAGTATAGGACACTAGGATAGTTCTGACGATGACGTGAGCCGAAATAGCTATCAACTATATTTTTTAAAAATAATTTTGTAGAACATAAATACATTGCTATTTTTTTCACCGTGTTATAATGGAGTTCTACCAAGTGAATGCCAATTCAATCAATAGATTTAAAATATCTTTTGTGAGATTGCTAATGGCTTGCCTCGTCAAACTTTTTATTGATGTTACCGAAATAAAATAAATTGCCCTGCCTTTTTTTTATTTTTCTTTGGCTTTTTTTTCATACTAAGTATGATTTCATATTTAAAATTCAAAAAGCTCATCATGATTCGATTCATCTTCTTAATTTATCTGAAAATCAATCACTTTTGATATAAATTTTCTCTCGCTTGCTATCGGCAGCCGTGGGGACACCGTAGCAACGTAGCGCAAGGGATTGGTATAGGTCGCCGGGCGTAGAGGGTATCCCCCGCTCAGCTGATCGATCCCCCACTACCCCGCTGGGTGCATACCTACCACACGTTTCTTTGTCAACCACAACTGCCCTTTGAAACTGGAACACTTATATGAAATCTCCAAAAAATATTAATACAAAACTGCTACTGTCGAAATGGTCAGTCAAATCGTCGATGATGAGTTCGTGCCAATCTTCAAATTAAAATTATAACATATTTATTTACTTTGATTAATTATATCCTTTTCTCGAATATTTCACTTTTGGTTTTTATGCGTCTTGTATATACGCTAAATTAAATTGTAGCGAGGAAAAATACATTTAATATTTTCTCACTCAAACGTCAATGTTATCGTATAGTCAAAGAAACGCATTACATTGTACTGTTATATTATAATATATTATTTTTATATAGACATTTATTGTTCCTCTCAAAATCGTCCCGCTTAATCCTTTATCGAATGGCAACAGTATCGCGTAGAGACCGTGCGAGATCTACGCCAGTCTGTCGGGCGGAAGCGTAGCGGTCGGTCGCGCCGTAGACGAAATGTTACTGCCTTTGCAATTATAATTACTGTTCATATAAGATTTTCCCCGCGAATAATCTGTTCTGTTCTAGTTATTAATATTACTCTTACCGCAAGCGTTCTGTGTGATGGTAATTTTATTCCAGAATATCTACGACACTCGTCGTAGCAGTGATATTTACGTCCTACACGTTGCGTATTTAGAGATGTAGTACATGCACATAATGCTCCCACGAAACTTGAAACGGCATGTCGATATAACGGATAACGTGTTTCGAATAGGAATGATTGACAGTGATTTTTTTTTGAATGCTATATTCCTCAATCACGATTACGCGATTCATTTTGTTTTGTCGCTGCTGGAATTGTATCTGCGCATATAAACAGTTGTATTTTTTTTTGTTGATAATTTTCAATGATGTATCGCCAAACGAAAACATCATGGATGTAAACCATAAATTCTTTTTACCTACATGTTAAAAGAAATTTCAGTAAAAATTATATTTTTTGTTTGTTGGAATTGTACTTTTATTGAATGTAATTATTGTAATTCTTTCCTTATTGTCGATTTAAACAGTATTGATCGATAACTTCAAAGATTTTGTTTTTGTAACCTTATTTTTTATCACTGCAACTCTTTCATAAGTTAATTATTCAAAATATGAAATATAGCGAAACGAACCTTTTGTGTACATGGATAAATTTTTAAAGCCGTATTTGCTTAACAATTTTCTATCAATATTTAAGTGAAGCTTAAAATTATCTTGGAATTCATTTTCGTGACTTTTTTAATTTTTCCGGTATTTAGACTTCAAGAAAAGAATTAACGCATTTAAATAAAAAAATCGTGTCAAATTCCTAAAAATATCTGTAAGTCGTGCGTGAAAAATCCCTTTCAAAGTTTTCATTTCAACCCCGCAATTGGATAAAAAAAAACACTGGTTCCGTAAAATCCTGTTTTCTTGTCACGTTGAAAATGAAATATTGCGTACTCTAAATATTAAATATAATATTTTTAATTTTAAAAATATATTTTTAGTTATATTCCCATAATACGTATTATGATCAGGGCTGGTTTTGCTCATCGCCAGTATTATTTGCTGATAGGACACAAATTACCAACAAACCTTTTTGTGTACTATCAGATGATAAATCTCGCGATGAGCAAAACCCGTCATAGTAGTAAAAGTGTGTTTTTGTTATTTAAAATATCAAGCCTTTCCATCAAGAAGGTACATTTAACACATTAAAGGTGTAATAAATATATGTTCCTAATATCCATACGTCTATGTTCGGTACATTTCTTTGTCAGATTAAACGTAACTTTTATAGAATATCTATATTTGCATCTTTATTTAAAAAAAAAACAGAAAATTTTTCAATGATATTTTTTATAATTTTAAGTTCAACCCTCTGCCTGATAACGTCTCAGCTGTTAAGATGGCTGATTTTACTATTTTGATACCCGAAAATATATGAATTAACAGTATTAAAATCTTGTAATCGCTAATTTTTAGAGTTAATGCGTTGCCTGATTTTTCCTGACAAACTCAATAAGATTTTTTCAAACCTACACTATTCAATAAATTTCTGAAGTGAAGGTTTTGGAATATCCTTTAAACGGCTCAGCAGGGAATGCGTTAACGATGAAAGCAAACAGCTTATTGATCTATTCGGATAGAGCTATCACTTATTTTGAAGCAATTTAAATATCTCATTGAAACTATTGAATTTTTTTTTTAAACTTGTATAGAGTAAACAGTATATAGATAGTTTTTTTTACACCTAGTATGAACAACTGAAATATATTCACATAAAATTTTAAATAAAACTATTTACGACGCAATTTTATTGTTTCAAAGCATAGCGTCTTAAAAAATGAACTAAAATTTCGCCCGACGGTCTTTTTGAATTTGTAATTTTTTCATTGGTATTGATTTACATTTATACTCCTCCCATTGGATTGAAATGGTTTTATATACATTGAATAAATGATTCTAGTGCGTAAATTTTCCAATTACTCTCTATGATAACTTAGTTTTCAAGATGAAATGAACTTCTGCTTGGGTTTAAATTTATAGTGTCAATTCCATAAACCAAATATATATTTTTTAAAGTTATATTTGTTCTCACATAAGAGAGATCGTCAGTATTTTACTGCAAGCGCAAAATTATAGTGGGGAACTGATAAATTAAAATGTTTCTTTTTTACAAATCCAATAAAAATTTTACTCAACATGAATACAAAATCGGCCAGGACTTGATTATTTTTCACATAAAATTGGGTTTGATGCGTTTGTGTTTTCAATTGTAGAGTTTCCGTACGTGGCGTAGCACGTATTCCATTGTTATGTAGTAAAATTTTAGGCGCGTGTTTTACCTGTATATGGTGATATAAGTTTCACGTGTGTAAATTTCTGAATTCCTTTCGGGTTTCGCTCGCGTGGTAGCTTCGAATACATCACACCAGGAGAAAATACTTGCGATAATTATTATTCGTAAGGCGATGAACTCGCCGTTCATTTGTGTACGTTTCGCTGGCGTTTTGAGTGATTTATTTCTGTCAGTTCCACAATCCAAACGCTTATAAATAATTAAACAGCGTTTGTTGCCAAAGAATAAAATTTCACATGCTGCCTGTGTTATGAATATGGGCAATCACCGTGCGTTCGATAATGATTCAAGTCATGAAAACTGTCGTGAAAAGCGACGATTATGAGCCCCTTTTTCTATGTTACTCACAATTGAATACATTTTTAGTATTTTTTGTTATTTATTTGGGCGTATGTATGCTATCTTAGTTCAGTATATATATATATATAAATGTATCGAAACCCAATATTTTGTGATAACAATATTTTTGCTTTAGATTTAAAAAAAAATCAAATAGCAACCCATGTGGTCGAGTAACTAATTTGTTCAATGACCTTTTAGTAAATTGATTGCTTGTGAGGCTTAAACCAAACGCTTACATTTTTCAAAATATATTTTATCCTATGATCGTATCATAATACACATATTTATTTATACAAAAATTCTTGACGTTCAAATATTTCCTAGGAAACGGTCAATAGATTTAAATAATACAAAATATTTTTTTTTATATATAACTCTTTATTTATCGTTCTTCTTCCCGACTTGAATCAAACCAGTATTGATAAAATATGTATCGTGAACTACTATGTTTCATTCATAAAATTCTCAATAAATACCATGAAAAAGGTTTTCGATTTTATAACAGCGATCATTTGTGAGTAATAACTCTTGGCAGCATTCAAATTTCTTTCATAATCAAATGAAATTAGGATTCACTTTCTAGCGAACAATCTCAATTATTCTACTGTATATGTTTAAGCGTGGAATAAGTTTTTTTCTTAAGTAGAAGTCTCTGATTATTTTTTTGAAACGATCAACGGTATATCTCGAACCAGAGCATTTTCCCTGTTAAATCGCATACTATTTATTTGTGTTTATTGTTTATTAAAAAAAATCATTGCTGTTTGCATTTTCTATGATTCTTTGGTAATCAATGCAAACACTAATACAATTGAACTTCAAATTGATAATTTTTGCGGCAACAGTATTTGCTGTTTTGTTGTTGAAGAAATTTACAGTTGTTGTTTGTACGTTCAAGTAACGTCTCTAATCCATGTTAAAGTTCCGTTTTCTAATGCCATAGGTTAAGTTTTAGTTATTGAGTGAAGGAACGTATGCAGACTATATTGGCATATTATTCCGATCACAAAATTCTACTAAAGCATCAAGTGCCTTGTGCTGCTTTGGCTCAAGTTATACCACTGCACACTTTGAACTTCAAAGCGGAAACACCTTAAAATATTGAGTAGCGACTAATTTTGAAACATGCAAATGTATTTCAATAGTTTGGCATTACCGGTGACACATGTTTATACTTGGCCGAATCGATTTATTACTTTACCCTCTTAGCTTTAGAGAGCCTATCTATCGGGTTAAGTAACTAGAACTTATACTTAAACCGTCTTATACTTAAGGCTTTATAGAGCCAATTTGTTTGTAGTATCTGCAAAGTATGACATTATTGAACACAATGTATGTGAGTATATGTGAAATATTCACTTTCGTGTAGTTCTTTTCGCCGCCACATCTGGGATTTTATAGCAAAACTATTAATGAGTTTTCTATTTATATCTTCGTAAACTATAATTCAATGTTAGATTCGTGTAATCATATTATGAATGATTGTTCAAGCAAAAGGGTAGAATTAATATTTAGTGATGTAAATTGCAGTCTTGGTTTTGTTACAAGCATATTTAATAATAAACAAATCTTATTTTTCTTATATCATCCATTGCAAGTATTTTATATGACACCTATAAAAACTTTTGTAAGTGATAAAACGTTCATTTTAAATGTCAGTGACCATATTTATTGAGTGCTGTTACTGTTGTTGCATAACTATGCGAAAATCAAAACAGTTTGTGATACAGTTAATTTAACACCATACTTCCTAATGGGAACCACTCGAAAAGCACATAAGTGTATGTGCTGATTTATACAATGAATTCAAAATTAAACATAAACAGCAAACATGATAGTAAATTACTAGTCCATTGTGTGAAGTGTTTGTTTTTACTGTGAGTGTGATTTTAATGCGATTTGGTGAACGGGGATCGTCTCGTTTGGCGCGTGAGGAGTCGGTTTCTGGCGCGATGAGGGCGGGCGTTTGGGCGGCCGGCCTGCCGCCCCCGAAAGGCCCGCCCTTGCCGCATCTGCCGCCTTCGACCGCTCTCTGATATGTTCTCAGAGCTTTGCCGGGAGACGCTGCGTAGGGCGTGCGCCGCCATCTCCTACTGCAGGGATGGTATGTGACTTCCTAACCTCGTTAGGAAAAATGAATGATAGTAAAACAATTAGGTACAATCGTTCTCCGGCTGTATAGAAACATCTATCCAATTCGTGCATGCTCCTCCGTGGTCTTTTATTATTTTTATTTATGTTATAAACTGCATTTCAGTATTTCATTATCTTATTCAATTATTTTTCATAACATATTTTTATTATATTTCACATAATTTGCTATTTTATTTTATTTTTTTAATTAAAAGTCGTAAAAACTTTCTCATGATTTTTTAAATTTTATGAATGCTTATTGAAACGGGTTTTGTGTCGTCACTTTAGAAAGCAAATGTAAATAAAACCATAACAATTCATTTATTTATAATAAACAGTACGTCGAAAATAGAACTTGATAGTAACATATTCATATATGTAGTTAAACAAAACAAATAATGACTTAGGACCTATTAATTCATTTTTAATTAAAAACAATATTACAAAGCCTAAAAGTAAAATTACATATGAAGGCAAAATTTTAATTGGTTTCGTTTTTCAAATGTGATGTAAAATATTGAATTCTCTTCCGTTGTTTCATAAAGAGTTAATAATAAATTAAACCAAATTCACGTTACCATTTGCATTTCCTTAATTTGTTTTCAAACAACAATACATTTAGATTGTATCATTCTATTTGCCACTAGTGATTTATTGTGGTAAATGCGTAGTTTATTGATAATGGTATCGTGTTTTCAGACGAAGCGGTATTCTCGTCTACGTATAGTCATATATATTTTCAGTACTGTTACCGAAGTCGTGGTATGTTTTCTATACCCGAATTCCTTTGGGCATTTTTCTCTATTACGAACTACTTCTTTTTGATTTGAAGTTACGGAGACCGCATCGTAAGACACAAGCGGACGGAGCGTTACATTTGTCGTGTCTAAATTGCCGCGACACACCCATCCGATTCAATGAATCACTCACAATCTCGATGTTTAAATTTAACGATGAAATAGACGATTTTCGGAATGTTCGCCGAGTGTCTCCGGCGCTCTGTCGGCTTTAGCGCCTCGACCGTCACTTATTTTCATTTCAGCTTTCAACGAGCGTGATAAACATTTTCTTTCCTGTGGTCCAAAAATAACATTCAAGGATATGGGTTGTCGCTAACTAGAAATGCAATAATAATATCGTTGCTCTCTTCACATTACAAAAGAAACAAATATCATCCTTTTCCATTTGTATTATTAAACATCATATTTGTTGAGAGAATTATATTTAAGTGTATTATGTATTTGCTATTTTAAAACTCAATTAAACTTTTACTTTGTACGTTTGAAAGCGATAACATATCAAGTAACCAAATCATTTATAGAAGAAATTTCGTATCTCTTTGATTCGTATTATACAGATCCATATAAAATTGAAATATTTGGCTTTAAATCTTAACGAGTTTTATTTAATTATATCTCATCAAATATAGACCTTTTTCATATTTTTTATTTCTTTTGAAGTTTATTAAACTGCAGTCCACGCTTGCAATAAGTCTGAAAATGTTTCTCAAAAAAGAGAGAACACACCAAGCGAACTTAAAGAAGAAAAAAATCATTTTTTTTTTGTAATATGAATGAACTTCCACAAAGCTTTCGCCGAATCCATCGAAAATGTATCAACTTATTTAATAAATCACGTGTAAATTTATACACGACGTATCCGTTCATTGCTGGTGTTATATATTTGAGATAAGAAAAAAAATTGTCCTCGCTATCTCTTAACCTCGTAGTTTCTATAGAGAATTTTGTATCAGTAATAAAATTATGTATCATCAAAATTTTCAAATTTTCCCGTCGATAAATGTATACAATACGAATATAATCACTTGTCTATCATATTCAACTTGTGTTTCCGTCGTCGACGTATTTCATTTCGAAAATAGATGTTCTGATTAATAATTCACTCGTATACAAATTTAAAATTACTGTCCATATCTATGTAAATTATTCATGAAACTGTGCTCAAGGTGACGCTCATCTTGCCGCTTACTGAATTCTTATGAGAACGGTAACAGAAATGTCGTTTTAAATTAAATATTACTGTTCCATACACACCATCTATTAAATTTCACAATTAAAATCCTTTGTTGTGGGAATTAAAAAAAAAACTATATTTAGCATTTCATTAAATATGTCATTAGTTTCTTTATATTCGATGCGTATAACAGGGCTATTCAAGTAAAACTTACCCAGCTTTATTACTAATTATGTCTTCTAAACAACCTTTTCCACTCTCTTAAGTGTACTGTAAATCAATCCTTTTGATAGATGTTGTTAATGCATGATCACAATCATTCTGCTTCCCTTTCAAAGGATTAATGTTCCTCTCGATTATATCGTCTTTCTTACCTCATTTTGTAGGTATGTGTTTTTTTATACGGATATCATTAAGTTTTTTAAATAATAAAAACACATATTTTAGTACTTATTTCCACAATATATTTTTTGATCAGGACCGGTTTCGCTCATCGCGAGCATTAACAACTGATGATATCAGTCGATAATGCTCGCGATGAGCGAAACCGGTCCTGATCAAAAAATATATTGTGGAAATAACTTCTAAAAAATGTGTTTTTAGTATTTAAAATATCATGCCTTTCCATCAAGAAGTGACAGTTAACACCTTAAAAGGATATCATTAATACTGCGTATTCATAACGCGATTTTTGTTAAAAATGGGTTTTATCCGTTAGTTGGTCTATGAATGAAAATATGTCCGAGCTGATTTTTAATACACTCATAAAAATGTATTAAGATCAGATGTTTAATATCACAATGCCTAGCATGTTTAATTTTGATTAAATTTTCTATTCAGAAAAACTGTGGAAAAACTGTTTCGCTTGAGAATATAAAGCATCAACATTTTTTTTCAACAAGCAGTTTTAAAAGGGTACCATTCGTGAAATTTTACAATCGTGCTATATGAGTGAAAGTACTTTTCCTATCGCAGTATTTCTCGTTCGGGTTTTATTGGTCCCTCAGCGGAGTCTGGGATTTCGGCTTTTACCCGTCGGGCTGCTTAGCGATTCTTGCCAGCCGTCTGGCTTTCTGGTGGACTTGGCAACCGCCTACACTTTCTAACGCATATAGTCTCGACACTTCGACTTTTCTGTGCGTTTCGTTTGGAATCCTTGCATCTTACTTGTACTTTTACATTCCATGCGCTCATAATGGTATATAGTTCTAAAAACAGCTCATACAATGCTCGCCATATTTATTTGAAAACGATTTCGAAACGGCTTTCTTTGTAATGGATACGACAGGTTAATTTATCCGCCAATACTATGGTTGGTGAGTTAACATTTTCGCTTTTAAGCGAATGGTCGTCTGAAAGCATATCGTTTAAACTATCTATCGAATCGCGCGTCAAAACGCCTGGGCTTTTTCCTGCTCTTGTGAATTATATAGACCGATTCTATCTATGGTTTTAATAACATGTTGACTCAAATTAGCATTTACTTGTCAGAACTACGATAAAATCATTTTTTTTCTTCCCAATAATATATCTCAAAACTATTGTAAATTGTAATGCTTTCAACCTGTTACGTCTAAACAAGTTTTGCTTCGCAATATCTCTTCTGATTCTAGTTTTTTAAATAACTTCCTACTAACCCGGGAAAATGATTTCATCATCATCAGTCTATTAAAAATATGCTTTGTATGAAACTGCATGTTGTAAATTTAAGGAGCGGATGGAAATACTTGAATACCGGGACTTAATCTAAAAGTGTTATTTAAACAGAGACCACTTTTTTGATACCTTAAATTGATACAAGAACTCGATTGTTTTATATCGGCTGCCCGAGTTCACTAATTTTGTTTTTAAGTAACAAGTCACGTAAGAGAACATGTCGAATATTAAGAGGAGACCTTTCCCGAGACGTTTTCTCATTAAGGTCAGATTTCCGAAAGTTCCTACAGCCACTAACGTACTTACCTTGGTGAACAAAATTCAATTAGTTGTGAAAGTGTGACGCCGCTCTAATAATATAATGAATTAAATGTTTTCGGTCAAATCAGAATAACAAAAAGTTACAAAATACGAACATATTTTTGCTAATTAACATCATCAATCGTCCGTATTTTTCTTGACTTACGTCTGTGTTGAGCCTTTGCGATTGCAAATATATTATTTGACAATCGCCGAGAGAGGCAGTTTTAGTTACCGGATATATTAAAAGTTTTCGTTTATTGATCTCGTTTCTGTATGAAAAAACATGCTCTATTTTTTACGTAGCTGCGAAATATTTTCTATTTTTTCACCGATCGCAGTTAAATATTTTCCCATTGGCGGCATGTACGATCCGAATCATTGTTAAGAAATTTTATCCCTAACATTTACCTTGTCGTTCACGAAACTTAGATATAGAATAAATATCATGATATATAATGCATTGGTATGAAAAGGAGTGAAGTCATGTCATTATTGGAACTAGTATAGAAAATTGTTGAGATAACTTATTCTGAAGGAATATAAAATTTTATAGACTCCTTTCAAGCATTATTAAATTTATTTATTTAATTAAAACTTCATCACTCTAATAGTGTTTATATGTCAATACTCAAAGCAAAGTCCAAATTTTTATGAATATTTTTTTGAATTAAGTTTTTTTATTCATACATTTTTAATGTCATAAGGTTCGTTTCATTCGGCTTGTAATCATTTTCTCATAGTTTACGATTACGCATTGGCTTTAGGTATTATCAATTGCAAATATTTTTATTTTATTATTTGTATAATTTAAGATATCGACTGAAGGTGCTTGATAGAATTTCAATATGAAGATTGAATTGTTACAATTTAATACGATTCCACATGTTTTCCCCCACTAACAACCTGGGTTTCGCCTTTCGGCGTCTTCAGGCATACTGTCACACGTATGCAACAGAACTGACAGTGTCACAATTAACAACAACAGTAACAATTCAAATTTATTATTTGTACATTAATTTTATGACAAAAACGAATTCATTTATATGGTGCCTTATATGGAGCTATCCCCGATAAAAATAAAATTCAATTTCGTAATAATATTTTACTAATTTAAATTTATCTTCATGTGGATTTTATATTTTGCTTTGGTGTCACCATATATTGTCGGGATAACCCCGATTAACGGTGTGTGCTAGCTATGCCGGAGTTTTTTTTCTGTGCTTGCATGCGCCCTCATTGTTAAGAGCTAGTGGCACATATTTTACCCACTGACTGAGAGGATTTTAATTAAAGTACACCAACGGAGTGTCTGATAGTCAGAGGCATGCGGGGAATGCCGTGCAAACAAAGAATGCTCCGCGCTTTTCAGATTTTTCCCTCGGCGAGCGTATTCCCATTTCATGAGAAGTGCAGATACACCATTAACCAAGACACTCTGGTTATCAGTTTTCATGCGACGATCCGCCAAACGTTTACCGACTATTTTTCATTTACTGAATCGATGCAACACAGATTTTTCTGAGTATATCGTAAATATTCTTGTTTTGTGGGTGTGTGTTCTTACAATTAATCACTTAGTTATACATATCAGAAAAACAACACGTATTTGAGGCCTGTTTTTCTTAGTGAGAATTTTCAACTGATTTAATGATATACAATGATGTTTGTATTACTTTATTGATTGAATTGACATTTACTTTGTAGCACTCCATTATAAAACGGTGGAAAAATAGCAATATATTTTAGTTCTACAGTTTTTTTATAAGGAATAGTTGATAGCTATTTCGGCTCACACCATCGTCGGAACTATGTTAAAAACGTACATTTGCTTATCTATTTATAGTTGTGTAGAAAAGGTACACAATACATCTTGTCTCCAGTTTTAACGAACTCGTTTATATAAAAAAAATGTAAATGAAGCTAAAGAGGCGGCTATTTAAATAAGTTTAACTATTGGACGGGATGTTTGTTTTGGTTTGTTACGGGTAGGCAATAGCCACTGGCAATGGTATAAGAAGCAGCGTCCGATTTATATATTTTTTTGTTCATTTAAGATTTCGTGCGACTATACCGTATAAAAAAAATGTAGAGTTAAAATACATTGCTATTTTTCACCGTGTTTGTATTACAATCAAAACGGTTAAGTCGGGCCATTTAAAATAGTTATATTTATTTAAGAAACGAAATCGTTTCCGGATTTACAAAGATTCTTGCGAAATTATGCAGTCTTAAAGAGCTAGTGTAGGCGGCCACTCGATTTATTGCCGGAACGTTTCTCGAACCTCGGCCGAACCGTGTGCCTTTTCACCACCGATACCGCGCTTTGCCTACCGCGTGTAGGCCGCGTGCCTCCGTCACCTGGACATTTGAGTTTCCGCACTGCGACGGCTGGATGGTAGGTAGGTAGGTAGGTAGTTGGCATTCAAAGCCATTTCGATCCGTCGTAGACGTTCCACCGAAATCGGCTAACTACTGCGAATGCAAGCTACTTTATCAATAATATTTCAAAACGCGAAACAATATGCTCTATATACCATCAACTACAATGGTTTTTAAATCATCCACCCAATATTCGATGTCTTAAATTATTTACTTCATATATTTGTATTCGAATGCCTATTAGTCTCTCCGATAATTGGTTAGAGTGCTTCGCAAGAGAAAGGGCTAGTATAAAATTTTCCCTGTCTGCGTATGAAAAATGTTCTTTTCAGCCAAACACACATGTGTTTGTTAACGTATAGAATATGGATTCGATCCAAGATAATACGTGCTCCCTATATTTTTCACGCATGTAAACGAGTAAAATAAAATTGAGCCATGTCCTAAGGTGCAAAAAATATATATTATGTACATCAATAAAGTTTGGCAAGCATGCTTCAAAGCGACTCTTAACATATTTTTATGTGATCTGTTTTTAAAATATATTATTTCAACATCCAACGAAAAGAAATTTGAAGAAATTTCCCATTTCTCTTCTACGAATTCTCTGAAATTATTCAAACGTTTTAAATTTGAAAGCTATGCTTTGGCTTTAAATAAAAAGCTACTTTTTTCCACAATCCTCTGTGTTACACTAGCCAGGATTACTGTTAAAACACGAAAGTACCTCGTAAATGGATAATTATTAAAAATTAGTTAAAACTGCACTTTCCGTTCTGAAAATAAATCCATCGCTTTTCCTTTGGCGAATTTCACTGCCGAGTCGACGATAAGCAAAGTTATAACACCGGTAAAAAAAAACTTCGCTTTTAACGCGCTTTCCGCAATATTATCGTCTTCATTTTTGTGATTATTCAACGCCGAATTTTATTCATTCCGGCCTGAAATTTAATGCTTTGTCCCATTGTCACTTCGGCTACAGCGACCGTCTGAGGGATGGTACCGGATAAATCTATTCGGGCTATTGTTTTTTCACAGAAGGCCTCCACTCTTCTCCGGTTGTATTGTTATTCGTTACGGCCACAATCTAAATCCTTGCTTTGTGCCTGTCGTATATATTGGATTAAGGAATAAGTGTTGGTTAATTTTTCATTGCTTACGAAGATTGCATTTAATCTTTTAATCCGAATCATACAAAAGTTATTTAATGTTTTAAAGTATGAAGTAGATATATCATACGCATATTTCCCAATGCTCATAGATTTAAAATGAATGTAAAAAATTTCGGTAACATCAGTTAACTTTCACAAAGAAAACATGAAGAATTACTTCTTTAACGATGTTGCAAGGAATTCAATTTCTTCTTCAATTACGTGAATTTAAAATGATTAAAAACCTGAGCTCAGTACACCATGTTCTTTGTCATAAATTATTATTGCCTCCACATAAAGAAAGAGACGTTTGTTTCAAGTGAAGCCAAGTAAGCTTAGAATTTATCCTCCCGAAGCCCAGCTGGTGTTGCAAACAGCTAGCGGCTGTAAAATATGCACGTTAAAAATCATTCATGAACGTAAATGTTTTAATTACTTACATAAGCGAGTCAATTTAATTAATTCCTTAAAGATTTTACGAGGAACCTATTTGTCATACTTTCAACACAGATCTTTATTGCAACCGAAAGACTTTCTAACTAGTTAAATTTGAGTGAATACCCAATTTTTTAATATTTCTTTTTGTAAAATGCTGAATTTCTGTATTCATTCGAGCCAATGTTACAACTGTAATATGTATCTTATTTCATAAAATAACGATTTTTCTTATTTCTATTCAGGGAATGTTGAATGCAACATGAAAAATATGTTATCTTAAAATTAAAGGTTATTATGAGCTGAAATCTAGCAAAATTTGTCATCGTCAATGTAACTCAAATTAAAGAGAGCAATTGAAATAGTCGTATCGTTTTGTGTTGAGCCCATTAATGGCGATACTTTTCCGGTTTTAACTGTACCACCTTAAATAAATTTAAAGCGTGGTTTGATTTATGCTTTTCCACTGCGGGGCTAAAAAGCTTTTAACCATAAAGTGGCTTGCGAGGATAAAATGGCGGGCGGCTGGATCACGTTCATTATTTGGCCTGATCGCTCGGCAAACACGTCATTATTGTTTGCTTTGTTTCAATAAATTCTATTGTTTCATTGTATTATCGAACTCGAAATTGTGCTTCACGCACTTATCTTTGACCTATTAGATTGTGCGCATAAATAAAATTATCTCAATTGTTTGTTTATTTTCACGGCACTAAAGTAACCCTAATATCGCAATAATTTCTACCGCTTAATATATATATACTCAGACTGATTTATATTCCAACTTTTATTTTGGAATCAATCGGAAACTTAACTAGCATTTGACATTCCTTCTATTTAATACATTATATACTATCATTTGCTGAAGTATTGCATATTCATTTAAAAATAACTTTTTCCGTATTGTCGATGATATTAAATCTCTCAACGAGGGTCTTTTATATGTAGTAATTTCTTATCAATCAAGTTTATATCATGATAACATAATTGCATTTAAGACATGAGCCATTTTATCAATTTGTACTGTTTATTAAGGGTCGTATATTTCACCAGAAAATATTCCTATTATCTATATAGGCCAATCAACAGGCCACGTATTTAATAAGCAAATAATGAACTAAACTCTCTAATTAAAATAAAAACTTTTAAAAAAACCGCCAATTATAATAATGCAATACATATATATGTATATATATTTGTACGATTTAAATTGCTTGTGTAGTTGGAAACCATTTAACTACCTATCTTTGATCGATTTCTTGCATTTTCACTTAATGTAGATGTAATAAATGTAAAATGTAACAGACAGCAAAATTATCTTTATATCATTATATTATTATCTTTATATTATTAATTTACATTTTGTCGATATATTTTAAGAAACTTCATTATTCAAAATGTCATATATAATTTGATCTTCTTTTCAAATGTTCTTATTTTTCTTTTTCAGGTAAGTGAAGACCCAATCGTCCTGGATTTCACTATGGAGATCGTTCAAAGTTTGTGAGTGTAGTTAAACTTCAGGAGAGCAGGAAACGGATAAAAAATTATTCTTTTTTGGCCATACTACTTTAGTCGTATAACTTATGGCCAGTTTTCAATTATCACGTCGAGTCCGTCCATTTTATCGTGTTGTGAATAATAATGATCGCGGAGCTTAATAATGCAAGGCTTCAGATTCAGCAAGTGCACAATGTTAATCAATTAATTATTATCCTTGGACAATGGAGCGGAATAGATGATATCATCAATTATTCCTCATGAATTACCCCGCCCATTTGGCACGGGATTGAGTCGCATGAAAAATTATTGCTTCACACTTCGTTACGTTCTTAAATGGAAATCATTATTCTTAATCTGCTGCCATAGCCGTTGCTAACTTTTCAGGACCTTCAATCAACTGTGCGACCTACGCAAATTTTAATATACATTTGATTTGATCAGTTACTTGATTATCATTACTGTTGAAAAACCGCTCATCGATATTATACTCGTCGCTTAGCAATGCGAGGTAATACGACCTAAGACAAAAAAAATACTGTCAATTTTATGTTATTTTCGTGTAAGATTTTATTGGAAAGTTTTTTCGACTCCTTTATTTCTAACGAAAAGCTTAAATGCAAAAATATGTATCAATAATTTTTTTTTAACAATAATACAATATAGTGTTAATATATTGTTTTAATATCCATTTTTTTCAACCCAACTAATTTAGTTTTTGATTTACCATCTTTTTCCACAAAATTTTGGCTCTAATCATTAATTGTCTCTAGTTAGGCTATCGACACACGCATACTTGATTGAACTTCAAAATCAAATTTGAATCAATCAATTTTTGTACGTTTCTGTGTGTTTTTCTGTAACGACACGAGTCACTTTTTGTCGTTCCGTATGTTTGAATACACTGAAGACGATAAATAAAGAACAGCCATTAGTGACACGGAAATGTTTTGAGTTTATATGAGTTTGAGTCGTATTTAAAAAAATCTATTATATTATAAAAATTCAATGTATTAAACTGTGTTACTATGAATAGGTGATTATATTATCATATTAATAGGCGTGTTATCATTTAAAAAACCATATAAAAAAATACGCTTTTTTCCTTGTCATTTATTTGGACTTTCGAGACCTTTCCATATTTTATTAACCTATCCAAAACCGTGTTTGCCGAACTGTTACTTTTAATTCTTAATTATGGCCACGATTTTTATACTCGTAGAATATATAAGTACGAGATTATCGTTACTTTGTAAAAAAAACCCGCATTGCTGTTTTAATATTAAAACCAAAATCTCCATGCGATGTTAATATAGCAATTAAAATCCGGCCATGCCGCGCTATACGATTATTATTTGACTATAAACGATCTGGAATGTATGATGCATTCTTATACTTTACAGCGATTCAGTTTTTTTGTCATGTTCTATAAATAACTGCGATCGCCATTCTTCTTCCGTTTTTTGCGATTTGATATTATTTGCACGCAAAGTCCATTCCAGTAAGCTTTTTTATATGCGCAGCACAGTTTGACTCGATTGCATTTCGGCGCAGCCCATGCCATTGCATGATTAGAATGTATTTCTAACACTCGAAACACGGTAGAAATATTTTTTAACAATAACTATTATGTCAATCATAAAAATCTATAAACTAAACGATCACAATTAAAAAGAAAACTTTCGTGAAGATTCTTAAAATAATAAGAAGCCAATTGGACTTGGGGGAAAATTATTCGGCTATATATCATATTACTGTTTGCAACATGACAGGATATCGATACGTGCATTTATAGAATTGACGACAAACGTTATCTACGTATATATTGTTTATATATACTACAAGTACGTAGTTGAATTGTTTCCTCACTCCGCAGCTGTGTGTACTGCATTTTACTGTCATCTGACTTACTTAACATAACCTAAACCGCAAACACGTCTACTCTTTCTAATCAGTGAGTTTGTACACTCACTACTAATTCATACATTATCTTTACATTACCTATAATAGTAAAAATGAATCGCAGTAATGCAAGCTTGAACTAAAACTGTTTTTCAATGTATGTTAGAAGGATTAGTAAATCTCTCGATGTACAGTATGCAGCAGCCTTATTTTTTATACAACATAATATTTTATTTCCGTAGTTCCTTTGGTTCGTATTCCATTCTCTAGTTTGAAATTCTGGGTCACATTCATCGTAGATAGTGAAAAAATGGAGGTCGAACTTAGTGCTTATTCCGTTTGTTCTGTAATTTTCCGGAAAGTTAGCCAATTATAATAAAAAATATACTGGGGCACTCAATTAAAATCTACACAGAAGATGTTGTATGGTAACATCATTAATTCTCATCGACACAACGGAACTTGCCGTCATAAAAATGTTAGGCGTGTGTACGAATTCAATTGAGCTTGATGCATAATGAAATATTCACATTACAAGTACGCGAATAAATGTTGGTCGCAACACGTCTGCAAAGAATCAATGCACCGCTCCTAGACTTCGTCCTCAATAATTTATGTCTGGATTTATTTTTGTAAGGAATGTGTTTCTCTTTAATTATTTGCGGTAAAATGTTTTCGATTGTCAACAATAAAGTTAATTTGAAAGCACGTACAAAAAGGTGGCAGTCAAGAATTAACCTTCCACCAACTTAACGATGGAATATTTTTTATTCTCTACTACTAAACATTTTAAGAATAAATATATTTTACAAATGTATCCCATTTTACGAATCTCAATTTCCACTTGAACACATTCGATAATATCAATATAATGTTTCAGGATCAATAAAATTTGTTATTAATCACGTTTAGGAAGAGTGCACGGCTGGTTTTTCAATATTAGAAAAGGCTTCAAATCAAAATTCAATCCATCGATGGCAGGGTTCGTACGACTGACTACCTGCTTTTATTGCCGGTTGCTCTATCAATTTCATCTTGGCGCCCTCCCTTATAAATCTCTTGGGACTTACTGACTCCATATTTCTATGTAGTCCTTTCTCCGCTTCTTCCGAGCGAGCCCTTTCATATTTTACCTATCATTTATTTGAAAATCCATTCACTCCGAAAATCTAACTCTGAAAGAAACGTTTTACCCCCCGAGAGCTTTTAAGTAACACCAACATGATACTATCATTTTCAGAAATTCGAAAAACTATTTTCGTTGACAGTTATCTGACAAAACACTTTTCAGGCGTTGAATGATTAAAGCACTCATATTTTATATTTTTACTCCTTTTTCGCGATAAAAATGTAATATTATGCTACGGAAAGTATTTATATTTGACGGAACAAATATTTAAAATATCTATCTACTGAATGTATAGCACTAAATGTAAATCCTTCCGTCAAATTTTAAGAAGTAATTAAAAAATAAACCACGTAGTACTAGTGAATTGTTTTTACTATGATTAGGTTCTCATTTTATAATAGTTTCGCAAATTTGCATTTTATTTTTATTTAAATATAAGAATTGAAATCCAGTTACCTCGCCTAAGTTTTATCGTAAGTACCGTGTTGCATTAGCGTGCACTGTAAGTAATTGGAACTTCTTGTGGCTTCTTTTGTCTTTTATTATAAAAATAAACTGATTATGTTTAGTATACATCCACATTTTATCATTTTTACACATAACATATTTTTTTAATAAACGTAAATTTCAAATGAACCAGTTAAATTCCCATTACTATTTCACTCACGTCAGATTAGTTCAGTTAGTGTTTCAAACAATCATACGACATCTGATAATTTATCTCACCAAAACTCTAAAATTTGTATGTCTTCAAATTAATAGTTATTTAAATTGATTCAGTTATCAATTTAGGTCATATATTTGGTTACTATATTTTTCTCGTATACAGCAATATAAATAGTTTACTGACTCTCAGCTTGGGTACATTTTATACTAGATTGTCCGAAGATTAGCAAAGACGAAACCCGGTTCATGAGTTACAAAACGGGTTCATGATTAAAGACTTTGAACAATTGAAATTGTATATAAAAATACATTATTAGCTTACTACGTAAGATTAAATTTGTATTACAATAAAACATAAATCGAGGATGGTTTATTCATTGAATAATAATTCATATCATTTCACTAAATATACATGACAAGGTGATCGGGCCAACCGAACTCGTGGAAGCGAGCATTTCAATATCAGATGCACAATAATTATTCAAACATAAAATCAATGCTCGGCAAACCCGTGCCGCAACCCACATCCGTCATCCGAATACAGATCAGCCCTCAATAATATTGATTCGCCAGTTCGACTCCCTCGTCCGGTCATACGATATGGCGTCACATCCGTTTGCAAGATCGCTGCCACGGCGTATAAAATGTTTCAGCTATTTCCGTCCAGCTGTCTTTCTATTTATATTGAATGTTGTATTATCACATAGACACTTAGTATCATCGATGAAATCGTAGCTGCATTCACGTCATAAGATCACTTTTACGTTACTATTCACTGCGATACCAGTTCATTCAAACAGCAGCACCAAACAGGAGAGTAACATAACTGTGTAATTATTTCAAATGTTATAGTTATTCTAGATGTAGAATGGCTTCATACTAGGTGCGATCATTATGCATCCATGCTAGATGAAGACATAGTTACATACATTTTTTTTCGAGCATGATAAACAAATCCTTTTTTTTGATTGAATTGGCATTCACTTGGTAGAACTCCATTATAACACGGTGAAAAAATTTTGTAGAACTAAAATACATTGCTATTTTTTCACCGTGATAAATTCTTTTTCTGTTAGCTCAGTTTAATTGAATCAAATTTTTAGTACATATGTTAAGGATTAAACTCATTTATACATACAATTATTGTGTTAAATAGTTGACATTGTTTTTTTATGATTTTTAGATATATATCAAAGTAAATGTATGTTCAATAATTTCTTCAACATTTTGATATCTTTTTACTAAAGATGATTGTATGTGAGTGATATAAAGTTTATCAAATTATGCCCCGACATGTAATGTGAGTATATCATATCAATAACGATTGATTCGTTACCAATTATATATTGAAACAAAACAACATTGTGCTATTGTTTTGTATTCCTTTATGTAAACCAATGAGCATAATATGTCAAAAAATTGCCATCTGTAGGAATTTATATATTTTTTATCCATTGTGCATCTTTTCACTAGAAGAGGCAAGAAAGCAAGCAGTCATTTTATCGCGTCTATTTGTAAACATGATTTTTTATGATATTTTTCAGCATCTACATTTTGCAAACGAATATCTTTCTGGAGAAATAACGTAAAGCTCTTATATCTGCTCGTAAATAAAATAAGGGTATTCAATCACCCCACACCTGTCTGTTAATAGTAAAACTGTGTTCAGAATGATATCTTCGTGAAAACTGCCTATTCCACTGTTCCGCTCGTGACGTGATGTATCCGGCAGTCAGATGGGCGCGTTTATTTTTCGTGTGTAAATTTCCAATGGACGTATTGAAACGGACAAACGCCGAAATATCACCCCTTCAGTAAACACCCCAACTATTTTCGTTCACACTAATGACAAAAATGTAGTATTGTTTTAAAACCAACGAGACTTGAATTTCTGAGATGTACACTATCTCAAAGTTCTATATTTGTATATTTAATAATGTTATGAATGTGTCTCTTTGACCAATAAATACAAAATCGAGTTCCCGCCCGTTTTATAAAATACGACTCTTCTAAATTGATACTCTATTATCTTCGACAAATCAGTATATATATATATGTATATGTTAGTTTCCTTCTTTTCCCGAGATGATAACCATAAAAGATGAAATTAGAATTTAAAAAGAAAATTTTGAATTGATATCCAAATACTATTAGGTTTTACTTATTTATACATATTTTATGTACGTACTTCTCGAACGGAAACAAATGTAATTACAATTTCACCCGATTCCTTTACCTCTACATACTATTCTAACATTTTTTCGGGCTGGCCGTTATCCATCCATTAATACAATAATTTCTTTAAATTCCTTACATATTGTGTGCGCTCCCGCTTTTGTATATTGAAACTCTCACTGTAGTTGGCTTTCAATAATTCCTTTCGATCCATTTGAGCGTGCCTCATGTCCAACCTGTAGATCTAAGACCTCCGGCGTACGTGACTCGACGGCCATTTCACAGAGCATCCAATATTTATACGCGGTGCTCTTCAAGGTGCACGGCTCTCCGCTTTTCCTAGTGGACCGACTGAATATTTATTTAGAATCAATATTTGATTGCTTTTTGATTAAATTTTCAGCTTACACAATCGAAAACAAACGATATGGAAGGCCAATTGGAAAATACTTTACGCGGGTGTATACCACGGAAATAAAACTTCGACTAGAATAATATTTTTGCGATTATGCAGTCTTTAAAAACTAATTAAATTCATGTCATTTATGTATTTCGTTTCTACCTTTAGTATTTTCAAATTGATATCATTATAAAGATATCAGATCATGAAATCATTCGCTAATATTTTTTGTGTATTTTTTTTTTAATTATTAAGAAACAAAAATATCATTGAAAAGTTTGGTAGTATTCCTTTTAAATTTGAATCATTCAATTTTTTTCATTTCCAAATGTTTTTCTCTAACGACCCACATTTCGCCGTGCGGCGTCTTAAATTTGTGGAAATTTACAAATTTTTATATTTCCTGGTATGCTTGAGAATTGAACTGGTCCTTCTGTTGGAATATATTTATATACTGCGTAAAAATAATTTATATATACTATTAAGCGACAGCGATAATCATAGAACTAAGCGCATTTTTTTCTTAAATCTGCTTATTTTACTAAGTATTAACCATACACCTCATCTTCGTGCGCATCCTATACTTTGCCGTGTCTTCGACTGAATATTATACCTTATTCTGACGAACGCTGACTGGAAGCTTTAAAAGGCTTCATTCTATTTTAGTTTGGTCCCGTAGGATTTGCAACTCGCAATTCGTTCATTTCATGATTTAGCAACATAAATAACCAGCGGTTCACTGAATCGCAAACAAAATTTAGGACTCAAGGATGACAGTGTTGTCTTTTTCTGTTTTTTTCTAGATAAATATTATCACAAGAAAACCTTACAAAGACCAACGTTTTATTCTGTGGACATATATCAGTTTTACCTTCATTCAGCCAGAAAAAAGTCACTTATAGGAACAGTAATGTGTTATTTTTGGTATAGTATTGTTTTTTAACTGAAATTTACTATTCGCTTTCTTGATTTTCTACCATTTCGTTTCCGAGCAAAGAATTCAGTTCTTATATGAGGTAGCTTAGTAATCATATGCAATAAATAATTTGGTAAAATGTAAGTTTTTTTTTCTACAGTAAACATTTTAATGTTACGTACAACATCTTTAAAAGAAATTCGCTCACATTATTTTCGTGTGCTGTTTGTACAATTTTCACCATTTCTTGTCTGATTTTATTTTACAGTCGACTCAGTATTTTAATATACATATTACTAGCAAGTATCTTAAATTGAAACTTCCACTCTTACATTAGTATGCCAACATGTTTTATGCCTTAAACAACGTTAGAATCAGTTGGCTATTGTAAGAACAGCCAAACACGTCGTCGTCGTGACAAATAACGAACCATTGTAAAGAAAAGGAAACCTGTAGTAAAACTTCTGGGAAATTTTGTCTGCTAAGAAACCGAGATAAGAATTTGCTTTCTAAGAGTTGACAGCACCCTTTCTGTAAATTTTATTTAGCATTCGGAAGGTAGAAAGTTTATATCAATTCAGACATACAATGTCAAGGATTTGTGTACGCGAAGCATTATTTGAATAACTGGTTTGGCTTTAGCTATGGGTAAAAAGACAATTCTCATTTGTATTTGCATTGCCCCATAAGTTATTTTATCATTGTAAAAAAACTACCTAGTTTGAAATATATGGACGATTTTGTAACATATTATCGCATTTTCAATAATGGCGCGATATAATCAATTACCACACTTTTACACACAGACAAAACAGATATGTTTAGTATGAAGAATTTTCTCAGGATAAACACGTGTTGCGCTTAGTATCTCGATAATTATGTTGTGAAAAGAATTGAGGATAGAATTTCATATGAATGTATACTGTACATTCGTATAAGCTTTTATCATATTACGCATTTTAAATGGCATTTCGTCCCACTAACTCAATTATGCGGACAGCAACAGCTAATCGCGAATTCAACTGCCACCGGGGACCGAAAATTCTCATTGCCCGATACGATTTCTAATGTAATCACTCGTAGGCCCTCCCATCTGCCTTCCATTCTCGTTTCACGAGATCCCCAACCAATTTTCTAGCTCACACCCGGAATATCAAATAACCCAATCAACAATTTACTTTTGAACTCATTATTTTGCCTCTTTTATCTCAGCACTGTTTCTCTATTCAGCTACCTAAATTAATAAACAAATTGACTTGTTACTATTTATGTGTTAGAACTTATATGGCACACTTCTCGGGGTCATTCTATATTCATAAAAATGTTTTTTTATCATCTTTTGAATATTATATAAGTAATAAAATCGATCCTGACTCTATATATATTATAAAATAAACCTGCAATAAAATCTAGACATCTATTTTATAAAAAAAAATCGTTTCACGCTGATTTAACGTTATTTGTAATTCAGTGTAACGTATGACACCTTTAGTTGGGTTCCCTAAATTAAAAAGCATAGCTTTTTCTTTTATTGTTAATTTATTCAATGACATTTCTTCATCACTAAAGCAAAAAAACACTGTCAGTTTGTAGTTTTAGAATAAAGTTTTGTTAGTATTTTTCCTCATTATAATACGCAAAAGGACATTTGAGAAATGAATCCTACGAAATTAACAGAATAAAATAAAAAGTTAAATTGTTTATTTGGGAGCTTACCTTTAATTCATCAATCGCAAAATATATTTGTTATAATCCAAATTATGAGTTTAAATCTCAATCTAATTTAATTTGTAAGTAACAAACCTTATCAGGAGATGATATTGTAAACTTAATAAAAATCCAAAATTAAATGATAGTCACAAAAAATAAGAAAGTCATCTGAGACCCACTATGAAACAATCTACATGTTTATTTGCTTTAAAATATTGAAATGCGTGTTTCCCATAACTTGATTTTTGCATAAATATTCTTTTGTTTTTGATCAATGAGACCGAAATTCAGATATTTGATGATTTTTTTCTCTAAAATCTCCATGTTTGCAGTTCGATAGAAAAAGTAATCCTGATCTTAAACCACACATTCAAACTGTCTCATTTGGCAGTTCTTTTTTCAATCTTCAGTTTATAGATCCTTTAAATCCGTTGAACGTATACATTCAAGGTCGTTAATTTTGGTAGAGCACGGTCCGTGTGGGTGATTCGGGGGCCATTTTAGTTGGATTAGTTTGCATCACGTAACCGTAGTTGGTACGTGCCTCAATCTGGCCGGCACTTGCGACCTATCCAAACTCTAAACACATCTATCTATTCATTTTGTATATCTATCTACAAGCGAGCATTGTGCCCGTGTAAACGTAGATCTTTGCCACTTCAACAGTTTATGTGCTTTGAACCTGTTGAATTTGTTGAACTATGGCTGTTTTGTTCGTCTCGTTTGTTTTATTTTTGAATTACGCTTAAATCTCGCATATCGTTTTATTTTACTTTTATTTCCTTGATATCAAACAATCTTTTGATCTTTATTTATTTCGCGTAAGTATGCAACTACTTCAAATTCTCATTTTTATTTTATTACGTAAAACTTTTTTAGTTTTACATTTTCAAAATATCATTCTTCGTATATAGCTTTAGGTTTTTAATTTATTTTTATGATTTCAATATAGTATGCGGAGCTATAAAAACAATTAAAGTAAATCTGTATTCTTTGCGAAACATTTTATTATTGTAGAGGCGTCTCAAAGATTTTCGTTGATCTGCTTTTTCACCTTACATTCCCTCTGATACGGTTGGAATTTTTTATCAAATTTTTATACCTTATTGTTTTTGTCTCTTCCATTCATTTCGAGCAGCCCATAAATGTCACGTGCAAACTCCTTACAGCCGCATCTTTGAAACATAGCGGTTATTAAGAGATTTGTGCGACCCCTTTTTAAAGGATGAAATGGCCTTTAATGTTTTTTTTATTATACACTGCAATCGTTAAAAGTTCTGTTAACGTTTATGAAAAATCCGCAATTAAATACTTATGAAAAAAACATGACTTTTCCTCTGTTAATAGACGCGAAAAAATTGCCACCGCCAAGTAAGCTTTTCGGTATGCACATTAAAATTAACAATTTTTATAAATATATTGATCAGTAATTAGCTCATTTCAAAATGCAATAATACCGTGTATAATTTTTATTTGGACCTAAATCTCCACAAATAATCGCCTAAGCCATATAAACTACCCGAGGCCGGTAAGTAAACACTCGAATGCCTGCGTTTTGAATTTATATTCTCAGACTTAGTTGTAGAAACGTGATTTTGAACAACCACTTTCCAGGACGTAATCTTTCAAACTCTTATATATGCACTATACATAGTTGAAAAAATATATATTGAAATCAGTTTTTCCCTGCTGTAGCATTCTTATTAGATACCGCAGCGTTTACAACCGTGTAAGATGTGGGAAGTCATTTCAATTTCTCTTGGTTAAACTCTTGTAGAGAAAATTATAATTTTCAATTGTTATCGTCATATCCATCGTTCAAAGAAATGAACTCTTTAACATGAAATACGCTACATGTAAACTCCTCGTAGAATGAATCAATTTAAGTACCATGATACTATCATAATAGCCTTCATATTGATAAAAATGTTGCTATTACTGTTATTCCCGCGTATTAATGCATGCTACGCCTCGAAAAACTGGCACCGCACACACGTATTGAAACCATGCAACGTCATGCTCTGCGGAGTGGAAACCGTGTTTCGTTTCAATTACACGCCCTACGATCCTTGAATATATTTCACACGTCTCGATGAAAAATAGCCGCCGGCCATACCGAAAAAATTTCCTCGGTTGGTATTTCCGACCTCAGATCTGAATATCTACACGACCCTCCATTATTGCAGACACCGAAAAATGCAGATTTCTTGAATGCTCACGAGTATGAATATTTTTTTTTTATTTTTTAATAATTTTTTTACGGAATATAGTCGCGTCTCAGTGATCGATTATTTGTTTTTTCACCGCCGAAACAAGAAGCAAATAATTAGTCTTTTTTTTCGGAAGCTAACATCAAATCTCTGCTATTATAAATGCTCTGTAACTTATATTTATATAAACATAACAATTTCAAACAATAATCAAATTCAAAATACCCCTTATCTATATTTTACCCGTTTTTTACATTACAATTTACTCTCATTGATTTATTCATTAAAAAGCTAGTTTTGTTGTTGAAAGTAAATGTCTTCGACGCATCCGGAAAGATTGAGTCCACGTTATACCTGTATATTTTTATACATCTCTCTATTTCTTTGCATAGTGCGTGCCCCACATTAAGAAAATTTTCCTTGTATTTTGAGCAAACATAAACCACTCCTAAAGGCTCTTAACAGCTTTTACTCAGAGGACTGAGGGTGTTATTTTCACGACAATTCTCAAACTGTCTTGTTGAAAAAACGTGCAGTTGTAGTTTCCAACCGTTAAATGAAGTAATTTATTCAACTATAGTCAGTATTGAGCATTTTTTTAACAATCTCTTGTAATGAACGTTCTTTCATTTAGTTTTATTAGTAATTACACGTTGCATTTATTTCGAAGCAAATACTTTCCTATTTATTACAACTTGTAAAAAAATAATGAATTTACTATTATTCTCAAACATCCGTTTGACAATCGAATCTGCGTGATTGATAGGTATTTCGGCATGATATCACCATCAAAACTACGATACATTAGATAGACCCAGTGGAATCGTTCCTGCCGCGTGATAGCGTAAAGCCGGAATTACCAATTAATAATTTCGTAAAATTCATAATGTTTTTTTTTTTTTAATAGTTTTACTAAGTTATCAATATTCAAACAACTGCGCGTTTTCTAATTGTAGTACATATTTATATTTTTATTTCATATTTAAGGAATAAAATATATCGCCTCCGTACTGACAGAAGTCGGTAAGAAACACAATTGAAAAATTAAATATACTTGTTTTTGAGTGTTCCTATCTACTCATTCGATTGAATGCATTTATATATAAATGTGTGTATTTCCGTATTAAAATTATTTACGGTTCATTAAACAAAGGCTAAGGGATTTATCCTATTTTTTTGTATTTATATCTCATTATTAATAAAAAAAAATGATTATTCATCTTATAATATTAGTGATATATGATAAAAGCCATTAGCCAAACAATGCTTGAAAGTTTTAATTGTTCTATGTATTGGTAAGCGGAAGTTTTCCACAGCAATGTTATATCGGAATTAGCGCGTCTGTTGCTTAATCCATCCCTGCAAAGGGTATTTTTCTTCAGCTTAAACAGTAATTATGGTATAGGTGCTTTTATATAGGTACAATATATTAAATTTTTCTAATTTTATATATACCGAAACGTTAACGAAAACTAATTCTTAATTGCCGCCGTTGATTTTCAAACTATAGACATTTGAAATATTGGTAATCATCACCAGTTTTTAAATAATTTTACATCGTGTATACGCTGGTTTATATGAAATCAACCTAGTTTTCTTAATAGTGCTGAATATGTTTTCGTTTCATTTTCAATACAATGTATCTTGGTTGCTAGCCAATGAAGTAAAAGTTAGTAGGAGTTTGAAAAGAAAATTTGTGTGAAAACATTGCATTGGATATAAATTATTTTACGTTTTTACTCAACAATTACAGCGGTTTGTACTAGATCCAGTTTATGCAACCTATGTTCAACCTATTAATCGATAATTTGTTACTGCCGTGATTGTTGTATTATTCGAAATAATTTTATCTTATATGTTATGTATGTTTTCAATTAAATAACTAAATACCTTAGTATGGATACATTGTATATCGAAGAAAACCAAAACAAAAAATAGTGAAAACCGTATTTTCAAAGCAAAAAGTGACCTGAAATTCGTTTGACCTTTTTTTCTCTAAACGATCTACAGGGCCTCACTATGAATTCGAGAAGAAAAAGGGGGGAAAAGAATGCAGCATTGTTTTATCGGTTCGCGTCTCATCGTAATTCCGCGCATGGAATTTTCTTTCCCGCTGGGCCTCCTTTATTCCTGCGCCCGACAACTTTTCTTTCCACACGAATCACACTTCGGGCGTCAAAAACACTCATAGCTTCGTTTTTTTTCGTTTTCACTCTCCCTTATTATCGTCGGTCTCTGCGAATGTGTTCTCTAACGTTACCGAACTCCTCAACATATAAAACGCTTGGTTTGACAAATCGTCGGCGGCCTTGATATGCCATCATTAAACAGATGTATATATTGAAACTTTATTTACACACATTTATTAAATATATGTGTTGATTTGTAGGAAAAATACTATTTAATTGTAATAAAATCTGTCGGTATTATGAACTAAATCGTTTTCATTCTACACGAAGTACTCTCCATTTATCGTACAAAAAGGCATTTTTTCTGTCCACATTTCTGCATCTAGACATAATAGTTGAATGATTTCGCTACCTATGAGATAAGTGTGGTCAAATCTACAAATATTTGAACATCTGTAATGTACCACACAGACTAAGGTGTTTGAAATTTTAAAATCGAATTTGAATCGCTGAAAGTTTGTACATTCTTATATGTTTTGTCACTCGCGACCCGGGTTCTCCTTTCGACATTTTATAGGATCTAAGAATACGGATGCACTCAAAACGGCGGTTATTAAATAGTGTTAAAAACATAGATAAAAATGGTTATTACTTAGTGTATATCGTTTGAATATAGGACGAATTAATTACAAATTTAATTGAGAAACTCGATCGAATCGATATGCGAACTTAGTTTAAACCTCCTAATAATAGATGTCTTCAAATTGAATTGGAAGAAGAGACGAGAAAAAAATTAATATTTATAGTAAATTGGAAAAATTATAACTTAGCTTCGTAATGATTTTTTAAGTGGTGGTCTTCTGTGGGATTAAATATCAGATTATGTATCATTGTTCATTGGTGCTAGATTTTTTTATTTACATATAAATTATATATAAAAAGCTTTTCGTGCCATGTCACTTATCTTCATATTCTAATTTGTTAGTAAATATGCATTAAAATTACAATTATATACACTCATTCATTTCGTTAAAATAAAATAACATTCGCATTTACTATCTGCTGAGAAACGTATTCCCCAGTCTCTACGGCATCTTAGTATTGTTTCGTTAAAAGAAGTTTCTTGATGAGCGACGTAAAACAGTTATACGATATTTCCAAGTATGCTTTTATGATGGCGTTACTTTAATGTAATTTAATCTACCTTAAACTTGCCTTTATAAATCAGCTTGCTACAGGCCTTAGAAAATTACACAAACCGTAAATTATGAACGATCCAAGCTCACTGACTTTAACTGGAATGTGAAATAAATCGTGCACCCTTGTGGAAACTGGGTTTTAATCTTGAAATATTATTAAAGGCCATAAAAGAAAATCTTTGAAGCATTAATTAACAAGAATAACATCGACTTTTTTATAAAAATATGCAGTTTTAGTTATTTTTCATTGCCTTCAGCACTGTTTAACTTTTATAGTTCTTTTTCGTACCTTTTAAGGAGGAACGCACGCAGTAAAAATGTACTTTTTTTTTTAACCCTGTTCAAATAAGTTCTTCGACTCATTCTGAACATTATGTCACGTAAAAATAAAGTATCCTTGATGCTCCCACGGGGTATCTGTCCTTATTCTACTGAGATTTATGTAACCCTTTTGCTGTTTTCGGCGGTAAAAAAACGGGGTTCGAACATTTTTCTCTTCTATCCTTCCTTTTCACTTGTATACTTATCATTTTTTTGTGAAATTTTACTCGGACGTTTTTGTAATTATGGAAATTTAAGATTTTTTTTATAAATATTTGTAGTTGACGTCGGCATTTTTCAGACTTTATTACTTTTTCATAATGTTTGTATGGATTTTCCATTATATATTAGTATCACCTCAAACTATGCACGATCCAATAGTGGCTGAGATATGACTCAAAGAAATCAAAAAAAGATACTTTGTTATACCAATGGGATACATTATTCCCAAATGAATATTACAAAGAACGAAATTTTCATATGACAATAAAAATTTGTAAAAGTTCTCATTCCATGATTAATAGTAACATACGCCATTCGACTGATTTGAGGTTGGAAATTAAAAAAAAAAACTTTTATTTTACTAAACAAAGGCACTACTTTTACACTGAGCCTCCAATGTAAGTGATACATTAGACATCTCTTGTGAATTCCCAAATGAATTCCACTTAACATTTTCAACGTTTCGAGTAATCTTCAATTTCGGCAAGCGTATAATTAATCAACCGTTACACATTAGGGGTTCGTTTAATATGTTAACCTGCTCTTTAACGAGTTTCACCTGAGATATATTAGCAATTGATGCCGATACAGTTTTTATTTTATTAAATGTTCAATGTGTTTCATACATTTTGCAAAAAAAAAATTCTCATCCATATTGAATTTGAATCGTTTTATTATCACTAGTATTACAATTTTGAGACTGCACCATTTACACAAACTGTTACATTATCTTTGTTTCATTATTGTCATTTTTATTACTGAAACAAATGTTTCAATAAATAATGATTTCATTTTCAGCGCATATCGTTTTCATCTTTCATATCGTCATACATATGAAACACGGCTGCTTTTCAATTAATGACAAAGAAGAAGTATATCATTTAATTATAAATAAAAAAACGTAATATCTCAACATAATGGTTAATTGGATTATATAGAAGATTATATAGGGTCCGCCATCTAAAGTTTTTTGATCCGATTTTGACCCGAGATGGGTCCGCCAAATAACTTTTTTTTTTGAAAATGCTATAAAAAAAAACTACTAATATTTTCTCAAATTTCTTTTTTTATTTGAAAGTACAATCCTTCCGGTTAATAATGGAAAATAACTTCATTCAAATGGCTGCCTCGGCTGGCCATGCAGTAGCCTACACGATCGGTCCAATTTTTAAGCACATTATCGATTGTGTGCAGCTGTATTTCACCAATGGCTTCACGAATATTGTCCTTTAAAGCGTCAATTGTCTCTGGCTTGTCGGCGTTACACTTATCTTTGAGGGCACCCCACAAATAATAGTCCAACGGTGTCAAATCGCAGCTCCGAGGTGGCCAAACGACATCAGCTCTGCGGCTGATAATGCGATCTTCAGAAACAGGGCGCAAAACATCGAGTGTAGCTTCGGCTGTGTGGCACGTAGCGCCGTCCTGTTGAAACCAAATGTTGCCAATATCCTCCTCTTCAATTTTTGTGAACAAAAATTCGTTCAATTTTCGAAGAAAAATGCCCCAATTATGCCTCTGGACCAAAATCCGCACCAAACAGTGACTCGTTTTGGGTGTACCGGCTTTTCAATGTATGCGTGCGGGTTTTCTGTGCCTCAAATGCGACAATTTTGCTTGTTTACATACCTGTCAAGATCAAAATGAGCTTCATCCGAAAAGATGATTTTTTTGGCAAAATCGGCATCTTCTGTAAGTCGATCGCAGGCCCACTCAGCGAAGCGAAAACGCATTGGATGGTCAGTTGGCTTCAACCCTCTCAACAAACTAATTATCTGTCAAATCAGACATGAGCTAAGTGTTACCATTCACGAAATAAGCACTAGTTGAAAAAAAACTTTAGATGGTGGACCCTATATATATGTTAATATTTGATAATATTATATATTAAATTCCGAAATTCGTTTATAAATGTATTGTACATATGTCATCGCTAGACCTCAAGTCACAAGTTTTGGTGCGCCCTGACCGATGAGTTATTTCACATTAAGCCTCGACCAGAATTTTATATTTGATTAACACTATTGTCCTTATATGTAATCATAAAGACAACCTGTAAAAATATTTTTGTCTTATAGTTTATTTCGAGAGTTTTTTCTGTGAAACTTCATATTTATTTTTCACATATACATACACCTTTACATGCATTTTTTTTTGTTTTATTGTGGAATTTTTGTAGTGTTTCGATAACGACATGAGAGTAATAACCCTGAAATCAGCAAGGACCTGGCCCGCATACATTACTCTCGTAATATTTCAAAGTATACTGTACGTGTTCCGCGCGCTGTTGGCGCACTTCTCAGCAATTTGCATTGGCTTCTGCCTCGGGACCTGTGCAAAGGTCGGGCGTCAAGGGTAGCTTCACTTCACCCTAGTTGCCAAGAAAAGCCCCCTTACAAATTTCATCAGTGGAATTTGTAGTGTAATGAGTTTCTTCTTGCCCTGTCTATGGGACAATGTCATAACTTCTATGTCATAACTATCTGTTCAACTTTTTATTAAAAGAAAACTTTTTCCCTCATGGATATTTTATCTCTAACTTACACCTTTAACGCGTTATTATTTGATAGATTTTTGTAAATAAAATGTTTCATCCAATTCCAATTCCAATCGCAGGAATATCAGACAGTGAAACTTTTAGGTTTCAATTATTTTTCATGTAGTAAATAAAGCTTATTACTTACTTTTTAATTTATATGATATTGTTATCATGACCAAAGTCAAGCCGATCATAAAAAATGCATTAAAAACTCGTTTCGTATTTTTTTTCAATATATTATCAGCATTCGTATACTTTCATTTCGTTACCATTTGGTCTCACGAAACTATTAATATTTTTCGTATAATTTCATTTTATTAATAACCAATAATGTATATATGTAATGGAAACGTTGTCTTATTATGCTCAACCCCCGGTTTGAATTTTATTCGTTTAATAATATGAAAAATAATAATTTTCTTGAACTGATTTGATTCGACTCAATTTGCAATTATTATTGTTTAATCTCAATATTTTGGAATTTAAATATTAATTTTTAAAGTTTCGAAACTTTGTTCGTTCCCATGATCCGATCACCTTTCAAACTTGACTGTAAGTTCTATGGCATCCGTGTGATAGAATGCCGTAAGATGACGAAAGGCGAAACGCGGGTCGTTAGTGACCAGACAGGTGGAATTGTACAAAGTTGTAGCAATTTAAATTTTATACTGGAGTTCCATCAAGCACCTTCAGTCGATATCAAATTGATAATTGTCAAGATAAACTCAAGCAGTCTTGACCATTCATAATTTTTTTTTTAAGCTTAAGACTATCTTTTAAATAACGATTATTTACACTCACGGATTGCATATAAATCGACAGCTCTAACATCTCACAAAACTTATTTGAAACAATTTCTGGTTTCTTATTGTGATTTTTAAAACTACAACAGCCGTTAGTGTTTATTATTCCCATGCTAATTTGTCTACGGTTAACAATGTAGCAGATACTTTTTTATAGAAATTTAATTTACTCTAAAGCTTTCATTGACGTTACGCTTACTGCGTACGTTGGACATTTAACTACACGCATCTGCCGAATTCTATCGGCGTCGTGTAATCTAAACAGCAAACGTAAACCTACGTCATTCGCTGCTAGCGAAACTATTCTGAGGTCAAGCTTTGACAAATACAAATATTTACTTGCGATTGTTTCCTCGTGCCGGCTGTGCAAATAGTTAAAACATTCCCGCCGATTTGTTGTATCAGCAGATCGCTTGAAAACTTTTGATCGTCTTGCTCTTAACAGAATCTATGATATAAGTCTTAGAAAAATGTGCGAAACAATTCAAAGCAAAATTATAAGGAAAAGTATTTTATAAATTACAATGATTTCTGATATTATTTTATAGTATCATTATGCATTATGGAATTAGTGACAATACATATTCTCGCAGTAATTTTCTCTATTTTTATCATATTACGACGGTGCATTCGATGTATACTCTTTTTTAACAGGCATTCTATCACACGAATTTAATAATTAAAAATTAACATTCAGAGATGTCAACTGAAATGTAGATTCTATTGCATCCGTCTGATAAAATGCCTAAAGATGCTGAAAGGCAAAGCCCAGTTGAAAAAAACATGGAATGTTTACACATTTTTATTAATTCACATTTGATATTGAAATTCCATAAAGTTTCTTCAGTCGATATCGTAAAATGACATATTTCATTATTTTTCATTGTAAAAATTAATAAACATTATGTAGACTATAAGAAATCAATCATTCTTCACCCTTCTAGCTTTCGTTGCGTTATTTGTAGCACCTCTTAGCTTTTCACGTCACTATTGTTCATACGTTGGTCTACGCCGCACCATTTGAATTATCTACCCTAACATAAATATGTCCTAACCCTTCGGAACGAGTAAAAGCCACTCACAGACCCAAAGAGCCGTAGATACATAAATGTCCTCCCAAGGACGTCGCCTCCCTTTGCCCGGATTCAACTCCACTGTACAGTGACGTCGTTTCCCGCATCTTAAAATAATATGAACCAGCGTCGCGATTATCTCTCGGGGAGTGTTTCCTGTAACGGCTCTTACCTGTCATACGCAATCATGGCGTCGGGATTTATAACGCACCCGAGGTATTATCTTGTAATATTTGTTGAAATGCGGTCCGCTTGAATTCGATAGACACCGACCCTAAAATTTCCGAGCCTACAAACAAATATTTATTCTGGTCTAAAGCAGTATTAAATATCTACTTATTATTTTTGATTCATGTAGTCTTTTTTCACTAATTCCACAATCTGCTGTCGAATATAAAGTAACCACAATAATGCCTTCGGCTTATGAGATGAAATTCGTTTTGAAATTTACTATAGTGAAAATGTCAGGTACTTAATTATAAAACATTTAACTCTTTGTGATTTGTATGATCATTATTAATTTGAAGCAAATTAAAAAAAAGCGATGTAGGTGTTGTTGTTCGCATTTAATCTCTTTTGATTGTCATTATCCAAAGTTTGTAAAATATTCTAAAAATATATGTTTTTACAGTTCAAATATTTATATCTATGTTAACATAAATTTATAAGAAAATTTTCTTTCGTTTAATGCGGTCTCGATATACCATAACTATACAAACATCTTTTTTTATCACACTATTCCGCAAAAATAGCGGCATTGTTTTTTTTTCCATTACGCGTTATTATACCGTATACCCGATGTTGTATGTAAGCAGTTTAGTTAGGATAATATAGCGTAAAGCCGTGTCGCTTTTTTCCTCTATTGGGCGTGCTCAGAGCAACGCCCGTACATCTCACTCATACATTATGTGGTAGCGACTCGATGAAACTTATGATTACAATCAAAATTCTATTGACAACCTAGCATGTCAATTAATCGATTTTTCTCTTTTGCTTCCTGTTTAAATGATAACCACTATTTCGAATCATGTCGGAAGGTGTTTGACTCCATGTTGGAAATATGTGGAGATTTTTTTTTTATAAAACTCTTCGCCGATTCCGTTAAATAAATCTTTCGCCTGTTTATATACGTAAGTATATCAAAATATTTAACAATGAAACTCGAATTTTACACTTTTTTGGTAACACAAATAAAACCGTTGAATCTTTAGTTGATATTGATGTTTTTATTATTTAAAATATCATGCCTTTCCATCAAGAAGTGACAGTTAACACCTTAAAAGTGATATTGATAACTCACCAGATATCGAATTTGTAAAATCAATCGAATATATCAAATAAGCTTCTAAAGCATCGATTCTGTGCCTTTAAATGAGGTTTTATTGTGGCTTAATTCAAGCAAAGTCCACGGGCTGTATAGGAAAATGGCAAATAGTATTACGCCGTGACTCTTACAAGATAAATAGAAGATAATACATATCGTCTTAAACGCATATCCCAAAATACGTTTCATTTGCAAATTACTTAATCTCCTGTTAATCTACTATTATTTGATATCATTGGCATATAAGTAGTCAGAAGCTACGCTTCATTAATAAGTAATATTTTGTCTTGAGGAAATAATGTCACTCCGAACAATGCCTATATTACGTTTTTTTCCCGTTTAGTACACATTTAAAATCTATTCGATTTTTTTCATCGATGAGAAACTGTCAATATTCGTTTTATTTTTTAAACATTCCTATCTCCATTGCAAGTATGGATTGCGACTCGGGGAAATCTAAGAAGTGTCCCTCTTTCTTTCCATTTTATGCTAGCAGCCAAAATCTACAACGCGATAAATTTTACGAGGACCGTTCCGAACGATTACATACCGCAGTGTTAATCCTTGTTCCACACAAAGATATCGTTATATACCCCATACTTTTTACGGACCATACAATTTCTAGATACTCCGATGACTTAAATGTAATAATACATGTAAAAAATATTATATATATTCTAATGTAAATAAAAAAAAACTTCGTGACAATTTGTTATGCTTAAAAGTTTTTCCTGTAAATTAACACGAAATCATCTTGCGATATTTTTGCGTATATTTTCAGTAGGATGGAAAATTGTCGTTTTAATGATATTGTTTTCCGCAGTTCTACATAATCGCCGAATTTCCCTAATGGATAATCAGATTATAATAATTTCGTCGTTCGCTTTCGGATATTCTGTGTTTCTCTTACACATCGAGAGCACGGCTATACTTGATATTTTATTACAATACGAACACACTTTTGAGGTCATCTACAGTGAAAGCCTTTGTCTTTTTATCGGAAAAAAATATGTCATATTTCACCAACAGAATATGGAAATATTTTTGTTTTTGAAAGTGCGAGCGTGCGATATTTTTTTTTAATATTAATGATTTTGCGTAAAATCGCTCAACCCGAAGCATAATGAAATTTTTGCAATTCATTGTACTTAATATTAATAAACCAGGATGAATGTGACTACTTTCGTATATTGTATATTATATTGTATATAGTATATTGTATAGTATATTATATTTTCGGATTGTGTGAAAGACGAATATTTTTATTCACTTCAAATTGTCAAATCCCTCAATTCTAATTATTCTTATTGTGTGTGAAAATCTGTCCATTTCAAAATCCTTTTGAGTATAGCCAATTCCTAAATATCGTTCCTTCAAATATATTTTATTGGGTTGATGCAAAAGTCTTTGCGTATTTTTTTAAAGAAATAAAAAACAATTTTTTTTCAAACCTTTTATTATATCAGTCAATTAAATATTCTCCATCATTTGAAATGATTGTCTCCCATCTTTCCACAAGCTTATTTATACCTCTGATATAAAATTCGCGAGATTTAGAGCCAAAAAACAAATCGAGGGATGTTTTGACATCCCCAATTGAATTGAATGTTTTTTATTTAATAAATTTGTAATGATCTAAATAAGCGAAAATCCGACGGAGCAAGATCTGGGGAATATGGTGGGTGCTTCAAAACTTCCCAATTCAACTCCTTCAGTTTGTGTTGGGTTTTTATCGCCACATGTGGTCGCACGTTATCGTGGTGAAATACGACTCCCTTTTTGTTTATCAATTCCGGTCTGTCTTTGCAAAGAGCCGCATTTAGTTTTGTTGATTGATCGCAATATCTGTCAGCTGTGGTTGTTTTGTTTCTAATAGATTGTAATAAACAATTCCCTTTAAATCCCACCAAACACAACGCTACACCTTTTTTTGATGCATATTGGCTTTTGGGGTGGTTAATGGCACTTGTCCAGGTCTGGTCCAATGTTTTTTTCGTACGACATTGTTATAAACAACCCACTCCATATCCCCTGTTACCAGTCTTTTCAAAAAAGGTTCTTGTTTTTGCCTTGCACTCAATGAAACGCAGGTAGAGACTCGGTCCAGTAGATTTTCCGGCGATAGTTGGTGCGGCACCCAAGCCTCGTATTTGGAGACCATCCCCATGCGATGCAAATGTCGCACCACCGATGATTGATTGATCCCTGGTATAAGGGTGAACTCTCTGGTGTTTTGACGAGGATTAGCGTCAATTATGGCCTTGATTTTGTCATCATCAGCTCTTAAAGGCCGCCCAGCCCTTGGTTTATCGACTAACGAAAAATCTCCAGTTCGAAATCTTGAAAACCAAATTTGAGTCAAACGAACCTTAGTTGCATCACAACCCTACACGTCGCAAATATTTTTGGTTGCCACAGTCGCGTTATTGGCTTTACGAAATTCATCAAGAAAGCAATGGCGTAAATGCACTTTATCCACAGACATTTAAAAAAAATTAGGGCTCTTCACCACTCGCTAGCCAAGCCAAAACTGAGCAAAAAGCAGGTACACATCAACCATTACACAAGAAAAAGGTTTGAGAACAATTACCATTCGTCAATTCCGAGAATCTTATCCCTACCCTGATACATTCAAAATACGCAAAAACTTTTGCATCAACCCAATATTATTCATTAATGAAAAATGACAGGTGCTTATAAGGAAATTTACTAACACTGCGTAATTATTTCGTATTTGGTATATAATTTTGTGATATAAATCGGAATACATATCGCTAGGAGTAGGGTTAAATTAACATCGCACATTTTTTCATTATTTTAAATTTAGCTTTTTTCAGCCATACTTTAATCTGTATTTTAATAAAGGAACAGCTGCCAGTTGGAAATTCAGACAGGTCTCAAAGTGTCTTAATATTAATGTCGCTGTGGGATAACTTCAACAATAAACGCCGTCCGTTCGCTGGTTGGCTGGAAGTGTTTGTAGTGTGTTTAGAGGCCGGGGTTTTGGGGACCCGCGGACAAGGAATTATCTTTTAATGCCACTGCCAAAGTAATGGCCGGAACATTCGCCATTTAAAACAAAACGAACAAAAGAGTCGACCGTTAAAAACAATTATTTTAGTCCACTCGGAAAACAAATATTTTCCCGTCGTTTTCAAAACATTCGCCGAAAGCATTTTTCCGCTCGGACTCTGGTCTCTCGTATTATTTCAGGTATTGTTTTTATGCCGCAAGCTTAAGACGCTTTATTAGATTTTATCATGAAAGTTTTGATACTCATTTATTGAGCTTATTAAATTTTTTAATTTGAAATTCATAACTTATAAAGAGAATAAACAGATTTTTATTTAACATTTTAAATTAATTTCTTACCTAGTATCGTCCTGACATCTTTTAAATTAAAAAATCGTTCCTTTATTCAAAACGTATAGCTTAGTTATATTATACTATATCATCTATATCAATGTTAAAATTCCCTCGTTAATAATCTTCTACTACGTGATTTCATACTGATACAGAAGTAAAATTTGGTGAAATATATAAAATTCTTTTCCATTTATATTATTTAGTTTCTTTCTTTCTTTCTTTCACATAAGACAACATCGTTTTTGATAAGATTTACCGAGAGAGATTTATGTTAGAATTCTAATAAATGTCTATTGAATATTTCAATTGATTTAAGGTCTCAGATATCTGCTGTCTCACTGAATTTTGTGTAGTGTAAAAGTAAATTAAAATAACATTTTTAAACATGTTTTTGCTTCACAAAGAAAACGTCAACAAATATAATTGAATGTTTTTTTAAATTCTATATTATCGTGTATTGTTTCGTTTAATAACCTGTATTCGTAAGCACTGCAAAAATAATTCACCGACCCTAGAACGAAGTAATTTTGTTAACTTTCAAAGTGGCTAGGTTAAAGTCAAGAGGGCTCCGCAAGTTTAACGATGCTAGAGGTGGGTATATGCGTCGTCTTTTCGGGTAAACTTTTTGTCTTTCATAAAAAAGTTCTCGGCACATTCCTAAAAGATTCTTCAAATTTTATTCATATATATTTAATTATCTGCCGTAAATGAATTTTACCCTTGTGTAAATAAGTGTGCTCCTATCTTTAAATGGAACAGACGAAATTGTTTTTCTTGTTGGTTACGCCCGGATAAATAGGATTTCACATCTTTTAACTTGACTGTTTGTTATTTATTTACTCTTGTGAAAATGTATACCCAAATATTACCATCTATGTGAAAATAATAATTTTAAATAACATTTTTTATACAATGAATCGACTCCTAACTCGGGTGACAATATGCAGATATGTAGAGCTTGAAAGATTCAAATTTGATTATCTTAAATAACTAGTAAATCATTTGCTATACATTTAGTCTAATGCCGTTTTTAACGATGTTAGATTATTGCAGATATCGTGTAAATTAGATTTAATGAACGATTCCCGTGTTGCAAATTATGAAGATGAAAATTGGATTTGAAAATTTGTCTTCTTCATCATGATGTATCATGTCTGTTGGAGATTAAAGAGTCCGCAAACCCTTGTCAGCTGAAACCATTTGTCACGCTTTTCTGGCGAATAGAATACAGGCTGTATACATACATATGTAGATAGATCTAGTTGCTCGCCTGTTTGCCTGTTTAAAGGTTAAACGGTCACGTGGAGACGTCGAACCTGACCGACTATTCAACGAATTAAAATCCGTTGATTCGATATGCATAAGGAATTGGAGCATAATAAATATATTTTAATCATTTATTATTAAAAACCTTTTTTGCGATGTATCAGTATTTGCCACAGTATTAAAATGACGCCATAGCTTCGTCACAGAATGCACGAATTTTTGATTATCTCTAACATTATACATAAATATTGCACTCGTATGTGTGTAATAAAATGTAGCCCTAAAATTAAGTACTAGTTAGCTTAAGGTCAATTCGCAATTTGAAACGCTCTTGGCGGCGTAGCGTTGCCGTTGCCGACATTTGTAGAGGCTCTACGTTTGCTTTTTACTCCAGAAATTGTAGGCGGTGTCCAGTCTTAAGTAGTTTAAGTCGAGGGTAACTATCATAAATCTTGTGTTTTGTTTTACTAAGCGAATGTTTTGTGTTTTGTTTCAGCGGGCGCTGCTCCAGTGGACGCCAACCAGAGGCAGAGTCGCCCGGCCTCCGCCAACAAAGGTGATTATTGATTGACTACTACACATTATCTGAAAATTAATATCTCATTCGTATTCTCGTTTTTCATTGACATTTTCGATTAGTATATTAAACATTTCATTTAATCACAACATTTTTATTTCTGTCATCAGTATAGTTATGCTATATGTAAAATACTAAGAATTAAATCTTAAACCGAGTCGACGATAGTAATTTAGATTTATATCAAAGTATTCTTGTTTGATTAAAACCAGAATAAATTACAACATATCGAGCAAGAAAAGAAAATGTTATATATAATGAAATCTCTTATACGTTGATATAATGTTAAACATATACTTAATTCATTATCAAAGTGTATACAGTAATATGAAATTAAAAATACAATTTAAAATTGTTATAAAACTTTCTTAATTTCTCGAGCGTACCTTTTTTAAAAACAAGCTTAATAAATATTCTTTTTTTACTGAATTCCTGTCTAATTATTTAAGTTTACTTTCGCTTACCGTTCCGAGTTTAGCATTTTTTTTTTGTTGTTTTTCAAGTTGCCCGAAAAAGATTTTTCAGCTAGAAACCACATTTAGCTTACAAATGTGTTCCGCTGTTCTTATCCAACCCCAGGGATGAAGTTCACCACTCTGAATTAACACTTTTCGATCCAATGAAACGTTTTTGATAATCACATAATTTTAATAATAATTTTTCATTCCGTTTTTACGTTTTCTTATTAATTATCGGCATTTTCGCAAGCGCTTAGTTTTTGATTTGCATATTACTTATTAAATATGCAACAATTTCTGTAAACGAGAGTATTGTTGATATAGCATTCCATACGCTCTAAAATAAATTCGTTTTTATTCAAACGACAGCTATTCACCATGGTATCATTCGCTAACATTGATTGTATTGATACGCCTTGGTAAAATTTTATAAGTCCTAATTATAAATGCTTTCGAATAATATTTTCATTTTAGCCGAACTGTGTTGATTACCCTTGCCACCTCATAAATTAAGTGTTCTCGCATTTCTCAGCCGCTCTTCAAGCTTGGATTTTCCTCGTTTTCTCATTATTCTTATCAGTGACCGATAAAACTCTGCGCTTATGAAGGAAGTAGCGTGGAGCTAGTTAAATGACGATACAGCAATATTTTCGTCTAAATAGTAATTCGAACTGTTAGCGAAGAAATAGTCTTGTACCAATTTTAAATAATCAAAACACATTTTTAGTGCTTACTTAACATAAAATATGTTGTTGAAATAAGTACAACAAATGTGTTTTTATTATTTTAAATATCATGCCATTCCATCAAGTGACAGTTAACACCATAAAAGTGATTGTACCAATTTCTTGAATATTGAATGAATGCCAAATTTTATACAACCAATTAAGTTTTTTTCGTAATAGTTACTAGTCATAGTTTATTCGCAGTATACTTAAAGTTGTTAGTTAAAAACTACTATATCTGTTGTGGTAAAAATCAATTTGAACTGTGTTTAATTCAACTTAATGAATTCGTTAGCTTTTTCTGCGATCCCCGTTTCCTTGTGAGGTTTTCAAAATGACTTCAATCAAACCGAAACTCTTTGAGTCCTCCTTCAATACATAAATAATTATATACCTTTGGCCAGAGCGTGTGTTTTGTAAATTTGAATTGAATTTTCCGAAAACTTTCGACCAAAGCAATCTACCTGGTGCCGCTGTCGTGAGGTCACTATTTAATTAATTAAACTGAGACCACACTCGTTGAGAGTCGGTCCACTTCATTAGGCCAGAACGAAATTATCCATTCATCACTCCCGCAGGAAATTATTGTTAATGAACTCTTCAAATGTTGAAAGACTCGCCCATTGAATTCCATATTTAGGCTTTTTTCCGGTAAATAATAATTCATTGTGAAAGAATTATTAACCGAAATGTGGATACCTTATGCAACTTAATATTTCGTTTTTCAAACTCAGTTTCAATTTATTGACTGAGTGAGCATTTATTTGGTAAAACTTCATTATAACGCTATTTTTTACCGTGCTAGTTTCAATTACTTGATGATGAAACTTATTTTTGCTTCCGGAAAAAAACTGCAGTATATTACTTCACATAGTGAACGAGTTTTGAATAGAACATTAAAGTATCGAGTTCTGGCTACATAGCTCGAGTGATGCGTCACGTGGCAAAAGTCTTCGAAACCTTCAATGAGTAAAATCATAAAAAGATTAATGAAAAGAATTCCAGTGACGAAATATAACATTTAGCAAACATGAAACCTCGGTTGCTTTTAATGTCGTGTTTACTTGTAAAAGCCGTCACTATCCAATATCCGTCTCAATTAAATCTCCAATTTAGTAACCAGCCATCTCTCACTTGTGGTATCGATCGACTGTTGAATTGTCGCCTAACGCCAGGCAATTTTAGACATTGTCCCAACTCTGAAGCCAAAGCCTTTGACGTGTTGTTTCCTTAGGGGATGAATTCACTTCACCCTTTGATCGCGCATCGTATGTAAATTCCGCTTAGATTGAATTGTTCCCACGTCGAATGCTTTCAAATTGTTCTTTCTCGGATCGTGACTTTGCATTATCATTCCATATATCAGCTACATATTTATACCTTAAAGTGTTGATTATCTTATGCTATTTTAAATGTTATTAATGGTTGTATGATTTGCAAAATCATCAGCCTGGAGTTCTGCGATCCATTTTTTTTGGCAAATCAGTTTTATCACAGTAATAAGAAACATTTCAACATCGTGAAATATTTGATGTATGACTGCTGTTTAACATGGTTTCAATGTTTTTCAATTTGAAATTCACTTTGAGTTAATTTCTGAGAATTTAATAATTTAATGAAAAATATTTTTTTTAAATATTGCAACCTTTCTAAAAAAAAATGTCTCATCGTTCTCATAGATATTATCTCTCTTTTTCCATATATTAATGTCATTCTTGAGTATTATTTTCTTACGATTCGCACATTTTTCTGTGCGAAATTTATCTTGATAGGCACTTTAGGTAACGGAAACATTTCCGCGTCGCAAAAAATCATTTTAGGGGTTTCGTACCTAGTTCTAATGGATCTCACTCCTACACGCAGTATAACTAACAAACTGAGACCTAATCATTGTCGGTCTTGTGATATCGCGTTGGGAGCAATCAGCCAGAAATGATTGCCTATTTGCCAATCGACCGCCAAAGTATTTGGTCCTTCGACATGCAATTATTCATCTGTCGTATGATTAATTCTCAAGATATCGACTTTCTTTTACTAAAATGTTTTACTCGGAATTTTTGTTTTTTAATCAATATTAGCGCAAACCTCAACAGGATTATTGAATAAATGTAACCTTTCGATCGGTATTGGCATGCTTGCACGTATAATAATTTCTATATCATGTCTACAGAAGTTCTTCATATAAAACATTTTTCATATAACTAAAATCAGTTCCAAATGGAACAGGCTTAGAAAAGGCTAACCATGTACCGCAATTTTATCGAATATAGACTCAATATCGGTTCAACGTCTTAATGGACTATATAGTTTTCTGGAAAATATGATCATTATTACTTCACTACGCCGATAAATTTAATATCTAAAAGCGGAATCTGAAATGAAAATACATTATGAAACGTTGTCCGATTGTTTAATTGAACATTTTACCGCTTTCTCCTTGAAATGTTTATCTTCTTTCTGACAAGGCCTATGATCGTTCCTAAAAAGTGTATCCTGTTTCAAAATATCTTTCATTTTTATTAATAAATAATATTATGTCATTGCAAATTTTTGCTGCAAAAGACAAACACGCGAGTCTTTAGTATACTTAACATATCTTAACGAAATAACGTTATAATTTACTTTGTAACGGAAGAAAAACAAAAACTAATTATATTTGTCACCGTTTCACCTTCTAACAGAAACACGGCGTGAGCCAGTTTGATATTTTATCTCCGAATGAGGTCGAAATGAAATTATTATTTTTCTTAAAACGTGTTTCCCTCGTCTCTTATGCTGGATTTGTTTTCCCTGTGCTAGCGGAACGAAATGCGAAATAACTCGACTCGGCGTTGTAAATCACTCCCATAATGGCGTAATGAGAAATATTACATCTCAGTTAATTGGTAAGTATCTGCATAAATTTCTTAATACGCTATAAAATTATCCACACGTGTCGTTATCATTTCAAATAATGACTTTGATGTGTCAGCTATCCCAACACCACCCAGAGTGGTATCGTGCAATTTCTTCTTCAATTTAGAAGAAAAAAAGGCTTTTTGTTCTAGACTTCGCGGCTTAATTCCCACAAGCGTCCAATCCCTGTAATCGACTTTTATTGTTTGTTTCCTTTACATAATTATATTTCATTATTTTCTCATGTATTTGTTATATTCTCCTTATGTCTCAACGATCTAATAACATTTATTTACTATTCGTCGGTCAAGAAAGTACCCTATATTTCGCGCATTTTTGTAATTTCAAAAAAAAAATGTGATGATTTAAAACAGCAGACTTCATAAGTGCAGACATAACTTGATTCTTTATTCAATAAAGATTTACCGAAACAAGCCCATCAAAATCGAAAATTGACGTGACTCAAACCGGCAAGTGTGTTTGGGTATTTCATCCAAACACACTTATAAACAGGATTTTTACACAACAAACTCTCCCACTTATTAGACCGCCATATCGAATTTTTACTGAACTTGGGAAAGCATTTTTGTGTAAACATTTTAAATATAAAATTGGTTCATCAATAATTATCCATCCATAACTGTGGTGTTGAACATGCTATACCCTTAATTTATTTGTGACTGATTAGTCAATGCTACAACAAAAAGGATGGATCACATATATTTATATTATACGAATAATTTCGAAACATTCGGCTCAATTTTACGCCACTATTTAATGTTGAACCGATCCTACCAAAGGCATCCATGCACTAGACATTCGTCGTGTTTAACCCTTATTTCTGTCCAATCACTAAGTAGTATATATGCCGTACACATATCGATCAGTTGAAAGTTTTTTTTGTTGGGGAAAACTTCTCTTGGAAAATGGTAGTGCCAGTGGAAAACAAAAGTCAAATAACTTTCCGAACAAATGAATTGTCCGCGCCAAATGAGTTTCACTAGTTAGCAAAGGCATTAAAGTGGTGACTTGGCACCCTTCTTTACTATCAAGCCGGATGTGCGTTGTAGACCTAGATTGTTTGTATGTATTTTGATGCCACGTTGTGCATCTTCGACAATTTTATTGTTTGAAAATTGGCGACGATTATTTATTATTATAATAAAAAATCACTCATATTTTCATATGTGTCTGAGTTTTTCCAGCATATTGGTGGAACTGAATAAAGGATGAGTCGGTGAATATTTGTTCACTTTTTGCTTTACGTTACTTTATTAAGGAATTATTGATGGCAACGCATGTAAATATTTAAATATAACATAGAATGATTGAAATGTCGGTACATTTATAACAAATGTCATATTACTGTTATTCTTGCGAAAACTACTCATGAATTTTGTGTGGATTTGAGTTTCAGACCGTGATAGCCGTTTTTTTAGTGGTGTTATGTGAAATCATATTTATTCCATAAAATGATCTCAAAATTTGACGATCAGAACTTAGATGTATAATAAAGTTCATATTATTATTTTGACTTTGAAAACGTTTTCCAGCCATCGTTTCACGTCGTTTTAGAGCATACACCCCACTTAAGCTAAAACTATTTTCTTCAGAGAATTTTAATAACACGAACGTTCGAGATTGTTTTGTCTCCTATTTTAAATTAAAACTCTAAAGTATCTTCAAAACACGAAGAAATTGAGTATGTTAAAAACTTAGATTATAAAACGCCAAGACATTATTTGAAATAATTGAAAATCATGATGAAAATATTGCAGATTGATGATTACCGTAGCTAAGTGGGTATACCTTTTGAATCGAATCCCTATACCAATGCTGTTTCACATTATGGAAATCTATTTCTTAATTAGAGGAATATATTCCTACATAATTAGAGAATAGATATAGAGCAACTGACTTACGACCTTGTTGAATAACTTCTTTCAAAAACCACCAATAGGTTGGTTTTCGTACGGCATACTGGTATACATCAAAAGTGAATGTGGTTGAAATATATTATATCAATATGAAAAATAGACGAATGTAATACAAACCAAATGTAAAAAATGTGTTAAAAAGAAAATGAATGCTACTGCACAAAAAAACCGAACGAATCATTTATAAGTAAACATACTTTGTTAATTAAACAATCTACTGTATTTTTTAAATAATAAAAACACATTTTTTTAGTACTTATTTCCACAATATATTTTTTGATCAGGACCGGTTTCGCTCATCGCGAGCATTATCAACTGATATCAACTGATGAGTTGATAATGCTCGCGATGAGCGAAACCGGTCCTGATCAAAAAATATATTGTGGAAATAAGTACTAAAAAAATGTGTTTTTATTATTTAAAATATCATTCCTTTCCATCAAGAAGTGACAGTTAACACCTTAAAAGTAATCTACTGTATATAAAATAATGGCTTATCCTAATTCTTTAAATTATTCAGCACATATTTTTTAATTTTAAAAAGTTTACATATGTTGTAATTCATCGTAACAAGCGAGATATTGCCGGGAAATATGTATAGAACTTGCTACCCAACAAAATGTATAGTTCGCATTCAAATATAATATTAGTTGTCGACTTGTTAATAATCGTCGCTTCCGTTGACACGGTGTCATTATGTACATTGAAGTGTTTGATTTGAGAGTGATGTTTACAAAGTTAAGATAAGTTGCGACGTCGATTGAGCACGGCATGTTACTCAGAGCGTTATTGAGTTTAAAACAGGCACCAGTTTGTCGATGTGGCTTTACATTTGGTTAATGGCTATGAAAAATAAACACCCGATTGAGACTGCTGCAAAAACTTAATTTTATCATTACTTTCTTTTCAATTATTATATTAAATACTTGATTGAATTGTTTCATTTGAAAATTTTCACTGCTGACCTTTACCGATCTTAAGTCACATTTTCTATTGTACATGTTTCAAATAGCACTTCTATAAACATTCAATATAAATATAAGCGTCTCTCAACCAGTGTTCATTCCAATGTAACTCACCCCCAATGTAACGTGCATTATTTGATATGAACTATTTACGAGTATATATACAGCCCAATTATTGTGATTTATTTAATGGAATGTTTTTTCTAATATAAATAATAAAACGGTCGATTTTCAACAAATCACCGGTGAGAGATTGAGAGATTTCAATCGCAATTAATCACGATCGACAGCTTTGCAACTTTTGACAGTACGAATCGGGATTTTACCAACGTAAAAATTATAAAAAAATCATACCGCGGTGTGTTTACATTAATAACCTCACATAACCCTTTTGTGGCTTTATTTCCCGTGCGGTACTTTTTCGTCTCTTCGTTAATCTTCGTTCTAAACATAACACAACCGACTCATACATTTCCCGAGCTCGCGTAGCATGAGTAATATTCATCGCAACAATGTGGTGAAATCGATGGCGGGTATTATTTTTTTCTGCTTTTATTTTTCGTATGAAAGCTTTTTTAATCGCAATCGCCGTATATTCAATTTTGGAAGGGTACTCAAATACCATAGAAAGTTATTTTAGTACTATTTTATTGTCAGGACTACTATGCTTAAAATTATTGTCGATTGCTTATGTAAACTTATACATCAGTATTTATCATTGCATTTTCTTAATTTCTCTATTATTTATTTGAATTCCAGTCTATTATATCTCATGTGAGTGGTAGAAACACGAAAATATTGTAGAATAGCAGAAAAATACCTTTGAAATTACCCCTAACTCTGGAATCGTCCAATGAACAAGTAATATGATCACTATAAAATTAAACAACATTTTGATCCCAATTCTTTCGCATAGGAAAGTTTTTAAAACTCAATTATAAGGGCACCACACTTTAATGCTACATTTTTTTCGAATATTCATAACATTAATATGAATGAGAAATTACTTTTAAGGTGTCAACTGTTACTTCTTGATGGAAAGGCATGATATTTTAAATAATAAAAACACATTTTTTTAGTACTTATTTCCACAATATATTTTTAGATCAGGACCGGTTTTGCTCATCGTGAACATTATCAACTAGATCAGTTGATAATGCTCGCGATAGGCGAAACCGGTCCTGATCTAAAAATATATTGTGGAAATAAGTACTAAAAAAATGTGTTTTTATTATTAAAAAAAAAAAAAAAATGAGAAATTAACTTCCACAAAGCTATCGTTCGTTTTTTTTATACGTGCAGTACGAGCAAGCTTGCCCATCACATCGAGTTGCGCTACAGAGTCTACCTTATTTCAACTTCACTTTGGTTCGTGAGCTTTAACACAAAAGCTCGCTTATGAGCGCGACACTAATGAGCTCCGTCCTCTGCGACTGTGAGTGCTACGCCGTAGCTCTGTAAATAAAGCAGCTGCGCCAAACCGATCTCGCGATTAATCAATCCCTACTCGTCAAACATTGACAGTTCTAATTATTTCAAAACAAAGAAAAAAGCATTCTAGATTATAACATTTAATAGTAATAACACACATATAATGAAACGTTGTTACATTAATTTTACAGCCAAATAAAACATTTCGCATCTTTTATATTTGTAAATTCAAATATTATAAAATGCTATCCATGTATTCAGAAAAATAAATATACTGACAGAACACGCACGCTTCATTGGAAAATATTCTCAATTCTCGTGATCTCAATGAAATATGCGACCCTCGAAGACCTATACTTCATCTGAAAATCTGCCATTTATTTTGCTTTCCTTTTGTAAAATGCTAACATTCTTTATTCGGTTAATGTTATTTCTATTCAAATTTTATACAAAATATTTTTTTTAACCTTATTTTATTTTTTATTGGAAGTTCGTCATTGTCTCTTCAATGTGAAAGGGTAAATTCGTAACTTGTTATCACGTTTTTACTATTGTGTATTTATTGAAATTTGTGCTTTGATCATTACTTTGTAATAATTTATTGTCAACTCAATTCAAATTGATTTATTTTTTTCATCATTATTTGTTACTCGACTCGACTGTAAAGCGATACGTATTTTACTTACATTTATATCATCTTTCAACTGACCAAATCATTACAATTTTGCTTAGGATGTATAAAAAATATCCCTGCCAGCAGATCATTGAAACGTAAAATGGCGGCTAGATAGAGTGAGTTTGGTTAGCCCAGTTTCAGCCAGCCCCAGCCTTCGTGTCGGCTTAATTACTGCTTGTAGCGCTTCCGCTTTGCTTTCTTTGCGGTCGGGATAAAAAATAATCGTGAAACTAAGTACTCGGTAATCGCTCCGCTTGAAAACTTCTTTTGTGTCCCGCAAATGCATTTTAAATTCTTAAGCGAAAAATGTATTTTGTGCTTCAAAGCGTGAATAAAAAGCCATCTTACTTAGGCGGAAAAACGACTTATATTAGTTGAGTTGTATCTATTTACTCTAAAAAGTAGTAAAAGTATGAAGATTTCCATTCATAAAAATTAATTGCATTTTGATATCGGATAACCGTCAGGTTATAATGAAATTCTCATCGAGTTTCAATATATAACGATTTAATTACTTTTAATGTGTTATCTGTCACTTCGTGATGGAAAGTATTTATATTTTTTTTGATAACGATTTAAGACTTCAATGGAGTTCTTCCCAAAAAATAGGATCGTTAAACACAATAGTATTCGTATTATTTATGTTATGCTTACTCTTACTGCATCGCTTCATCCATACCAGTGTCAACTGCCATGTGCCTCAGATCATTCTCTCTGCGTGACTTTAATTGCCCTAGGTATGCGTTGTAACTGACTGGTTTCGCTGTTATAGCCTTATAGTAGAAAAACTTTCGTCCTTCAGAGTTTTAGCTTCAAACCTCCCCTGAAACTTATGCGCTGTAAAATATATATGTTTAGTTGTATAATAGAAGTATATCCTTTCGTTTAATTGTTTCCGGGTAGTTCGAATTTTATCCATTGGAAACGTTGGTTGGGTTTTATTTTATTTAATGGCAGATTACGTTCAGTTGATGTACTTTAATATCTCGCATAACTAACTACCAGTCCGGCCTTTCGTTGGTGGATATATTGTTACATGCATAATCAGCGAATCCCAAGTGGGCGGCCACTGAAAATTAATCGCCTCACATACACACCATTTTTCACAGTAATTAGCTTATCTGATTATTTACTTTTTGACTGTATTTATCCGGATATTTGAGCTGCTTAGTTGTACGCCATTGGCTTTCAAATGACTATGGCTTCTAATACATTTCGTTTGATGAACGGATATTACTTTAGATCAAAGATTTTGAATTTAATAATATATATCTAATTACTTCTAGGCAGCATTTAACGTGTCTCAAAGTAATTTATTGAATATCTCCCCCCCTTCCTCGGTCTTTTGGGATATATTTAAACCTGGATTTGACATAATAGAAAATAATTCAAAGCCTTTCGTTTTCTGGTCTTCAAAATAAAAACATTTTCTCTATAGATTCATTTTTTTCGTCAAATCTTTATCTTCAACATTTTAGCTTTTATATTAGGGTATGCTTAACTAGAAATATCTCTTTTTTTATGATATCGACTGAAAGTGCTTGATGGAACTTCAATATTAAATTTGAATTGTTACAACTTTGTACGATTCCATATGTCTTATCACAAACGACCCGGGTTTCGCCCTTCGGCATCTTCAGGTATTCCATCGCACGGATGCAACAGAACTGACGTAAAACAAACAGTTAGCATCGTATATATATTATATTAAAATCATTATTAACAGGAATCTACTTACCAATAGGCAAGCAAAAGATTGCAGAAGAAAAAAGGAGGGACATTCGTTTGACGCGGATGAGGGAGTTCAATTGTTACATCATAACACGGGGGACCATAAATTGTTTTATCAGGAGATTTTAGAAATTAATAGAGGCCAGTTATTAAATTCAAACTTGATTCTTAACGATCAACTCAATCTTCCCAACTCCCCCTTGTTGTTCCCTTTACATGAGGTCGGTTCAATGAATCGACAATCTCATGACGATAACTCTTATGTCTCATCACTAGATGTTTGATATTAGGTATCCTTTAAATAAAAGAAGACACATTTATAGTTTGATTACTTGATTTAAATTTGTTGAAAACCCCATTTCAATAACGACGACTCATTAGCAAGATCTTTAATGAAAGTTGTCATAGCTAATTATTATTGGATAAATATTGTTACATTTTTTTCAGATGCAATCTTTTGCTTGCCTATTGGCAAGTAGATTCCTGTTAATAATGATTTTAATATATTATATTTACGATGCTAACTGTTTGTTTTACGTCAGTTCTGTTGCATCCGTGCGATGGAATACCTGAAGATGCCGGAGGGCGAAACCCGGGTCGTTTGTGATAAGGCATATGGAATCGTACAAAGTTGTAACAATTCAAATTTAGAAATATGTCAATGAAATCTTCACATTTCGATAACCTTTTATAAATTATTAAACGTCCATAACTGTTCGTCCGTCGTTCGTTTTGAAAATTACTCGAAAGTCTCAATAAAATATTTTTTTTTTAGTTTTAATGTTATGTCGTGATTCAATCAGATGGAATACTCATGAGGTTGTAATGAATTGAATACGATGTATTGTTTTGTTTTTTTATTATGTTTATTGATGTAATCGTTATAGGACGTGATAGGCCAAAATCGATGGGTCACACTCTTCATTGGTTCGCTCACATAGGCCAAGAAACGGATAGTGAATTGTTCGACTTTTGTGACTATGGCGATGATTACGATTCAGGTAATGAAATATCTACGAAGAAGCGCATGGAATGGTATTCCGAGTGATTCGTAGTGAAACATAATATCGTCATGCCTTATATGAATTTATAACATATTGTTATAATATAATATCTTATAAACTGTTTATATACAAATATTACTTTTAACCGATATTTTTAGTTATTACTTATTTTTATTTATTATCATACGTGACACATAATAACAGAACTATAAATTTAATATTCGTATTCGATTCAAAAACCTTCAAGTATTCTATCGTATATTCCATATCGGAAATTATAAAGTCATTTTGTTTTATATTATATTTATCATACATTTATTTTTTGACTATGTTTATATTAACATCATACTATTTTAACTATGTATTCCATCATGCTTGATGAAAAAACAATATATAATAATGATTTGCTTACTAAACGAAACCGATCATTTTTAGTTTGACTTTTTGCAATATATTCAAAACATTGTGTGTTTTTATTTTATTGTATCAAATATTATTATTATATTGAATGCATATTTTTTTTAGTAAAAATGAATGTCTTATATTAGAGTTATTAACAAATTAATTATGACTAATAACTTATAAAATTAATTTCATCTAAAAATAAAACTTACAATAATTTGTGTACGCGTAATTAACTACCTCTTCCTTTATCTTAACTTTTATGTTGTTTTTGGTTGCTAGGTACTTTCATTTCATTGTCAAATATCAGTATAGAAATTAAATTCATCGTGGGCTTAAAATATGTTTAATGTATTTTTCGACAGAAAATAGATTGTAAATCGGTGCTCTATCCGTAGAAGACGAATTATTTAATTCCAGTCTAATATTAAATGTCTATTTTCAAAATAATATAGGCTTACCGTTCTAAATTAACATGGCGCGTTTATCATCATCACGTATTAATTCATCAAGCATTTTCATCTGTATACTTTCTATTTTGATTATCTTTATCTGATTTGTAATTTATTTTGCTTTAAATGTGTACCGTAACTAATTTAGATCTCACGATAGCCCGGACAGATTGTATAAAAAATCAACAACAAACGGGAATCATATATCATATTGTTTATACTTTCCATAACTTGATATTTTTTAATGCTTCTTAAATGATAATTAATTGTTCCTAAGTCAATGCTTATTCAAGATCGAGAATTTATCTAGATATCGCCCATTCGACATACATTCATATAATAATTACTTTGAAATTAAGTAATTTGAATTGTTAATATGTACATACGTCCAGTGCTAATATATCATATACATTTAACCAAATTGTAAGCTATGAAAGTAACGCCGTATTTTAGTTAATTGAATAAAAATTCAATGCTACTTTATTTCGAAAAAAATATTCAGAAAATCTTGTGATTTGATTATTTCAATTAAAATACCAAAGCCAACGGCTTTTTATAACAGCATTGTTTAAGATAAAAGAACGGGTCGTATTAATTAGCAATCTTACACGTGTGCATGTTTGTTATTTCTCATTCCGTCGTTATTGTGTTTATGATTGAAGTCTGGACGGTTCTTTCGATAAAAATTATTAGATATACATTTTTTTTCTCATCACTTAAAAAAACAACATCGTTGCTTTGTCATCAATTTTTATTAGAAGAGGTCTGCTTTCACTGCCGTGAAAATTTTTATATAGCTATGAACTAAAGTATCGTACCATTTTTAATGGCTATCGACAACTCAAGAATTTTTTTATCAAAGCGTTGTGTTCTTTATACAGATTTCGGTTCTCAAAATTTCAATCCTCCTCAGTTTTCTATTGCATTAAAAAATCCAGACCCTGTGTGAGTTTAAATAATATGTACATCTTTATAAACTTGTCGTAACATGCACTTTCTCTTTTCTCTCCACATTTTCACCCCCGATGCCATCGTCTGATGTGATCAAAATCCTTCATCTGATCACCATTCGATCACCTTGACGCACCTCTTGAACATCAGGCGCCCATCTATCGCTGCAGCTCGAGACAACCACTGCCGATAACGGATCTGCAGAACCAGGTGCCAAAAAAAATCATCTTACATTTTATTTACTTTTTGAATGAGTTGATTTTGTTTTGTTTTATCGTGTGATGGGTTTGATGAAATCTTTTAAAAAATATTTTATGTCGCTCTGGTAAAAGAGCTGAAAGAATAAGAATTTTATTTTTCGATTTTTGTCGTGAAAACAATGTTTTTATTTATTTAATTATATAATAAGTAATAAGGGCTGGTTTACGTATCGCGAGCAATTTTCGCCACAGATAAAATCGGTCCTCACAAAATATAGAGAAGTATTTAATGAATTTTACTTTATTTATTTAAAATATTTGTTTATGAAAAAATGTTTTTTTTTTTTTTTTCATGAAAAAGAAGATTTAGACTTTCAGTTTGTTGTGACCAATTATGTTGATTGGTAAAAATCCATTTTGCATGTTAATTAGATTCTAAAACATTCTTAAATATTGCATGACTGATATCCAGTACCAAATAAATTTCATGTGGTTTTACCGATTTTGTGACCGTGAGAAGAACATTTCAAAACAGAATTTGTTTTTGGTGATTATTAAAATTTTCCATCACAGGGTAAAATTTTACACTGATCCCTTGTTCATTTGGTGAACAGAATGTCATTCGTCGCTTTATGTGGGGATTGTGTGGTGTTTGTTGTCCGTGAACTGTCGGTTATGAATTTGTTTTATGCATTCCTGGCTCGTATCCACACTAACGAAATGCGGTTCCGACAACGCGTGATGAATTAATCTGATACTTAGGCAAGCTTAAATAAACATTCATCTCCGCTATTTTATTGTTTGCAGACTAATGCCGCTTATTTTTTGCGTTACATATTTTAATAACATATATTTATTCATGTCAGTGCTATATGTTATTAAATAACAAAATCCGCCCCTTACAATAGGAATGGACGCATAACTCACCGCTCGAAATATCGAGCATTTGTACAAATAAATAGATTATTTTTTCGATGATTTTACAACGATGGCCTCTTTACGGTTTCTGTTTTTCATTGTCTTTGCTTTGTATACTTAAAAGATTTTTATTTTTTCAACCGAATATAAAAATATGATGCACATCATTAACCGGACATCAAAATAATTTATACAAGTCATTCAGTAAAAGATACCAACGATAACTGTTTTGACTTAAAAACGTATTTACTGTTTAAATTGATTTTATTATGAAATAAATACAGAAATAAATATGAAAGACAAGTAAAAGTACGACAATAAATGCAAAAAGTATTTTTTTCTTCTTTAAATGTATTTATTCCTACAAATAAATTCAAATCAAACTCCCGATCCAAATAATTTACATGTGCAAGCCACCCAAAAATTGAATTTTAATATTTCTGCCTGAGAAGAAATTTCTTAAAACATCATATAGATACGGTTAATCGAAAATATATACGTGTACTTTGAAAACGTATATTGACAACATAAAAATCCAAAAAAACGGTATATTGTAATCAATCCCTGGAGACCGTCTTATGTTGAACAGGCGAATCCCAAGAACCTTGAATTAGCACGGTGAAAAAATAGCAATGTATTTTAGTTCTAGAAAATTATTTTTAACAAATATAGTTGATAGCTATTTCGGCTCACACCATCGTCAGAACTACCAAGTGAATGCCAATTCAATCAATACCTTGAATAAGATTCACTTAAAAATCCATTTAAATTAATCTTTAAGGCAGTGAAAATAAGGCCGCCTTGCTTTCCTAGCATACCGCGTACTTACTGTCCACCTCTTGTGTGTCCTGTTCGAAGTCAATATGACTAAAAAAGAATTCAGAAGTGATAATTATCCATTAAAATGACATCTGTCCTCTATAATGGGAGTAGTGCATGATTTGAAGAAAGTGTTTTTATTCAGAATATTGTTGAATTATGCATGACCGAACGCATTCTATATGCAGAGGTTAACGCGTTTTGTCGTTACATTTTTTTTCATTTCGTGTGTCGCTTCGCATGCTTTTATTTTGATTCTACGTCGTTGATGTAGGTTGAATAAAATTATTAGTCTATCAAAGCAGCTGTCAGATCAAAAGGAGTTCCAGCCTCGAGCCGTGTCATTGGGGCGTGCCGAGGTATTGTGAAGAGGCGTTGAACTTGCATTATGATAAGCGGCCCACTACTGCCCCAATTTAAGAGTTTTATTAATTTGCTGACTGTCGAGCGAGTAGTATATATTATCAAAAAAACTTGGCGCCATCCGACTACGGCATTTTTAATTACCATTATGGAGGAAAAGATTCCGAAGAAATTTTTGTACTTCTTTACTTCAGGGCATGTTGAAACTACCCGTGGCATTATCCAACTAACTTTCTATTATTTTATTAGGCAGCTTACCTTTGATAGTTTGAAAGTTCGAAGAGAAATATAATTGGTATTATATTTATCTTAATGTGTACTCAATAATATCAAATTGTATCTTCCTGTTTTTTTTTTTTTTTTGAGATTTTATGAATTGTAGAACCAGTCTGCCAATGGGGATGCCATTGGTAAGGGCATGAACGATGTTCAATAATTTCGCTTAGAATAACGAAAAATGCCACGTAGTCGAGACTAACACACACACTAAAAAGATATTTTAGCAAAAAAGTGCTCACATGCGATTCGAATTTATATACAAGAGTCGGAGTCAGCGAATATTTGACCCTGAAATGAAAGAACTGTCTCTTGATGCGAAATTGTAACATTTTTTATTGAACCCAAAAATCTAAATATGATTGTATTTATTGAAACAATATTTGATTAAGATTTCCGATTCTATATTCAGGAAAACTGTTAATAATTTATTGATTATACAATTGTTTAATAATATTTTTTTCTGAATTCATAAATGTAAGAGTAAAAAATGTCCTAAATCTTCCTTCATTTCGTAGATTCAATGAAACACTCAATCTGTAAACCAGTGCTCCCCAACCTTACAATATATGGTAAACATTTATAATATATTGTTGATTAAAGCAACTCATTAATGCAGACAGTCTACTCATGATCTTTTTCAAAACATATTGTTACCAATTATTCACTTGAATTGTCATTACATTTTAAAATTCAATGACAATCCGTTTCATGTTTTTTTTTATATAATTATTAATATGTGTTTTGAAATGTGCTTTAACTGATTTAAATTCGGCACCGCATCGAAAACCACCGGTTAAAGAACACTGCTCTCAAGTATAATACTGCTCAAGTGGTGCCGTCAAAAAAACTTCAAATACGCTAGAGATTTGAAATGTTTATTCAAATCCAATTTTGTATTGTGATTACGAATATCGAATCTTTATCGATACAGTATTTATTCAGGTATTGAATTTGTTCGTCGACTACTTATAAGGAAGAATTTTTATTATTGAAGGCTATATGATTTACAAACACAATGTATTCAATTGTAATGATATTATGGATTTTTGTGCTTTCTATTTCAATCTTTAAAAAATTACCCCCGTCGTATTATCGAAAACAATTTTTACTGAAAATTAGTTTTCTAGTGTATATTGTTTTAAAGACTACATAAAACACTATAAGTAACGAATATTTCATATAAAATAAATGTATATTTCACTTAAAATATACGTTTTTCCATCAATTTAAGTTTAATATCATATAAGTTGAGACTTAAGAGGTCTTAGAGTACCCAACGAAACAATCTCGATATAGAAAATCGATTTCCGTCTAAATCCTTGTTTGTGTTGGCCAGTGTGTTATTTTTACTTTTATTTTCATTGAACAATCCGCATAGCCCACAGAATAAGGATAAAATATTGTGATTTTCATTTATCTATTATTTTCCCCATGAAACAAAATACAACTATTGTACAAATATCTAGTATAAGGATGTTCTATATAAAAGTCATCAAAAGCAAAAAATATTAAATATTTTATAAATTTAGCGCTTACACCGTCGTAATTATTATATAAGCAATAAAACAAATGATATAGTGATATTCATTAACTATAAGTATGTTTACTGTTTTTTTTTGCTATACTTTATTTTTCACCGTGTTATAATGGAGTTCTATCAAGTAAATGCCATTGCAATCAATATACTTTTTTGTTTTTTTTTAAGAAAAGTCCTAAAACCACAATTCTCATTATCTTTAAATATGACTTTGTTGAAGAGCTGCATTTATTCTTACGAGTGCAGGAATTCTCGATTAATGAAAACAAGGTTTCATGAAGTTTTTGAGCACCGGAACACTTTGCATATCTGAAACACTTAGCGTAGTTTAATTTTAGTGGAACGCGTGTGTTCCGCGGTACATAGTTTGAGAAACCCATGATTGAAAAACTAACTTCAATATTTTAAAGTAGGTAAAAGGAAGATGTAGCGATATCACAATAAAGTTCTTTTTGTCAAGCGATTGTCTGCTTATTTTTCATTTAATACGTCGTTCTCCTCACTGACAGTGTTTTGTCATTTTCGTAAACGAGCTTTCGTATTTGCTGTTTCTGCAAGTTTTTGTCATAAAGCTTTCTCGTTTAGCAATGTGCTTTTAATTTTTTGCTTTTTTTGTGAGTAATATTAAATTCATGACAGTCACAGACACGTTTCACAGCGCTTTTGACGTCGTGTTAAATTTTTTCATTACGTCGCATCGAAATACGAACGCGTTTGTTTTGTTTATCCTTTTTTTTTTAATGCGACCCACTGAAATCAAAGCGCCTGAGTTGCACGTGGAAGTTTCGCATGTTAATATTTTTCTGGTCGAGCTCGAGCATGAAATTGTTATTGATAGGTTAATTATTTCAAAAATAAAATTAAAAGTTGACCTGGTTTCGAAAATGCATGTCTTATTTTCAGTTTCGTGCTGCATTTTGAATTTAAAAACGACTTTGTTGATGGTTTTTTCAAATTTTTGCTCGCCAAAAGTTTGAAGTACCATTTGTGTAGTTTTTTAATAGTGGCACGATTTAGGTTTCTTCTTGGGGCTATTTGCATTTTGGCAACGTTATTTATTCAAAAATAAGTAAAAAATGCCGTGAGTGGATAAAGACTGTATGAATAATTCATTCTTCAATCCCTCAATATTTAAATAATATCGAAGGGATATTTTACTCTTAACATTTCATTCTCTTTGTAAAGAATCCTATATCCTATCTGAAATAAATTGTAACGTCCCAATTATTTTATAAAATATCGATTTGACTTAAAAAATAAATACCCCCAAGATATTTCAAAATTAATAGAAGTTATTCGAAACGAATTGTTTGTTTTCCAGTCGCTCAACCTCCTATTTTCGGAGATAGTTGGGATAGAAATGCTATGTACTATTTTTGGGCTTGAGATAGAATTTATAAATTTTACAGAACAAAAATCTTTTGAAAAATAAATTCTTGAAAGCTCTCTCACTGATAGTCAAGCCCGTGGACACTGCATTTCGCTGAGTATTCAGTTGCCGGCCCTCCAGAAAATAATATTGATTTATCTGCAATTTTTACGAATATAAATCTAATGAACGTTTTTATAATAAAAACACATGTTTTTAAATACATTTCTGCAATGTATTTCATCAAATGATAATTTTCGTGATGAACGAAACTAATTGGTTGGTCCTGATCATAAAATATATTGTGGAAATAGTACTAAAAATATGTTTTTATTATTTAAAAGAACATGCTTTTCCATCAAGACTGACAGTTACAACCTTAAAAGTGTGTAATGAATGTTCCTTGATAAGATAAATTTCACACGAACACGGTGAAAAGGTAGCAATGTTTAAATATTTAAAAATGTTTAAAAATGGAGAACTTAAATGTTCTCCATTTTTTTTATAAGATATGGTTGATAGCTATTTCGACTAACGCCATCGTCAGATAAACAAAACAGTTCTGACGATGGCATTTCAAAGTAGTTCTGACGATGGCGTGAGCCGAAATAGCTATCAACTATATCTTATAAAAAAAAATGTAGAACTAAAAAACATTGCTATTTTTTCAACGTGTTATTATGGAGCTCTACCAAGTAAATGCCAATTCAATCAATAGATAAATTTCACCGTCTCGTATAATTATGATATGAAGCATCTCACGCGTGATAATTTTTATTTCAATTACATCACGTTGCCTGAAAAATTAAAACGTGTTTTTCTATCACTATCCAGGATCTCGCGACGGCGGTGCCAACTCAGCTTTGGGACGGGAGCGCGACGACCGCGCACGTTTGGTTCGCGAACGCAACCAAGGTGAGCGTCAGCGCAAGCTGGAGGAACTCCGCGCCCAAGCGCTCGCCGCCCAGCGATTCCGCGAGCAGAAGGAGGACGAGCGTCGCCGGCGCATCGACGAGATGAGACTCCGAGACAACGATCGACGCACGCAGGTGGAGGAACGCAAGCGCGCCATTTGGGAGGCGGAGCGCGAGCGGCGGGAAGCCATCCTGCGGCGCAATTCCGAACGCGACGCGCGACTAGAAGTGCGCAAGCGGGGTGGCACCGCCGCCGCCGCCGTCTTCGCCTTCGGATCCTCCACACCTCGCATGCTCGAGCCTGCCGACACCGGTGGCACCTTCTGGGGACACCGCAGGTGATCTATCTTTAAACATGTCATCAAACTTGTCGATACTGCTCTCCCATTATATACCATTTGATATAAAAACTACAGATGTTATATATACTATTTATCTGTACAATTTTTATGTTTAGTTGCTATTATCAAAATTATTACTATATTTGATTCTGACAATGTCTTAAGCAGAAATAGTTCCCAATAACAATATCATGTAGAGTAACACTCGACATTGGAGAGGAAGGAGTTAACGGGTTAATAGATTGTCACATTAAGTAATGGAACCACTGTAGTATCCAAGATATCAATTGAATATTGAAATGAAGTTCCCTAATATCTGTGTAGAAATTATTTTCATTATTGGCAGGCGTAAGGGAAACTAAAGCATCTGATTTAAAATTTTGTAGAGATAAGTGTTGTATATTTTTAGCAAATAAATGTCAATTCAATGTTGTTGTTTACACCATGCCTAGGTTTATACATCATTCATAAAATTGTATGCTTCATGTATTATAGTAACCATTGGTTTACTACACTTAATACCATCCTGTTGAGGTTGCCTCGCTACTATTTTTATGAATGTGAGTAAAAATATTCCTTTAAATATTTTCAGGGCTACTTCAACATCTAATGTGATGTTCGCAGCATTACCGCTGTCCAGGCGGTCCTCTGAACGGGAATTGGATCCCAACAAGAAAAGAGCTACTTCTGCCAGCGGGCTGGACCGGCAACCTGGAGACGGTAAGACGAGATTTCCAAATATCTCTTATGCCTTTCTGCTACTGTACTTTGCATCTGAGTAGAAACCACCCCACTACGTATTTGTACTTGAGTAGTGTCACTGTTCACAACTTTGACTTTATTTCTCATTTTTTTATTCTTTGCTTTTCAGTTTGCATTCATATTAAATACATTCAAAGACACAAAACATTTTAAATTTCATTATCATATTTTTTTGGGACCACCCAATGTTTTTAGATATCAAGACAAATACACCAAGAATTACATACAATAGAGATATTAAAATTTTGATAAAGCTGATTAAACATCATTGTAATATGTTTTCCAACACTGTGGTTATATTAAAAATATTAAAATATTTTAGGATTATTTCCCTGTTTTCCACTAGCTTTTCAGGAGGTTTACATTATAAAATATGTTGTATTAACAAATTCATTTGGTTCATAAGTTACTAACTCCAATCCATTTCAATTATAAAGCTACGCTCAAATGACATCAGCTTACATCATACAATCAGTTTACAAATTTAGTGCTGAAAAAGAAATTTATTTCATTTTTTTCATTCTTTTTTCCCTTTTTGCAAATAATTTGTTTCTGGTTGTAATAGTTTGCCTATTTTATTTATTTCAAATACAGTATGGCTTTGCATTCATACATAAATTGATGTTATTGTGTGCTATGACACAAATTGCACAGAGTATAATACTGTACGAGCATACCTGTGCATGAGACCGGATTTCACTTTTAAACCGTTCCATTACTATAAGTGTCTGAGCCTGAAATGATAACTGAACCTGGTTTCAACGTCGAGAATGTTGAAAAAATAGACCCAATATCAAAGTGGCATGTTATCGGCGTTGTTTGTTGCAAAAACAATCGTTCCAGATTTCCGCGTGTCGTCGTCCATGTATGAAGTATTTCACTGGAACGAGTCGAGGCTGTCCGATGACCGAGCCGCCCGCCAAGTTATCTTCTATCCACAGCCGATGATGGGAGGTTATGGTGAGATGGGATGCTGTGGTCACTCTCGCTTGGCTCATTGAATGCATCCGCGGGAATTAATTATTACTAGGCTTACTCGAGGAAATCGTCATTTTGTGGTCGCATGTAGTCTTTCATTATTGATTTTTCACTGTGATAATAAAAATTTATTCAAATGAACATTATCATGTTTATTCAACAATAATACTGTATTTTTGTGCTCATAAAACATTAATTGATAATATAAAATTTCAAAGTCAATTACTTTAGTGTATATTAGTCTCTTTTTTTTTTTTTTTAAATGTGTTTTTATTATTTAAAAAAAAGTGACAGTTAACACCTTAAAAGTATATTAGTGTCCATATGCTCAGGTCGCTAGCTCCGCTCCGCCTATCATATTTCATATAAAAAGTGTCAGCTCGGCAAACACTGCAATTCTTGTACCATGCGAGGCCAAGCTATAGCCTACTGCTCCCCAAAGCTGTACACATCAGGCAATTACTCAGGAGCTTGAACCTCTTAGTCATCACACTTTTTTGTCCATATCTCATTCTGCTTTAACAGGAAAGAATTTATATACAATGTAGGCAAACAACATTACTTATGGAACATGAAATGTGTTGAATATCGACGGTATTTGCATTGGCCTGTAGAATATATACTATTTTTTGTGCATTCCACCTCACAGTGAAGTCTGCATTGTCTATAATTTCATATCCTTCAATATGAACAATGTTCAGATTGTAAATTTTGTAACTGCTCTTTGAAGCATTTATCAGTTGTCAGTGTGTATGGGCACAAACACAGAAATTCAAAATCATCCGTATATAAATACTGTGAATATTGCCAAATCAAAAGAATATTTAATTTTTTATTCAATTAAAAATACTTTTGAGTGTTGACTATTGATAAATTAATTATTCATTAATTTTATTCATTAAAAATTCCTTTAAATTATTTGTAACATACTTAAAATTCATATGAATGAATTTGATTTGCATAGATTGACATCTCTGAACATTCCAATTATCATATGAAAGCACTCATTAATTCTCTGATAAGCTATTTTGATTATACTTTCAAATCAATAAGATAAGACATCATGCATTTGTAAAAATTGATTGCTAGATCACAGTGAATGCTGCTTCGTTGGTTGACCACTGAATTCGTCGTTTTGTGTCTTGCATCGACAATCAGGCTGTATTTTGGCATGGAAACGGAATGAAGGCATGGCCGCTCACTTCTCATCTTCAACTTATCGCTTTTGTGTTGTAATGTATTGTATGAGTAGAGTTGGTCTTCACTGTCTCTTGTCTATTTCTATCTCATTCTCGCATCGCCGTTTCCGCAGCGATCCAACTTCTACATTCTCACGAAAAGCTAACATTAATCAATTCTTTTTACACATTTTCAGAATCATTTTATGTATGGTGTATTATTATTATGTAATTGTTCTGTATGTATTCGCTTAACAAGAATGGTGTGTAATGTTTTTTTTACAGTTAGCCAAGTTTCTTAGGTAAATCCATTAATTTATTGTCAATATGAAAAATAAAACTGTCCTTCTTTACGACAGACTCGACAGACTCGTATATCAGTGAAAAACTTTTCAATTAACATATTTCATTTACCGTATTTTTACATTAAATAATTCTATTTCAATCTATAAACATCAGAGTTTTGCTTGTTGTTTTACTTCTGTAGTTTATAAAATAATCGAATTATGCAAAAAAAGGAATACCAACATAATATATTTTTTGAATAAATTCTCTGTAACGAAATTGAAATTTATGAATTTTACTATACCTACTAACTACACTTGAATGAATGGGTGATTTCCAGTACCATCCTACATGTCGTGAGATGGATTTGGATGTCGACTTGTAGCTTTTTTTTTTCTGAATCGGGTTTGAAGCTTTTTTTAAGATTTAATTGCCAATTTAAATAATAGTGGTGAATTTTGTCACTTGGATACTACAAAAGTAATTAAAATAGATTGATCAGTTTAACAACTTTGTGGTACAAAAATTAACTGTTTCCAATAATTGTGCTGTACTACTGAACTTCTTGTTAATATTTAAAAAAAAAAATCTCAATTTTTCTTATATCGGTTCATTTCTTTTACTCAGCATGGAGTTTTTTTTTATCCTCACTAATATTGTGTTTGATGAATAACCCTTTTTATCAAAATTTTTGCTATGTTAATTTTCATATTCTCAGGTTTGTCATGAAGAAGAAAATATCTGCAACATTCAAAATTTCTTTAGTGGCGTAAGGTTTCTGACTTATTTTTTATTATGTACATAAAACATTCTATAAAATCTTGAAAATGTGCACATAATTATCAAGTATTTCATTTTATGGTTTCACATAGTCGTAGGCGTATACTCGGCACTTATTGAGGTATTGTCAAACAAGGGCGAGGCGTTATCTATACACTAAGTTACTGTTTCTCAAATCTATTTTATAATATCTTGATTTTCATCTCATTGCACTATGCACGTTAACTTAAGTTAAAAATTCCAATAAAAAAAAAATTATGTCTGCCAAATAAAATGTGGGATATTGATTATTATTAATGACAATCAGATTTATAGCAAAATTTTTATAATCAAATGAGTATGGAGCTCCTTCCTTGCATATGAAACATTTTGAATTCTAAAAATTCTTCATTTTCTATTAAAATCTCTCATTGTATACAAATGATAATAGAAAACTAATTATTTTTTACATTCTTTGCAGATTTTTTCATTCTGAGAATTAATGTATCCAATTATTTAGTGTCACTTGAGCCTGTTTCATATATTTCATGCAGAATCTTACTTATGCAGAACCATCCGTGATTGCAGAAGACGGGAATGCGACGGATTCGAGCTCATGGTCTCGCGGAGTGGCCAGACGACGAACGGATCTGGTACCTACACTGCCAGCGGGGCACCGTGTCTCTTCTGCCGCCGTAGGCACCCCTCGTTCCCCAGGTAGGGCCTACTCCATGACCCGGCTCGATCAGCTGGCTCGCCCCAGGAAAATCATTCCCTTCACCATGCCGACGCATATTGTCCAACCGAGCGCTCCCTCACGACCTCCCAGGCACCGATCCGCCGGTAACCTGGCGGGCATGAGCAAGGCGCACCGCTCTATGGGCAATCTGACTCAAGGGGCCACGGCGGGACATAACGCCCCGTCTCCCCCGCCCCGTAAGCATTCTCGACCTCCTCACGCCTCGTCTGCGGCTGCCTCCCACCATCTCAATGTCGCTGCAGGTTAGTTTCAATGTTTTCATTTGGCTTTCAATGTATCACTTTTGTGGTTTTGTGTCCGAGATGTTCATTTCCCTTTTTATCTGTAAATGCTTTGATGTATTTTTTTTCTCCCATATTTTGAACCTGAAAAATGGAATCACAAACCTTTTTGTAACTTCTGTTTGTCTACATTTGTACATCGATTCAGTTTGGCAACACGCATTCCAACTGATATAATTAATTATCAAATAAATGTCATCCACGATGAAAAATCTCATGTCATCAATTAAATTGGAGTTTACTTATAGAAATCCACTTTGTCAAGGAAGTATTTAGTTCTGCAAAAATTGTAAAATAAAATTGTCAGCATGTATCAGATAATATGTATGATATATCCAGTGATATTGCAATTCAAAAATCACATTCAACTTTTTTTTATGATCCTAATGAAACTACCTGATCTGTTTCTTGTACCTTATTGTTCATTTATATATTTTTTTTATTTTTATCTGTAATTGAACATCCCTGACACTTCTCCTCGATAAAGTAATATTTTCCAAATGAAATTCAAGCTCAATTTACCAGTTCGTCAAATACCGATTGCTTTTATTTAGCAATTATTGATGATGTAATAGTTTAGTCCACTCATATTAATGACCGCCTCTTATTCTATTCTAATAGCATCCGCCTTGCCGGAAGGTTCGACTCCTTCTGTAATCAATATTTTTTGCCTAACTACCTGGAAATTCAGTGAACTGTTTTAATAGCTGTTATTTTCTGTGACATTTCGCCAACATCTTGAAAATGTGGAGCTTTTGTCCAATGTGACTAATGCATGCATAGTTTTCTATCGTATAAATATTGTCAATGTGAGAAAATAAAAATCATCTGCAAAGGAACTTATTTTATTTTGAAAAACTAATTAACTATAGAACTTGCTCAAGTCAGTCTCAGTCAGTAGAGGTCATTCTTGAATTTATAATATAATATAACGTATAATTTCTTTCTCTTTTACTAACATTAATTTTTTGAGTATTATAATTGCCTGTGCTTTGATACACTTAACCGAAACCCTCGCACTAGCTTTTTCTTCTATATTTTTGGTATTTTTGATTCTTCAACAAACAAAACCGCAGTATGTTTTTCCAATAATCAATTGATTTTCTTTCTATATCTGCGCCTAACCTCTTTTATGAAACTATTTTGCCATATAATAGATTGCTCAATATACTTTATATAATATCTATTCAATATGTTTTAGAACTAAAAACAAAAAGTAACCACCGAACGAATCAAACATGAAAATTTATTCTAGACATTCCTGCTGCCATCAGAAATGTCAAATCATGGTCAACTCCAAAGGTGGAGAGCTGAGTCATACAAATTTTCAGTTTTTATATGCGTTTTAACGTAATTTACATTTGTGACATGCATTTAGTTTACAGTTTTACATTTGTTGGCATTATTAGTTTACTGATAAACTTCTCTTAGATTAATTAGACTTGAGCTATTTCTACTAAATTTCCAAATCTCAATTATTAACACTATTAAACAGCTGGCTGCTTCTGACTCGACTTAGTTACGATAATAACAAATACCTATCACATTTCACAGTAAGTCTCTTCACTATTAACCTTAATAAATACCTAGTCACGATGGAGACACAATTTCTTAAGGGTGTGGGGCTCTCTTTGTCTGCAGCTGCAAGGTAAGGTGTCTTAATTTACCCATTCCAGATAATTGACTTTTACACATTTGAATGAGATGTTTTGAAAATTTTAATTTCTATAGTTGTGTTGTCATTTGGATTATTGTAATACATTCATCTTTCTGTTCTTGCATTATAAAGATTTTTGAAAACAATATCATGAAGATAGACCTTGTTTTATTATAAACTTTTATTGCAGTACTGAAGATTGGTTTTTAGTATAATCCTCAATCCAAATCCAATGCTCGAACAGTTTATTTATGGAATCGCATCTGTAGGAAGTGAGCTTTAGAATTGGTGGAGATTTTAAGAGACCCACAGGCAACACTTAACAATTCAATTTTTTTTGCAAGTGATGATTTTGACCCTTGAAATGTCCTCTATACAATAAAATACTTTTTATCAACACTGGTTTCATTTTATTGATTTCTTTCAACTAGTAAAATTGCAGTCAAATATCTGGATTATTCTAATTTTATCGCTTTTACAGGTTAAATAAAATGGTGAAGGTTTGAATAGCATTAGAAAAATTTCCATCTTCTCTTTCTTACATATTTGTTCCTACATTTTCTTCATCTAATCAATTTATTTTGAACTGAAAACTGATCTGAAAACTTGTAAATCCATTCTATTAACCAGTGGCCAACAACTTTTTGAGAGACTGGATAAAAAAGTTCAATTTTCTAAATCTTATTTGCATAATGTGCAAAAGACTAAAACAAATTTAGGTAAATAAGTTAATAAAAATTTAACTTCAATTTCTGAAAGACCATAAAGATCGTTTTTAATTTTTTATTTTCAGATATTTTTAAAAAATAAATAAGTTTACAAAAAAAATATATCATCATTCTTACATGGATAACTAAAAATACTGAACTCGATAACCCATTAATTCGATAACCCATGAGTAGATTGCCAACCACTGCTCTGTCATGCCTGGAAAAAATGAGGCGTCTGGTTAATACTTATGTGTGGTTGGCAAGCTATTATAATCTTATTTCTGAAATAGTTCATTTTATTCTATCCTTTTTTAAATAATAAAAACACATTTTTTAGTACTTATTTCCACAATATATTTTTTTGATCAGGACCGGTTTCGCTCATCGCGAGCATTATCAACTGATAGAATACAATTTACAAAAATTTTAAACCCATGGTTTTGTACACCTGCTACCTTTAACTCAAATATTTTTTTTGTTTTTTATAAATAGACTTTTTTTAAATTGTATTTTATCAGTTGATAATTCTCGCGATGAGCGAAACCGGTCCTGATCATAAAAATATATTGTGGAAATAAGTACTAAAAAATGTGTTTTTATTATTTAAAATATCATGCCTTTCCACCAAGGAGTGACAGTTAACACCTTAAAAGTGATTTATTCTATCCTTTAAAGATATTACAAAAAATATTTTTTTGATTCATCTATAGTTCCAGTTTTGTTCATATCAATGATGGACTTCTTTTTTTGAAACAAAATTGATTAACACCCAATATAAAACATGGTGGAAGAGTAAAACTATAAATAATGTAACATACTGCTTATGTTTATAACAATTTGCTCACAATCTTTAATATATGATGTATAGCAATTCAAATCTTTCTTTTCTCATTTTAATTCTTGTAAAATTTTGCTTTTACAATATTTCACTTTATACACAAAAACTTCAGAATTATTTTATTCTGCCATTTTTAAAGCAAGCGAACGTATATTCGTTGAAAATTATAAAGAAAATATTTCATTTGTTAGTCAATGTCACAAAAAGATATTATATTTCTTTGAATTTAGCAAAGATCACTGCAAAATATTATAAACCTCAGCCATGAAGTAACCGAAATTATGACAAATTACAGTATCAGGTCTTCGATCAGGAGAAGTAACTCCAGGCAGTCCATCTCGCCCAGGAAGTTCGCTTTCATCGGCATCTGTGAATAACAGTGCAATGACATCATCCGTGGCTGGAGCACTGTCGGTGAACAGACGCCCTCGTGCTACTCCCCGTCGTCCTCGGCCCGCTTCCATCGCCGGCACTGGAGTCACTACACCTCCGCATGTCAAGAACAGTGAGTTCTTGTTTCATTATTATGTTCATTTAATTTTATCAGTACAAGTAGTCTGTTACTCATTCAAATATTGAATTCAAAAATTATGCTTATACTTTGTATGCGGTAGAGCAGTGCTTTCCAATCTTTTTACTCCGGTAGACCAGTGGAAATTGGAAAAAACATTTCACCTACCTACAGTACAGCTAGTAAAACTTTTATTTATTTCATATTTTTTTTATCTTTTATTGTAATAATATAACAAGCATCCGTCGGATTTTGGATACAAACAATAATATACACCCAGTCCTTTTTTTACGCGAATTCAATTATATGCGATTTTTTTGGACAGCACCGTTACATTTTTTACGCGCTTCACTCGTTTTTACGAGATTTTTTCCCCAAATTTGTTTTAAAGAAGAAATTTATATAGGATGCTAGGCATGTACGTTTCATTATTTTTTCAAATAAAAAAAATATGTATATTTTTAAAACTTAATTTTGTAAAGCATTCCATTTTTTTAAATACACATACAAATGTCGACAAGTGTATTGGATATTATGCGAATTTATGTTTTAGGGTGTGTAAAGAAATATAATGCAATTGCGTAAAATCATGGGATGTGTGTCCGCTCTTAAACTTGTTTAAACACAATGCATTTATTAAATTCTTTGAATAGCACTTTTTGCCATAAATTTTAAATTGATTAGTTTTGTCTGTACATATATAATACTGATAATTTTTAAAAGACGCAGTGGGCATTGATGGTAAACCAATTGGAGTGAGAGCAGAAAAACCGCCACTGCCTCGAGTTCACTCTGCAGCCACTGGGGCAAAGAGAACTGCACAGCCCCCGACTCCAACGTCGGATAAACCTGAAGTTCCACGTAGAACTCACAAGGGAGGCTCTGTCAAGGTATTTTAGACCATATTTCACCATAATTTTATTCCTTTAAAAAACGGAAATAGGTTACATACATTCTAATGATAACTGAATTGTACTAGTACACAAATTGAAATAATTACTTGAAATTTATAAAGACTGCTACCTACACATTATAGCAATTCTCCAAAAAAAAAGAAAAAAAAGAATAGGATCGATCTGCCCTTTCAAATTCTAAATTGCTGGCATGGAGCATTAGATCAAACATTTCACACCAGCAGATAAGTCATTAACTTGCTATTTCATAAAACTGTCGAGTGCTGTGTGTCTTTCGCCTTCATCATAGTAATATTCAAGGGATTCTTAGTGCATTCATGTTCTTCGTTACATTAGCAGTGAATGCATCAAATGTCAAATACATATTTTGTTTTTAGGCATCGCCACGTGCTACTCCTCGAGCTACTCCTCTTCAATCTCCGGGGAATGATTTCCCACCGTTCAACTTGGAAGAAATCCAAGAGTCCACCACCGTTCAAACCATCAAGGAAGGTGGAGAAGTAACAGAATCGCAGACTTGCCAGATTGTGACAGAAACTTCAACATCGGAGAGCAGCAACGAGCAGGACGTCATCACAACAGTCACCACTGAGACTGTAAAACAAGTTACCAAAGATGAAGACGGTGAAAAGGAAACCGAAACAAAAACTGTAACAACTTCCGTGGTTAACAATGGTCCTGAACAAGTCTCAGCTGTCGTCACTGAAACTATCACCATTTCTAATGATGACGGTGTCATTTCCAAAACAGTTGAAAGTAGCGAGAAAGCTATTGAAAGGAATGAACCAACAAATACAAACGGATCAGAACCTACTATTGTAGAAGCAATGAAGAATATGAAGGTGAAAGAAGAAGTTGTTGAAGCTCCCACTAAAGAAGAAGTTAAGGTTCAAGATACTCCTCAAACCAGTGATCCTTTGGAAGGTGCCGATATGACAGGTATTGAATCATTATTCATTATATTAGTGTTGTGTCTCAATTTTTCAGTGTTTTTAATGTTTTTTTTTAAAATATTATACACTACTACTACTGTTTTGTCCGTGTCTTCTTTAGGCTCTATGATGGCTAGGAGTCGTGGAATGATCACCACTGAAGAAGGAGCCAAAGCAGCCCTAGCCGAAAGAAGAAAGTTTGCTCGGGAAGAAGCCGAGAGACAAGCCGAAAGGGAAAGATTAAGGTAAGCAATATAATTGTTTTCATAAAGTTGTATTCTATAAGTGGATAATAATTTCTGCCTTTTACTTATGAACGTTACTCAATAAATTTTCTCTCAGGCTGGAGCGTGAAGCAGAAGAAGAGGCTGAAAGACAACGTCAGGAAGATGAACGTCAACGAAGACTCGAAGAAGAGACACTTCGACTTTCAGAACTCCAGAGACAGGCCGAGGAAGAAAGACTTCAACAAGCCATTCTTGTAAGCCTTTCTTTTCAATTCTTAGATAATGCTTAATTTTTACATTATATTACCTAATTTTTTTTTTTATGAAAATAAAAGATAATACTTGCCTTTCATTTGCTGTCCATATATTTACTTTCAATGGATTTGGGTTCTAGGAGGCTCAACGTCGTACGGAAGAAGAGAATCAGCGTCGCGAAGCTGAGATCAAAGCGAAGGCAGAAAGAGATATTGCAGAAGCTCGAGCCAGAGAAGAAGCTGAACGGCAAAGAAGAGACACAGCACAAAGATTGAGAAGAGAAGAAGAAGAACGAGAAGCAAGAAGGAAAAGGGTGGAAGCCATCATGCTCAGAACTCGACAGGCTAAACAGAAAAAGGTGTGATCCTTGCGCATTTATTCATGATTAATTAATTTTTAAGTGGAGTTTATCGCAAGTTCTGTTTATGTCGCTAAATTTCATTCGTCTGATGAAAACTGCTAGAAAGCTTATTATTTAGAGTGATGTCATTGTCTTAATGAAAAGGTTTCGTAATATCCAAATTTTATTCTGGAGTTTTTTTTATGATACCCAATATTATAATTTCAAAAGTGATGACAAATTTGATTTCTCAATGTTAACAATCTTGTTTAATGATTTCAGGACGGAGATAAGAGTCCTACGGAAGAAAACAAAAGCTTAGAAGATGTGGAGCAAAAATTAGAAGCTAAATTGAATGAGGAGGAAGCTATACAGCGTCAATCGACAGAAAGCTCAGAAAAAGTAGACAATGAATCCTCATATGAACTTTCTGTCAGACAGAGAGAAGAAGATCTCCTAAATCATACTGCACCGCATAACCAGGCGGGGGTAGTGCAGCCGCAACCTCCTCAAAGTTTCTCTCCTGCACCCGCTGAAGTTGAAATTGTCACCGGGAACGGATTGAATCCTTTCCACAACGGTACGTCTGTGTCGTCCACCAATGGGGATTCACTCAAAAAGGATGATTCGGAGCTGAGCCAGTCCAATAATAGCTTTGCCGTGCAGAATGGCCACAGTAAAAATCAAATCAATGAACTGAATAATTTTATAAATACTAGTGAGAACCAATTTAACAGTGTGGCACTCGATAACGCAGTGTAAGTATACGTTGATTGTTAAGTATGAGTTGTATATACACGGGGACAACGGTGATCGGAAGGCACTTTTTATACGAGTCAGGCAACATTTATAGAGCACTATACTTATGCATTCAAATTGATACATGCGACTGCTTATTGAAAAAAACAATCTTTGATATCCATATTTGCATTGTAAGTTTTGCTTTAACACATAAGCTTTCATCTCATCAGTGATATCAATATAATTGACGTTATTTTCTTTTTCGACATGCAAATATTTTTTTTCAAAATCGTTTTTATCATGGCAATTTGTATATTTATTGTGAAATATTTTTTTTATGTAATTTAGCTTTTGTATGAAAACATGAACAAACGTTTTTAGCAGTCGCATGTTAATTTGCACTCACTCTGGTGGCTTAAGGTTTTTCAAATGTATAATGACATTTAATTCACACATTAAAAAATATTGCTGTAACCATTCTCACTTAATTATTACATTAATATTAATACTGATATAATATTATTTTGGCATTACTCGTGTAGTCCTGTGTTCACTAACAAGGATAACCATACATGAACTCACATTTTTAATACTGCAAGAATAAATAAAGTATAGATGTTAAAAACTAAAATGCACCCGAGGATGAGGATACAATTTCACAGCCTCTGTTCGACAGTGAAGAATTTTATGTATCTTATTGGTGATGCCAAGGCAATGTAAAAATTATTATGCATTTATATTCCAAATTTCTATATTATAACAGTTATACAATGGGTTTTTGTTAAAAATTTTAATGTAAATTACATGTAACATTTATTATAAACCTGTCTATAATAGTGTTCATCGTTCTGCTTTTATGATAAAAAAAATAACTAAAATTCATTAAACTAGACCTATTCTTCCATAATTTTAAAATATGCTAATTCTCAATCTAAGTAAATAAAAACATTTAATTACAAAACATATTTTATGACAAGAATAAAACCATGTTTTATGCAAAATAATTATTCAGATTTAAAATTTTTTAGTGGTCACTTTTCAATCATATTGAAAATATTATAACAAACTAATTATGTATACACTCTATTCTCTATTGACTAGAGAATTCATTTTTTGCCATTGTCACCTAACTCACTGAGTACAGTAAAGCTTTCAATGTTACCATTTTGAACAAACAAAAAAGCATTTAAAACTTCTACTTTTATAATTGCTTTCAAAATTAGGAATTTCAGTTGGACACCGGATTAATCATTAGAATATTTCAGTTGTACTTTAAATAAATTCGTAAATTAAATTGTTAGTTAAAAAGAGCTTCGTTTTTGAAAAAATATTGTTTATGTATTGTATAACTTACAAAAAGCTGGCTTGAATTAATCTGATTTGTAATATCATTTTTTACTGCCGTACTTACGAGACAGTGCCAATAAATTATTGTAGTGAAATTGCCTTATTAGATAGTACCTTATTAATTATTAACCTTATATTGTTTTACTGCCACTTGGTAATACTAAAAACTTTTGTACTTTTTCCTTCTCTACATGTCACTCTTGTATTTTTTTTTCTTCTTTTAACTAACGTCATTGAATTGAATATGACAGTTCTATGCCAGTGTAAGTAAATGATGATCAAAACTTTAGCCACTATCTGCTTCATTATTGTTTATGTGTATTGCAATATTGTATGTCACATATTTGATCAGATTATAATAAAGAATGGATAGTAACTTTATCCATGTCTAATTTTACTGGTCATAAACATAGATTCAGTAGAAACGGACTCTATTTTTCAACAGAGTTATTCCAATTTGAAGAGGTTTATTGTAAAAAGGTTAATCTTATTGTTATTGGTGCTTCAATTTATTATTATAGTCTTATTGAAATTCAATCGTTGTGTTATTAATTTTGGTTTTTTTTCCAAAATTGTTAATATGTAAAATGAATCATTTTGACCCTACTTGCTATTATACAAGTAGTAAAATATCTCACTACAAAATTATCTGATCCATCTTAAGGAAATAATACATCTAGGGATCACACATTAACCTCCAATGTAAATGATCATTATTTCAAGAGACAAAGATTATTGTTAACTATTTATTAATTCAGTAAATAAACTTTCAATAGTTATTTTGCTTTCAAAGAAGATTGCAATCCAAAATCCAATTCCTATGATTTATTTTAAAACGAAGAGACTCTTTAATCTTTCACTTGTAAGGTATAGTCATAAAATACATCAACTTACAAATCCAGCTGTACATAGCCATAATTTTTACAGTTATTTCTAAAAATATCTAGTGAAATATCAATGCTGGAAATGGAAGTAGATGAAGACTTATGCACAGTAACATTATAGAAAGTTACCTTGAATATTTTATCATAAAATAATCAATTACAGTGTAATTTCATATCATGTATTCATATATTTTCTTCAGTCTATAGACAAGATTTTAAACCCAAGGTTATCTAATAAACTCATATTATAAAAATTGGAAAAAAGAATTCAATACAGGTTTTGTGGCAGATTTTCATATTAAAACTGACAAAGATCAGTATTATCTTACTTCTTCGATAAATTTTGTATGAAACAGTAGGATACTGTTAGACAATTAATGCATTCCTAACATTTGACTTCAAATATTCACTATTTGCATTTCTCATAATTTTATTTTCTGTGTTTTGCATGTATCATATGAAAACTAAATTTTTTGTTAAATTTATTAAATACGAAGGCATAATCTTTCATCACTTTTAAGTAATGCAATCTATATATTACGTATTCACTTATGATCCATGTATTTGATGGATAGATTAATCAAAAGATATTCTTACATGTCTTACAATAACGTTTTCTTGTTACTTGATATCTAAGATATATTTAAGATTGGCCTACAGATTGCACAAACTACGAAAAATATATCTTTGATTCTATGTTCACTGTAACGGTGATGGTATACTTTCTTTTTCGTGCTTATGCTGTCTGTGTGCCATTCTCTTTTCATAATAGTTATGATTAAATTCTTCTTGAGTAATTATAATTAATAAAAATTGTGCGCTTGGTATCATATTATAGTTGATGGCTTATATTAAAATTGTCCATTCAGAGAAGTATATTATTTTTCCTTGGCTATGCAAACTGTGTACATTAGATATAATTTATGTAACAGCTTGTAAATATAATAATACACTTGTGTTACGAATGGCTCAAATTTGTTTGTGAACGTTGTTGATTTTTACTGTTTCCAAACACAATTCAATTTTATATTTCACAATTTAAGTTATATCGCTCTGTAATTTTTCTTTATGTATGTATAGCTACAAAAGAATATTTGTATTTTGTTCTTGATTTGACATTTAGCATGAATGTCTGAAATAAATATTTTCTAAAAATAAACAAAACCATTTACTTTTTAAGTATGATTAAATCATTATATTTTGGGAATCATTCTGAAAATACTGATTTAATTCATTCCTTCCAAGTCATTATGTTGCGAATGACTATGAACCAGTTTATAATTGTTTAAACAAATTGATTTAAAGTGATTATAAGGATCACACGTCAGGAACTATGCTTAAATGTACGTAACCAAAATTATGCATATTCAAAATTTTACACATTTTTTCTTTCTTCACTAACCTATCACATAGTTGTGTATTTCACAATATATCGCTCCAATGTCTTCCTGCAAAATATACACAAACGCTTCAAATAACATTCCTAAATCTAAATTAGAACTAATTTATGATGTTGATTGAAAGGTCTCGATGGAATTTCGATATCAAATTTGAATCAAAACTCTTAAAAGAATCTAAAATGATGAGATTGAAGTTAATTATTAATGAAAACAACACTTCATCGCTGACCTTGATTAGATAGAATAACCTATAACTATGCCAATAATTGATTATCTGGAGGGTCATTTGTCTGGAAAATAAATTCAATTAGCTGAGTATAACCGGAAAATTTATTTTCATATTGAAATAATATTGTCTAAGGGACAGTATTTGATGCAGGTTCACTGAAACTATCTATTAATTGTTTGCACTGCAATTATTTGAACACAGAATTCCTACCAAATGTAGGTACAATTATACATTTTTTTATAGATTTGTTAATTTATGTGTGTAAAGGAAATATATAGATTTAGTAGGTGTAGTTGTTGTCATTGGCAACATGCTGTGTGCATGTATCCTAAGCAATATTTATGTATTCATACTTTATTATAATTCTTTTCGACACCCCTTTTTCCAAAATATTTTAGATTCCTTATAGATAAGTATTTCTATGTACTAACTGGAGGCTCTTATGACCATTTATTGTTCAATAATGCATCATTTTATACAGGTGCTTATTATTTTCTTCGGTTTGCACAAATTCTTTTGAGGAGAAATTTTATTTATCAAAAAAATTATTTTCGAAAAGAAATTTACATTCACTGTTATTGAAAATTCACACAAATAAAAACTCTTCCTGAAAATTATTCTCAAATGATAATGTAGATATTTTATAGCCTGTATATTTTGACATATTACATAATCCAAGGGGCTTATGTAGGAAAATGTATTTAATATTTTTATCTATCATTTTTATACTAGACAGTGTCTTTAATAGAAATCTTTCTTTTATTAGATGTACTCAATAATACTGTTAAAAGAATGTTTAGCTACCCTACAAAAATATAATGTACCCTAACATTGGCACCTCCTTGACAAAATCCTCCCGGCCCAGATAGCCGATTTTTCAGCGCCTTTTTTTTTTAATCAAGTCAAATTCAAATTTTTATCTGCGCAACATTGGTATTCTTCACATGTCGGGTCGGAGGATATATATTGGACTTATGGGTCTCAAAAGGTTAATTAAAAATAATTTGTAGGTAAGATAACATAACATAAACAGTAAGAATTATTTTGAGGAAAAAAAACAATTTTAAAATTGACTTTTTGTCTGATTTGATCTGAAATTTGATAACGACAAGAAGGTGTCAATAGCATCACTTTTATTTCTTACAATATTTTTCCCTATACTGTGGCATGTAGATATTATATTACATCAAATACATTATTTGATTGGTGGTGGTATAAATTATACATATAAAATTTATTATTATGTTTCTTTTCATTTAAGTTCATTCAACATAAAATGTCACAAAATAAATTCAAATGTAATTTATTAGAAAACTGTTACAACATGTGTTCATATATTTTTCTAAAATTGCTAAATATCAATATTGTGTATAAATATATTCGTTAGAAGTAGAATGGTAGTGTATTCTATTGATCTTTATCATTTGAGAGGTTTTTTATTCCACTGGAAATACAATCCAACCACAAGAAGACGCTTGTGTTCTTTAAACCCTTTTGAAATATAGTGCTCAGTTACTTGGAGTAAAAAAACATAGAGCATGTTATTTATAAATGACTCGCTTACATATTTTTTTGTATAATAAAACTTTTTAGTATTTGGGGATTTAACAACTAAACTACCTGATCAATAAATAATATTTTGCTTTCAGTGCCACAAAAAAAATAATGTTTGATTTTTAATCGTTGTTGAAAAATCAGATTGAAGTAATACACATAGTTAACGATATAGCTGTTGTCAGAGTTACCAAATTCATTGCAATAATCGCATTCTTACTTTTACAGGAAACAAAATAATGTGACGAATAATCTTTTGGACATATCAGATTTGGACTTACTGAACACGGCCAATAGTAACAATCCATTTTTGATAGACGTCAACACAAATGGTGGACAGCAAATGCAGCCGCTGATCAGCCAACAGAACGATGGCAATAGTACCAACCAAATTATTGACTTGTCAGTAGAAACAATAACAAAAAGCTTAATCAATGAGGACTCTGTTAATTCCAATCAGACTAATAACTCCCCCTTCATCACATCATTCCAAGATAACCAGGAAAACAGAGGTAAGATAATTCAAATTTTATTCTATTAACCAAGTTGATATCATAATTAACGCGGTCAAAAAATGGAAATTTATGTTTTCACTGTGATATAATTGAATTCTCCCAAGTAAATACCAATTCCATCAATAGATACAATAATTATTTAAACTTTATTTCATTTCCCAAAAGTTGTTATGAAACATTTTATAATACCAGTCTGTGAATTAGTTTGTTTTTTAATAGACTCTGGCAAATTACTACATAAGCACAAGAGGTGGGAGCTTGGGTCCTCCATATCTCAAAAGCTTCAAAAATATATTGATGGTATTGGCATTCAACTTATCTTAAATTCTGTATATGATTTTTAATTTACTTGGAATTCTTAAAATATCACAGCATCTGTTTTTATTGAACAAATAATAAACCCAATATTTTTCATGGCTTCATATGGCAACACTTTTAACTTTGAAGGTGAGATGCTGTGATTAGAACATTTTATAAAAAGAAAATTTTACGTTCATGACAATTTCACATAAATTTTATAGTGCTTTTTTAGCAGAAGAAAAGTAGGTCGTCCAAATTGCATAATCTGCTAATGAGCATACATGCATATAATATTTATTACTTACCATATGTGATTATGTTTCCAGATGTGTCACTGCTGTGAAAGCCTTTCTTGTGAACTGGAAAAGAAGAAGAGTACAGGAGACTTATTAGTATAAAAATGGTTCGCATCCCTTGAATGAGATGCCGAAATCATTCTAACACACTAATCTGACTTAGGAGAAGTTTACTTGGTCGGCTATAAGTAAAACAATACGAGTGCACAAACTGACTAATACAAGAAATTTATCTTTTTCTATCTCGTTAAAAATTATTAATAAGTTCAGTGTCACATTACCTTAAAAAATATATTAGACACAAGCATAATATTTAACTAATTTTATCCCAAATTAAATATATTAGGCATTTTAGTGGTGAAATTAAAAAAATATATGTAACATATAAAAAAATCGTAATACCTACGCATTTTTAGCTTAAAGGTGAATATGAAGGTAATGATTAATTGATTAACAATCAGGACAATATGCATAGGTGTACAGGTCTGGCTGGAATATATTCTTGCCTTAATAGTCATACGTCTTATGGTTCTGAATTTCAAAACGACCAAGCGAGTAATACGTGCATACGAATCTGATGAATTTTATGGTGAATTCAGCTTGGTTATGTTGTTATCTTATTTGTAAAATAAAACACATTGAATGGAAACGGTCCGCGGGATCTTCAGAATTAAGCTTGCTAGTCAACCTTCTGCTGCTTAAATTCAGTTATAAATATATTATAAAATATTTAAATGTACGTTATGAAAATGAGATAAGTCAGAAGTTAAACATTTACAGTGTAGCAAGCGATGATGGCAACATTATTGTATTGCTCGCGTTTATTTCATTTTAGGTGAAATGCATTTTTTTATTTTCAATTTTTATTCTTAAATTGACTTACAGTTAACATTCTTTGTTAGTATGTGTAACGAATTATATGAATCTTATTTATTATCATGTTTTCAACTCTTTAAGGTCTTATCCAACTTTTAATTTCAATGTTATCTTTATTGTATAAAAATGCCTGTAATAAAGAATTATTAAAATTCAATTTGCTTATTATTTCTGGTCAATTTTTTTTTACAATTTTAATAGAGTGAATACAATGAAACTAGCTGTTGAACACATGTCGACAAAATCACATATATCCCCAGGAATACACTTACCATAAGAGGTTAACCTTTACCTCATATTTATTTAACTTCAAAATATATGAAAGCATAATTATTTCCAATTTACTTTTAATAATTTGATAACTTTTTGATTCCACCAGTTGTGTCATGCAGTAGTGACAGTTAATAAGCTAGGGATGCCTATTCAATAAAAATAATTGTTGCCATATTATTACAATTCTGCCTAAAGTAAAAATAAATATTACTTACAGAACTAAGTATTTGTAGTTTATGTTATTTTAGTGAACCCCAAAATTCAAAAATCTCAAACTTGCGCCTTTCGAGCTAATATTGGCACCACTGACACTTGGTTAAACACCCAGTGTAATGGCAGTGGTATTTTAAATAATATTTTTTTTTCTATTTCCACAATATATTTTATTATTGTTTTTCGAATGAGAGATTTTCGTCCTTCGCAAGCATTATTACAATTAATAGAACACAATTTACAAACAAGCCTATTAATACAAAATTTTTCTTATATTTACTTTTACTTCATTCAAATGTATATTTTATGACATGTATATTTTTTTATACCTTAAATCCAACTCATTGAAATCTACATTGGATTGGAAAAAATTCCAGTACATTGGTAATACTGGGAAGGCACTTGGTAACTACCCTATATTAAATTAAGTCCAAGAATTATTATACTGGACTGAACATACAGAAATATTATTAAATATAATATGTTGCAAAAATTACAAATTAAACACCTTGTTAGCGATTTTTTTTTTTTGACCATTGACTTTATGCTTCAACAATCAAAAGGATGAGTGAAATTCTTTGGTAGCTACCCCATGATAGTGACGCGTTTAATTAACATATTTCATGAGCAATAAAATATATTAACTGATTTTTTCACTGTTCAGGTATCACTGCAAATATAATTTCACTCCCAATCTCCAAAGTAAAACAGTTACAGAGCCAGTGAAGAACAAGAAATCTATGGTATAATATAATGTATGGTATCCACTGAGGGGTGCTTGATAGAATTTTAACAATTCAAACATTTTTCTAAATTTAGCAGTTGATATTTCTACATTTAATTAGCTGTATACTTCAAATGAAAGCATAAAACAAACCATAATTTGATACCATCTAACTAAAATTGTATTCATTCTCGTAGATGTCTTATAGTTATAATAATTAAATTTTTTTATTGAAATTTTCAAAATAATAAAAAGATATTTTTTATTGTTTTAAATATCATGCTTTTCCACTAACAAGTCACAGTTCCTCACACCTCAAAAGTGTTTAATTGAGATGACAAAGATGTGAAATAATTGACTTCTTATGTAATATATTATTTTATGAGATGCCTGATTGCCTTGTGTTGATAGCTAATGTTTAAGAATGTAAGAGTTCTTCATCTGTAAAATGTTTACTACTGAAAAAAAAAATTTTATGCAGTCCAGTAGAAAATAGATAGAAAGTACCATTGGCGCTTCATTCCCTCAAAAATGTACCATTTGGTGGTAAATCTCAATAGGTAATGATTTCATCAACCAAAAAAATCCAATTCTAGTTAGCTACATATATAAAAAAGCCTATAGAAAAAATTTGTAAATATATTTAGAAATTAATCAAATAATAACTTTAAAAAAAAAGATAAAATAAGGGACATAACTGGCCGGGCTATTTTTTTCACCCAGTGGCCGTCGCCAATATTCCATTTTGATTTATTATTCACCCTTTAATATATGCAACAATAATATGGCAAATTAAAAAGTTAAATTCGGCTGCCTTAACTTCTCCTTGGACAAACGAATTTATTACGAGAATTGAAGGGGTAGGTTTGATTAAAATAAAATAACCTTTTCAAACTTCTTCATTTATAAATATTTTCGTCCATTCGTTACTTGCCTGTCCGAAGTTTTTGATATTTTTTCTTTTGCCTGCCTGTTAACCCAAAAAGCCTCTTCGTGCGCGCGCAACTTATTTTGAAAATTGACAAAGCGGGAGTTAACTGTCAAAAAACCAGCGCGCTGATGTCATTCGTGTAAGAACGTTGAACGTGCTACGTTGTGTGCGAGCTCAGTGTAAGTGTCTATATTGTTATTTTGTGAAAAAATATCAACCCAACTTAAAAATGGCAAACAACAGAGCTGCTAAATCTGGATTCGCTGCCGAAGCACAAAGAAAGGTATAGATCGCTTATTTTCCTTAAATGTATTTAATATTAACCCTTATCGATTGTTAGTGTTTTTGGGAGGCTGCGTTTTGGTAGGTCGTGACTTGACCTATTTCCAAGATTTAGGTTGTGCGTGCACCGGTTATGTTAAATATTAAAGTCACTGTATATTCCGGTAACCACTCTATCTTTTTAAAGCTTGAATATTTCCTAAACTTACGTTACATGAATAAATGATTGAATATATAAGGCGCTGAAAATATTAAAAGATACGCCAAAGTTATATTGCTTTTTATAATGTACATTCAAGTTAGTTATTAATTTATAATTCATACAAGACTTATTCATTTCATCAATTTTCGTCGAAGCATTATTGATTACTTTTAGGTATTATCGATATTTACTACCTACACTGATAATTATTGTTATATCTTGAATGTATTTTGCTTAAATGAACATTTTATTCAATCTGTATATTGTATTAGTTCGAGAAATATCAAACATGCATTTAACATGGTATATAAAAGTATCTTCTTTCATCGATTTATTGTTGTGAAAGAGAATATTTTTATTATTATTGTGCTTGGTTGTCTGCGTAAATATTACATTAAATAAAATTCATCGAATTTGTTGTGAAAACCAAGATGTTAGTTATTTAAAGTAATACACACAAAAAAATCTTAAATTCTATTAAGACACTCTCGATACATACGATACACAGTGTCTGCTTTTTCATTGTTTCAAATACAAGAAACTAGATTTTAGATCTGTTTTTTCCCACATTTTATGGACTTGATCATTTTGTTGTTATCGAGTCAAGACACAAAGCAGTTGTTAATTTAACCTCTCGACTAGTTTCTAAGGTCGCTTCCAAATAATTGCTTGTCCAGCTGTCACTAGCAGATGTCATCATGATTAAACATATGACATGACAGTCATTAATTTGCTTACCAAATAAAGCAGATAAATGAAGGTATTTCAGCAAATTGCACTACTATAAAGATTGGTTCTTTGTTTAGATTTTAATATTTTTCTGGCGTCCTTTCTGATTCAGGACTCCATAGTCTTGTATGTGTACATTTTTAAAAAAATCCGTCGTCCGTTTCATTGGCTCAATAATAACTGTCTCTGTAATGAAGATGGGATTCGGAAGTTCAATATGGCACATTGAAAATAAATGTGCATTTCAATTCGTCTGAAGTAGCATTTGAAAAATAGACAGAGCATTGAATGCTACTCGTGGTCTATTTTACAAATTGGGATTTAAAATTTATGTTATCGACTGAAAGTGCTTGATGGAACTTCAATATCAAATTTGAATTGTTGAAACTTTGTCAGTTGCACTTGTTTCGTCATTAACGACTCGGATTTAGTCTTTCTGCATATACATAATACTATCGCACGGATTCAACAGAACTGCCCAATTCATGCCTGAAGATGTCGAATGGCAAGCCCCTAGGTGACTAATGTTTAGTGACAAAACATGTGGAATCTTATTAAGTTTCAACAATATAAATTAAGTATTTTAATCCTGACCGGTACTTTACGTAATAACATACTCGGATATTTTGTAAGGAAGAAAAACATAAGGTGTTTTGAAACTTACGAAAAATTGTTATTATTTCAATATATGTATATCTTCGGGAAAATCTGGTTGGCATGTGTTTATTGTTAGTTTTTGAATCTCGTGATTTTGTGCTGTACAAAGAAAAGGTTGTGATTCACCCCTGCTGAGGACCATGTGTTTAAATTAAAGATTTTACTTTAGAAGATTATATTATTCTGTATATTTTTTTAATACAATTTATTTTTATAAAGCATGAATAGTCGGCGTTCAGTAAAATAATCTTATCACAGATTAAAATAAACTTATAAAAAAAAAGTTTCCGTTATTGTTTGTCATGAGACGTATTTGCCATCCATGTGTAAGTAATAAATGCAAAATCAATACTAACATGAGAAGCTTTGTTCGATTCAACCCGATTGATATACTAACATAACATCTGAAAATTAGCATTCTGATAAAACTAGTATATTCAATTTCTATTTTTGATAAAAACTTATGAACTATTTTTCTTAATAAAAAAACTTTGCCAAACCTTCTTTACTCAAAATTTTATTCCGGCTTAAATATTCATTCAAAACTATTTCTAAATTTGAAATACAATCAGAAGGCAGATATGCAAAATCTTTTGTGTTGAAATTTAACAAGACTCGTGACCTCGTGTGAATCGCCTTCGGCCGTCGACCGAATTGTTATTATATTATGCGATGATCATGATAATAATTGCTTACAAAAACGTTATTCATAAAAATCCAGAGAAATTATTCTCAGCTTCGTTGGTTACATAATATATGTATATATTTGATACACGATGAAAAACCAGCAATGTATTTTAGTTCTACAGAACTACGTTCTGAACTACTAGTTCCGATGAAGGCGCAAGGCGAAATAGCTATCAATTATATATAAAATATATTGCTATTTTTTGAACGTGTCATAATTGAGTTTCACCAAGCAAAATGCATTGGCATCAATATATATCTGAATTGCAATCAATATATATTTGTTAACTAGGATTAGTTTCTTACGTTCTTACGTTCCTTATAGTCTTAAACAACCATCGTCTAATCTATGGAAAACATTTTATTCACAGATATCGTTTATAAAGAATTTTTATATCGGACTACGAATACCGAAAATCTGGGCTCTATATCGAACTGGTTCAGGGGTTTTTAACGCCCCTAGCAGGCTATAAAATAGTCACATAAGCTGAAAATATAGTTTATAAATAGACGTTTACACAATACATACCAACGAAGATATTACCGGATGAGTGCAGAACTAAGTACAAAAAAATATATTCATGATATATCTTTCATTGATCTCTGTAATCTAATGTTCCATGGTAGGACGCCGTATTCCAGCGACTAGATGGCTCTGGGTTCGAGTCCCTTCAAGGTTATTTTAAAGTTTACATTTACTTTTGATATATTCTTTAAAATTTTGATTATTCAAATCTATCTATATATCTTTATTCAAAAGTTCAACTAAATTATTGATTCCGACATCATAAAGAGTTTTGTTATTTTTTCCCAACAAAAACTCCCGCTTGTTTCCTTTGTTTGTGGATTAATACCAGTAACCGTATATCATCACGGTGTCCATTGAACAAATGGAATAAGGTTTGTTACGTTTCCGTGAAACAAAATCTTTACTAAGCTAAACGTTTAATTGTTAATTCAAATACACTATATAATGCATTTTACTAATTAATCGTATTTATATTGCATTATTCTTTTTAATCAAAATAGTCTTAACTTCTAAAATTAATAAGTAAATTATACATATATTAAATGATATGACAACCAAAGTAACCGTTATCGATTGTTGCAATATAATGAAATACGTATGTTATCTATATACCGCTAGATGTCGAAGTATTCATTTTCAACCAAACATTAATCCTAATTTGGCATTCTATTCAATTCATAAATGGAACGGTGTCGTAAAAATATCGGTTAATAATTTACTCTTATCAATTTGAATCGTGCCTTAATGGGAAGAGTAACAGTGTTCGTAGAGTTAGTATGCTTTTTGAACAAACTGTGCTCATACAAAATTAATCGATATCATTTTTTACGTCGAATCTTGACACGATTGCAATAATTGTGTCAAGATTTGTGTAGTAGTATTTTGCCATACTTGGATATCTCGGTGACCTTCATCCGTCGCGCAAAGATCGTAAATTCATTTATATGATGCAGCGTCTGTTGCAGCGAGCACTGAAAGATTAATCGTCCGCCATATTTATACACTATATATACGAGGAACATAAATAATTTATGTAGCATTCATTTGTTTGTTCCAAAAACAATGCACGTCTTTCATCAGCAAATCAAAAACGACCATTATAGTTTTTTGATTTTTTTTATTAATACTCAACGCCTTCGTATATGCATATCCATATCTATAATAATTTAATATAAACTCATTATTTGATAATGTTAGTTAAATGTTTTTCATTATATTATAACTAAAGTTATAAAATAAAAGATGGTGAAATTCTTATTGCTACTTTTATATATTTTTTATTATCAGCACTTTGATTCATTCAATCATAAAACTTTCATAGTGCTGTTCTGTTATATCGATAGAATCTGGTTATAAATAATGCCTTTATTTATTTAAGTTTTCACCACCCACGTGTGTTTTTTTTTAATATTATAAACTATTCTACAGTATTTAAATAAAAAAAATCTTATCGAAATATATTATCAACGATCAGTACTTGCAAGTAGTGTTAGCGCCTCATACGTTATCAGTGTGTTACTGATAGATAGTTAGTATTTGTCTAGTCGAAGTGATTTATGATAGGTATTTTGAACCAGTATCGGTTCGTTCAATAGCAAGATTTACACTCAGTAGCTCTGATGCGCGATCGAGTGGTGTGTATATTTTGAAACGAGAACTCTATTAAACGCTAAAAAATGACTCACACTCTTTCTCACTTTAAATGACACAAACCTGATAATCGCTTATGGAAGCCTATGCCTATGTGTGAAGCCGAATTTAGACTCAGATGCTCTTACACGTGATTGATTAGTTGGTATACCTAAAAATGGTACCTCGACACCACCCTTTCTCGTTTAATAGCACACCAATTTCCCGATCCCGGTTAGAAGCGCCTATGCGCAGAAGTGGCTACATGACGTAAAAATATGACTATGATAACTAATAAATACCGAAGTGCATATCATGTGTAATGTGTGCGGCACACGTGGTCAGATTAACCATCTCTGTAATCGTATCAGTTCACTGCACGCTCATTCATTCGTTACTGTTAAGCTATTTTTTTTATTTAGTTGCATGCTAAAGAAGCTTTTGAAGGTTTTCAATACATTTTAGGAATGTAAATACGATTAAATGGTTTAAATTTTGCAAGTTTCAGTAATTTTGATCTTCTTATACCTGAGTTCCGTTTTTTAGTATTATTATGCATCCAAAAAAAACGATTCGAACTGGAAGTGACTGCCAAATAATAATTTACATTACTGAAATGGTGTATTAGTTTATTCGTCAATTATAAAAAAATAAAAAAATGTAATGAAATAATTATAATTTGTCACAATTGAGGTAACATTTTTCACGGTATTTTTTTTCATGTGGCTTTTTCGCACATCACCCTCGTGGTTTTTATCCGTAACGTAAATTCCATTAAAATATTTATTGGACGATTGTTATATATTGACCCAATAAATTGTGAACATTTAGTGACGGAGTATTCAGAGATGACACATTCCTCAAAAATGCTTTCAATCTAAATTCCTTTAACATTACTGGCTGTGGAAATGTTTATTCTAGCGCATATGGTATGAATGAAATATAAGTTATTTTCAAAAGTGTTCTGTTGTTGCCCGATGGTGACGCATGTTCTTGATTGCATTAAGCCAGGGATTGACAATGTCAACCAAATCTGGCGTCGTGCCAAATTCCTTCAAACATTTTATTGTGTCACCTTCAAGGTGTTCATGGAAAGGCATGATATTTCAAATAATAAAATACACCTTTTAATAATTATTTCCATAATATATTTTATGATCAGTTAATAATGTTCGCGATGAGCAAAATTTATCTTAGCGCCAGTTACTAAAGTAAATGTATGAACTCCTTGTGTTGGACTTTTTTACATTTTTATCTTTACTATCTCTGTTTGAATTTTAAATCTAACATGCTTTTATTGATTGAATTGGCATTCACTTGGTAGAACTCCATTATAACACTTATAACTCTTTTTAGAAACAAAAATTCGATCCAAACCTAAAAAAATTTACCCGTTCTCAGTATAAGAGAATCGCAGTTAGAATCCTGATTGATTAGGATGATCCTAAAATAATCTCTTACATAATATATATTCGGATGGATATGTTGTCGCCCTGAGAAACAAGACGAGCGTATTGTTGATGTTGATAAATTTATACAATAGGAGATTAAATAAACTCCGTATTCAGAGATTCAGTATTTCTTTGAAATCTTTTTGCAGCTACGGTCAACGATAGTTAATTTTTATCATACCATATAAATATATGAACGATTAACCTTTTATTGCTATTTTTTTTTTATTGGCGATTCTAAATTAATACAGTTCAAGTACAACATTCCAGAGAGTCAATATGCATGTATTAACGGTGTTGTTTTGTCAATGAATATGCAAATTCGTTTGGTTTCTGATTGTTGCTAATAAGTCGCAATTATAAAGAATATGTCTAATTGACTATCACTCTTTAAACTGATGAAAAACGTACGTGCTCAATTGTTTTTACTATTTTTCTCTGGAAGTAAAATGTAGTGTCAACGAATTTAGTATGACCATTACCCAGAAAAACCATTATTATATATCGATCAATCTTCATTAGCATGTTGTGTTAGGGAATTTGAAATTGTTACATGAATAATCGGGCCTACTTTAAAACAGTGGCATAATGTATGTGATGTGCAGAGTTGTTGCAGGAACCTCGTTAAAGTTAGGGTTCGATAAAACTATTCCGCATGAAGAAACAATGTATTAATTATTTTTTTATTATCAAACAAATGTGATTACCGTGTGATGATAAAAATGAAATTTGACATTAGTTTATATTTTTGCCCATGAAAAGGTTGGATACCGCTACTGAAAAATACCCTTCTAAAACATATTTTTTCATCATATCAGCAATAATCAAATCTTAGAATAAGTAACTTATATATATACATGATGTGATATACTATTTATTACTATGAATGTGTCCTGAAAAGCATCCAAATATATATTATGTAAGAGATTATTTTAGGATCATCCTAATCAATCAGGATTTTAACTGCGATTCTCTTATACTGAGGACGGGTAAACTTTTTTAGGTTTGGATCGAATTTTTGTTTCTAAAAAGAGTTATACAGGTTTAAGGGTATTTAAATTTTCGTGTGCATATTTAAAATGTTTAAAGCAATGTTGTTATCGGAAACGACGAACTTTTCTTGGCAATAAACTTGTACAAAAGAAGGACTTAGGGTTATTCAGGTTTTATTATCTTGAGATTCGTGGCGGGCTCGCCCGCGTCTCGAAAGTCATCACGCCGAAGAAAAAACAGCGATAAAACCGGTTCTAATATAAAAGGCATCTTAACATCGAAAACGAAAATTCATTTGGGAATTTGGTGAAGGTAAAAATATTCCCGCGAATTTTGGCATCCATTCTGAATTCCATAATCGGCAGTCACCTCAGCGTCCACTCGTCCCAGCCGGTCTCTTCGCTGGAGCTTGTATCGCGTCCGGTGTTAGTATGTGTGCCATTGTGCTTGCCGTTTTCGTTGGCCGACGAGAGTGTGCGCTGTGAGTCAACACCGCATATGTCCGCGAGGTCGCGGATTTTGCCTTCTTTGGTCAACTTTTATCATTCCGCTCGACATTCGGCCAAATAAATCAGTTGCTCACTTTCTCTGGAAACTTCCATCGGGTCGTTCGGTCGTCAAGTTTGGTATCGCATCCTACATGTCATACCGGACGGATATATAGATTTCACAAAATATAAAAATGAGAAAATAACGCCTTTTTGAATGTTAAGTCTAAAAGTATTGCGTCTGTTGAAAACATGAATTATATGACAATACACTTCCCTTCCATTATCATTATAATGTTTGGATATGATGTCAATAATTACGCTGAGGACAAGAAGTAGATGTTATATTTTTACTCATAAAAATAAATTATATATGTTTTATTCTATCTTGATCGGTCTTGCTTTTTACTAATATCAATAACACATCAAATGAGTATAATGTGTGTAATGTTGAAAACGTATATATTTTTCTTCAAAGAAAAATTAAAAAAAAAACATTTTGAGAGATTTTGAGAATTTTCAATATATTTATGTGAATTGGTTAACCGGCTGTTGTTGTATTTAATATTCAATAGCATGCTATTATTAAATGTGTCGTCATTGACATTAAAGTTTCTTAAAATTACACACAATCTTTTCAATCGTGGAATCGATTCAACATACATGTAGTTTCAAAAACAGTAGAGCGCAAAATACCTAAGTTGGTATTAACCATATGTCAATATAGACACCATTAAGCTTGTTCGAATGATTTCACTTTAAACTTATTTTTGTGAAGAATCATTTCAATAATAATATTATTTAAATAGCAGTCATTTTTTCTCGGTTGGTATTCAAACAATTGTCCTCCGTCCGTTCATTTGACACGTACTACCCTTGTTTCTAGATTTCTGCTTTCCAGCGCTGTGCAAGTTATTTATACCCCCAATTTACCATAAGTATTTGAGTACCCATAGGGCCTTGAAACAAAACGAATTACTTTTGGCCCTCATCAGGTTTATTTCTCTCTGTTTCACCGAGTTCTTTGTTTTATTTTCACGAAGTAAACCTATATACATATTAAATATTTAAAAGTATGTGTAGCCGTATTATTGGAAACAATGGCTTGTACTACAAAAATATTTGCCTGCAAAGAAATACCAAAAGGCCAATACCGGGGAAACCCCAATTGATTGGATTATTTATTTACACCAATGATTGCATAAAATATTCAGATTATGTATGTTACATTCTTTGAAATTCACTATCCTTTAATTATTCAGTAAGCCCTCAAGACCAGAATGGGCTGAGAGAAAATTAGATTGCTTAACTTAAATAATAACGTTGGTTGCTCGGAAATTGACTACCAATAATGGAGTCATTATGAAAATATCTTCACATTTTATATAGGCTTTTGAAAACGTCTTTTCTTTTTGGAAGATCTACATTATCATCATCGTAATAAACATTTAATTTATTTTTTTAATATGTAGCGCTTTTATATGTTACATGTTTAGTTTTGAAGCATTACTATGATATTTAATATTGATAGACCATCTCGCTGTAGATGTAAGAAATGGGCATTTAGAGTTTAATTAAATTATGATTTAATGAAATTGACACGACCTTGATACTAGATTGACAAAGTGGCATAACTTATAACGCTCATAAAATGATATCGTGGTATATTTATTCTATATACAAATACTATCACATACGTCGTGCCTGTTACATGTCAATTTGATTATGATTATGCCATAACCACCCACAATGTTTTCGATATTGAATTATACACTCACTGGTCCAGCTGATATGGAAATGGCAATCTATAAATAAAATATTATAATTTTAGTGCTCATATTGGCAACATTTTTGCATTTTATTTGTGTAGGTAATTTTGTGAACACTAACACAATAGAATGCAAATGGCGTTCCTTTTTTGAGCGTTACAAAAGAATACTTTTTTTTTTTAATTATCGTCAAAATATTATAATATGCGATTATTCGTCATAAGCTGTTTTCTCATAATAACCTGTATCTAAAAACAACTGTAAATCGCAAAACATTCACTATTTTGGTTCCCTGTCTTTTTAAGTGTTAACTAAACTGGAATACTTACGTCATTGAAACGCGATGATCTATTTGTAAAGTTTAGTTAAAATTTAATTTATAGCTGAAGCTTTAAGTGAAATTTTATTAATTATAAGTTTAAATAAACTTCAAAAAATATATAATGGCTGTTGGTAATGCTATCGTCACGTACATATTTCAGCACTTACATGTATGAGTGTATGAGGCGATGAAGGAGGCACTTTTTTGTTCCGTGACCGGTTTTTTCCTAACCGCTTCCACGATAAACCGCATCCTTATTTGGGCTGCTTACTCAGGCACTATCTTCTACACTAATGAATTATTTAGAATACATTTATTACACAAGCACAGCTAATTTCATTCCCGAAATATATTCACCTACCCATTTATAGTTTCTTATGGAATTATCGTATTTGTTAAATTAAATATTCTTAACACCTTTCATTTTTTAATATCCTCCGATTTAAAGATTAAAATAATACTGAAAAAAAATTACAAAGCGCGTGTAATATTATATGATTTACCGTTTTTCTTCCTAAAAATCCATCTAATCAATGAAACATATAGACTCGTCTCCTGGAATTTCAAATATGTAATCTATGCCTTAACTTATTAAAGATGTGTTGTTTCATTAGCCACCAGTCTTTTATTTTTTTTTTTCATTTTACATGGTGAATTTCAAGTCATCAAAAACCCTATTCTTTTGTTTTCAAATGAAAATAATGTAAAATTTTATGAAGTCTTAACCGAAATAGATTTTAAGCCGTTTCTGAATGTAACTTTTTAGTATTTACTATTCAAATCGTTCTAATACAACTTGCACGCGTTGAAAGCTATTTCCTGAATATTTTAATGATCTGCATCTACATTTGAACAATTTTTGGCATCTTGTGATTTTTGATTTATTCACGAAATTCTTTGGAGGATTTTTTCTGCTTTGTAACACATGTCCACAAAATTGAGCTCGATATTTTTTACTGTACATGTATCAAAAAATGTATATTACTGCGCTGAGATTACAATATTATAATCCTGCACATCAAACAATACGACTGGCATGCATCCCAAAGCATTTATTTAGGTTTGAAAATGATCAGACATATTTTTTTATAGCGCAAATCTCTGGAATAAAATAACTCCACTGGGTTGAAGAGGAAGTCATTTCTTAATGTCTCTTACGATAGCTTTATGATCGATGCTTCTGATATGCCTATATAATGCCAAGTTCCGTTTCGCAGTCCGTCAAAATATGGCTGACACGCCAAAAATAATGACCGGCTGACCAAGAAAGACTTGATGGAATGCACGGCTTGCTGACACAATTTTTTGGATCATTTGCCCAGGCGTGTTCGGAGTGATTGAACTCGAAATAATCCACAAGGAATGTGGTTACCGTAATTATTATTATACACATACGAACTGATATTTTAATACAATGAATTTTTGTCTATGATGTCATAACTATTTATTACGGCGGACTTTGCATACTTATCCAGAAAACATTATTATTTGTATTAAAACAATCAATCAAATTAAGCAATAAAGTTGTATGTTTTTGAGTGGTATAAATGATTTTAATAGTTTAATACTTTCTTGGTATTACAGTAAAACGAACAAACTTAATCCTAAGCTTTTAATATCTAACATATATAGACTTCTGGTTGCGTATCTCAACCGAAGATTTTACGAGAATTCTGTGTAATTCAGTCACCCATACTCTCTTTTTCGAAGGGTAAAATGAATGTTAATTAGTATGAAAACAAACGGCTTATTGTGTTCATAAGGGTTTTATTATTTTCGTTATTTGTTTGATACGTATTATATTTCATTAGCAAAATAACTGATATTTCAAAGAGCGCTAAAAGCCATATTGATACTACACCCAGTCCTCTTTTTACGCGAATTCGATTATACGCGATTCTTTTGGACGGCACCGTTACATTTTTTACGCGCTTCACTCGATTTTACGCGATTTTTTCCCCAAATTTGTTTCAAAGAAGAAATTTATATATGATGCTAGGCATGCACATATATGAAAATGTAAATAAAAAAATATGTGTATTTTTAAAACCTAACTAAAATTTTGTAAGGCATTCCATTTTTTTAAATACACATACAATTGCCAAATGTTGACAAGTGTATCGGATATTATGCGAATTTATGTTATAGGGTGTGTAAAGAAATTTAATGCAATTGGGTAAAATCATGGGATGTATGTCCGCTCGTAAACTTGTTTAAACACAATGCATTTATTAAATTCTTTGAATAGCACTATTCTCGACCTTTAATAATTCATGTAAATGTATATAAAATCATAAAATATATTTTTTTTTGCACGAATTTCAAAAAGCAAATTTTGGTTTTTCATACGTTTCTGGTACTTTTTTACGCGATATTTTAATTTTTGGAACCAATTTATCAAATTATATGAAAGCTATGACTTTTTTACGCGATTTTTTTTACGCGCCATTTTCTGGAACCAATGTATCGCGTAAAAAAAGGACTGGGTGTATATCAAGTTAGAAACCACATGCCTTTAATTAATTGTATTTATTATCACTGACTTACGTCATATAGCATTCAATTTCTGCGAACCTAATAAAATTATGCTGCGATAAGGTATGTATATTTGCGGTCCTTATTTGGACCGAGTATTACTACATAGTTGTCATTATTACGTGCTTAAAAAATAATTGCACAGTCGTGCCACTGCATTTCATTACAGTATATTATGCAGAACAAAGATTTGTGAAATGTAATAATTTATGAGTGGGCGTTTTAACATTGAAAAGCGGTGTAAGAGGTATAGATGAGCTTATAAAAAATGGGACATTTTTTATTTGTTGACGTCACCGCGTGTTAAGTGTGTATTATAGTAATAAACTATTCTGGTCTATCCTTTTGAAGGGCGATGTTTAATTTGGATAATTGCTGACAATATCGTTCTGCTGTAATCGTCTGATTGCGTTCCAAGAGTTCAAAATACACAATACCCTTGCAATCCCACCAAACACAAAGCATAACTTTTTTTTGATGGATTTCGGCCTTCGAAGTTGTTAATGGGGCTTGTCCAGGTATAGCCCAATGTCTTTTTCTTGTCACGTTGTTGTAAACGACCCATTTCTCATCTCCCGTTACCAAACGATGCAAAAAAGGTTCATGTTTTTGTCTCGCACTCAAAGCAACGCACTTTGAAACACGATCCAATAAATTGGCAGCCGACAATTGACGAGGTATCCAAACGTCGTACCGCGAAACCATCCCCATACGCTTCAAATGTCTTAATACGGTTGTTTGGTTGACTTCCATCATCGACGCGATCTCCCTGGTGGTTAGACGTGGATTGGTGTCAATTATAACTTTTAACTTGTCGTCATCAGACTTCAATGGCCGCCCGGTACGTGGTTTATCAATTAGTGAAAAATCCCCAGATCGGAATTTTGTAAACCATCTTCGTACTTGTCGAACTTTGATGACATCTTCTCCATACACTTCGCAAATGTTTTTGGTTGCCACACTCGCGGTATTGTCTTTACGAAATTCATAAAGTAAACAATGACGTAAATGCACTTTGTCGATCGACATTTTGAAAAAATACAAGGGCTCTTCACTGTACTCTGGCCAGGCCAAAACTGAATAGAAAGTAGAGGGAAAGGCTCCTTTATACAATAGAATCATTTAAAAGAAGATACTATTCATCATTTCTGAAGAATTTTTTTTTCCCTAGGATCATAAAAAAGGGTCATAATTTTTGGATCAACCCAATATAACGGATCAAGACGAAGCCGTGAATTATCCAACAGAATTCTTGAATTCACTTGATTTGTCAGACATGCCACCGCATGTTTTAGCATTGAAAATTAGCGTCCCTATCATTCTTCTCCGAAACATAAATTCCTCACGACTTTGCAACGGTACCAGGCTTTCAGTAAGAAAAATGATGAATTATTGAAGCTACAATTTTAAATGGAAAATTCAAAGGAAAAGATGTAATGTTGCCACGCATCCCAATGATTCCGACAGATATGCCATTTGAATTTAAACGTTTGTAGTTTCCAGCGTGAGTCGCCTTTGCAATGACTATCAGGCACAAGAACAGTCGTTACAAGTGTGTGGACTAAATTTAGAAAATCCATGCTTCTCTCATGGACAACTGTTTATGGCCTGCTCATGTGTTGGAAAACCTTCTGATTTGTACGCACCAGATAGAAAAACAAAAAACATTGTGTATCCAAAAGCACTCCAATAAATAAAAACACATACGGCCGCTACTGTCAAATTTCGGTAAGAAAAACATTACCTAAGCTTATCGTTTCTAATTGGCTCCGGCCTCGCCTCAAGTCTGACTTATCGAAAGGCGAGAGGCTCCCGACGAGGCGATTCCATAATGTCGCGTTTTTTTTTTTTTGAGTGGCATTGCAACGCATGCAGGGTACACGCACGCTTTTAACAGCTTAGCGACCGCATGTTTGCTATCGAATTTCGCGCGTTGGCCGGCGATTTTGCAAAAAAATCGCCCGTAAACTGTCCTTTTAGTAGATTCACTATAATTTGTGAACCGATAGAGATATCTTAACCAAATTTGATTTGCTGGCTTCTAGATACTTTTCCCCATTAATCAATGCCATTTGAGCAGTGGTTCTACATCTGTGGGTTGTGTACTCATGTGATATAGTGAAAAAAACTTAAATTTACTACAATTTTTTTTAATATGTAAAATTTACCTTTTACTTTGTTTTTTTTTAATTTTATGTTCATGTATATTAGAACTCATTAGATAAACTCTATACGTCTCTCTCTCTATACTCTATATATTGTATAAGTATCTATATAAAAAAAACGTTCATGGATAATAATTAATTTTGTATAAATACCTTTCATTATGAGTTGGTGGGAAATATACAATTTCAATTCGTGTTTACCCCATCGGTAGATTTATATCGAATCTGAAGATGGCGAAAGGTGAAAGCCGGATTATTAGATCGATATGAACCATGGAAAAGTAAGTACAATGTTCTCAAGAATTTAGCTGTTAGTAAATTATTTTACTTGAATCCATATTTGTTTTTCTGAAGAAGTGAAAAAAACAAGGTTTTCTTGCCCATACTGTACCTTTTGTACGTATAAAAATTAATATGTACAAATAATCTTTCTTATTTTATAATAGAAAAAATGCTGCGACCATGGTGTAGTACTATTTCAGTATCATTGTGTGAAGACAATTATTAAACAAACTAACAGCACCTAATAATACACCCCGTGGGTTTGGATAATGTGGTTCAGGTGTTCCATAACACACATCAGGTGTTTTATTATGCATTGTACTTTTCATTTGCAATTATGGTATGGCATGATCTTTCATTTAGATTTCTCCACAAATGAGTTTATATTTTATTTGAGGTTATTCAACAATGTGATACAATATTTACCTTTGGATCATGATCGCCTAATTATGCTGACAAAGAAATTGTTTATACGAATCGAATAAAATGGATAATTGCTGTTAGTAGGTTACGTTTTTCATAAAATTTGAGTCTAATTAGATTAAATATTTTGCCATCCGATACATTACTGATTAGGACTTAATAAAACTTACTACCCTACGATTTTCCTCTGGTTACACATAACGAGGCAATGCGAATAGGATTTTAGTTATGCTTTCACTATAATTTTTATATACAAAATTCGTCATGAATCTGAAATCGATTACACTTCTAGGTATTCTTATCGGATTATTCAAGCTATCAAAATCTAACAAATTACAATGCTTCATTAGAACTACATTCGGATAATTTATTTAGAGACGGTAATAATGTGAAGGCAGTTATTTTACTTTTTGGAATTATGCGTTACTTTTCGTGCTTTTTTATTTGTTCACAATATTGAACGACTAAGCCCACCTCATATACGCAAAGCGCATCAATGAGAATTTCGTGCAAGTCTCACGGTTGATTTAAATGTAAAGAATGTGATTTCTAGAAAATTTCACATGAATTAAAGATATATATTTTTTGCATTTATTACATTTGCATAGACACGTGTAAGACATTTGTTTCTTATGAAATTATTAAAAGTAGTTAATGTAATCATTTTGAAATTGGAGGGCGTCCAATTTTCTAGGGGGGGCTTTAGCATGACATAAACATAATTAAGACATAATATTCATGAATATTTTATATCAAGATGTGTATGTATATATAATATCTACTGACGCGGCGGTTGTGAGAACGTTTCACGCTCTCAACACTATCATTGCCTACTAGCATAGAACAGAATCGTATCAAATCACATCGATTATACAATTCATTAGTTACACCGTATCCATTTGTGTGAACAATACATTTAACTATCACTTATAGATAGCTATATATTTAGAAATGCTTCACCGAGCCTGATACTAAGATAACATTACAGTGCAATAAATCGTGTGTTTTAGTAATATTATATATGAATAATTATTATTCATCAAAGGGTTATTGGCTATTGTCAAGTATAATTTATTTTAATTCAACATTATAGATCTTAACAGCTTAGCGACCGCATGTTTTCTTTCGAATTTCGCGCGTTGGCCGGCGATTTTGCAAAAAATTCGCCCGAAAACTGTCCTTTTAGTAGATTCACTATAATTTGTGAACCGATAGAGATATCTTAACCAAATTTGATTTGCTGGCTTCTAGATACTTTTCCCCATTAATCAATGACATTTGAGCAGTGGTTCTACATCTGTGGGTTGTGTACTCATGTGGTATAGTGAAAAAAACTTAAATTTACTACAATTTTTTTTAATATGTAAAATTGACTTTTTCACTTTGTTTTTTTTTGATTTTATGTTCATATATATTAGAACTCATTAGAAAAGAAAGTACAATGGAAAACTCATTGGAAAAGAAAGTACAATGTTCTCAAGAATTTAGCTGTAAGTAAATTATTTTACTTGAATCCATATTTGTTTTGCTGAAGAAGTGAAAAAAATAAGGTTTTCTTGCCCACACTGTACCTATTGTACGTATAAAAATTAATATATACAAATAATTCATATCGATCCTCATTGTTATATTGCCTGCCCTTATATACCCACAATAATATCTAAGTAAAATATAAGAACGAAGATAAAATCATGCTACATATATTCAAGATAATATTATAAATACCCGCAGTTTTAAGAGCCCTGGTTCTCATGTCATCCCCGTTGCAGATGTTGTCACTCCCATTAGTTTGTTTCGTTTTTTCTACAGCCATTCTGAGAAATCAGGGTAGTGTGTTGCAAGTGTTTCTCAATATATAAGTTAATTGTATTCTGTCTTCTCTGAACTATCGGTGAAAGCGTCGCGAAATTTTCTTTTCTCTTGCTAATCATTTATGATTATAATGTTTATATTTTTATTTTTAGTCACCTCAAAATTGAAGGAAGAGATGAAACATATTTAGAAAATTTTGAGGATGCATTGTCGGAGGTTCCCAGTGATTGTGAACAAGATGACGTGACGATAGTGGTTCTTTTTTAAATAGTAAAAACACATTTTTTATTACTTATTTCCACAATATATTTTTTGATCAGGACCGGTTTCGCTCATCGCGAGCATTATCAACTGATAACTGAACCTTAAAAAAAAAGATAGTGGTTCTGATTCGAGTGTACATACATTCTGTAATGAGCGAGTTGAATCCATATATGACTAAGTGGCACAGGATTTATGCAGATAATTTTTATAACAGTGTATCGCTCGCTAAAGATTTATTTTTACGTAAAACGGGACTTTGCGGGACAATTCGGAAAAATGGAGGTTTACTGGAATCTTTAAAAAATATCAAATGAAAGCCTCAAGAACCCAAGCATTCCAGAACTCGTCCAAGTGTGGAAAACAAATAAGAAAAGGAACATCAGAATGATATCCACTATTCACTATAATAATGTAACTTAAAAGAATATATTTCAGAAAAATATGTTTTTATTTAATTCGTCAACATAAATTGAGAACCCCTGCCACTGAGTTTGAATAGGTCATAATTAAATCAAATTAGCATTAAAAATGTCGAAACTGTTTTCGGTTAAATATTTCATAACCACCATAAAAATTCGATGTGGCTCAGTCGATAAATCAAAGGTAATGTGTAACACCAATACTACGATCTGTAAAGGGCCCCGAAATGTTTCTTGGCATGCGTATCAGTGTACACTGGACTGATGAATATCCTTGCTAAGTAGAGAAACAAACCAGACTCGATTTGAAAATAAAATCTTTAACCAGAATGTAAAATTGTGTTAAGAAAGATCACACAAGAAAAAAATATATATGAATTTTTTTATGGGTATTTTTACGAAATCGTTTACGAAAATAATAATTTAATCTTTGTTAAATGATGCATTGATGTGTATACTACCACACCCCATTAACATTTGAAATCAAACCCGATTCCAATCAGATGATTTTTCAATGGAATGGAATGGATGACGTATAGGACGCATATATGAGTCCGCGGCCCGCAACGGAAGTTCTTCAAGGACTCAAATACGAGTTCCCGGTCGTTAAGCTGTTAAGGAAGGTCTATCTGTTTTTGTCTCGGAGGAATACTATTTATTATTTCAAGTGGTACATAAATTTTAACAATTGATAATCATATAATTAAAAATAAATTTATTTTTTATTAATTTTCTCCAAGATAATAACTTCAAATTGAGTCTTATTCATAATTGCATTCTGAGCGTATATGGTTCGATACTGTCGGTGAATCCAAAAAGGTAGAGGGGGGGGGGGGTAAACTTGTTTCTTTCAAAATTCTTTTATTAATTTGAAACAAATAAAAAAATCAACGACACATATGTGTGGCATCAATATCTGAAGAAATAATAGTGCAGCAAAAAATGTACGAATGATAATTGATCAAATACGTCACAACACAACGTGGCCGTACTCCTCAAAGGGTTAAGATAGCTGTGATATCACTTTGATAGCAAATAATGGATGTTTAAAAAAGCCAGTACAGGTTTCTTTTTGACCTAAAATCATTTGAAATTGACGAAACGTACGAGGTATATCGTATATTTTTAAACCGTCTATGTCGCGTCCCTTTCATTACTTTTCTTTACGTAAATTTTTTTTCAATATCCCTTTTGCAAATAACAATCATCTTCATTTTTTAAAAGACGCGTAAAGCAACCATGAAAAACTAAAGTTTTTTTGTTGATATTATTGAACATCGATCATACCACTTTATGCTATCGTCGGTGCCCCTATCAATCATGTGTTGATTACTTTGAGATTAACAGATTAAGTTGCCGGTAAACAGTTCTTAACTAAATTTTTAAAACTAAATAATATTTTTTTTTCAATGCCATTTGAATATTATTACTTGAGTGTGCAAGAAAACGAATACGGTTAAACTTTATTTGAGAGAATATTGGGTGTCGTCAAAAGCTTATTAATTAAAATTAATTATTGTCAAACTCATGATTTTCTTCCGTAAACTTATCTTGTATGTCCAGATAAATTAACTTTTTTATGTATGTGTATCAAACAGCGATGAGTATGTGCATATCAATGGTTCGTATTTGTATGAATATTAACTATTTCGAATAGTCGAAACTGCGATACAGGTGTTTTTTTTTCGACAAAAGTCTCTCTCCACAGGAAGTCGCATAAGCAGGTGTGTTGGCTCCCCACACTTCTCAGAAACGCACACGTCTTCTTTTTGTTGAATCGAAATTAATTATACAACGTATATAGGTAGATTTATCATTTTCATACAAGAAGATGGGGGGGCAACCACCGACAGGCACAAGTATTAGTTTCAGACGTAGGTGTAACTCCGGTATATTAAATTACCCAATCCAACGCTTGTATAAGATAGTTTGAAATAAAGAATTTTATATATTCGTTTCTACTTTCAATTTTATCAAAAATGTCTCTTGTGTTTAGTATTTTAGATAAAGTCTCGATCTGAGTTTATTTTACTCGAGCATGATGATTGTAACAGTCAGTTGTTTGGATGGACAACGTAATCCATCTTAATTCATCGACAAATAATGGCGAACCTCATTTGGTTTTTTAGTCTAGATTTAGATTACCATTCTCGACCAGTTTTTGCAATTCATTATATTTGAACATAACATTTGTGAACATCTTAAGAAAATTAGTGATCAACAAATACTTGAACAAGTTATTGCGTTAGCAAAAATCATTTCAAATTTGGCGATGTATTGTCAAGTCACACTATTTTTTATAACTTTCTTTCAGTCGTCATATTATAGAACCCATCTGATCTATAGCCGTTAAAATTCGTATCAAATGGTTATTTAAAATTATAATAGCCGTAACATGTTTATTTTACCGTAAGATTGCCGTGTATATAAAGAGGTACTTTTTCATTTATAGGTAAGACGTAATATAAACAACCAATGTAAATTAAGAATATTATTTTCTTATTCAATATTTATTCCACATTAATAATATTTTAAAAAACTTTTTTTCAACGAGATTCTCGTGACGTGTAGCCATTGAATTCAAGCTACAAGCGCACCCTTATGTATGGTTCGCCAACAATATAACTCTTGTAACATAATATTTACGCACAGCAAATATGGGAGTGCCAACGTGTGAAAAATTATTTAAACAAGGTGCATTGAAACGTCCTTATTATTATATTTTTTTTTTCATTGTAAATTGATTTGCTTTTCTATGTTTAATTGCAATATGACCAATTATATAATCGTCCTATAAAATGTAGCAAAAAATAACATTAATATTGACTGTCCTCAATTCGCGGGCAAAAATGGTACCTCAACGATAATAAATTTGTATGTATGTAATTTTGAATTGTTTTTATTGTTGCAAAATTTTACTTTTTGAATCATCCTTAAATTAATTATTTAAATAATTTGTGCCGATCACACAGTTTTATAAAATGAGAATCAAACAACAAAGTTACGTTTATACCGTTCAAATTATTCTAACGAAAAATAATATAATTGGCAAATCCGCACAACTGATGAAGGCGATATATATTTGAATTCCATCGTTCTACTAATGTTACTCTTAATTTGAAGTTTTCCTAACACAATGAAAAATACATTTAATAATCATTTATTAAGTGGCCGTTTGTATTAAAGAAGTTTTCAACTCCAATTATTGTCCACTTTGGTGGTAAGAGGTTATAATTATTAGTAATCACATTAATTTGTGTTTAGTAGTTCATTGAAATTGCGTCACTGCATTATAATCAACGATAATTAGAGACATGACCTATTTAGTTACAAACTTAAGACATAAAATAGTACTTCAGAACTTTTTTATATTTTGCGTTGAGCGTCATAAAATAAAAATCGATAGCTTCAGCAAACATTCGTTTTATGACATCTTTTATTCGGTCCATACGAAGTAATACCGTCTGACAATGTAATTTGATATAGACTTCGTCTGATAGTGTTTTTACGGTCGTTTTGCTTGAATAACGTCAGTTTTCCTTACTTTATAATATAAAGTTTTGCGTTTGTTTTCAAAGTAATGTTGCAACAGTACATAATGAGAAAAGACTCGTCGGGTTTTATGATGCTAATCGAAATAAACGTTAAATGCGTGATTGTTTGGTTTTCATTTGTTTAATATCAAATCGCAATAAATATATCAATTCCTATCCCGCGATACTCATCGGTCTAGCCACAGAGCCGAGATGCCAGAGGTTTATAATATATGGACAAACGTATCCACATATGGCTTTGCATACCTTTTTTCCTATAACGTAACGAATTTAAAAACAATTTTATTTGGAAAAAAAAAAACTTATTCGGTATTAATTTATAATAACTCGAAGAAGTCTTAAAATAAGTTATATTTTAAAAAATACCCTGAATGTTAGAACATAAGGCAAACTGTGTTTGTTATTCCATATTTCGTGTATGTTTGACGTGTTACTTAAATCTTTTTTTATGACTTTCAGGTAAGCAGTGATTGCAGACGTTCATTTATGGCCATGATACTTGCCAAAAATCGTAAGATACTTCAATAAATTTACTAACCTAATTTTCAAATGTTGATTTCATTGCATTTGTTTAACTTTAAATATATGTTTTACAATATTCTAGTCCTACCTTAATTAGGTGTGTATTTAAGACATATATAGAGAAGTTTCAAATATAATGTACTTACCGGCTATCGATTTCCGCTTACTGATAATTCGCGTGAACATTGACAGTGTAATTATTATATGATTGCTACATATTACTATTGCGTAGGGATATTGTAATTTCGAATATGTACCTTCTAAATACTAATCGATATATCTAAGTAATAGAAAATAAATGCTTAAAATAATTGTTTACTTATTACGTCCATCTGCTCTCAGTAAAAAGTCGAAAGTCCTGCATTTGTAATCTTTATGGATAATTTCGCATTGTTATTGAATACTGAAGAAGCACAAAAAAAGTGTTTTTCGTAGTATTTCATTATTATTTTATGGAGTCACTTAAATAAGTATGAGGTAAAACTATTGTATAGTAATATCTAATAATAATTTTACGATTTATTCGTTACAAGCTGATAGCTGAAAAATATTCGCTCGATCAACGGTGTTTTAATAGACAACGCCACAATATATTATATTTAAGTTGAGATAACAAAATGGTTGATGATAAACGAACATGACAATTTTACAAATGGATAGAGGAATGTCACTGATGGATGGACGATCACCCGTGCGGAAGTCGAATGGCTAAACCACTCAATTATAATTTAACATATGATGTCATACAATTTGTGCGTTTAACGATAACAATTATTATCATATATTAAAAAGTACTTTTGCAACGATTCGTATTTTTTAACGCTATCTGTATTTGCTTCATCATTAAAAATATTTTGTGTAAAATTTGGAGACATAATGTGGTTAATGTCAATTATAAATTGTAAAAAAATAAATTTCATACAGAAGACTTACAGATAACGATAGTTCCAACACCGTGTTTTTAAAGTACCCATAACTGAAGAACAAAGAGTCCTCCAATTTTATATGAGCGTGGTGTTGTGGTGTTGCCCCTATTGTTCCTTTCGGATAACGCGCCTCTCAATCCACCGTGTTGTCGAGGAGTACTTCAAATTTAATTTATGTTGCCGCTTTCTTATTCCAACTTTGTAAAACTGATGGTAATTGTATTTATAATATGGCCCGACTTATTCTTCAAATGAATATTAAACTTATTTTTTTCAAATTCTATAAGTTTGTTTTACATATTGAGTCTAACGTATGTAATATTATAAGTGATTTTTCATTAATATTAATCATAAAAATCTTTCAAATGTTTCGTGTTATTTTTACTAAGGCGGTAAAGTGACGTAAAGCCACCTTACAAGTAAAAAATAAATATGAGAATCTGCTTCAATAGCGCTACACATGTTAAATTAATACAGTCGGGGAAAATTATGTAAATATTTATATTGCGATTGACTGATGGTTTAGTTGTCAGTGCTCACAAGTTTGATGTACAATATTAATTTTTATAATGTTCATCCTTAAAATTCACGTTCGATTGATACTATTTTAAACTTCTTAGTTATTTGCTATTTAAAAAAACAATATTCTTTTCACATTGTTAAACAAAACTTTTGCTGCTTACAGCATTTAATATGTCTTTAATTACGATAACTAAAAATTTGTTCATGATACCACCGATAATAATATCTATTATTGAAAATAAATATGCAAAGAAATTTAAGACAATTTAATTCATTTATGTTTGGTACGTGTCATATTGGAATATTTTCAAATAATATTTTTTTTAATATGATAATATATAAAATAGAGGTCGCATTACGTAATACACGACTATGTGTCATCTATTTGTAAAACTGTACGCAAAAGGACGTGTTGATGTACAGTTTTTTCAAACGACCACTACATATAATATATCGTGTGATTCATGTTTCTGTAGAAGTAGAATTTACGTATCGTATGATAAATCTCTTCCATATCATAGAAATACATGTTATGTCGATCGTTATATAATAAATTCCAATTCTTGGTTAATTTTAAATCGTTATATTTCTAAAATGTATCGCTAGACAAACAACACGATTTGTAATCTTTAATATTATTCCGAAAATAGCAAACCTGATTCACTTTTGGTTCACATGAAAAAGTACTTGAAAAGTAGTGTTTTATTTACTAAAAACATTGATCAAATATCCAAAATTTATATGATTTTTCTATGCTTCGACAATTTTTATGGGTAATTTTGTTTAAAGATGAATAATAACTTCCACGAAAGCATGGAATCAAAGCGTTTGTATAGTGACAGGGAAAATGATATTTACATACAAGCGTTTGAGGTTTCATTGGCCAATGGCATTTATTTAGAATCCAGTATTGTTTGAATGAACACAAAATTGTGTTTTGATATTATTTGACCAATTTTAACAAATAATTTACTGTCTCAAACCAATAACATTCGCATGAGATCACAGAATACAGCCGTATCTAACACTGAAGAGCTAATCTCTATGCAGTAGCCACTTTTTATATTAAATACTATAAATGCTAGACGATCTCTTTTAGTCCGTGTGGCCACTATATATCAACTGTTAAATTGGGGAAATTACCAATCGATATTTGAACTTGACATTTAAAATTTTATTTGTCTCTTGGTTTAAACATAAGTTTCAAAAAACTTCTAGATTAAGCGATCAAAGTACTCACAAATAAACAAGAAAACTTGGTATATAGTAATTGTCTTGTACATCACATAGGTGAAATCGGGTGTAAATAATTTAGGATTCTTGGAACCGGCAATTCGTTGCGATTTTATTAGTTATACTGTAATAGTATCATTTCAACTTCCAGGATATCATAAGAGTTAAGTTTTATAACAATACTCAGGATGAGAACAATGAAAAGTGTTCCATTTAGAATAATATTGTTTGATAAAACTGTCACGCTTGCTAATTATTGTGAGTTTCCTGACTTCGTGACATTTAGAATATTCATTTCGTGTGCATGTTATGCCTGCCAGCTAATTTTATGTCTCATATTTCCTAAACAAATTTTGAAACACAATTTTCATGCGTAGCTTATCAAAGAATTACCTGCAACTTTTGATTTAGTAAGACCGGTTAATCTCTTTTTCTATGGCTGGTGGGCATAACGTCACACAATTTCATAATGTTTCATTAAAGGGCTACGTAATGCACAAGCTCACGAGATTTTTTAAACATATATATATATATACTTACATGTGTATTATCCAATGTGCCGGATATTTTCCAATTCAAAAACACGTACAATTAATTGTGTTAAATAGCCGTTTATGGAGTTATCCTAGAGTTATTAGATTTGATAGGGTCTGTGCATTACTTCTAAGTTTACTTCAAAATGTTGCATTTGATTGGTTTGTGTTTCCTTGTGTAATCATACGTATAATATAATTATGACAAAAACAATTGTTAATTACGTGAGATTACACGTAATACGTCGATAAAAAACGTAAAACTTCGGTGCTGTTGTAAGGTTTCCAGAATAAAACTGCTGTAAATATTAAGTTTTATTGTTTACTATTAATGATATTGCAAATGTATATTTTTTTATCTGAAATGAATTGCATTATATGAAAACTAGATTCCCTTATTTTATTAGAAAGTTAAACTTTCCAGGCCAAAACTGTACATATAACATTTTTTTTTTTAATTTTTGCATTTAACGTTATTTATTGAATATTTGTACATACAATAGATGTCCTAAAAGATTTTGTTCGCATACTCGTAGCGTATACAACCAAACCAAGGAATCAAATCAACATAAACTATTATTTAACGATGTATGAATAACTACTTAAACACTCGAATTCGCCCTTAACTATTCCAAACTTCATTCAATAATCTTTTTCTATATTTAATCTTCATTCGCCTATCGACTGTCAATTTTTTTTATTTTATTAGCCACAAACAAAGTTGTCTTAAAATTCTAGGAAAACACGTAGTAACGTTTTTTTTACGGAAAATAATCACTAAGAATTGAAATGCACTCCTCGTGTCAATTTGTCATTTATATTCATCCTGCATTTCTGTCACATTAAAGATCTATCTAGACGTCCGGAAATACATATGTATACGCGTTTAGGACGCGCAACGTTAGGCATCAATTTAAATGCTAATTTAACTCATACGTAAATATTACACTATATTTGTTACGGCAGTTCTCGTCTACCGAATTCTCATGCCATTCATATTTTAAATTAAATAAATAAAAACATTCAAACTTTATTCCTTTATACGAAGTTTATAATTGTGTTTATTTTATTTATGTCAATGCGATGCTTGATGTGTTTTAATTTTTTATATTATTTTGTTTCCCCAAAGAAATATATTTTTATGTGTTTCTTCTAATGAGATGCATTGAAATTTCTTTCTAACGATGAATAACCATGTACCGAGCCGATCACAATTATCTTAAGAGGTAGCTTAAAGCTCAAACTTTTGCGATAGTGACATCTTGTGGTATGTTGTATTAGCTTTTAATATTTACACTAATAGTAGTTTTATTACTCAATTCCTGCCCTCTTAAACTAAAGTAATGTCTCAGTTTATTGTAACGTTTTCTATCGATTACTGTACATTTTTATTGAGACATCTATACGCCCTTATAAACGACGTTTTCATGAAGATTTTTAAAATGAATACTTAAAATGATGCATTTCTTACGTTGTGGCTTGATTCTACAAATCACTCTAATATTCGGCTTTACACACCAGACGCTTACATACGCGATCGGGAGGCGTGTGTGCCTTACAACGAGTAGGTGTGTTATTTTAAATAATAAAAACACATTTTTTAGTACTTATTTCCACAATATATTTTTTGATCAGGACCGGTTTCGCTCATCGCGAGCATTATCAACTGATAGTTGATAATGCTCGCGATGAGCGAAACCGGTCCTGATCAAAAAATTTATTGTGGAAATAAGTACTAAAAATGTGTTTTTATTATTTAAAATATCATGCCTTTCCATCAAGAAGTGACAGTTAACACCTTAAAAGTGAGTAGGTGTGTATTTAATGTTCTCTTTCACATACAAACCACCCAATCGCCTGAGTATAAAGTAGACTAATATTTTATAAATTTTAATTATTAAAAAATCTTAAGATTCAAAAATAATTTTAAAATATCGTAAGTTTATTTATCATTCATACAATACATTTTATAACATTTTTACTTTAAGATTTTTTTTGAATTAATACAATTTTGTACGTTTCCACATGTTTTGTCATTAACGACCTGGGTTTCGTCTTGTCAGTTCTGTTGCATCCGTGTGATAGAATGCCTGAAGATGCCAAAAAGCGAAACCGGGGTCGTTAGCGGCAAAACATGTGGAATCGTACAAAATTGTAACAATTCAAATTTGATATTGAAATTCCATTCCATTCCTTTAGTCGATATCATAAATTATTACTATAAGAAAACTTTTTAGCATGTTAAACAAACCATATATAATTTTTTGGGGTCCGTCTAGAAACACTGAATTGATTTCAATTTAATAAGTTTACTGCTTTAACAAAGCATTCTAAGTAATGTTCTTGAACTTCCTGTCGTGGTTGAGTAGATCTGATTTGAGGACATCATTATTGTTTTCCAGACTCTGTTTCCGTTGTCTGTCAGACTGTATATTTAAATTAATAATACCAACTTGACGCGCCATGGTAAAAACAATTAATCTTAATGCATGATATTACTTTATATTATGAAAGACTGGCAATGGCAGGAAATTGTACTACAAACGTAAAATTATTTCTGCACTTATTCCAAGCAAATATCCCACATGTCAGTATCCTTCATTTCTTTTCGCATTTGTCAGCCATACTTCTACGGCAGCTGTGATTAAGCCACATTGTCAAATTTAATTATAAATACAATTTAACATTTCCAATTTGGACTATTTGGAATTGAACTATTGAATTCGAATTGGACTATGTTGTTGGACTATGTATATTGGAATTGGAATTTGAATTGAACTATTGAATACCAATTCATAAAAAAAATCATGTGAATCATGTTTTTTAACGAGACAAGTCTTATTCAACCGCTCAACCTCTTTGAATAGAAAACGATGGTATTGATTGAATTGGCATTCACTTGGTAGAACTCCATTATAACACGGTGAAAACGATGGTATTTACAAAGGAATAATAGAAAACCAATGTCCGGCTCTATATACAAGCGGAATTTAGGGGTGGGATGCTGTGTGCTTTAAAACGAGAAATATGTAGTTTGAAAACGTAGTTTCAAGGCAGTGCTCGCTTTAAAGCACTTAAACCACTCAACCGTGAATTTAAGCTTTCCTTTCTAAAGTTTACGAACTTCATGACAAATTTTGACTAGAGCAATGCTACGTACCCGCAGGCACTCTCATTAAATTTGGTCACAAATCTATGAACAAAATTGAAAAACAAATCCTTTTTTAAATTCAATTATTCTATTTGATTAATATATTCACTTTTGGAAGGGATATGTCGCCGGTTTTTCTTTAAATTTATGCCTACAAAATCTTGTCTTCAATCAAACATTACTTAGATTGTCTTGTGTTTCCGTGGGTTGATTATACTTGCAATACAGACATTGGATTGAGTACATAATTAAAATTGTTGAACTCTTTTTTTATTATGTAAATGCGTGGGCTTTGGCATTTCGGTTTTACTTTTCGTGAATTATTGCGGTTCGAGACGCCTATTCCAAATTATGGCTTGCAACCAGTTTTTCTTAACATTTACCTTGCATAATTTTTTTAATCCATTCATTTGTTATTACAAGTTTTTGCATAATAATTGATTCAAACTTTTAAGGTGTTAACTGTCACTTCTTGATGGAAAGGCATTATATTTTAAATAATAAAAACACATTTTTTAGTACTTATTTCCACAATATATTTTTTGATCAGGACCGGTTTCGCTCATCGCGAGCATTATCAACTGATGATAATGCTCAGTTGATAATGCTCGCGATGAGCGAAACCGGTCCTGATCAAAAAATATATTGTGGAAATAAGTACTAAAAAATGTGTTTTTATTATTTAAAATTGATTCAAAGTCTACGATAAAAACTAAGCTGAATTAATGTCTTCAAATAATAGATTGAAGAATTATTTCTTTTGTCGATTTGACGAGACTGTATAAATCTACCACTAAAGAAAATCTGACATTAAAATAATAATGATGTGTTTTTTTTATTTATCTTGTGAAATCATATGTAAAAATAAAGGTAGATATTCATTCGTGGAATAAAATAACGTTGAAAGTTTACGTTTGTGGCGGTCAATACCCATTTTGAATATATTATATCGGTTTTTTATGAGATTCCCAGAATGCTCCAAGACCTGGACAACAAAAATGACGAATTTCGTAACATCTGTCTGGCTTAAATGCTATTCAAGAGGCGTTTCTCACTTTCTACGTGATTAATTTTGAATTTTTCAAAATAAAAACGAAGTGAATAAGACTCTGTATATAGTCATCGTGTTTACTTTCTCTGCAAATAAACGCAGCCAGAATACATATCGTTTCTTCACAAGTCTTAGATCATCACCGGATTCGTAATATTCAAACAATCAAGAATTCCAATCAAAACATTTACCTTTGTATGGTAAATCGTTGATTTAGAGCACTACTTTCCCATTTTCTCAGATGTAAACATTTGTGATCGGTTCAGAATCTAGATTTATCTAATCAACTCTTCAATCTATAATCATTCAGCGGCGTCCGTATGAAGCTCTTAAATGGTACGATTTCATATTTTTTAAATATCGATTACGAAAGTTCATATTTCAGCTGGATAACCATCTTTATCTGTTTATTCTGTCATGTCATACCGGCCATAAATGGCTTTATAGGTCGCAGAACACATGGTCGGCAGCATGGCATCAATTTTGCACAGATTTAGCCCGTCGCTCGTTACTTTATTCGCTTTGCAGCGTGAAGAAATCATATTTAATATCATTTAGCTATATGTCACGCAAGAATCTTTTTGCGACAATGTGCTATTTGTCATTTGTCTGACGTAAAAATTTGATATTCTTTAAAAAAAAAAAAAACACAGTTTATCGAAACTTTGAGACATATCAATATTATCACTTTGTAATAATTAATGCACGTTTTCATATTTTTCGTATTTAAATAGTCGATAAATAGCAGCGAATACACCTTTTTCGACCTGCTAGTTTCGATATGTTTGCGCACCTGTTGCTTCGTAATGCTCATCTTACTAATATTCTGATACGTTTTTTTTTTAAATTTAAAATCAATTCCATAAACAATTCAGCAAAAATCAAATGCCATACTTCAAAGAAAATTATTGATTAAATTGGCATTTACTTGATATAACCCAATGGAGTTGATATGGATAACACTTAATATACTATAGAAAAATAATTTACTCCTGAGCAAAACCCAAACAGAATTTGAGGATATTGAAAAAACTACTGTTAAATCCCTTAAGTTTCTCATAGCGTATGCGGCAGTTCCCGTATATCATTTTTTTTACAAAACGCAAAGCTTTCAAGGTCAAATTCGAATTTTCAAAAACTTATATATAATTACGTATTCAAAGTCAAGGACAAATATAAGGTCATGTAATATATCTTAAAATAGGTACAGTTTTTGCTTTTTGACTTCGGTCAGAAATCAGAAAATAACCTAACCCCATATTTGGTATTGGTGGCTTAGTCCCACTATAAAGTGGTATTCCTGTAGCGTAATCTTAATCCCTACGCGGTAAACTGTTGGACTGTTTGTTTTTGATTTATTCAAATTAAATGATGCCAAAAGATATTTTCATTCAAGAATAGAATGATGTGTCAACAAATTTAACTGCTTCGATAGTCATATGTGCTGATATTAAATATATATGGTTATTCACCATGCACTCTGCCGATATCATATTACAAACATTTATAATGTACTATCGACAGTGGAATGATTAATCATATGGATTTTAATAATTAATAAATTGGTGCAGTCTTATCAGCTTAAAAGTCAATGTGATAAGATTTTATAAAAACTTCATTTCTCAATCAAGAGATGACAGTGTTTTTATTTTTTCATCAAGCACACCCGATCTTCTATTTACACGGTTTCTTAATAACACTGTTCGGAGAAAAGTATCGACAATCTTTAACATTTTTTTTTCACTCTAACACGGCGTAAAAAAAACCTATAAGAATATAAATAGTTTTGTATGTACATATTCATACAAAATTCGCGTTACTCTATCGCAAATACACATTAAAAAAAACTATACAAATATTTTAAACACGCCTATGAAATGCATTTAACATATACTTTTAATGTAAATCTTGTTCAAATAATGAAAATATTTTTATGTGTGAATAATAAATTAATTCTTTGAAAAGTTTCTCCCGTGCAGAAAGAGGATCGTCTGTAAAATGAATTTCAATTTCTGAAATTGTTCTATAAATTTAACCCTTATCACTCGAATGCCGCCATAGAGGCGACATTGTAAGTTTATCGTATTGCTCGGATGCCGCCGCAATGGCGGCATGTTTATAAAGTCATTTTTTTTTATACTTTTAGCATTTTTTATACGTCGATTTCAACTAGATCACAATAACAAATCAGTAAGGAGTCATTTTCTGTTAAAAAAAACATAGCCAAAGATAGTCGGCTTGCGTAATATAAATAAGTATTGTCATCGAAATGCATGGTGGATCCCGAGTGCGTACTTAAACTGTTCCTACAGAAGACCGTCTTACAGATAAATTACATATATAACATTCAGGGACTAAGAATTCATTATATATCTATTTTACAGAAAAAATTAAAATATATTTTTTTTATTTTATTTTATACATATATTTTTTTATTAATTTGATTCATGTAGCGAATACGATTTTCGCAAAAAACGCGTCGAGTTGCTGGTAGGCACAAACGAAAAAGTGCTCGAGTGCAAAAGGTTAAAGAATGTCTTTGAAAGCAATAATATACAATACTTTTTGTCCTGTTTCAACCGATTTCTGTATAACTGGCCTCAAAAACTTCTGTATATCATTCCGCGAATATTATTTATTTATTAATAATTTTCTGAGACATTTATTATGCCGCGTTTTTCAGTTTAATAATCCAGCCATATGGTTTTGGCACATTCATTCACATGGCGTAACATGAATTCGAATCAGAATACGTTGCATGGTCCTACTGATTTTCAGTGTCCCGAGCTTCAAAGATACATTCTGTTATTCTATTTATTCCTTGAATCCTTTTTTTTCAATTCACCACTTGGAGAAACGAATGTATTACATGGACCAGTTGAAACATTTGACATGAAACACTGAGTCAGATCTGTTGAAACGTTTCTTCGTACATGTTTGGAAAGCCACTTAAAAACAACCGTTATTAATCGAATAGATAAGTATGATCTTATAGTAAGCTCTCGTTTTTTCCATCTTAGTGCGTTTTTATGAAGTTTCACTTCCATTACTTCTAGGAATGCAGTAGACAACATCGCGCTCACCTGATAATCAAATTATGTGTGTTCATACATACAATACTGTTACACCGAGTTCACATAAAATTATAAACACGTCAATGGCAGCATAATTTACTACCTGAATAATGTTTCAAATTCAATATTGTATATAGTCAATTCTTTTGTCTTCCGTTGCCCATAAATATACCATAATTCTCATACATATAATATAATCTAAGACACCTCGTAAACATATTGTTAATAATTGTATCGCTGTAATTATTGTCATACTAGAACGGTTCTTGTGGCATTCATCCTCCATATATGCTCATGATTTCGCTGTAAAAGTCTTCACACTTTTAAAAAATCATGGAGAATAATCTAGTCATACCGTCTCTCTGCAAATTTCCTCCTCTGAAGTCCACGCAATATCTGGTATAACTTGTTCTCATCACTAATGCGTTTGTTACCTACATCTTTAATACTAGTTCCGTTAAGCGTAGCTAATGCTATGAAATTGCAAGTGGTTTCATAACTTTTAATTCGATTGTCGTATAATAAACTGACACTTTCTATGGAATTTACTAGTGTCAATTTATGTATATTAGCTAAATACGGTAACTTTATAACTGGTATTAGCAAAGCCAAAGATCAAATTGTTTCTTGATGACGTTTTTTAAATATACATTATTAATGATGTACTATTATTTTTGATTGCTGACTATTTTTATGAAGATATATTTTCCCTCATCGCATTTGTTCAAGAACACGCTGGTTCTATATATGTTTTTAACTATTTTCTCTAACAGCAATATTCGGTTTATAATAGTTACATTATCATGGATTGAAACAATGCTGGAATCATATTTTTATAATATTGATCTGGAAACACCGTTTGTAATTATTTGCACATTTTACTAATGACTGCAGTTGTAAATAACCATTGTAAATGTTTTTAATTGTAAGCATTACATGACAAATAAACTAGGACAGATTTCGTTAATAAGTATCCGAAATACATCATATTTTTTATTAAACAAAACAATTTCGAAATAAATGTACGACGAATTCCAATCCGGTGCAATCTATGACAAAATTTGTTGCACAATAGTATACTGACAACATCAAAAAACACAATTTTAGACATCATTTGCTATAAATATGAAGCGTTTTATATTTTTGGCTTGTGTAAATTTTCGACATTATTTTTCCTCCTGTCGGTTGAGTGTATTCTTTTTTCTAATTACTTTTAAACTCAATTGCAATTGCCATTGACTCTGCGGGCAACGCGTTCTTTGACCCGTAAATAAATTAATTCATTCTTAAATTCTGTAAGATTTAACTACATAATCATTCAACACGACCAGGGAATATTAATAACTAATAAAATAATATCTTGGACAGCTACAAATTCATATTTATCTCATAACGAAAATGTCACGTAAGACGTTTATTATTGTATAATATCGTCGTTCCAAAAGCAAAATGTCACTAAAAAAAAAACAAATTTTTAAAATAAAAGTTTTTAAGTCACACTCATAAAAATTACACAGTTTGTAATTTCTTGCTTTCTTATATTTAGATGTATTTCTTAAAAATTGATCATACTTAAATTAGTATTTAGTTTCCGTACTCCTAAAACTTTAAAAACTTGGGCTACGCTATTATCATATAATATTCAATAAAAATGTCGATGTTAAATCTACATCCAATAAGAATTTATGATTTAAATTGATGTCAATTTCCCTAGTCACAATATACATAGTGGTAAAAGAATGAATGCCGAGTTATTAAACATCATTATTTGCTGAGAGTAAACGAACGAATACTGTCTGAAGAACGATAGACCGAGCTCATATTGTAAGATATACTAATTGTTTAATTTAATGACTAAAACATTCAATTATAACGAATTTGAAGAAATGGACGGCACGGCGTTCGCAAATGTCTGTCTGGGATTTTAGCGAGGAACACGTTTAAAATTTTCCCACTCGCGCGATTCTCAGATTATTTGTTCTCTACCTGTTGTACCGGTGAGCCAACAATTCGACATAGGCTGCTATATATTTTTTGCAAACGAAATACCTACTTCAAACTGTCGGCGTCAAGGACAATTCTCAGACTGAGTCAGGCATTCTCAAACTCCTTTTATATTACGGTGAAAAAAATAGCAATGTATTTTAGTTCTACAAAATTATTTAAACAAAATAGTTCATAGCTATTTCGGCTCACGCTATCGTCAGAACTATGCTTAAGCTAACATTTGCTTATCTATATAAAGCTACGTAGAAAAAGTACTCAATACATCTTCTCTCCTATTTTAACGGCCTAGCTTGTTGCTTTCTCGCAATAAAACTAAATTTTTCAAAAATTGTAAATGAAACTAAAACGGCGGCTATGACAATAAGTTTACATGTGGCACGGAAGTGGTCTATTACGGAAGCAAATCAGACCCCGGGAAGAGGTTGAATTAATGGGGAAGACAATATATTAGTTTGTTCGTTAAGAATTCTTTGTGATAGTTGATGTCCATCGATTTCCTTTTATATTAATAATTCACGAATCAAAACATGGGAACTCCACAAAATTTCCAAGTTGCTCTTGAATTAAAGTTTTGAGCGATTGCGCCTTTTTGAAATATTTGTTCCAAACGCTTATAATTTGTAATATAATGAAAACATTGATTTAAAATATACTTATATTCAAATTCGATAAATCACTAAGCTTTTTTTATAAAATGAAAATATCCTGGCTCCACCACTAGACTGAGGAATATAAGACTTACAATGAATTTTGTTGTATTGACTGATTTGGCAAAACTAATTAACCTTATACATAGCTGGCACGAAACAATTCAATGTACGTACGTGATTTAATATACGCAATGGTCACCCAGCCGCTATGTAATTGAACGATTCATCTACTTTTTTATGACTATGATAATTGCCGATAATTTGGAATTCACGCGTGGGTTCCACTGTTGCAATACTTAGACAAACTCTTCACTACATGACGTAATCGCGAATAAATCGAGATTATACATACACATTCATACTACATGCGGCGTTGCATATTAAATTTTCAGTCCCTTGGGCTTTTACGAGCACACTCACAATTAAAAAAACCTCTAAGAAATGGTTTTCAATTTTTGTATGTGAAACTGCCTTTACAAAACATTACAATTTCTGCTTCATTTATGTTTAAATGTGCCCACGTTATCATTATAGGAAGGTTTTTGTTGAAAGATTAGCTTTGAATATGATGGTTACTAGTCTAGTCATCGGGATCATTGTAATATATGTTATACTTTAACGACTACCTTTATAAAACATAAATAAAAACGATATGTTCATAAGTCTCCGGTTTAGCCACGAGCTGCGAGCTAATAGATATCAACGTGTCTTCCGTAGACGTTAATATCTTGGAGTTAGATAGCCCAACCCAGTCATGGATGGTTGAATTATGCTAAACGTTAAACTAGAATTATATGTTCGTTTACCTTTGCCAAATCTACTAAAATAATAATAAATGTAATGTTACCCGCCGTGCCGCTATTTTTTTTTATCAAATCATTCTCAAGATTTGATCGGTGGAAGTTTTATTTTCTCATTGTTTTTTGAGTAACGATTTTCAATCAACATAAATTGCTGAAGCTTGCGGAAAATTGCTATTGAAAACAATGCAATAACTCAAAATCCTCAGTTCCGCCAACAGTCTATTATGTATGTATTTGAAAACTTTTTTCTTGGATGAAAACAGTTTTTATGAGCCATCATTATTCCTATTTCAACATTCATGTTATCGATAACTGTACAAGTTTACGTCACTTCTAAAATAAACTATTGATGAATAAGGACTTCCGGAGGAACAGAGCAAAAGTACTGCCAACGTTTTAAACGCACATTTGGCTGCGCAGATTCACAAAATATGCCAGATATTTTCCGTTACGGCACGATTATCACAGCATTATTCTAACAATGGTCATGAAACAATTTATAATTATTTAATTAATTTAATTAAATACCGTAAACGAATGAGATCATTTTTCTCATAAAAGTTCACCAACGTTAATGGAGTCAAGATTTTTATTTTTTGAGCATATTATTGACGTCAGCATTTCCAAGATTCACACATTTATTAGTTCCATCGCTGAGTCAAAAAAGTGTATGATATTCATTATTTTAAAATTTTCATAAATTTAAAAATAAAATGCCAAAACCTCTGCATAATTATACTATTGGCCTATTTAAAATTGGTCACTGTTTTTTCAACAATTTTTAAAAAAGATTGAAATGCGGTCAATAAAACCAAAATCTTTATCATATCTTCAAAACACAAATGAGTACGATTTTGTAATTCAATCATCGAATAACTGATGACTAATTGATAACGATAAAAAAAATTGAAGTGCCTCTTAGAACACATTTCATACATAAATACCTTCTTTGGATACATATACAGTATTTTAATCGATTACTTGTTAAAGGCAACGCCTTGAATACCATATTACTCATTTTGGGCGCGGCATTCCTTTTTACTATAATAATTTTTGGATGAAATATTTCCGGAGATACAATAGTAAATTACCATTGACTTGACATTCGCTGAAAATTAATATTTCCATTTCTCAATTCATCGACCTAGGTATCATTTACGATTTGTTGTTGTTAACTAAATATTATTATCAAATATTAAATTAATTAATTGCTGTTATAGTTTATCGACACATATGAGTCAAAAATTTGTCAAATCAGATAGTTTAAATATTTTTTTTTTTTTGAGTATTCGTTCGGATTGAATGTGCTTTTGATGAATCGTGACATTGCAATTGCTTTTTTATTTTATGTCACAATTATTCAGAAAAACATCGTGATAGTAAACAACTGTTTCTTTTGAAATTTATTATTTTTTTTAGCTCTTCGGTGTATGTACAGTGTTTTTACTTCAAGTTTTTGGTAGTGAGAAGTATTTGTCATTTGGGAGGGGTTTATAGTTATGGCTTATCGGTCAAAGTACCGAAGCTACCCATTTTAGTTTACGTTAGTAGGTATTGCATCTGATAAAATAACATTACACTCTACACTGCTATACGTGGCAAGGTGGTGACCCTCTCGGAATGTGCTTCTCGGTGCGAGAAGCGGTTCTGTTAAACATAGGTGCATACATGGCCAACCTCAAACCGCCACTAAAAAACAACCAAAACTTTAGCACGAAAAAATATCTCTTCTTTCATTCATGTACGTGTGTACATTTTTTAAGAGGACCCTTGCTTTGGATGCAGCCTTTATTACAATGGCACATTGGAAACTATATGACGCTTTATACTATTGATTATATTGCTGGATGCTTAAAAGTGCTGTGAAAATACCCACTGCTGTTCTCGGGAAATCAATGAAATATCTTTCCCGTTGTCAAAAAAAAAAACATTGAAATTAAAAATCATATGTGATGTTCAGACGTGCACAAATAACCTTTTAAATTAATACTGCAAGCTTTCTATATGTAAATGCATTGGCGCAGTGTCATTATATTTGAAAAATATATGAATTAACAACGATAGGTATTGCGGTATATTCTTCATAAGTATTCAATATATCTCATCATGAAAAATCAGCAGACAAAATACACGAAAGAATCATATATTTTACAGCTTTGCGGAATGGATATTGAATTTTCACTTACAGTCTAGTTCTAGTTTAAAAAGTAAACAAATATACTTTAAAACAATATATCTTCCATGTTTTTGCTAGAGGTACGAATTTCCAAAAAAGCATATTCATTTGCTTTCAAATATAACCCTGAATCGCTTTCTTTGTTTTTTACGAATTCTTGTCAACCTAACTCACAGGTATATTTGAATTCTAACGACCAAATGCCATGAACTCGTACTGAAAATACCTCACCATCATCAACATAAAATTTCAAGGTCTGTGAACCTTTGGGTTTTTATACTATTTATGAATGATTTCTGTTTATTTCATTTCGCATTCAGAATAATGGTACCGATTCATTATTGCTTTATTACGCGAATATCATCGTCTTCTGTTTACAGTGTCGTTGGTTGTCCGTCTATATTGTAAGCAAACAGCGGTGGGTGTATCGATGAGGTGATGATAATTCAAGGGCAAAGTCTCTCAGACGTTGAAGATATCAGTTACATGTCTGAAGTTTTATTTATTGATAGCCGACACATTGACTTACTTATCGCCGACTCGAATTTATAAAGGAAAGTACATATTTTGAAAATATTAATCGATGTTTTGAATTATTAAATTAAAATATTAAAAAAAGAGGTAACAAAATTTCTTATATGGTTCTGGTTGGAAATTGATCGCCATGAAAATTCAAATAAAAAAAAGTATATATCCCAACCTGAAAAAGGTTGCTCACCCTTGATATAAATTATCTTGTTTTTTTCCCCTGAGCGTAAAATGACGATTGCTTTTTAAGGGCTGTTTTAAAACAGATTATAGATGACTTGCTGCTAACCATCAAATATATTGAACGGAGTTGATTTGAAGCTTTTATAATTGATTGCACAAATTGATTTTTTTCACAAAAAGTTTATATTTATTATAAGATGTTTTTAATTGGATCACTCCCACCAATCAACGTGTCATCGTGTTCAATAGGCTAATATTTGATAAATGGTGATGCGCTTTTTTTCTCGTATACCAAATAATAGCCACGCCAATTAATTTTAATATATTGTTCACGGTGCTGGGCTTGAAGCGAGTTCACGGCGTGTTATTAACTTCCAAATAATCGCATGCATCGCTACAGCAATCGTACTAACGCGATTATTTCCCAATTCCAATATATACAAGACATTTTTTTTACGCGATACATTGGTTCCAGAAAACGGCGCGTAAAAAGATCACAACTTTCATATAATTTGATAAATTGGTTCCAAAAATTAAAATATCGCGTGAAAAAGTACCAGAAACGTATGAATAACCAAAATTTGCCCTTTAACCCTTTGCACTCCAATGCCGCCATGGAGACGGCATTGTAAGTTTATCGTATTACTCGGATACCGCCGCAGTGGCGGCATGTTTATAAAGTCATTTTTTGTATACTTTTAACATTTTTTATTGGTCGATTTCAACTAGATCACAATAATAGATCATTGGGGAGTCATTTTCTAATAAAAATATCATAGCCAAAGATAGTCGGCTCTCGTAATATCAATAAGTGTTGTCATCGAAATGCATGGTGGATTCCGAGTGCGTACTTCAACTGTGCCTACAGAAGACCGTCTTGCAGATAAATTACATATATTACGTTCAGGGCCTAAGAAGGATTGTGCAGTATGTTCAAATAGAAAAATTTCTGGCGGGAGATTGGAAACACAGCTGTTTTGCGAGACCTGCGTAAATAAGCCAGGATTACATGTTGGAGGTTGCTTTGTGAAATACCATAAAATGAAGAATTACAAATAAAATAAAAATATGTAAATTATATTCACTATATGTCTATTTTACAGAATAAATTTAAAAAAATATTTCTTTTAAATTTTATACATATTTTTTTATTAGTTTGATTCATATAGCGAATGCGATTTTCGCAAAAAAAAACGTGTCGAGTTGCTGGTATGGCTGCACATACGAAAAAGTGCTCGAGTGCAAAGGTTAAAACTCGTGCAAAAAAAAATATTTTCATGTCTCTATTGCTTATAAAAATATAATGAGACTATAAAATTATTTTTTTTTTCACTTCTATGAATTATTCGCTGCTGTCACTCTCGGTTGCGAAATGTAATCATTTGCGATTTTTTGACTTGTAGCTAAAAAAATGGAAAAGTTTAAAAATGAAGTTTAAAAAATGCACATTTTTTTTTTATTTAAAAAAAGAATCATATATAAATTTCTTCTTTTAAACAAATTTGGGGAAAAATCGCGTAAAAACGAGTGAAGCGCGTAAAAAAATGTAACGGTGCCGTCCAAAAAAATCGCGTATAATCGAATTCGCCTAAAAAAGGGACTGGGTGTATAAACGATACTCTAAGACTCGCTGATCAATGATTATTTATTTGATACTGAGCCCATCTCGAAACTACAGTATTCCAATATAGATAATTAGAAATCGTTTAACTTTTACTCACTATTTATGTCATTCGGATCGGTTCATCGAACACGCGAAATTTCAACTTTACCGAATAATTTTTAGGTATGTATTACGTATGTATGATATAACATGAAGGAAAAAAATAAACTGTTGCAATATACGAAGACGATTGTCATCAATTTAACCGTGTTTGTACAAGTTTTCGCAACATAATAGAATAAACTAGAAAGTATTCTTTGATGATGAGTTGAAAAAGAACGGTCTTTACTTCTCCAGCTTGACTAATTATGCTTTCTTTTTGTTAACATTCATAATGTTGTCTAATTACTGAAACAATATTAGGCATATTAACAATAATTACTTTAAGCCTATGCTAATTACAACGCCATTTGTTTGACGGCCATCGCAATTAAAAGCTAGCATCATAAAACGGTTCCGTTTTCGGTCTTGTTCATTTTGGGGGTAACTTAGATTTCCGTTTGACCGACGTCATCTACGACTATAAAATTATCTTAGTTGATCGTTTTTTGCATAAAACTATTATTTTAAGTGCTATTTTCGGGCGGATCTTCATATATGAGCAGCCAACCATGTGCGAGTTTGCGTATATTTTGCGAGTTTGTTTAATTGCATTTTTTTTATGTCTCCCGGTAATGTCAGCTGCCAGATTTATTTTCTTCTGGCTTAATTTTAATCGTGCTATAATTGGTTTACGGTATATCAACTTCAAATTTCGCTGTGACTTGGCAATAAAATAATGGATATTCAGAGGCCGATGGCTTATTTTTCATATTCTTTTCAACAACTGCTGCTCAATTTAATTTAATGATGTACATATTTTTTGGTACCTCGTACCAGAAATTATATATTATGAACACTTGTATTACTAAAAAAAATTATTAACGTTTCCCATTTATGCAGTCGCAATAATTTATAGAATCAGAAAATATCAACCGCTTCTCTCTTCTTTGTGACGTGACGTAAATGGTTTGTCTCACCAGTCAAATGTTCTTAGGTGTCAAGAGGATAATAAATATAGAATCGTAAAGTTTAATGACCTTTCTGGGGTCAAACTTATTACACAAATCAAAAGTAATATTAATTACACTAAATACTACTTAATCATCACATTATATAAATCTTTATTGGCATAATCAAAATTTCATAACTTTATTGTAAAAGAATACGTGATTTATTCCCACCAAATCATTTACAATATTAATAACAATCAAGAGTTTTTTTAATTTTTTTAATCTTTTTTCAATCGAAACATTTGAAAAACCTTGTCGCTTTTCTAAAAGACTGAAATTTTTAAACTATTTCAACATTGTCCTTTCATCCACTCTCTATATATTCTGAATTTTGTTTTAAATATCTGAAGTCTTATTGTGTTTTTTCGTGGGTGCTATGGAGAAATCCTTCCTTGTTCAGACAGGTTTCTTTGAAGGCTGTTCTCGGAGACAATGCTGCCCTACATACGAGTTGTTGCATCTCGTTTTCTCTCCCTTCGTACTCCTCGTGTTAACAATCAAGACGCCTTATTACAAGCTACAAGAAGTAAAATAATTAAACCAACATATGAATTTAAAAAATCGACACTATCTATTCAATTATTAAATGGAGTTTTGTACGATTGCATTGTCCGGTCACATTTATGTGAGTAGTTTTGAATTTCGAATAACCAACAAACGAAATATTTTCAAAACAGTAGACCTTCCATGATGCTTCGATTTGAAATTAGAAACACAAATGCGCGTGCAGGCTGTAAAGCAATATATGTGTAAAGTACATATTTATAAAAGTCTCACTCTGACTTTGAGAGCCCTACAAATTCGCAGACATTTACGCCATGACATCATCGCGATGTCCGGCCATATTCCGAGAAGCTTGTTCAATTCTAATGTTTTATATTTTTGAAATTAGAATTTGTGCCATTTACCTTCGTGGACTGTCGATTTGGGCTATATGACAGGGACATAGAATGAGATTATCACAAAAATTTATTGATACATATTTTGTGATAAGAATAATAGATAATTTAATCATATTCATATACCATTTATACATACGATATTTTGCTACAAATTCGATTCGACTTAATTATTATTTACGTTACTTCTCAAGAATCCAAAAGTAATAAATTCTTATCAATATTTTTATCATCGCATTCACAGCATTTGATGCATGCTCAGGTTATAAGTTTATTAAATAAAAATTTTAATTGGCAAGCTATGACAAATACAAAATACATTTTTTGAGAAATGATGCAATCAATAAAGCAATCATCGCAAATCTATGAAAAAACTCAATATATTGTGTTTCTTTGGTAATATTAATTAATAGTATGGCTCTCAAATTGATTTTAATAGTTTATTGACAGCATCAGAAATCAAATGGCCTTTCTACCTACACCCTGCTTTTCTTCATACATAATGTAGAATTTTGGCAGCATTTGTGGTGAGCTATAAAGCGTATAATGCGGCTATTGTACCCCTTACTGACTCTCTGTTCTTATTTCAGAATTCCAATAATTACTTGTATCTGTAAAATATTATATCGGTATACATATATATTCCACAAAGTTTCTCCAAATCTGTTATTTATAATACTTATGCTTCTAAAATATATATGTATAAACAATATAATGCGATGTAACCAGCTGTTATCATTTAATTATTACCTTTTTGTGAAATTTCTATTTTATCTGTATATAGATACATTATCTTTACAGATTATATTATATCAAGTGGATTAAATAGATAAAAACTATATAGATAGAAGTATGCAATAGATAATAATTTTATGAGACAAAATCCAGCATTCTTTTTCTCAATACATTTACTTAATCTATGTAAACTAGAAATGATCCGCAGTTGTGATTTGCTATTCAATTGATCTGATCGATTCTTTTTCGTTCAATATAAATTCTACAATAATGGCTAAGTACAGGGCAAATGTAGGAATTTTTTTATTTTTGAATTAAATATTTAAGCTTTATAATATTTTGTGGTTTGGTGTATTTGTGGTTTTTTGTTATGCAATCAGTTTTCAAAGAAGTGTGTGATTTAACAGAATGAATAATATTTAGTCTAGCCAAATTTGGAATTGCTTTTGTAGCGATGTGATAAAATCTCTACCTAAAATTTTACATTAATGTTGTGGATCTTGTAATTTTAATGTATTTATGTATATGTATTGTATATGTATCATAATCCAGCTCATAATATACAGCTGAAGAAATATTCGTTTAAATGATTCAGCGAGTTGTTCTAGTAAAAAAATCTTGCATTTGTCTTGCCATTAGTAAAATTCAGTACATGGCATGATTTTTTAACTGGAACTAAATTCAAATCAGTCTTGTGTTTATATGAAATTCTGCTATGGCTTGTTCACGAAATCACCTTCATTTTTTTTGACTTATATGACAATGTGAACAATACACCTATGACAACTGATTTTTATCCAATGATAAGAATGCAAGACTTAAATTAGGTGTTTACATGAAATGTGCATTTATTATATGTACATATACCTTAATTTTATAAATTCTCTATATACCCAAAACTGCATACATTTTTTCTCAGTAAACACTTAGATACAATAGTTTTGTGAAACTAGCCTAAATTGTTTTTGTTGAAACCGTACGAGATGCTTCTTGCATTTTATCAGTGAAAAAAAAATTTTGTTTATTTATAAGTAAGGTTTGCTAAAATCTTTGCTTTATAGAGTCATTCAATAAAAAATAGAATAACTAATACTTTTTTGAATAAATCACTCATATAAGTCTTATCTCAAGAAAGTTAATAAATGTGACATTTTTTTTAACTTTTAGATCAACAGCAAATACAGCGAAGAGTTGGCACAGGAATGTCTTGAATGGATTAAAGCTATCACTGGAGAACCCGAAAACGTCTCCGGAGATGCTGATAATTTCTATGAAGTTCTCAAGGATGGAACCCTCCTTTGCCGGTTAGTAAATAAACTTTTGATATAAATATATTTAAGATTCCATTTTGGATAAGTTCACGATTTTGACCTTTCTCAATTTTCAAAAAGATTTTCATAAACAACCAAACAAGTAGCATATCAATTTAATTTTTACTATACAAAAGAAACGGTAACATTTAATACATATTCAAAATAATAAATGTATAATTCAACCTAACAATAATTCAATTTTTTGAGTTGGCAGTAAATGAGAATACATTTTATGGTGAATTAATTCTTTTTGTCTATATGTAAAAAAGGGCTGCTCGTGCAATTGAAATATTGCAATAGGAATGAGAAGAGATAAAGAGAATGAAATGATGTTATCTTGTTGATAGTCTTACAGTTAAAAAATATCACTAAAGTTTCACTGATGTATAGGTCCTGATCAAAAAATATATTGTGGAAATAAGTACTAAAAAATGTGTTTTTATTATTTAAAATATAGTACCAAGTAGTACTTGTTTGCTCATTTTCCATATGACAATGAGTTTCAACAAACAAATCATTTATGTCCAACTTGTTTATCCATCAGTCATCATAGTCATATTAAATTTACAATTATTTTGTTTGCAAAAACTGGCATTTCTACCGCTGTTAATAATTTTGCATTTGTGTATCTTATCTTGTCTTTCCTCCAGTATTTATTTTAGAAATACCACAGGTATCCAAGTAGATATCTTTCAAAGTATTCATTATTATTATTATTATTATGTAAATTTTCACATTAATTATTACAATTTAATTGTATTATATTGGAAAGCATTAATGATTATTAATTTTGACTACATGTTTTTTTTTTAGATTGGTCAACACCATCCAAGCTGGATCAGTTAAAAAGATTAACGATTCAAAAATGGCTTTTAAATGTATGGAAAACATTAACGCCTTCTTAGACAATGCCAAAAAGCTAGGAGTTCCCCCTCAAGAAACATTCCAGACTGTGGACTTATGGGAGCGTCAAAATCTGAACTCAGTTGTTATTTGCCTGCAGTCTCTCGGCAGAAAGGTAAGTCTTATTGTGATTCTAATATTATACCTCATTTATAGGACAACTAAGCAGCCGATATTGACAGAGTAAGCGTCATCATGCATGTAACAGTTTTAGTGAAACTGTTAATTTATATGTGTCTTCATTCAATTCAACATTGAAGATGAAAAATCTTCATAAAATGGCAGAACCTTCAATGAAATATGTTGATGGAAGGTGGCTAGACAAATCAGAACCGGAGTAAAATAAAACAATATTTTTTTTGTATCCATAAATTTCCACAATGTTTTTTTTTACTATCAATGTAAATATGAAAGATTAGCTAAACTGGAAAAGACAAATGAAAACAAACTTTAATTTCCATGCTCCCCTTGTACCATTCTGAAGACATATACTTACGAGTTCACTGTTTATTTCATTACACATTATTAAGTTAACATTCTCCTTAAAATGGAATTTTGAAGCACATACAAATTGATATTAAGTATCGATTTAGTTCACATCTATAGTGAATTTTTCACTAATAATGTAATATCGTCAACACCTATTGATTGAATTGGCATTCACTTGGTAGAACTCCATTATAACACGGTGAAAAAATAGTAATTTATTTTAATTCTTCATAATTTTGTAGAATTAAAATACATTACTATTTTTTCACCGTGTTATCGTCAACACCTCAAAACATACAATATTTATAACTCTGCAGACCATTTTTCTCAGTCTTGCTCACCAAGCCTAAACATGAGTTAAAAATAAGTTATTTACATATTCAACACTGTTTAAAGAGACGTAGAAAAATTATTGATAATTCTTAATATACCGATGCTATTTTTGTAGGCATTTTATTGGAATATATTAAAATCCGTTTTATTACTGTTTTGTGTGTATGTATAATGAATATTTCATATTTTACAGGCTGGAAACTTTGGGAAACCATCCATTGGACCTAAAGAGGCTGATAAGAATATCCGTAATTTCACCGATGAGCAAATGCGTGCCGGAGAGGGTGTCATCTCCCTTCAGTATGGATCCAACAAGGGAGCCACTCAAAGCGGGATCAATTTCGGCAACACCAGACATATGTAAACTGTTGCCTCAGTGCGTTAACTGTCATCGATCATTATTAATTTTAAAATCTTGAGAGCTTTTCCGTGTATTATATATTTAATGATAATTTATCAAAACAATAGTCAGTCATTTTATAATTTATTATAATTTTTTGAGATTCGAGTCAGGGTGAGAGTGCTGCACAGCAGATGTCAATTCAACCATTCATTTTTGTTTACATATTTATCGTTTTAATTTATTTTTTTGTTATTTTGGAACAAAATATTTTTGTAAAACAGCTCTGTGCCAATTGCATTGAGAAATGCATTCCATGTCAATGTTAACTTAGATTTTAAGCTTAAATTTACAATATTTTGTATAGTTTTATTTCGCTGAAATTATTTACATTTTTTAGGAATAATGGATTTGAACAAAAAATAAACCCTATAGTTTGGTGCTAAATTTGCTGTGAAATGTTTTTTCTCAGGAGACCAATTCATAGTTATTTCCAAAATAATGTAGGCATTTAAGATTGTTGTGAAAATTTGTTACCTAGTTATTTCTATTGAAAGTTAATGAATATGTGTACGATTCCATTGATGCAGTGTAATAAATGAACCTACCATATTTCCACAAGCCTCCATTACATTCCTCTTCTGCATTCATTCTTACAAATAAAGTATTTAATAATTACTTAAACAATGTTTTATTTCTTTATAATATAATGTATACCTTACTCAGTGTTAGATGAATTGCTTCAAAATAGCATGGATATCTTTTAAGAAACCCATATGTAACTAAATGCAGCTAATTAACATAAACCATATTATCACTATGAAAGTGAGAAATGGAAACTTCAGTACAATGGAACCCAAATTCCTTGTGTTTTAAGGTCTCAAAGCTATTTATTAAGATCTCTGGTTGCCTATATCCGATAATTCAACTTTTTTTTTATTACTTTAGTGAGTCAGATCTAAATGTAAAAATTTAAGGTGTTTTTAATATGCAAATATTAATCATGACCTCTAAAAACTGCATCCCAGGATTGGATGAATGTAATATTATATTACATAAAATCAAAATACATAAGATTTTTTCTGCTTGACCTAATAATGAAAAATATTTATATTTTAATTCATTATTACCTTCTGTTGTACCCTTGGGCACACCAATTCAAAGTGCAATTTGGTTTTCTTTCCACAATTATTATTGTAGTAATTAATTATTTCAAAATGATATGATAGTAGTGAAGTACGAATACAGGTGGTGTGACTATATGCACGTTCATGTGTTGCTCATTATTCGGCCAACATGGCATATGCCCTGCCCAATATTTATGTTAATATACACACAAAAACTTTACTTTTCACATTTTTCATTTTATTACACAAAATTTATTTTCTATTTTTTTTGGGTTTGCCTTGAAAAATGAAAACCTTGAAAAATTACCAATTGTTCGGTCTGTATTAAATGTTTCACAAAGCATCAAATTTCGATAACCGGCGGGTAGTTGTTGCAACAGCAGATAGGCATCAATATTTATTCAATATCCCAATATGATGGAGATCATCCTGCACATCCTGTTTTTCATAAGAATTGGTATGTGGATGAGGAGTCCATAATAAAATATTTTATCAGTGATGGAATTCAATCCTACGACAGTTTATAAATTACAACAAAGGAATTGGTGGGACTGACCAAATAGATCAGTACATCAAGCTTTACCGGGTATTTATAAGAGAAAAAAAAAATGGTAGTGAATAATTTTTACCTACTCACAAGATATCCACTTTTCATGCTTGGGGACTGCATGTTTTATGAAACAAGATTGGACAGGTAACCTAAATGGATCAGTTATTTTTCAGTCAGACAAATGCACAAGGGTACACATGCAGCCAATAAAATCACCAGAAATACTATAATAAACAACAACCACAAACCCCAATCACATTGAAAAACCACTGCATTGTGTTATTTATCGTGACAAGGTTGCTGGCGTTGCAGACTGTATGAAAAATGTGTTGATTGACTTTGTTTTGGTCAGTTTCACTACAATTTCACCCACTGTAAGCAGCTGTGTACAATTCTATTTCCAAAGTCATGAATTTTTTAGTATTTTTCTTTTCAATCTTGAAGCTTTGTTTAATGTGTCATGAATAAACAATAATAATAATTTTCACACATAGTTTTCTGTAAGGATATTAACCCTTTCTATTCCAGATGTTTTTCAAAAAAAATCCCCCAGTTCCAAGCCGTTTTCATTGAATTTGTATACAGTAAGTTATTGTTAAAAAAATTGATAAAACAATAAAAAAAAGAGTTTGTTGCACAAGACGTCTATTTACTAATCGCTTAACTACCAAAGCTAAAAAAAAACTAAAAGCCACCCACAGGCTGCACAATTAAAAATTTTTTTTTTTATCAAATTCAATAACATCCACCCACGAAGCTTGATTATCATTTAAAATATTCTGAACATCGTTTTCGCTGCTTGAAGTCTTTCGACAATTCTGGATTGGATACTTTTGGACGAGTCATTTACTTTAGAATAGACTTTACAAAATAATGGTTTCAATAGATTTCTCAAGGTAATGTTATGCATTTGAAAATAACTATGCAATTTCCTTATTGATTTAATTACTCAGACAAGAAGTGGAGAACATGCACCTTATAGGTACCGAAATGTGATCTTTTCACTAAATCATAATTTGTACTTCATCAGTCCAAAAAATAATATATGCATTTACAAATAGTGGTGGCTGGTGAATAAAATATTTGGAGGTGCTGCGGTTGATCACATATTTTTTTTAAAATTTGGATTAATTGTGAAAATGTTCCTAAACTCTTTTCACAACATGTTAAAATATAAACCATGAATCGGCAAGTATCAAGATTCATGCAATATAGGATATATGTAATAAGTGACAAGTAATAAGGATATTTCCAATATATATTAGAATTAGTAAATGAATATACAAAGTTGATGCGGAAATTAAAATAAACCAATTACCTCAACAGCTAATTCCATTATATGTAATAATTTTATTTATGCATCAGAATTAAATTGAGTAGATATTATTAGATCTATTCTGAAGATTTCTTTAAGATGATGTACAAAATAATTATAACCAAGAGACATGTATGTGAAACTAATGATTTATTGACAACAAACAAATATTTACTCACATACTAAAACTCTACTTCTGGAAAGGATAGTAGTCCAATCCAGAGTTGTATTTAAACTTAAATGTGTATGGGTTGCGCGGCTTTTTGCCTATTTCAATCATTTTCTGAACCTCTGATCTGTATACAGGAGGAAGGATTTCTTCACTCAAGGTACAATTATATTCCTCTTGGATGTCCTCTTTGTAACAACGAGCTCGAATAATGTCAACATCTCGGCTGTATTCTTCTTGAAGATCACTGATTGCGTGGGGCGGAGAATCAAATTTTATCAAGAAATAATTCGCCTCAGAATGTCGAATCCCGTGCTTGCTTGTACGGTACGGCATCGGCCTGTGTCCTAAATTTTCAATAGTCCTAATAAATCCATCTCTTTGGAATATAGCTTCAGCAGTTCTTTTGACCGTTGAGATCACCTCCGGCTGTAAATTTAATCAAAATAGCTATGAATTGCATAACCTAAAATCACATATCTTTTAGTTAATAACTAGGAATCAATTATTACCCGAGTCAAGGTTTTTATCATCAAATTCAATTCATACGTAGGCATTTTTGATTATTCAAAAACGACCCACGGTATAAGTATCAAATTATAGTTAATAGATTTTTATAATATCGTTCTTCAAACTTGCTTCAGATAATAGACAATACTCTGCAAGATTTTACAGTTCATGTTATGGTTGTAAATAGTCTCAAACTTAGAAACATTAATTCAGAAATGATTATTATTTGCTATTTGAGATTTTAATATTCTTATGCAGTATCAATTTGAATTATTTTTTTAAATGATTTTTATTTTACCAATTTTTTATCGTTCAATAATAACAGTAGTTAGTAATTACCATAAACATGCTATAATTTTAAAAGTACATTTGTGAACAGCTATAAAATTTTGCGCTAAATCAGAAAGTTTATGATTTTTTCGTGTTATCGAATAAAAATTTAACACTGTATAATGGAAAATCTAAAGAGCGACGACCCTAATTTTTATAATGAACTAAATCGGATTCTAAATAATAGTAATGTTTCTATTAAAGATATCATTGATCAAACGTTGATGATGCAGAGTGAGTGGAAAGACGATTTTTGTTTTCAAGTATTTATAGGATTGAATTCACTTTTCATCAAATACTTTACAATGATCAAGTCAAATATATATATGGTATTTCTTATCATAATTATTTTTGATAACATGGCGTGACAAATACTTTTTTCTAAAATATTTATTGACAACGAGTAAAGTGCTTACCGTATTTGAAAAGATTTTCATAGAGATTAAAACATAATAAATATGATAGGCTCTTATGATTTCACTGGTAGCAGTTTTCTATCTAAACTTTGAAGAATACGATAAATCATATATATATTGAAATATAAAAAATAAATACTGTTTTTTTTAGTGGAAGTTTCAACATTATCAGTGGAATTGGCTGCAATGCAGGAAACACTAATGTGGCACAATCTAATGCCTCTTCAAGAACATATAACAAAAATTGAAGAAAAAGAAGAAAAATGATGAAGAAATTTTGTTTCATCAAAGTACATATATTTTTGGCCTAGAGTGAAATGCTCATAATTCCAGATTACGAATTAGGAAACTATAAAAAAAGCTTAATAAAAATTTGTGTTACTGGCATTTTCAGCGATAATTGGAGTAAAAAATATCAGTGTTTTTTTCGTTTTCAACTAATAAAATACAATGTTTACTACCATTTTGACAATTTTATATAATTAAGCAACATCGGTTTGGCTTATCGCGAGCATTATTAACTGATACTCTACAAATTAAAACAAAACTATTTATACAAAATTTTAAGTTTATGATTTATTTTACCAGATTATGCAAAACAATCACTCAATAATTTACAGGTGAATACGAAACATATCTAAATGAATAATTTACAAAACCTAGGCCTTGTTTTAATTTGCATGGTTTCAGTTGGTGAATGCAATGGGCGAACCTGATTTTGATCTTAACAATATGAAATTGTGGAAACACTACTAAACATTGTTTTACTATTTCAATATAATACCTTTTCACCAAGAATTAACACTTAACCCTTTAAAAGTGATCTTAACACATTATTTGCGGGTGAGATTCGCACTACGCTGATAGGTAAGTGCGGGCATAAAATCACGTCAATCACAATGTCACGCGTAAAAAACACATTTTTACATAAAATGCCATAACTTTTAAAATACCCGACATATTTAGGTGTTTTTTTCAATATGGTACTCACCAAGTATATCACCACCAGTTTATAATTAAATATTCATGTTTCCGCAAAGAATACTTCTTTCAGACATAAAATTTTTTTAAACATTTCAAAATATATGATAAAATAATGGACCTTTACTAATCAACATTTAGGTATGTCATGCATTTATTTTTGATCGTCATAAAAGTTTGTTTTATGGGCAACTTGTCACAGCAATTTGTTGAAAAAACAATTAGTAATCTCAGGGATTTGTATAGAACAGTTAAATATATGGGCAGTGCATGTGAGGCATTCAATGTCAAGCTTGTTTGCACTATTTCATAATTTATGACCTACAGATGTTCTCGTAGTTGTTGAGTAGAGGTACAGGACTTTCCAGAACACAGCCCCCAGAATAATGTGTATTTTGTAATTTAAATTTCAATTATATGTTGATATTTCACATTTAAAAAATAAAATATTTTTCATATTGTATAATCATTAAAGCTATAACTTTACATATTTACTGTAATGAAAATACTAATTTAATTAAATATACTTTTATCAGAATATAGTGTAGATGGAACACATGAAATTAAAATTCACAGCATGAAGCAGAATTGACATGGAAGAGTTTTTGTATCCAAAAATGAAACAGAGTTTGTGGTCACCCTGTTTCATAAATATAGTTCATTTATGTAAACCTAGGTCATATTAAACCTCCTAAGCAAGATAAACTAAAATGCTTGTGAAAAAAAAACAGGTATTAATACCTTTCCCGACGTTTACCACCAGACGATGTAAAACGTATTAATACCCTTCCCGCAGTTAACCGGCAGTCAGCATAACGGGTATTTCTACGTTTCCCGCATTGAATGTGTTAAGTGTTATCTAAATATAATTTTCGAGTCTTTAGGGATTTTGTACTCTAAACTGTTTTTATCTTTTGTTATTTATCTTTGTAATTACAAATAAACACTGAAATGAATTTCTTTGGTTATTGACTTTTATTTCTTTTCATTTCAGATTCACTTTAAGTCCGATAACGTTTCAGCGGGTGGGGTTCTTAATTTTCATGAAAATTAGTTAATAAGTGGAACTATTTTTATGATGTACTTACATCAAACGGCCTGCCAAATTTTGGTATCAAAAAACTTATACCATTGCGATATGGCTACTGTATATAATAAAATTGGAACAGATTTACTGACTTTCATTTCCCTCTTAAAAAAATCCCAAACATGATTCAAGAAAGTATTTTATAATTTATGTTTCAAGAATATTTTTTTACTATAATTCTTTCCCCCCCCCAGCTAGTTCCAGCAAACATATTTTAGGTATTTTTTGGGACTATCAACTTATTATCTGTTATCAATGTGATCACTATTCTATGCGTGAAGGAGTAAAATCAAAAATTATTATTTTTCACAAGAGTGAAAACAAGGTAAGCATTGCTTAGTTAGTCAGTTTGAAGAAAATTCAGATGTTTCAATGTGAAATATAAGAATTTAGCAGTTGATTTGACTAATCCTTTTATATATCATAACCATTTAAACAAATTAAACTAATTTTCAATGGATTTGGGGGTTAAATTAAGAGCTTTACCCCATATCAAAATTTATTATATTTGGAAATAAAATTATTCAATTGATAAAATTAAGTGCCTATTTCTTTTCAAACACAGGATAAGTTGTGTCAACCGTGACCAGTGAGTTGCTTTCAAGTTGTATTATAAATCACACATGCTTGATATTAACGGAAGGTATGAAATAACAAAACAACTATTAGAAAATATTTATAATTATATTATTCTGGTGTACTTACAATGTAGGTTCACAATTGGTTACAACATTTCACATCATACGAGGCCAAGCCATAGTATCGCAAGTAACCTTAAACTGCTAAAATAATATTTAATTAAAATTTTCGATCATCACAAACATACGAAATATTTACAAAAAGTATTCAAAATAAAAATTTTAAGAACTTCACTAAGCACAATTTTCAGTCATAGAAATAAAAAAAAAAATACACTGGATTCATGCGCATCATTCATGGTTTACAATGAAGTGGAATATTTCGTTACAGACATCAATTAAGAGAAGATTAACAATGCATACATATTACACAGGTAAAACATCTTAGTAGTGATTAATGAAGTTTTTTGTAACAATATTATAATTTGGAAAAATCAATACCCTGTATGTAGATCATTGCAAACCATTAGGGAATGGCTAAATTACCATATATATCTTATTTATTGCCACAAATCTTAAATATTCAACAATATACATTAATTAATAAAATCTAAATGTTTTTAAAAGGAATATTCACATTGGATAACATACTGCACATTTAAGTGTGTTATAGATAATTTAATGATAACTATACAAATGTACTATATAAAAATAAGCATATCTTTTCCATTATGTCAAAGAAAAGTAAGATAATACTTATGTTTTAAGATAATAAAATATTTAATAAGTTGCTGTAAAGGAGTTGGCCAACTAATAAATCGATTCATGAAAGAAAAAAAAAGAAAGTCACAATCTTGGAATTATTATCGTTTGCAGTATGAACATTATTTCATCCTTACAACAATAAGCAAAGCCGTAAATTAAAAACAAGCATTAAATTTACATTCACATTTCAAAACACAAAGAAAAGAATGAAACTAACATAATTAAGAAATAGTGCCGGTGATAAAGGTAAAGGAGTGATTTCTAGCAATAATAAATAGAATAAATGATTTATTTCTAAATGTCCATTAAATGCTTACTTTTAGTCACTTCAATAGATATGAAAGGACGATCATTTTATTGCAGGACTAGTAAGATGAATTTTTACAAATGAAATTGGTTTTTGCATGCCAAAAATACGTAAAAATAATTATAAGTAATATTATGTAAATTCCGAATATATACATATTAGGTTTATACATCTTCTTTGATAATGTCAAGCCTCATCTGCATTTGGTGCAGTGTCACTAGTATTCACACTATCTAACTCTTTACAGAATAAATAAAGTGACCCCACATATTAATATTATTATTTCTAGGCCGGTATTCTGTGCGAAATTTAACAATATTTTAAAGAAACTAATATTAAAATATTTTATTCATAACAAGGGAGTCTTTAGAATTTTTCAGTAATTGGAAATGAGATGAAACTAACTTATAATGCAATATGTGGTTTTATTTAAGTTAGGTAAAATAACTGGAACATGACATGGAATAAAGTATAAATATTATTAGCTGATCAATTGCTTCTAAGTATAAAAACACTTTTGGATAACTGCGATCTTATATAAATAATATTATAGTAATTTTATTAGAATGCCTATTAAAAGCACATTATATATCAAACATTTAAGCTGATATTTTTTGTTATTTATATATGAATAATTATAATGATTATTAATTGGCATTTGAAAATATGAAGAATCTGAATTATGCATTAAATAACTGCAACAAAATACTCGAAAATATAGCAGTAAATACATTCCTACACTGTTACTTGTGAGAACATGGCAAAGGCTGGGATGTTTCATGAAAGCATTTTCAACATCACACAAATAAGTTGGAAATAAATTTAATTGAAATTTTTTATTGTATATGAACTGAAAAAATGAGAAGGTTGTTAAACTTGACAAGAGATAATATTGAGTAACTTTTACTTCAGTATTCTGTAACTTAAGCGAAACAGATAGAATATGTAAATATATCAGACAAGGCCTTGTCAGCAGTATGGTCAAGAACAAGTCATAAATATTAACAACAAATCCCTAAGATAAGTAAGTACATTATCTTGACAAACTCAATAAATAGTATGAATGTTTTAATTGGAATACAAATAGTAATATGAAAGTAATGATCATCATATCGACTGATTGGTTCATGGTAGATTCAGTTGGAATGCTTTGAACAGATACTTTATACATGAAAAAACATCAACACATACCTAAGACCAAGAATGATATAAACTTTACACTAAAATTATAGTCTTTTTATACTTATGTTGATAAAAACTAAACCTATTCAAAGGTGTGAGTAAAACATGTCTCAATAAATAAATAAAAAGATAATTTTGAAAACTTTCAATGACATTTACGTTTGATTATAAATGAATACTCATGAATCAATTATGTAGCATCACTTAATCTATTCAAAACACACTGTAAATGGCATCGGTGGTAATAATATATCACACGGGTATGTTGGATAAAGTTGTACTGATACGAGACGGCACGTTCTTCATAAATATCTGGAGGTGGGTTCGTATATGTTGAATAGAATTATTGGGAAGAGAATGAGTTGCTAGTTGAACGAGGAGGAAGACAGAAGTGATGGCGAGGGTCTGTGCCATGTAGCAGTGGAGCTCTAGCTCTGACACCTAAAGTGCTGGGTCGACAAATTGGATCCGTTGAGAGCATCAGGTTCAGTAAAGCGTGCTAGATGAAAGCAAAATATTGTTCAACAATTATTATAAAACAGCATATTAACATCAAGAAGATGACATTTTATAATACGGACATTACCCAATATATGTATCACTAATAAAAAATTCAAGACTAGGTGAAATTAAAAATTTTAAAATTTAGCCCAGGGCTGGTTTTAAAAAAAAATACGACTCTGACGCCGACCAAAAACACAAATCCGACTAAAAAAAGTTTAGAGTTATAAATACAGCAATAAAAAAATAATTGGGTCGGCTTTTATTGAAGCCAGATGCATTACGAATGTTTCACAACATTAAAAAAAACAAAGAAATGTCCTATGTTGTCCCATCTCATTAACAGATATATCCCTAGCAAATAACTCACTCGTAATCGCCATCATTGCAGTGAGGTAAGAATCAAAGCTCTGCGCAGGCGCACACTTTGGTGGCTTGACAAGTGGATTTGTGTAGTTTCAAGTTGAAAACCATTAATCATTTACTTTATTATGATTATTATTTTAAGGTTTCCTGTATTACCGACGATTGAAAGTTCGGATCGTAGGGTCTGCGACGCTTGCACACTAGACACACATCTTGTTGTTGCAGACCTTGTAACACTCTCGCAGAAAGAGTTAAGCCAGTGTCATTTTAATTTCTACATGTCAAAAAGACAGAGATGATATATACACTATTTAACAATATTAGTAAAAGTACCTCTTGTGGAAACTGTTTCTCGAAACCATTTGGAAATCGAGATTCTCGCAATCCTTTCAGAGTATTAACTCTCTCCATTTCAGTACCAAATGGAATGAGAAGCTCAAAAAGGACTAAGCCCAGCGACCAGATATCCACTTTGAATCCGTGAGATTCTCCCCGAGATTGCTCAGGAGACATGTATAAATATGTTCCTGAAATTTTAGATGTGATGAATTTCTTAAAATATTATTTAATCTAAGCAAAAAAATAACAAAATTAAAAAATTTGTCATTCGCCTCTTATGATAAAAGTCAAACCAGGTCCAGATAATTGGAGGTAAACCAGAAAAAAGTGAATGGCCAAATAATATTAGTTTACATGATGGTAACAGTGAATTTCTCAATAGTAATTGTGTAAAATTTTATTGATGGAACTTTGCAAGATTCCAATTATTTTATCACTAACTTACTTGGGTAATTGTGTTTTCGCATAAACTTAGCTGCATTACGTATTGTATATGTTGTGAAAATTGAACATTGCGATTTGATGTTAAATTTTTAAAAATGTTTGCAGGTAAAAATTGCTGAGAAACAAATCTTCTGTATGAAAAATAAATTTTTATGTAAGGATATAGGCTAACAATATATTATTTGGTAGGATCAATAGAATGGACTTGATCAATTATAGAGAGAGTATGGATAAGCATCATGATCAAAACTTCTTACCGACGAGCTGTGTCCGTTTCTGATTAGATTCTCCGAACACAGGACTTCTTGCAGTGTTTTCTTCAATCGAGAGAGGATCGGCCATCGCAGTGACAAGACCGAAGTCACCTACTTTTACAGTGCCATCGGTTGAGAAAAATATATTGCTTGGTTTAAGATCTCTGTGAATGAAGCCTTGGAGGTGCACATATTCAACGGCATACACTATTTGTTCAAATATATTTACAACCTAAAAAAGTAAAAGGATACATCAAAAATACAAATTGATATTTGTTTAATGCATGTAAAATGAGGCTTACTATGGTATATAAATAAATTAAAAGAAGATATCCTAGTGAATTGATATAGATAATTGGCGAGGTAAATAAGCACATTTTTTGAGAATAATAAATTTCATGAAAAAAGTGGGGTTTGTCTAGAGAATATAATCGATTCTGGAATAGTTGCAGGACATGTAAAGTGCGGAAACCAGTGGTATAGGGAAACCTAGTAAAAGAGATACAGAACATATGTCAACCTTCACTGAGCACTTTATGCAATAGAGGCAGGCATCTTTCAATCGACAAACTATTCACAAGTCACTCCAGTGTTACATTATTATTTCTCATTATTGTAATTTCTTTTGTGTGAATAAAAGGACGAAACAATACTATGACTTTACCTGCTTTTTCCGAACATCTGGACATAAATTGTTTCTCAGCCAGTGACTAAGACTTTCACGTTGACAAAGCTCCATTTGGATATACAAAAAGACATTATCACGAGGCATCCACGGTGGTTTACGTTTAGGCGATTGATTGAATTGTGAAGCAGATTGGAGATCAAGAGAAAGATTTTTTCGATGACCTCGTTTTGTTTTGGCACAAGTCTGCAATTCATCAATGCAAGCTATCTGAGTATTGACCGCTTTAGGTGATCCACTATGGGAAACATTCAAATTGGAGTTCTGTTGAAAGTCAGAATCAGAAATGGAGATGACACTTTCGCCATTAGTGCATTGAATATTCTGCGTGCTTTGATCTTTGTCACTTTTGGAATGTTCAAACATAATATATGAATCATCATCATCATCTTCTTCGTCACCCCCATTGTTGATACTGAATTGGTTTAATTTTGTGAAATTGGTTTCTCCACTGGATTGTGCAGACTTTTTTGAGAACACGCTGAAGGAGTCATTCATGCTGTAAGATCTCTGCCTGCTTATATCTAAGTCTCTCGACCTATATTTGTTTTTATCGTATTCTAAAGCATCATAGCACTCATTAAGAGATAATTCTGGCGCAATGGTAATGCAGACATTGTCACCTTTTCTCTGAAGCTCAGGTTGAATTGAACCTACAGTATGTGTATTAGTTGAAGGTACTCTAGAATAAGTGTCAGTGAATTCTTGTCCAGACTTCATTTCTCTAAAATCAGACAAAATAAAAACATTAGAATTAATTTAGTTTTATCTATCAATTAAAATGAAAAAATTTGACAGTGTTATTGCGTTATCATAATATATAAACCTGTTTAGTTTTACAATTTTTTTTTTCATTTCTTAAATTTTTTTCCTCTCAGTTACCCATTTTAAACTTGTTACACTGCCTATGATACAAAAAGTGGAATAGACATTGAGAAAAAGAAGTAAATATAGTAAAAAGTTATTTATTTTTGAGAACGGAAGACTGGCCATAGCATAAATAATTATCATAAATGTACCTTTGCATAGGATCTTCCCATTCGTTGGGTGGCGTTTCTTGCCAAGCGTTAAAATAGCGGACAATATTCTTATGATCAAGAGCAGCCAGGGCTTTCACCTCACGCAGTACTCGATCTCTAGATTCAACCCTGAAATAGATAATACATATAAATGAAAAATGTCTTTCAAGTAGTTTTCCATACTTGTAAACTGTAATCATTAGAAAAGTAGTGTTCTTAAAGATGCCACTATTTTTATTCGATAATGGCTTGATGTAATGGACACTTGTAACACTTCCTGTGACACATGATAAAAATTAATTTTTCACAATAATATAATTGAGTTTTTACTATCCATAAAATACAAATGAGTGTCATACTTTCACAAATCCATTCTATATAATTAAGTGTAGTTTTATGAAGACTGATGGATGTGATTTTTTTACAAAAAAAGTGTTTTGGTAGCTGTAGGCAGTGGCAGCTCATCCATACGCACTGCGCAACTCCAGCACCCCCATACTAATTGAGAGAAATTTAGTATTATAATATTCATAAATTTATATATACTATATGAAAATATCAATATAGTTTAAGCGTGTATTAAGCTAGTCCGTGCAACAATGTATCCAATAATTATCCACGAGCTGCCACTGGCTGTAGTGAACCTTAACCTTACCCACATTGAACATAAAATTTAAAGAATTAAGCTAAAACAAACTATTTTAATCAGTTTAATGAACTACGTAGTAATTATATTGAGCTCACTTGCTGGGAAGTTTGATTCGTTTGATAGCATAACCGCATTCATCAATATTATGTTTAACTTCAAAGACGATACCAAAACCTCCTCTACCGAGGCACTGCACCAGAGTAAAATCGTCCAGACGACTTTTGAAGGCCGCTGTCGAACTATCTGATGTATGCGAAGAGCTTACACTATGCGGTGGATAAACCTCAACGTGCCTCTCAACAAAAACAAGTTCCTGAAAATTTGCAACAAAGAAATAATGAAAAGCAGTTATTTTAAAAAGAAAATATTTTTTTATAATTAATGATGGTTTAATACATAGACCAATTTCTGTCGAGCTATTTTAATGCAAATTGTGCAATTTACAAGTGGAGTACGATGAGTGTTGGGCGTGCTGCATACGGAAAATTAAAAATAATGCATTATTTAATATTAACATCTTAATGTGTTAACTGTCACTTCTTGGTGGAAAGCCATTATGTTTTAAATAATAAAAACCCATTTTCAAGTTCAATATACATATCTTAATATTTTAAAATTGAAATGTAAATAAAAACTAGACTGATGTGTAACAGTTTTTCATCTTCCCTGATTTCTTTAAAAATTATCCATGATAATGGAATGGCATGGTAAATTTGAAATATTTTTTTGAAATACATTACTTACTCTATGTATTACTTCTCGCGGTGGTATACTTCGCCAAAACATGTGAGATGCAATTATAACAAATATAGCAGTTCCCACTGCGATAGCGGCAACCTCTCTCCTGAAAAAAAAATTAAATTTTATTAATCTTACTAATGATGATCGTCTATACATACATTCGTTTGTTTCTCAAGCAGGAGAGTTTTGGTTGATTTACATATTAATACATTTATGGTTAAGTTTCATGATATAAAGCATCACGGAGTGGAATTGATTATATTTAAGATAATTAGATAATTTCTTACCACCAAAACATAAATGAAACAACAAAAATATTAATGTTGGCTACGTCTTCAAAATCATATTCCTCGCTTTCATTAGAGCCCTCAAGTAGAGGACGATTATCTTGATGTTCAATACTGCCAATGCCAGCCTCGGAATCAGTTGAGTTGTCTTTCACGCATGTTGGACCCTCGAGTGCCTTGCGATCGTCAGTTGTGAAAAGAAAGTATCCATTGCCTGTAATATATTGCCGAATGAATATATTTTTGGTAAAGCGAAAGATTGCTGAGACATCCAAATTTATCGTTATATTATATAAAGAATAGTTTTCAACAATAAAACTATTTACTATGAATTGTTGAAGGAAAAATTATTATGTGAATAGTGTTTTGAATAATTTAAAAATAATAAGCACAGTGTAATGAACAAAAGTTTTGCCTTTTTTTATAATATTAAATACAAATAATAGAGAAGCAAATATTTTACAGCTGAACTATCAGCATTAACTTATCTGAGAAGAAAATTATAAATTCTCTTGAATCTAAAATTTTATAAAAAAACAAATGAAAAATAAATACTTGAGGATAAGGTACAGAAAAATTAAACAAGTCATGAGGAGGAGGGTTTATTGGGAAATATTGTTAACACTAACCATTCACATATTCTGAAGCATAAAGTACAGACAGAGCAGTGGTAGTGTGGTCTCCCTCGTTTACATTTGAGAGTGCCGTATCTGAGTCCAAATTATCCCAATCCGGTGGAGACCTGGCAGGTATCGGCTTCCATGGAATAATTAGAGTCGATTCCTTCTCACTGTTTCCTGTGCCCAATGCTAACCGAGAATGAGCTTGAGATTTTACAAGTGCTTGCATCCGGACTGATTCTTGGACATACAACTGTAATAATAAATGAAATCATTTAATGTTTTAAAATTTCTTATTCACTAGACAAAACTTTGAAAATTACAATTGGAACTTGATTTAAAACTGCAGGAACGTGTGAATTTTATAAATTGGCTGATGTAGGCTTATATTTTTGACTGTCTCTTTTTCAAAAATTTAAATAAATTAGGCCGATGGAAGAATATTTTGCCACAAAAAATATTGAGCGACTGATGAAAAATAAACTTTCTTGGTATATGGCCTTTTGCTGTACCAAATAAAATGTATAATTTGAAGTATTTAACGACAAAAAAAATACTTCAGTTTTATGATACGAATGCTTTGATTTATGTAGAAATAACGATTTCAGTAAAGGATGTAGATATTTGAAGAAGTAGGACCCACCTGTCGATCATGCATGCCAATATAAACAGATGGATTCACAAGAGGTGGAATGTGCGGACTAGACTTTGGATCTGAATTAATATGAGCAGCTCCAAAAAGATCCAGAGAGTTTAAACTTCCTCCATCTGATTTCCATGCACCTACCACAGGTGCCTCTAGCTGTATGTAGAAAGAAACATTAATTTACTTCTCAGTACAGTGGAATATTTGTTTATTATAACATTTTTCAAAAATATTATAGAAAAGAAAATTTTTTAAAACTCTTGTGAATTATCTACATTCTATACCTTTATTAGTCAAAGAAATCATATTATTGTAATGATTATATTGTTGATATTTTCTTTTGAGTATAGTTGAGTTAAAATTTATGAAAACATCAGATCAGTATACATTGTTCAATTTGAGTTATGTAGAATTAAATAGCAAATCTTTGAATTTGTGATGCTTATGTTCTGAACAAATGTGTCATTGAGGTTGATAACAAAATATTCTTACTAGATAGATCAGTTGGATACATTTGTATAGTTTAGTTACCTATGATAAGAATATTAAAATTATACCTTATGTTTCCAAACCAAGACATTGGGAGCTGATTTTTGGAATGCACAAACAATTCCTTCAGGAACAATCACTTTAAATATCAACTCTGGGTCACTATTTTCAAGTGGTGTCGGTGGTAGAATACATCCTTCAAATGGTTGCAGTGACAATTCATGCTGTCCAACACTAAAGTTCCATCTAGGAAATAAGAAACTCATATGAATTAAATGAAAAACAAAATAAAAGTAATAACCCACATTTATTACGATCTAACCAGTAAAAGGTGAAAGAAAAAGAAACAAGTATACTTGGAGAAAATAAAAAGAAGTTATATCAACCAGATTTGAATGCTTTCAAGTAACTATTTACAAAACAGGGTTAGCAATAATTTCAAAAAAGTGATGTGAATTAAATCTATCGCATGTATGCAATTACCTTTCTTGTCCGGACCTCGGCTCTACAGCTCGCACAGTCTGTGTGATTCGTCTAATTAACAATAATTCGCCAGGGTCATCTCCTGCTTGATTTTCATGAGTCAGACCTCCACCGTTGTCTTTGGAACCCCAATCAGTTGTGTTTACACACCCGTTGAGGGAACATTCATATATCAACTGGCCATTATTTGTTGAGACACCCAGGGAGGCAGTTTCTTTTCCACCTGTCAAGACCATGCAATTAAGAAACTAATTGAGGAAGGATAGAACAGCCAACAAAATATTCAATAACATACATATATTATTTTTTGATTGGTAATATGTTTTCCCTATCACTTTGCTTGTTCTAAAGTGAGGTAGGACTAAAAGCAACAAAAGGATTATTAGAATTTGAGCCATGTAATGACAAAGTGTTTTTTTGAAATATAGCATATATATCAACATATTTTATTAATTTGAGTATAAAGGTGTACTGAGCTGTAACCGATAATGTCATCCAAAAATGCTGGCTTAGGATATATTTTAAATTCATGGAATATTTATATTAATATTTAGGTCAAGAAAGTTTATATTCTTTACCCAGACTTCTAAATAAATTGTTGTCGTCTAAAGAATTGAGAAAATTATGGAAGACAGTAAATTATTGAATCTGTTTCATTAAAAAGAAAAAGAATATTATCAACATATAGGAAACAATAAATTCTGTCTTCTTGAATTAAAATAAAATAACTGAAATACTTCTAATTTATTTGACAACATAATTTTTTCCTAAATACAGTGGAACCTCGATCAACCGATCTCGCATAACATGTTCTCCCGGATGGATTGTTCATTTCCATAGTCCTGTCAAGCACCCACAAGAATAATTTTAAATAATCCCGCAGTAACTGTTTACTGATTTATCGATTTCCTTAATCTATCGGCTAAATATTATGGTCCCGTCTCAAATATTATCTTGATTGACCGGTTTTGGTAGATAAATCTATCTATCCAATATAATTTGTCCCTTGAAAAACGTGGAATCAAGGTTTTAATGTAGTTCATTTAACACTTAGCAAACAGAGGTGATATATATTTAAATGTATAGTATATAATTACAATCCATCACAAAAAATAAATACTGACACAGCCCTGTGACAGCTATACCACTTGAATTTAAATAACCTGACAATGATTCAACACTTGAAAATTCTGTAAATCTCAGAAATGTCGCTGTTTAAAATGTAATTAAAAAGTCCCTTCTTTTTTTTGAAAATTGCCTTCTTACACATCATTGGCATTAAAGTGGTGAAGATTATGTTTCCTTTATACTAACCTGCTATAACTAAATCATCTGAATACTTGTGAGAGGAGGATAAAAGTTGGTCAGCTGAAAGCGGAAGAGGTTCAAGTGAGTCTCCGCAAAATCGGTACAGTGATCCTCCTAGAGATGGTACCAATCTAACCCACTGCCCACCACTGCTTAGCTAAAATATAACACAATAAATAGAATCATAAAATAAAGAAATTTTCAAAAATGTATAGTTACAGTGATTTTTCAGCGAAATGATATTTTTTTCTTTTCAAATCAATTCTTTAATTCTTACAGAAATTAAAAGGTTTGAGACATGATGAAATCTAGATTGATTGATTTCCACTGTGTTTTAATGGAGTTCTTTTCAATAAATGCCAATTCAATCAGTAAAATGTGATTTTTGCATATATTTTTAATTTATTCATTTTTAGTGTGAAAAATATTCAAACACAATAAAATAAATACCATTCAGATGTCACTCAGTGCATTGTCAATACATTTGGTTCTCACAGGCTCCATACATTGTAATAGTAAGTACTACATTACATTGAATACATTTGTAAATTATAGAAAACAATATAAACTGACTTAATATGTTCTGAATACCCTCAATTAGTCACTCTAGAAAAGCAGGACATGATTCAGCTTGATTGAAGAGAAAGAGAATGACAACATAACCATTTTCCTCAATTTATATTCTTCAAAGGATATTTGTTGTGATGCTGTAATATTTTTATGATTGTAATACACATTAATATTGAAAAAGCTTGTTTGTGGTAAGCATCAAAAATATTTTTGCTAGGATTGCACATGTTTCAAATTGAGAGTATAGTTAGGGAAAAAGATGTGTAGGACACAGAATGTGTTAATAAAATTTGAATGGATTAGATGAATCTAGAAGACTGAATATCTACTTAAGTGTTATTAATCATAGATAACAAATCCTCAATTGATTCGTTTTTTTATTATCAGTTAAACAGATTAAAATCATTCAATGATTTGATTGATGCTTAAATTTTGACCAGTGAGTGTCATAGGTATTAAAAATATTTATATTGTAAGGTGTGTCATAATACAAAAGATATATAAAATACAGTGCGTTCAGATATACAGGAATGTATCAATCAATTTTTGTATAAATATTTCAAGCAGCCTCTGGGTTTATTGAATCATAAAATTACCAGATAACATTATTCAGATAAGCTATTATTATTTGCATGTTATTTAGAATGAGATAAAAGAATAGGAATAAAAATTTATGCCCCGCTACAAAAATAATTGCATAGGTGAATAATCTTATTAAATATTAATAATTTTCCCCATCAGCCACCATCACCAAGGGCTTTTTTTTTATTGGTGAATTTCAATCAAATATTTTTTGTAAAAAAGGTTATCAAGATATTGAATCTAGTAATAAAAATTGATAACATTGCCAGATGACCGATGAAACATAACAGGTTTGTAACAATAAAGTCCCAATATAAAGGAAATAAGCAAAAATATCAACTCTACCCAATCAATATTCATTCACAGTAGTGACAATTCACTGCAAATAGTATATACGATATAGGGAAAAATATCCAGTGTTGAAAATTTCCTAATTTTGAAAATCACTTAGATCAAAACCATAAATAGTCATCATGCTATATATGCTTATGATACAATCTAAAACGAAATCATGACTAAATCGGTGTTTATAGATAATGATGATGCAGTATTAAATGACCGTTGTGTGAATTGTGAATATCTACAAAATTATTTTAAATCAAATACTATGACTGTAAATTAACATCTCTAGATTTTAATTTAAGTTAACGACTAAGGGTGCTTGATGGAATTACAATATCAAATTTTAATAAAAAAAAATCGAACTGTAGATTTCTACATGTTTTGTCATACACGACTTGGGTTGATTGTCAACTGACTTGTCAGTCTGAGTGTATCCATGTACTAGAATGCCTGAAAATGACTGTGAAATTGTCTGATTCTTTTTATATCAACAAGAAAAGGGTGAAAGCATTCAATTCATTGATGATTATGGAGTAAATATTTTATAGCTAAATCATGTCAACCTAAACGGAGAAGTAGGAAGTGAGCGCTGAGAGGCGACCAGTGTTACCACTAAACTACAGCATATACCAGACCTTTCCTTATAGTTTATTTAAATTTTCATATCAATGCTTCTTAACATTAAAAACTTGAAAACTTACTTCTAATCGGTGTATACTGGATGAAAGTAGAGGGACTCCGGTTGGTAAACTCCAACGTTCTGATCCATCTTTTGTGTTAAGGGCTGTCACCTTGCCATCCAGTGTACTAATAAATACCAAGCTGTAGAAAAAATGATACATTGAATTGCCAAATAAAAACAAAGATATTTCAATGATAAAATTTGAGCAAATGATAAACACTGTTGGCATGTGCTCTGCTCGGAACTTGTTAAGAATTTTTTTTATTGTTTGATACTCAAGATTTGAGAAATTATTTGATATTACTAGTGTATAATAGTCTAGCAGTGAGATATTTTAAATTGCATGAAATAAAGTTGATAATAATTTTACATTCCATTTAATTAATAAGAAAATCATATTTCAATGAACCTTGAGAACAGAGCCTTTGAAAAGTTTGATGATTATCCCTAATCATAACATAGTGTCTTTCTTTATCAAAATAAATTGCACGAGTCTAAGAACTATAAACCAAGACGATGAACACGCTATGTATACTCGTACCACCACTTGAGTAATAAAGTAGTGAAAATTGAAGTATGCGCTTGTGTGTTAAAATGGTTAAATATCATTAAAAAACTCATATTAAATGTACAAAAAAAACCCATTGGTTATAAAATATGATATTGCTAAGATTGCAAAGTTTCAATAGTGAGATAATATTTGGTTTCATTGTAAATTTAGAAAGGTTTCTAATATTGTGTTATCATGTTATTCAGTAGAAATATTTGTAATCCCAGTAAATTTGTAAATCTAATTGTTTATTAAATTGAACGATATATAAATCACTTTTATTGTGTCAACTGTCACATATTGATGGAAGGCGTTATATTTGAATTAATAAAAAAATGTATGTTTATTATTTATGATATAAAAACACTATGAAAATACACTACTTACATTTCAGATATTATAAATGAGCATATAAAAATTGGATTTATCATAGCTCAATCATTGAAAATCGTGTTAAAAAAAATTCACTTCTCGTTTTTGTTTATTTGTTTGTTTTTTTTTTGATAACGTTGGCCGGCTAAAAACTATCTTTATTTGTATAATTTCAAAATATTAGTATAACGCTCACTTTTTGCTGGGTTTCGGTTCCTTTCCATGACTTGGCCCACAGAAAGGTAATTTTTTTAATTCGCCAGTAGTTGATGCACTTGTTATCACTGAGGTTAAAAATATAGAAGCCAAAACAGTATTGAAGTGGCTAGCTCCTAATAACCCCATGGTTTTTGAAACTTTCGACGCTATTTTTTGTCATATCAACTTCTTATCACCCGATTTATCCTGCAGATAAATGCTGAATTATTTTTAGACTATATATTCTGATTTTCAAATTAAAGGACACCTGTAAAGGCGAGAGTTATATTGACGCTATCCAGTTGTAACTTGTCAAATCACATACGAACACGCATGACTTAATATGCCGTAGTGTTCGAGATTGAAAATACATATACGATTGCGCAAGTATGCGTTCACTCAGTTCATATTACCTACTCTCTTCCAGCTGTTTGTTTATGATATAAATGCCACTAACTTCAGGTTGTAATATTATGAGGTGACTTTAGTGATGACGCTTCTGTTCGAAAATTTTAAGATAAATTGAAACGTTTTTTTTAATGACATTGATTTTTTTGATCAAAATAAATTTGCAGAGAATGCATTGCTATCAGTTGATGATGCGGAAAAAATTATATGTTTTTAAAACTGTTCACATTTTTTAATTTTACCACACTACTCATACAAATAAAACTTAATTTATATTATTTTCAATAGTCACATAGCCTTAATTAGCGTTCGTTCAGTCGGACGATGAAAAACGGTACGGATTTGTCGTAAGACTAGTTATTATTGGGGAGATATTAAATAAAAATCTACATTAAAAATACTTAAATTAATAATGTAATGGTTCTTTTTACAATTAAATGTCTATTTCGAATCAAGAAAAGGGAGAATTATTTGAATCGCTAATGATATTCTTAAAATATCATACCACGACTAAAAGCAAATACGAAGAATTATTCAAATTTAAAAAGTCAAAATGAGTGTCCTACTTAAGGTGGAAGTAATTTTCTTTAAACGAAAACACTTTAACCAGTTAACTTCATTCGATGATCACCTTAATTTTTTTATGAGTCTGATGATTGAAAACAGTTAATTTTTTTTTCAGTTTATTAAAAATACACGTATTGAAATATTTTTGACATTTATTTTAGAGTACTTCTATGAACATCAAAAATATGCTGGCTATAAGTGTGTTAATGTATTGGTAAAAATATCGCTTAATAAAGTTTTGACAGTTATGTATTGTTTACATTGAATTGAAAGCTATTAACAAAAGTGTGTTTTATACTAATTACACGTTAAAAGGAAGACTTGTAGAACTATTTGAGAAATAAAATGACACGACATAGGTTTGTTTTCAATTGATTATTATTATCACACTTGAATAAATGTTTTTGATTGTTTAATTGATTAAAAAAGCACAGATACAATTGACTCGAATCATTTTTATATGTTATTTTTTAGTCCCATGTTGTATCTTAAATTCCAGAATTTTGGAGGTGTGTATTGATAGCATTGAATCAGCATTGAATGCAGCGTCAGGAGGAGCTGATCGTCTTGAAGTTTGTAGCGCACTATCTGAAGGGGGCCTCACACCTTCTCTCGGACTTATCTCAGTGATACGAACTAATGTACGCAATAGTTTATCAGATATGTAACGAATAAGCTTCCCAAGGTGTCTCTCACGATTTGCAAATAATTTTGTGAGAAGTAGTTACCGATTCATTTTTACATAAAATATTTTATTCATAGAAGTAAATTTATATCTAAAACGGGGCTTGAATCACGCCCTGTATGAATTTAGTTAACAAATTGAAATGAAACTTTATACAATTCCACTTTCGGCATCTTTAGGCATTCTATTTCATACATGTAACAGAGCTGACACACATTAACTTTACACCCGTGATATACAAGAGTAATTAATTACAAAGGAAAAACACAGATCCTAAGGCTAGGATAACTGAAATAACTTTTCATAATATAGACTTTCACTTCTCAATTGCACACATAAGTTTTATAAATAATAAATACGGTTAATGTGTCTTTGATGAAAGGATTTTGCAACAAATTAAATCAACCATAATTAAAACACAATTGGATAGTTTTAAGCTTGAGTATACCTACTTATTTCAAATTGGTTGGTAACAGTGGGATCAAATGTCAGGTGACATGATTTCAGATTTAAATTTATGATATTACCGGCTCACTGTATGGAAAAACAACATAAGAGATGTAACAATCTAATTTATTATAATGTGGGTGTACTGAGCCATGAAGGATAATGGCGACCGAAAATGTTGGCTCACGGAATGTTTTTAAATCATGATCTGAGTTTTCTATGAAAATAAATTAGCGGCACTTAAGTCAAAAATTCTTACATTAGTGAATGTCTCTCTTAGTGTAGTAAATTTCAAATCTGAACTTAATACAATAAAGCAATTTGCTATTAATGACGTATTAATATTTATATATTGTTTAATCTCCAGATACCAGATATACCCCTTTATGCAATGGTGAGATGTAGACCTGGCTCTGATTTTATTTACTCGGAGAAAGAAATTCAAGTAATGCTTGAGGATATTAAGGCACTGAAGAATACTGGAGTCAAGGGATTTGTATTTGGTGCACTCACCGCCCGCGGAATAGTTGATGAAGATACTTGTAAACGGGTTATTGAATGTGCTCTGCCACTCCCTGTGACATTTCACAGAGCATTTGATGTTTGTAGTAACCCACTAAGCGTTTTAGAAACTGTCATTGGCTTGGGATTTGTTAGGATATTGACAAGTGGTCAACAAGAATCTGCTGCATCTGATTCAGCATGCGCAGTAATACGGGATTTGGTAAAGGTTGCCAATGATAGAATAATCATAATGCCTGGAGCTGGAATTACCCTAGATAATATTAAGAAAATTTTGGATACTGGTGCCTTAGAAATACATGGCTCCTTTAAAATGAAAACTGAACTGCCGAATAATAATTATTTGAATATGGGTGTTAGCAAAAATGAGTTTATTTTTGTTGCTGATCCAAAACTTATTAAAAATGTAGTGCTTTGTATCAAGAAATATACCAACGCTTATTCATATTAATAATGCTTTTAATAACACGGTGAAAAAATAGCAATGTATTTTAGTTCTACAAAATTATTTTTAACAAATATAGATAAAATCAATAAACTGGACAGAAGCGGTATTTATAAAATGTCCTGTGGCTCATGTTTATCCGTTTATATCGGACAGACAGGTAGAAGTATATCTACTCGAGCTAAGGAACATGTAAGATCATTCAACATAAAAAAACAGATTCAAAATTCGCTAATCACGTTATTAATGAATCACATAATATAAATTCAAACTCAGCCCCTAAATGTTTGCATCTTTGTAGTAAGGTCGGAGAATGACGGCTTTAGAACAGCTAGAAATCAATAGACACCAATTATCACAAAAGATTCTTAACGACCAAACTAACATAATAGTATTTTAAATAATAAAAACACATTTTTTTAGTACTTATTTCCACAATATATTTTTTTTTGATCAGGACCGGTTTCGCTCATCGCGAGCATTATCAACTGATGATTGTCAGTTGATCAGTTGATAATGCTCGCGATGAGCGAAACCGGTCCTGATCAAAAAATATATTGTGGAAATAAGTACTAAAAAATGTGTTTTTATTATTTAAAATATAATGCCTTTCCATCAAGAAGTGACAGTTAACACCTTAAAAGTGATAACATAATAGTATCGCCACTTGTCCAGTCGTTGCACAAAGGGGTGGTCTGATTTACTTCCAGAAGGATCACTTCCGTCCCACATATAATTTTATTGTCATAGACACCTATTGTTTCATTTAGAATTTTGAAAATTTAGTGTCATTGTGTTAAAGTAACAAGCTAGGCCGTTGGAACAGGAGAGAGGATGTGTTGTGTGCCTTTTCTGCACAGCTATATATAGATAAGCGAATGTTAGTTTATGCATAGTTCTGACGATGGCGTGAGCCGAAATAGCTATCAACTATATTTGTTAAAAATAATTTTGTAGAACTAAAATAAATTGCTATTTTTTCACCGTGTTATAATGGAGTTCTACCAAGTGAATGCCAATTCAATCAATAAATAATTTTAATTGTTACCAAGGAGGTTAAAAGCAAGAATTTTCCCCAAAATGATTGAAGATAAAATGAATGCAATGTTTACAATTTATTCTATCATTTTAATGTACAAGAAATATGTTAATACACTTGTTATTTTCTGAAAGAATCTTAAAAGTGATTCTTTCTTCCTTTTGGTGTTATTACTACTCAGCATCAATATAATTATGCATAACTGAAACAATGCAATGTGTTTTTAGATTTTTTTTAATAATCTTTAAGAAGTAAGTAACAAAAATGTTTTTTTTTATTCAGTGTTTTAAAATAAATAACATTTTAACATAATAAATAGATAATATAATGTGTAAGAACATTTGTAATATATATATATTTTTTACAAAAGTGCAAATTTTCAATCTACACATATCACAATTTTAGAATATTGCATAATAGTGCTAACAAACTCATAACACCAATAATAGAACCAAAGTACTACAATGGACCCAATGATGTTAAATTTAATACACAACATGAAAGCTCTTTACATTTTGCTATGATATTATGAAAATGTCAAAACATGATATATATAAAAATTCATAATATGTTTTTATTTACTTTTTCATGCACTATTCATATAGAATCCTACAGAATTTATTTTATCTGCAAGAGGTGTATAGGTAAATTGGTTTACTCTTAAAAACATACAATCTATAAAGGACAATTAGATTTTATTCAACAGTACCAAAGTTCATATGCAATGATACATTTTAGTGATTATTCCAACATAAATGCATAGAATAGAGAGCAATATATAGTTGGCAACCTAGCACATTTGGGTGCTCATGACATGTGCTTTTTGTAAATATATCCTCTTCTAATAGGGAGCATATAAAAATGAAGTTTATCCCACCAGAAGTTGTACTATGAAAACATCTTATTACTCAGTAACTCAACCTCTCTTCTTTAAAATAGAGAAAGGATAAAATAATTGGGGCTAGAACACACTAATAGCTTGGTTAATTGCTTTTGCTAGATCCTGTTTTAAGGATCTTATGCGTGGGAGGGAATAAAACATCACAGTCATCTGTCTTTAAACACAAATCCATAGACTGATTGGTACATAAATTTATGAAACTTAACCTACTGAGGTTTGAAACCATGGCCACCGGAAACCAATTGCTTTTACCACTCGCTACCCAACACCAAAATAAGCTTTTTAAAGTTTTAGAGCACTGTATTTCACATGTTAGAAAACAAAAGAGTGTGCTTTGATTACACTCTAAGCTAATTTGCTTGTTCATCTAAATTAAATTAAGTCTTAAGTGGTTACCACTGAACTTTCTAAGCACAAATAATTCAGGGGCCCTGTTTTTATAAAAATACTGCTGTTAAGTGGAATAAAGCAGTGAATAATTTGATTCTACAGGTAGTAATGACATGTTGATTAGAATGGTATTGGCTGCAAGATAATCTAGGTTAACAAAAAAAAGGTACTCATGATTTTTATTAATATTCCATTTTTCTTGAAATAAAATGGTTAAATTTATTGATTGAATTAGCATTTACTTGGTAGAACTCCATTATGAAATGGTGAAAAATTAAGCATTAAAAAAGGATATGCTAAGAAAAATTTTCATTTCAATATTTCCGAAAATAATTATCAAATCAAGCAAATGAATCTTCAAATGGGTGAAAATGAAAATTTTTGGTGCCCAAAATATAATTATAAGAATGTGATTTTATGATACATCCAAAGGCAAACGAGGAAAATCTGACCTGAATTTTCTAACAAATTGCAATCACAAATATTTTTGATTTTGAATGTATATTTTAGGAAAATTGGGACCAGTTGTGCTTAATAATATTTCCATCAGTGTTCATATATTGCTTTTCCAAAATATATTTTTGCTGCAACATATTGTCCTGTCTTATGAAATAAAGTATCCTGTTAAGATATTGATACATAAACATCTTTATTTTTATCAGAAAAATATTTGAATAGACAAATTAAATAGTGTTACATAATTTATCATGGATTGTTGATTTAAGATGTATAGGATTGAAAATATAATAAATATTTATTATGTGATAACATGTTTAACCTCAAATATCCTATAATCAAATTTCAGATTTTTTTTGTGATATTGAGTGGTCATAGTTTTTTTTTTTAACATTGCCTAGTGGAAGGTCAAGTCCAAGATGTGTGATTGTGTAAATATTCTATGAGAGCTATTTAATATCCAATGAATAGTTGAAGCCGTAGAATAACATAAATATAATTCTTTTAATCTGTTAATGTGTTTCTTTAGTTAGATGACATGTTTAAATTTATTTTGTATGATACCAAGTAATAAAATTGACAATATTAATCTATAACTGTGGAATACTAGTTAATTTTTTTTGTTTGTTATTTAGTTACATACAATCAATTCATAAATTAAAATCCAAAACTTTAACTCTACAATGAACTGAATACCAAAATATCATAATGATAACAAATGACATTCTGTGAAAAATGGATGTTAGTAATTAATTTAAACACCGACCAATCCTATAAACATCTTTAAATATAACAGTCTTTTAGATATATTTTAAATAGGATAACTTAAAGTTTATTGTATTTATATGTGTTTTATTTTGTATATTTTTTTGCATGGCATCAGATTTTGAATATTTTGTGCACAAGAAGCAATATACTTTTTTTGGGGTTTTATCATTTGAACATTGATAATGGCAGTGGTATAAATGTTTTTTCTTTTTTTGATATGCACAGAAATGAAATATTTATGTGATAAATATTTATAAATTTATCTTATTTAGTGAAAAATTGTTTTTAAGCTCTATGTGAATATTTACATTAAGTTCTACGGACTCCATCTAAGCTATTTTTGATTAATCTATCTACATTGTTTGATTACAATTGAGTTACATTTCCCTCACTTACTTTTTTGTTGACAACTTCACATTTTTTAAGTCATAAGTATAGTGTTGTCATGATCTATCATTTTCGACAGCATCAAAAGAAGAATCACAAATGCAAGTCTTTGTTAAAAAAAAGAATATTGGAACATTTTCAAAGAACACAGCAGTTATTTGATTGAGATAATAGATTCACACAGTTTAAATTCACCACAATATAAAACGAATCACCAGAGTTTGGGATATAATGTTTCACAAACCAGATTTCTAAAAAATAAAACAAATGTGTTTATCTCATGCTTTAGTTTTTCTAACATTATTATTCAATACAATTATTCTTTGATAAATTATGAACAGAAATTACTATAATGATGATCGGCACACGGTCTAATTTCAGCCCCAGAAGACTGTATTAGTGGCAGTAACATTGAGAAAATATATATATAAAATATTGTCTTGCCAAAAGTAGGAAAATTACAACTTTTTGCTGAGTTCATTGACAAATAAAGGATATATAAAATCCTGTAACGGATAGCACTATCCTGTTCGATGCTAATGTCAAGATACTATTTTGTAATAAAATAACAGCTGTTGGGTGGTGAAATGTTTTTTTTTTAGTTTATTCATATAATTTTCTGTTTTGCGACTAAAATATCTAAATGCAATGTAACATTTTAATAATATGGCTTTTTTTATAATTATCATTACTATAAAATCTATCAAGCTCAATTTCTTAAGTTCTATATTTTATTATCTATGATTAGTGCAATAGTGGTTATTTTTCTTGGTGAAGGACTGCATCATACATAAAATTTTGTCAATATAAATCATATTCTAAAAAAAGTTGTAACATATTTGGTTGAAGTAAATTTAGACTCATCTTGTTTTTCATAATTAATGATGAATATTGAATATTCAAAAAAAAATTTCCAAGTTCAAAATATAACAAAAATCTTTATTTCTTGCTTAGCTAAAACTGTAATTATACTTAAGAATTTGTTCCAATATACTGATATTGAAAGATCTAACAACAAAGAAAATATTTTACAATAAAGATTTTTCTGGGTATTCTATAACACACATGAAATCAAAATACATATTAATATTCCTTTTAAGTCTCTGAGATTGTCTATGGTATAACTTTTTTTAGATTATATTTTTTAAGGTGTCGTGTGATACAGCCTTTGTTTTTTGAAAATCTCACATTAGTCATCACATTAAAGGTCGCTACATTGAGTGTCGCTAGAGATTCCTGTAAAATTTTATTGTTAGACGATTACTGAGTGGCGATTCGATTTATTATTTGGTGTATATTTCTCAAGGTGCGCAGGGTCAGTGTTCAGTGCACTATAATCAACAGGAAAAGGCTCTCTAGAAAGTGGCCCTCGTGGAGGTACAACTGCCCACTGCCCGGGTCCATTTGGATTCTTTCCACATAGCCAGTTGCAATAGCAGCGTTTGTATGTTTCAAAGTTCAACGGTAATCGTTCATTCTGAAAAATTTGGGAAGAATCAAGACAATTATGTACATTGTTTGAATCACTATAAAACAAAGTTCAATTTAATTCATTGACTCATTAAAGATGCAAGATTTTTAATGCACAATAATGACAGGTCTGAGAGACACTGTGCTTGATAGGATTTCAATATGAAATTTGAATTTTACATGTTTTATACTTGTTTGCACTATCAAGGATCTGTCAGCATCTTCATGCATTTTATCGCATGGATCATTGTGAGTGAAAAAAACTCATGAAAATGTACCGTTTCAATATTTCAAATTTGATTTTGGAAAAAGATATCAATTTGTTTTTATGTATATATAGTATGTGTATAATAATTAGAAAGTAATCACAAAATAAAACCACTTACACTAGTCAATAAATTATAAGCAGTGTCCATGATTTCATCACACCTTAATGCAGACATGCCCACAACTGACATGTAGAAAGCTCTCAATTCCTGACGACTGATTTTGCCAGTACCTAAAATTAAGTTTGAAATAAAATCTATTAAAATTATATATTCAGCTAGGAAAACGAGATCAGTGGCAGCTGCCAAATTGAGTCAATTGACCAATATTTCTTTCATTTGAGTCGCTTTATTGGGTGAGGGTAATTTCAACAAACACAATTATATATACAGTGGAACCTCGATCAACCGTTCTCGTATAATACGTTTTCCCGGATGGAACGCTTATTTTTTATAGTCCTGTCAAACTCCCATAAGAACAATGTTAAATAATCCCGCATTGACCGTTTCCCGTTTCCCCGATTTCCTCGATAAACCGTCAAAATATTTTGGTCCCATCACAAATATTATCCCGATTGACAGTTTTTATTGCATATTTCTCCGTATCTCGGCAAGCAAGTTTGACACAGCCGAGTGCAGCTGTTATGTCTAGACACACTGGAATCCGCTGTACATGTTAGACATAACGCATTGGACGCATTGTGCTATTTTTTGGGTTGAAATCCATCACACGCGTATTATTGTTTATGATGCAAATGTAGAGTTGTTTAAAATTCATCGTAATAATGATTCCTGTACATCCAAACTTTTAGTCACAAGTTTAGTAACAAGTCTTTGTTCCGATTAAAGTGCCAAATAACAAAGAAGCAAACGAACATAAAGGACTTTTTTAAAAAATAAATTTTATATACAGTATGTACAAGTAACTAATAAATAAATATTTTTTACGATTTTACTTGTTTATTATTATTTGGAGCTTTCCCGCATTAACCGTTTCCCGCAATTACCGTTATTTTTTCAGGGTCCCTTGGAAAACGTAAAATCGAGGTTTCACTGTATACTTATGTTTCAATATTTGTAAACCTCGACAAACATTTTAAGAAGCTGGAAAAGAAATATGATATTTAATCCAGTTATTTGAGATGGAAAAATAATTAGTCATTAAAATTGTGCCAATTTTTATTATAAAATAAAATTTAAGTTTGGAGTGTATGGGGATTACAGAGTCGCTGCGTGTCTGTGTATCTTAAAGAAAATTGAAATTTAAAAGTTTCTAAAGCAAGATTGGTTATAGATAATTTAATTATTTAAATTATGTTGAACATAAAATTATCACATATTGTCAATGGATTTGGCAGTAAATTTATGGAAGCTCTTTAAATTATAAATAGTATTTGGAAAATAACAGCAGAAATAAATATATTTTTCGTTAGATTTTTATTCTTTTAATTGGAGTCTTAGCGTTAGAGCTCCAATTATCAGAATCTAAATAATATTTTATAATTCATTATGGCTCATATGTTATTTATAGATACATTAACTACTGCAAGTAATGTGATGAATTTACATATCTTCAAAATAAGGAGAAGTGACTATACAGCATGTTCTGAATAATAAAATAGTCACTGCCACTTCAAACAAAATAATTTTGAAAAAAGATTCTCAAATACTCTAGTCTTTTTTTAGTTTTATTGATTTTTTTAAATCAACGAAGCGCTCCATTGAACTTCAGCAAAATCTCTATATGTATCAAGTGTATAATAAACCATTTTCAGTATTAAATGAATAAATTATTAAATTCGATCAAGTGTTTTCTTACCACTTTGGTTCATAACCCCAAACAGAATTTTGCAAAAGTATTGTAAAAAGAGTGGCAACCGTTGAAAACGTCCACAGGGTGGCAACAGTAGTGGCCACCGAGCTAACCATAATTCACAATCAACTGTCCCGCTAGGTAGTCCGGACGAAAGTCTTCTCCAATATGCTTTTTCCTTGTACCTATTAGAAGAATAGAATTTTAGTCAATTATAACTATGAGAATTTAAGAGTGTTATCAGGTGATAACTGTCAAGGTCCTGAATAGTGATACTGAGAAAACGTAAATTATCTGTTTTTTAAGTCTGAAGGCCTTTTTCATTCTTCCAAAAATGGAGACAAATATTTGAATAAAAATCATTCACCATTATTCCAGTCAAATTTATGGAATTAATTTATATTGTGAAATGTTATTGAAATAGTTTTTGTTTGTGAACTTGAGAGAATAAGAGTGCATTTGAAATTATTTACCACTTACTGAGCAGGCAGAGGATTTATGAAATTCTCTATAAACTCATATTTTACTTCAAGTAAAATATTGAATTCAGGTGAATTAGTTGACCAGTCGGCGAAATGAGCCAATTTCTGTGGGAAAAAAATAATAAAAGCATTCAGTTCAATATATGTATATAGACAGGATGAAAGTTTCATCAACTTTATTTGACATTTGTAATTATTCCAGGTATGAATTCTTCACTTATCAAATCCATTCCTAGGTGGAGAATTCGATTACAACTTTTGCCTTAAGGCTTCATTGTTGCCTTAAAACAATATTAATGGCCTTGGCTGATCCTAGAATTTTATTCATAACATTTGTCAAATCGAAGTCTTGCAACTCATTAGACACCCATTGATTATAGGAAAATCTTGGCAGAGTTACCTTAAAGCAATATTTTGGGGTGTCTAAAATGATTCTTCTAACTGGAATATAACTACATTGCAAGGCTATAATACCTTGAAAATTCCTTCCCTTCCATCCAATTCCTATCCTAGCTTTGACATTTCTATACTTACTGTCTTCAAAAGAGAAAGGTTGAACAATTGAGTAACAGGCAATTCTAACAGAAAAAATCTGTTTCGATACCTCCAATATCATGCCATACATTCCATATTGGATACAAACATTATTATTATTATTATTTTATTATAAAATGGCGCTAGGGGCCGTTCAGGTCCATGGCCGACTGCACAACCTCTCTCCAGGCATCTCTGTCGAGCGCTCTCTCTCTCCAGTTGACTATCCCCAGCCTCTCAACATCCTTTTGAATGTTATCCACCCATCTCCGTCGAGGGCGACCGAGAGGTCGGGTGCCAGCTGGTGTTCCTTCATAAGTTTTATGGAGAGCTCTAAACTTCTCAGATCGTACAACGTGACCCGCCCATCTGAGCCTTCTCGATCTCAAGACATTAATGATTCTTGGTTTGTATCGGTCGAAGAGCTCAGCGTTCGTACGAATGCGCCACCGGTGGTTTTCATTAACGGGTCCAAGTATTCTCCGGAGGATTCTGTTTTCAAATACTTGGAGGGCCTTTTCTTGTTTTTCTGTTAAACCCCAGGTTTCACATCCATACATGACTATCAGTTTAATGATCACGTTGTACACCCGGCAATTGGTTTTGATGGACAGCATTTTGGACCAAAACAGACTATTTGGCGCGAAGTAGGCTGCATTTCCACTTCTCAGTCGGTCAGCAAGCTCCAAAGTCATCTCATTCCTAGAGGAAATATTAGAGCCCAAGTACTTGAAAAGAGAGGTTCTCTCGAACGAGGAGTTTCTTATTACAATGTCTCCAAAGGGTTCGTTGCCTCTTGTCATTTTCAAATACGTAGTCTTTCTCACATTTACTCGTAGATTTAACCTTTTTGCTGTGTCCTCCAAAGGAGTGAAAATATCTTTTATTTCGTCTTCAGATTCTCCGAGCACCACTAGATCATCCGCGTAGCCCAATATTTTGTGGGACCCATTCAGTATAACTCCACCTTCTGCTTCCATTGCCTCTCTTACGGCTTTCACTAAAGCTAGGTTGAATAGCATAGGTGATAAGGAGTCTCCTTGTTTTAGTCCTGCTGTCACCTCAAAAGATTCTGATAGACTACCCTGCATATGAATTCTACTCTTGGATCCATCCATCCATACTTTTATTATATTTATAAATTTTGATGGTATTTGGAATTTCTTCAATATATTCCAGAGAGCTTCTCTATCTATAGAGTCATATGCAGTTTTAAAATCCACAAAGAGACAGTGAACATCTTGGGCGTATTCCCATTTCTTTTCAAATATTTGGCGCAGTGTAAAGATCTGATCAGTGGTGCTGCGGTTTCTTCTAAAGCCGCATTGGTAGCCACCAAGAATGTTTTCGGCATACGGCAGAACTTTTTCGAGAATAATATTTGACAGAACTTTGTATGCAGTAGGAAGAAGAGAGATGCCACGGTAGTTTGCACAGTTGAGTTTGTCTCCTTTCTTGAAGATAGGACAAACCAGTGACTCTTTCCACTCTTCGGGGATCTTTTCTTCTTCCCATATTTCTTGCAGTAATTCAAGCATGGCGTTAAGAAGGGTTTCTCCTCCATACTTGAGTAGCTCTGATGGAATATTATCATTGCCAGCTGCTTTGTTATTCTTTAAATAACTAAGTGCTCCCATTAACTCTGCCTTACTCGGTGGTGGTATTAGAGGTTCTGCTGTAGCGATGTCTGGCGATTCCAAAGGTTCATCTGGTGCAGAGCGTTGAAGTAAACTTTCAAAGTGGGACTTCCATATGTTAAGGACTTGCTCTTTGTTTGCCACTATCTGACCTTGTAGGTCTTTGATTTGTAGCGTGCAAGGCTGAAAGCCTCTCTTTTTGATGTTCACTTTCGAGAAGAATGACCGGGTTTTATTCCGTTTTGCTTCTTCTTCCATCTGCTCAAAATTGCTTTTAATGAAACTTCGTTTGCACTTTCTCAGATGCTTTCGGACCTTTTTGCATGTCTCGCTATATCTTTTCTGGGCTTCTTCGCTTTGAGTGTTTTGCAGATAGATCGCTCGTTCTAATTTTCTTTCCTCCACCATTTTTCGGCAGGTGTCATCGTACCATGGGCACTTAACATTCTTGGGTGTCAATCCTATCGAGGCTTCCGCAGCTTTGACTATACCTTCCTTTAATGTTTTCCACCTCTCATCGATATTAAAAGCTTCTCCTTCGGTGGGTTCTAGCATATTTTGAATTTGACTGTTCAATTCACTTCTGTAGTTTTCTATTCCTTTTGGAGTTTTTAGCTTTTCCAAATGGTACTTCACTCTCGTCTTCGCATTTTTGCGGACTATCTTTTTGAGTTTTTCCCTAAATGTTGCTATCGATAAATTGTGGTCCGTATCACAGTCAGCGCCTCTGTAGCTTCGAATATCTTCAATAGCTTGCGGGTGTCTTCTATCAATTAGAAAATGGTCAATCTGATTGAATGTCTTTCCATTCCTTGAGTTCCAAGTCACTTTGTGAATGTTTTTATGAGGGAAAGTGGTACTTCTAGCGATCAAGTTTTTGGCGCTGCAGAGAGAGCCATCTTTTTACCATTTTCATTGGTATGATCATGTAAGCTCTCTTTTCCAATAAAGGGCCTGAACACAGCTTCCTTTCCTACTTTCGCGTTGAAGTCTCCCAGCACACATTTGATATCGTGTACCGGCAGTCTATCAAAGGTTGCCTCAAGGAGATCGTAAAAATCGTCTTTTTCGGCCTCCTCTGAGGCCTCTGTCGGAGCATGTACATTCACAAGTGATATATTGAACCATCTTCCTTTGATTCTGAGAACACATATGCGCTCGCTTACGGGTTCAAAGGAAAGTATAGCATCAGCTACTTCCCTAGCAACAACAAAACCTGTCCCGAATACATGTTTTCCATCTGTGTTTCCGCTGTAGTAGATAACATGTTGTCGAACTGTCATTTCTCCGCTATCCAGCCAACGGATTTCCTAGATGGCGGTGATTTGAACTTTATATTTTGACAGTTCGTCCACTAGGTTTTGAGCTGCTCCTGCTTGATAGAGACTGAGCACGTTCCAAAATCCGATTCGTAGTCCATTTTTCATTCCAGGTCGTCGAGATTTGGTTATCCTGTGTCCGAGGCGTTGTACGGTGTTCGTAACAAGTTTGTGTTTTTATGGGAAAGGGTGGTTAGCCCTTTGCCCGATCCCCAACCTGGAGGGCCAGATCTGTTGGTCCGCGGGAGATACTCAATTTCTCTCCTACCCTTCAATGCCTGAAGAGTGTTCCCCTATCCGCCACCTGGGGACACGCTCTCTAGGGGTTACAGACTCCCCCGAGAGAGATCCCCCGGATAAAAACATGAATTTAAAAAATATGTACATATTTTACTGAAATTGATTACTTGCATGCTCTGTACTTATACTCAATTTTATTTATATTTTGTGATAAGTAAGCTCATAATTATTTTTCAACAGCAATGTAGAGGTAAGACAGTAAATAATTTGTATAACCTTGAATCAGGTTCTGCTATTGAACAGCAACAGTCCTCTTTGACGATAAGAAGATTGAGAGTCAGTTTAAAATTTGAAATCACTCATTGATTTTCCAATTTCTCAAGTGAAATTATAAACTTACTTCACAGAAGTGCTCAAAATCTTGTTCGCTGACTAAATCATCATGATCCAAGTCTAAAAGTTCTGAGAAGAATAGAGTCATTTTGTCCATCTGAAGTTGGCCGAGAGATTCTGGTGGATCTTCTTCGTCACCAGAATCACCTCCATCTCCTCCATCAATACTGTATCGGTTTACCCAAGTTGCTGTGAACAGTCAAATTTGGTTTAATTTTTAACACTGGTATATTTTGTTTTAAAATTGTTTGGTCTTTTTATGGACGGTTTCAATAATATATGAAAGAGTACAATTCAGGAATATATGATTTTGTAATATATCATTATCATTTTGTAACATATAAATATGATTTTATGACAATCTCACTTCACAACTAACTAAAAAATAAAAAATACTGCTATATTCATTTAATGCAAATTCTTTATATTTCATATGATGTTTATATTGTTACTTTAAAAACAGTAGGATAAATATGTAAACTTACTCCAAACATGAACACTCCAACCGTGTCCTTTTGTTGCTTCTTTGTCATCATGTAGTTCAATTTCGAGATCTAAGTCTTCCATTGGTCCGTCACTTTCTGGAAGTGTCCGCCATCTTTTTAGCAATTCCTTTGTCCGGTCTTTTGTTTTATCACAAGCTTGTCTCCAATTTGTAAAATATTTTCGAGGTACTTTCGGTGAACCAACACTAAGCCTTGAATCTTGTCTATCGATGCCATCTTTTGATCCGTCAATCGCTTTATGTAATTTAATCTCTTTACTACTCTTGCCATCTTTTTCAATTCCTTTGTCTGCGTGTTTGTTTTCTTTATTACTACTTTTAGTTTCTTTTTCAAATGACTTCTCAGGCTCTATTGATAGAACAGGGGTGATTGCGAATCTGACATCTTTTTCTGATTTGATGCTGTTGTTTTTGGATACTGATGCCGTGTGAGTAACTGCTTCATCACTTTTGGAGATGCGAACTGTTCCTAAAATTCCTGGGTGTAGTTCCTTGGGAGTTTCTTTATGTGATGATTTGTGTTTGTCTTTCGATGGGTCTTTAGTATCCATTTCGAAAAGATTGTGTATCTGAAAATAAAGAAAATATAATGTTGACTTTCAACACAAAGCAATTTATATCACCCTTAATCGTTTTCTGTGGACTTCAAATTAAATAGGATTTTCGCCAAATTTGTAGTTGAGTATCAAATTGCTTTGGGCGTTATTAAATATTTATAAATTCATATATATTTCATGTTGTGTAAATCGAAAGGAATATCACTGAACATATCATTTTAATTAATTGCACCACAAAAATTCAAAATACTTAGTTAATTACTAACGTAGAAAATAAATAAGAAATAACATAAAAACAATTGAATATTGTAAATTAGCAAGGGAACCGAGTAAATTGAGAAATAATCTAGTTTAATCCATTAAAACAATGAACTCGTCATGGAATATGTCGAAATCCGGTGAAACAAACAATTCATGTTCATGAGGAAAAATTATAAATAAATAAATAATAGTGTGTCATTTTTCATTGCAAATTACTTAATATTTAATAAAAAAATGAAAAGACGGTATAATGTGGAAATTTTAGATATAGCACTTGGGGCAGCTTGTAAATATTAATGAAAAAATACAAAAAATAAAAATAGGTATTATTGATTGAAAGTCATTTATAAGTCAGTTACATAAACCTCAATTTATTTTTGACGACTTCTGATATTAAGATTATTATCAGCAACCCTCTTTCTCTAAATTTGATCACGGTATTATGCACACATTATTCCCAAAGCGATTGTTCAATAAATCGCATCGCTTCCGCGGGTTGAGCTCGATTGACCGTCAAGTTGTAAATTATTTCCGAGCTTTTAATTGGGACATTCTAAAGCTCCCGAATTCGCACATTATCCGGTTCCGCAACCTGCCTATTTTACCGCCCTTTTGCATTTACGAGTGTCAGGGTTGCCATGATTTCTGCTTCTGCCTGACTCGTGGTAATATTTCAAATCCTTGCTGCCTTTCTTTTGAAAATATAATAATATTAAAACTGATTTATTACTACAAAAGAAAGGGCAATAGTACGTTTAAGCGTATAATTTCTAATTACTGAGATGGTCATTATTTATTTAGATTAAGATGAGACGCAATCTACATTACCGATAAGAAAAATTATTAGTTTCGGTTATATAATGGAATGCTATTTACAATATTTCCTTCCAAGGGTATTGTTTGATATTTTAGGCACTGGAGATAATTTTTGATGAGTCGTCTTTTAACTGGACTTAAAAAGGTTTTCGCATCTAATATTTTCTTTTTTCATTTTTTTTTGAACAATCTTTATCAAGAATGTTATAAATGCAGTAGTGTCTACAATCCCATTAATGGCTTGTTTGTGAATACTAATTATATTGTATTATCCAATTCAGAAGAAAAATATGCTGTCTTGAAACCTGAACCTAATATTAATATTATATTTACACCAAATTCCTCGAGTCATACCTATGGCCCTAGACTTAACATAAAAATGGCAACCAAAAATTGTAATTTATGTAGATTAAATCATTCAGTATACCATGAAATTCACGCAAGTAAAAAATAAGAATTGTACCGAATGTACTTAAAATTTGAAGGGCTTTACATTTAACGAATAACTTAACATTAAAATAACGATAGATAGATCTCGATGGAAAGAATTGCCGAGCCCAAGTAAAAGTTAAAATCATACATAAAATTACGATATCATTTAATATTTTTTACCTTTTGTCATGGGTTCCTACATAAAATTCATCTAAAAAACATTTGAAATGTGGTTAACAAACCCTTTTTAATTCCTCCGGGAATACTAACATAATGTAATGTATGTATTATAGGTGTTTATACCCCGATGTTTTAAAATAACACATTTCCACTTATGTGTTAAAAGTTAAATATATCCTTGTTATTTTTCGAATTTCCGTAAAAAAATATTCTATTTTTACTGGCCATCGCGGAATCAGATTAATAAAAAAAATCATTACTTCAAGATGGATATCAGAATTAAAGTGTTTTATTTAATGAAACCAGAGTTTTATGAAATGAAAAAATTGGCTCAGAATCATTTACTTTCATCTGCACCCTTATTGAAAAGGCGGGCTGAAAGATTTTTTGCGTTTCAATATATGTTTTTATAATAATGAAAACTGAAAAGGTATTTCCATTGCAAAAAATGTTGCAACATTGAAATAATTTAATTATATATTAATTAATATTATACTAACCTCTCGATTAACAATGTTATTGGTTTCAAGAAATATCGTGTAAAATGGTTCAAGTAAGCAGGGTTCAAGAATAAGTCCATCTCAATCACAAAACTCGATATCAGATGTGATTTAAGCTACAAAAATCGGGTATTTCGGTTATGGTAGAAAGGTAATATAATAGAATTATATATTTTAGGATTTTAAAAGCCTTTATAGATTTTTAAATTAATTGTTTGAGGCTGAAATATTTTTTTTTATCTAAATGATCTTCTTGAGAAAGAATGCTTTTCTTCAATCGCAAAAGTCAAATTGTATATAAGTGTGGTAAATTGTACGAAGATGTCGAAAGACGAATCACGGGTTGTGAGTAAAAAGCACGTACAAATTTTCAACGATTCAAATTTAATAATTATTAAATTGGATATATTTTTTAAAAAGTAGTAAGAAGAATTTAAAAAGTGTGTTCGAATTTCAAAAAAGTAAATAATATGAGTAAACTAAAAACAAAAGATCATTGCTTGGTTAAAAATTTTGAATATCTTACGGTTCACAATAAAATTTTCCGTGATTTTGAAAATTAAACAGTATTTTTGAATCTCATTTAATAATTGATATGAAATATACAGTTTTTTGAAACGATAACTCCTGTTCAGAGATTGAAATGACTAAATTAAATACCTCGAATTAAAGTGGTGTCGATAAAAGCAAAGGAAAAAACCGTGCAATGTTACAGATATGTGACACATGTGGTGGAAAGAAAATGAAAGCAAAAAGAAAAATTACTAAAAAGCATACGAAACCATCAAACAGGCAGAAGAGTAAGAAGAACTCGAAGAAAAATCCAAGAATGGGGGTGTCGAAAAAACATCGACGAAAGGTGATATCGAAGAGACGAACTCGCAGACTGAAGGAGAAAAAGAAAATGTTAAATGTTTTGTTGAATTCCCTTGTTAAATTTGTTTCAAACGTTCATCAAATTTGAGTTTTTTTATAATTATTGAACTAAATATGGATTTGGTATTTGATTTTAATAAATACAAATTTCAATATTTATATCGCAATTCGTTTGTTTATTTTCGACAATTTATTGATTTTTATGCATACGTCGTATAATCTTTTGTCTAAATAAGCAATTTTCGCTGAAAACGTTGCGTTCCGTTATTGTTTGTGTGTTTTCAATATTAAAGAAATGGATTTATTATTCAATTTATGCTAAAGCATATTTAATAGGGGTAATAAATCTATTTCCATATTTGCTTGTATAGCAATAAATGCAGTCCACACTCGAGCAATATTTATCACTCATGATGGGGTGTAGTAGGAATCGAAGAAAGACGACATTGTACAAATTTTACGTACACTACGAATCCAAAAATTGAAGTTGGGTAATTCGAAATAGTAGAATTGTATTTTCAGTATAAAGAATCGCTCCAAATTTTTGTGGAACACCAACCTATTTAGGCTTTGAGTGTTTAGCGAAACATAGCTTGGGAAAACCAGATGTATTCGAATACTCGGTAACTGTAAGAGATATACATAGTGATACAAGACTACAAAAACATGGAACTAATGAACATGATAAATTATATTTAATATTGTAAAAATAAAAATAAATATTTATAAACGTTGCAGTATTACAAAAATAAGAAGTTATAGTTTTTTTAAGCCTGAAATAAATTTGAAAAAAGGCATTCATCCTCTTACTATTGTCTTCTAACAACAATTTACTCTATATTTACGATTTTCTTTTTATGATTCATGGATCTTTATTATTTACAGCTATTTTTGTAGTTATATCTTTATGACACTAACCTTTCCCCCGAGTTAATAGTTTTCTAAGATATGAATATTTTTTTCGTATATTTTACGATTTTTGAATGAACATCGTTTAATAGATTTCTTTATACTCAATAACAGTAACGATAATTAAGATAATCATAAACATTTAAAAAATAAAATTAAAAGCCCGGAAAGTCGCAAATAAGCTACGGTGGTCATCCAAAATATTAACATGTCTTAAAGATTACTGCCACGAAAGTGATAATGGTCTTATATAACTTCTGACATTGTTCTATGAGGGTAAAACGAACCAAGTACTCGACAGACAGGAGTTTTAGTTAGTTTGCTTGGGATCTTAAGTAGAATGAAGACCATAGAAAGTTTTTGTTTATTTTCATACTCATTCACTCCAGCAAGACTACCAAAGTGTTTTGAAGTACAAGTTCAGAAGATATTTTAAAAAGTTATAATAAATTTTCTTTGTATTTATATATCTTCACTGTGCTGGCAGAAGTTGCTAAGTAAATATATATACACAGAACTCTTAATAAATAACAAAATGTAATTTTTTGATCCCTGAGGTTTCGGTATTTTATGATATCTAGATAATAACTATAATGTCGAAGTAAAAACGGACAAATGCCGATCTGACTCAAATGAAGAAACTATATAATAGCCAATGCAAAATTTTCGGAATCTGCATTAAAAATAATATTGATAAAATATTATCATTTGTCTTGAATAAATGTTCCGGTCAGTTTAAAGCTAATAATATCTTTTTATTTGTCAGCCAGTAAGTCAGCAGTTTTGGTGTTCGGAAATCGGAAGTTTCGTAATGTTTAAAAAATATTGTACAGCGAGGAAAGCGAGTGTAGTATGAATATACAAATGGAATCCATTCAAAATATTAATTTGAAAAAAAAAACTTGTAGACTAAACGAAAATGTTTCTCAGTGGATGTGTCAAGGAAAAAGTATCGTGAGCGGTAAGGATTAACAATTAGTTTATATTATTATACATAAAATATTCTGTGTGATATAGTCAATCATTGCCGGTACAAGCAGACTATTTATCAGTTGGTTCACAAAATGATTATAAAAGAATTATCAAATAAAAATTTGAATTAATTAATCCAGGTTTTCGTATTATAACATTTTTTGCATTATAGTCATGTTTTAGTTAGTGTTAGTTTAAACGATTAAAATCTTTGTTGAAATTCTATCAAAAAAATCTCAGACATTTCAGGTGAAAGTTATTGAGAGAATATTTCAACCAAATTACCTGACCTTTTTCAAATGTTTTTAAAATTAATAGAAATGATTTTTTAAATATTTCACATTGCTATAACAGGCACGAGCCTTTTTTTCAAATATGTATTAAAATAATTTTATACATTATCTAAATAATTTTCGTCCATTTCCAAAATTTCGATTAGTTCTTAGTATAATGGCGATTTTATAGCGAATTATTATTAAGTGGGCTTAGAAGGAGTTACTGAACCATTCATATAAGGGCCTCAATAAGAAAACTTAGCACTTGAATATTGTAGCGTAAAAGATCTTAAGAGTCGTACAACCACAGGCTTTGTATCTGTGTAAACCGTGAATAATTATTATACAATAGGGTTGAATATTACATAATTAAAATTGGTATATTACTATTCTAATTAACTCTCTTGAAAATGCATTTTTTCTTCATAAAAACCATAAAGACAGTTAGTAACCTATGCTAACTGTCAACGAATCATTTTTTTTTATACAAAATGTTAATTTGACTAAAAAGGATATTTAAAAACTTGTTTTGATTGAATTGAAGCAACGTCAAAATTATGAGAATCCTAATTGAATGGATAAACAAAATTAGGTTTTTTTTTTTTTATGTTTAATTAAAAATAATACGTGGCAATACTTGATTCATTTATATTGAGACTGATAATTTTTCGTTGATGCCACTAAGATACATTAGACGTTTTCAAATTGAATCGGGTCGCGATTTTATCAATAGCTGTACTTCATATTCCTTTAAATATAAATTACTATTATCCAATTAAAAGATGTCACTAGTGGCAAATCTTCAACATGAATCTTCTCGGTCGGACCGATATTGTGATACCAAATAAATAATAGCGAAAATTCCATGATGTTTATATAAACTCCTGCAAGTATGAAGGTCTGCCTAACCATTCCTGAATATACATCTCAAAGGCCAAAGCGCCCTGGTGAAATATTCATAGAGTAAGGAATATTTTAGTTGGCCCTGGGACTCATACTAAATCCTATGTCATATTATATTAATTAGATTTGGCATTGTGACGTCATATCCGGCGCTCGTGTACCGATCCTCCATTAAAATTGCATAAAGCTCGGCCAGGTTGCACGTCATTGATCGCCTGTCACGTCCTTACGCCGAGCCTCCCTTCAACGGCAACATACATGGACGTGTTTAGTGTAATTTTTGCCAAGAAAAAAATGTCAATATGGTGTAATATTCTAACAAAATACATGTTTCTATATATTATACATGCCGAAATCGAAAAGAATTCAATCAAAAAGAACAATACTGGACTTCGTAAACACAGCCAACAATGTTGATCTATTGAATACATGGAGACCATGGCCCAGAAAATGGAAGTCAATAGAATAATATGTTTATTTATAATACCCTCGTAAACATAAATGAATCTAATCGATATCCATATATTGAATGAGAGCATTTCCATACTTTTTTCAAAATTTCATGCGTGCATATCCAAACAGACAGTGTGTCATTGCTTTTTGAATTTAAATAAAAATTATACTGCTTTTATGGTAAAATAAAGTGGCTCAAAATTTTCCATAGAGCATTATTGACATACTAGCGCAATTTGCGACTTTTGTATTAAAGCCGTCAAAGGAAAGTAGTGAATTAGACGTGTATGTATGTACAAAGTGAAAATCTTTATTTATGTATTTTTACATCCAACGTTATGCACTATTTTAATTATAGAAATACTACGAATTTCAGTATGGCAAAAATTTTCAATTTTTTATAATAACGAAGTAATATAGCAACAAGATTATAATTGATAATTATTTCATTTCAATAGAATCTGAAAAGCCTGTTAATACATATATTTCAATCTGATAGACCCATGACTCGTGATCTTTATACAAATGCGTTTTTTTTAATGTAAAACAATCCAATCTATAATATGACTATATTTTCCGATATGGTCTTCAATTACTAAACAGCAGTGTTTATTATACATGGGTACCAATGCATATTTTCTAGATGAATTATGTCCAAACATAAAGCGTTGATAAATTTTACAAGCTACCGCGCAAAAGCTTATGTTTTTGGCATAAAAGCGCAAAATACAATTACGCTATCTTGTTTGACTGCACAATGCAGCCCGATGCTTAAATTTTCATCGTCTGGTTATTATTGCTGTTGAGGAATAACGAAGTAACCGCATTCAAGACTAGTATATCTATATATGTTGATACAAAACGAAAGTATAATGTGATATGCAAGTAAGGTTTCAGTTTCAAGTCAATTTTAAGCTCGTCATTTTAGATTATTATTCGTAGTCGTGAAAACTTCATTTTTTACACGTGTAAGTTGTTCATAAAATGCTTGCAGCAAAGTTCAGGAATAAATATAGACCGCTTAGTATAAAATGAAATACATACTAACAATTATGAAATCCATTAAACAAATCGTTAAACTTGCTATAGATTTTAATTTGGCGTTAGTTTTTTTTATTTATTTTTATTGTAAAAACATTGCAAACAACCAACAACTAATCAAAATATAAATGTCAAGTTTAAAATAAACGTTCAGTCAAATAAATATATATATTTATTAATTAGCCACACGTAAAAAAAATGCATTCAAAAATGACAATCTATCGAAATTTATGACCCAAATTTATAAGGAAATATATCCATGATGTCTTTAAGGCTTTTACCTCGACGTCCATTATTGCTGATGATAATTTTCGTGATCCTAACCCCATTTTGCAACATTACACTTTCAGCTGAATCAATATTTTCTAACTCAACATACAATGTATTTATAATTGGCTCGTTAAAATAATAAATACTTCACTAGCCTCCAGTTTCAATAATATGCGTGTGTAAGTTCAAATGAAAATACAAATATGATTAGGAAGTCTATGATAATATAGCATTAATTCTTAACGGTCATACTAGTGAATAGACTGCCAACCACTGCTCTATATGAAGAAATAGTTTTATAAAAAAGGATCGTCGAATGAAAACAACTCAACAATAAAGCTATATAACGGTAGATCGCTTCAGTGATATTTTTTCAGTCATTTCTACATTTCACTTAATTTTTACAGCTGCAGCTATTGTTTCATATAAGCTTTTTTATGTATTACACGCTCATGCTATCATTTATTTATTTTATCATATAGAATTATTTTATTTCGAACGTGAAAAAGAGCGCCTCCTCAGCGACATTGTAATAAAAGTACATTTAAATCTACGTAACACTATAAAGAATAGCTTTACATTGAAAGTGAAAATAATTACTAAGCATTAAGATGTTAGATAAATAAAAGCACTCTTTCGTACAGCCGGTGAAGTGAAACAAGTAAGTTTTTTCACAGGTTTTTATTGCAAAAGTTTAAATTTGCCAACTCATTCTACGCCATCATGAATTTTATGAAAGGCGTTACCGTTTTTATAGCACAATTCAGAAAACTTTCGACGGCGTTCCGGTTGCTGTTTGATTTATTTATTTTTAAATGAGACGCCATTTAAAAAGTTATTCGTATGCTGCGAAACACGTACATTGTAAAAACATAAATATAAAACCCTTTATTATTTGTAATGTAACAAATTCAATACAACGAGCAACAATTCACTTTTACGGCATTAAAATAAAATAAAATATGGCAAATCTATGTAAATATACATACAGAACCTACTCTATGATATCACTGTTTTATATCTGTCATTCAGCTGGAAATTTATTCCAACATACTGGTATATGATAGTAGATGTTTCTTTTTTTAATCATAAAATATTTATTTTCTACTTTTGGTTTTCCAGATTACGATATATTTGTCAAAATCATTATAGGAATAATGGTTTTAATTTCGTTAAATAACAGCAAATGATTACATTATTTCACAGCTAGGCATACTATAAAATAATTAATAAATTATATAATTTTTAAGAGCACAAATTAAGAAGGCTTACGTTTTCTACAAAACAGTGAAATCTAAACGTAAGCAAAACAAAAAACACTGAAAGTTTGAACGTTCACATGGTATTGCTGGAATTATTTGAGCTACAACGATTATTAAGAAGCTTACCACCAAAAAGTTAAAGATTTACTATGTACTCTTAAACATCTGATGGTGTTATTATTTGGTCACATGACATGAAAAAGTAGTCATAGCTCAAAGCAACCATTAAAAATCGTAAACGATTGTTTCTGGGGAAATCGTATCCAGCCCAACTGATTTCGTGTAGCATTGTCATGGTTTCACGAAGATCACACAATCAAAGTCAATAAATTAGAAATACAATGTATTATTTTCATTATAGTTTAGTGATAAAATCTGTACTATTACGATCAGAATTGAGATAGTTTCATTTGAAAAAATGGCAGAGATAAAAATATATTTTAAATATTGCATGAAAATATCGCTCATAAAATGTATTTAAAAGTTTTTCGAACACAGTAAAAAGTTGATATACCACTAGAAAATATTGACATTATTATTCGATGTAGGTTAATTACCCAGCTTTGTAAGTATATATTACATTCAGAATTTCTAGTGGGCTATTTGAAAGAAAATCAATATTTTGACGTAGTCGTTTACGTATTTTGCTTTATAACAAATATTTTTTCTATCGATTCACTCGTGACACCGATACATTGTAGGTAAATATTAAGTCATGATTTTATATAATAATTGTATTGAAAATCAATGCGTTCTGTATAAACTTTTTTTACATATTCCAATTTTTTTTTTGATTAATAATACCTTGACATGATAATGTTATCATTTTTCTTTGTTTCAAAATGATACATTTATATCTGGTTATTTAAAACTCAAAAGGCAAAGAATATTGTTAATCCAACATATCTTTATCGATTAACCGACACGTTGTGCAAACGTTAAAAATGGTTAATCGGTTGAATCGAAAAAAATAACTGATTTAAACCATTGCAGTAGTTCATCCAACAGAATAATAAATTGAATGCATAGAGTGAAATGTTTTTAAAACTATATGGTGAGTTTAGCCAATAACCAAAGGATATTGGTATCGTAAAATGTTTTATTTTATATTATCTAACACGAATTAACTTGACAATCGATTGAGTCAGACCTCATGTGAAAACTGTTCAGAAAAGTTAAAGTTTTGACACCAATAAAATATAGCTCGAAACAAACTTATGAAAAGGTTTTTACTGCTCAGGGATTATTATATGTCCTATCCCTTCAGTCAGAATTATCAAGGGAATTATTCGAATGGAAGTTTTAAACTATCTTTCACAAAAGGATGTCTAAAACTCAGGAATGTCTGTTATTTTATTTTGGCGTTCAAACCATTAAGGAAAAGCATTATGTCGAACTAGGAACAAACAAAAATAATATAATAATTAATATTCGATTCCAAGATATATAACGTAAATAAAATTTAGTCATTCATGTTATAACCTAAATATAGCATTGAAATCTGTAATACGATAAATTATGGTCATTTTTTGCATTATAAAACGGCATTATTATAAGAGAAGATATTTTGACATTGCATTCAACATGGCGTTCGTTTTTTATGACATTGAAAGTTTATGTGAATTGCAAAATCAAATTATCGAAATTCGAAGCAACATAATTGATAACAAATCTTAAATGTGAACACTATAAAATTGAGACAGTAAATGTAAGTGTTTCTTCAACCTTCAAGGTGCACTGTATCATTTCTGCACAAAATATCTATGTCACAATTCTTTTTTGTATTTATATTATTGGGGTACATATTCTTTTTGTAACATGATTATTTAGCATATTGAAGGTTCTTTCAAAACACATACTTACCATGCATGAGCTTATTCATGAGATTTTAAAATCTGACAAACGAGCAAAATTAAGCTTATTTTAAAATTTTTACTGTTAGTAATATTGTATTATTAATATTGCATTGTAGAAGGCAGGAGGTTATTTAAAATTTATGAAAGTGATCATTTTCTTTATATTTGATGAAATATTTTCATATTTATTAAGTGAATATTTAGTATACTTCGTTGAGATACCCAAATTTAAATGTTACCATAGCAGAAACTTTGAGATAATTCCAAGATAAATTTTTATTCATTTTGCTTGACGTTTGATATCAAAAGTGGCTTTACATATTGTGAACAATTACAGAGAAACTGAAATATGGCAAAAGTTGAATAAGTAATTAATTATTTCACATAGCGCCACTTACACATTAATCATATTATTTTATTTGTAAAATTTACTTATCAAAGAAACTTATTTCTTAGAAGCCAAATAATAACGTAACCAACACTAATTGAAAGTCCTGAGCAAATCTAAACTTTTAAGGAAAAGTTTCAAGATGAATAGTAAGGCAATATTTCTTCGTATTATCCCTGTGCACCTATATATTTTCATTATACGAAATCTTTTCATTTTTTTGATAAGTTAAGCATGATGGATGTTTCAATTTATATCCAGAGACATTGTTTTGCATTATCAGAGATTTTTTCGAAAACACCAAGTACTTCATTTAATTATTCAGAAATGTTCAAGTGTCCAGACTGAAAAATATTATTATTTTAGAGAATAGTAAAATACTATTTTGATAATTAAAATAAGTGGATAATTAGCATTAGATATTAAAATGTAATTTTGGTGCGTTTATCTTTGAAAATCTTAAAATATTTTCTGCAAGATTTTTAAATTAATAGTTTTGTGTGTAGAACATATGCGATTTTGTTCCTAAATGGCAGCATTGTTTAATTAAAAAAATACGTGCAACATAGCAGCCATTTTGATTATGATTTATTTTTAACAAACTGTCGTGGTTTTCATTTATATTGTTTTTATTCATTAACATGTTGACTGATAATACAAATGTATGTTTTAAAAAATTTAATGCGAAATTTTTTTGTACGTTATTTGATTTTAGCTACCAATTATATAATTTATCTCTGGCTATGTTTAAAGTATATATTATTCAACGTAACTTTATAGTTCCAATCCAACTTATAAAATATATAATTTTGATTAAGTGCCGATCATTGACATACATTTGAATTTATTTTTTACTTTAAACAATACATTAACATGGAAAATAGTAATAAAAATATGCAATCGGGCTTTTTTTAACAACTCTAACTATTCGTCATGAAATTCATTCATTCACACATTCAGGGCCACGGAATTTGGTCTCTCAAATAGGTAAACAATAATGAATCCTTCGATCTTTATTAAAATTTATAAAATTTCATTTGAAAACCATGCAAATTGAAACCTTGTAACCCGAAAGCAATAAAATGAAATATCCGTGTTGTTTAATTGTGTCCGTAAGCCTAACTGGTAGATAAAATCAGGAGAAATATTTGTCCAAGATTAGAGATACTTTGAAATAAAAGTAATGAAATTTTTTATTTTAATAATTTGCCAAATATTTGACGAGCCATGCCTGTCCAGGATAGTCATCCGTAATTTTTAAAGAACATTCAAAAGACTTACCAGGCAGTCATCCGTAACGAATAATTCAAGGGTATATCTATAAACTCATTTATAATAAGAATATGATATACTAAAACATTTCGATGATATCAGTTCTACAAATCAAAAATCAACTGTGCTTTTAGAAAATACTCTCTTGCATTAATAAATTACAAACTTATACGTTTTTTTCTTTTTTGAAATAAGAATTTAGCCTTTGCTCTATTGCTATCTAAATTCAAATATTTACATAGAGTACTGTATTTCAAAGGTCATTTATATTTTAGTGGACATGACTGACGTTAATTGACCTGCATATATTAAAGCCATTAAAATACCTCTTCATTTCAAATGACTTTCAAATAATTCAGTTGACCTTTTCACGCGTAAAAGTTTTATCAGGGTTAAATATTTAAATTGAACAGTAAACAGATAAATATACAAAAAAAATCCAAAATTTTTGGATTGAGGAGTGTTCGAAAAACCTCAATATATTCATCACAAATGTATGCAAAAAAAATGTAGGTAAAATGTAAAAAACATTTTGTACTCATTCCAAAATTTTTAAGTTAGTGATTAATTAAATTATTGACAAAATAGCGTTTGCGGGAAAAAAACGTAATAAAATATATTTATTATGTGACAAGAGTATCACGAAATCTTTCGATCTGATTTGACAGTTCAATTAAAAGTTTGAAGTTTACACGAAGTTGACAACAAATTTTATCAGACAAATGATTTTAGTTTTTAAAAATAAGTCGAAACTTTGGTGTAGTTGCAGTATAATAATTGATGTGGTATATTATTATATACGTCAAATCCGGCTTTATTCTTTTTATTCTTGGATAACGTTAATTTATTCTATACGACTCGCCAATTGCTTTGCTTACTCCAAGCCTTAATGCCAAGCAAGTCGTACCAAGTTTTACTAACAACATTTTTGAATGTCAAACAAAGAGTCTTCGAAGAATCCTATTCCATAAGAAAAGAGTTTAGAGCTGAAATGAAAATCTTTGCTCAAGAAAAGTGTAAATATTGATATTTCTAATGAAACGAACGCTAGCAATTCATGATTTATATGATTAATTTGAAATCTAATGTGGTAGAAAACTTAACTAGATTAAAAGGTTAAATTGATAATAGTTTGCTGTACATACCACTTGCGGACTTTTAATAATTTCTTCCGTTTTGTTACAGTACAACTGCAAGCTGGGATAACAATTTTCACATTTTTCTCTTTGTGTTACTGTTGTGACTGTTATGAATGCACTATCATATTAATTCATCAATGTTTACGAACAATTTAAAGTTATAAACAATATTTGTGCTGTTAAAGAAATCGGCACCATTTTATAATCGTAAGATGGGAGAATATTTAATAACAAACTTTTTACAATTCAGCTTTTTCGTTTTTGAAAGAATAATATATAATAAATAATAAATGACAGAAAACCACGAATGAGGGTTATTGAAAAATTTCTAACTTTGAATTTCAAGCAGTACAATATCTGTAATAGTTTTTAATTTAAGAAAATTTCATTTTTTCCAATGTGCGTAATTTTCCTTGATGCCTAATAGTTTAAGCATATTATTTTTTTATATAATATGAAGCTCAAAATACGTAGAGATAAAATATGAAGAGAGAAGATAAGTTTTATGAATAAAATAATAATACGAAATAAAAAAAATAGGCGATAAATGTTTGAAAACTTTAAATATATGAAAGATCGATTTGAGTGGGAAAACACTGGATCAGAGGCAGATCGGAATTTAATTATAATTGTTAAAATGTAGATAATTTTCTTTTTCTGCTTGAAAACATATTTGAATAGTTTTTACGAAACAAATAGTATCACTTAGAACAGTCGCCAGGTTTTGATTTATATTTGATGCGCCAACACAGTTCGTAAGGCAGCCATACTGAACGAAGATACCACGGTGTATTGACGCAATTATTCATGGTGCCAGGTGAACGGGTTTTCATCATTTAATCTTGCAATACAAACTGCCGATTCGAATAACCCACATACTGAATGTTTGAACATTAACATTGGCCCCTGTTTATTAATGTGTACATACGGTGACTATGTTTGACGATATATACAATAGCACTACGAGAGTTCTGTTATAAAATCAATTTCATTACGGCACGTACCCAGACTTCGAGCTGAAAGTTTGTTTACTTTACGAGCAGTTATTATATCGATGTTGACACGCCAAATTGACGCCTTTTTAACCTAATACTAATGGTTATAATATAGAAGTAATATTTTTTAAAATTTATAAATTTAGATTGTTCGAAATAAGTATTATTAAGAGCAGTAATCAACAACTAAGCACTCACTATTGGCGTTTTGTTGCACAATGAAAAAAAAGAAGGAAAAGTTAAAACACAGTTAAGATTATTTTTAACATATATATTTATTTTCAAACACTTGAAGTTATATTGTATATTTGAATACATGTGAATATATTTTGTAGCTATGGCTTTGAAAGTTATTTGCCTTAATTGACATATTGGAATGATTATTATAAATGTGGCAGTAGTAATATTATGTTTTACTTATTTAAATACAATGCCTTTCCACCAGTAAATGACATTATCACATATAAAATGGTATAATTCACTAATTAGTGTGATATTTGTCCAACACTTTTTGCCCCAATACCTTCATATAACATCAAAGACCACTGGTTGGCTACTAATGATAAATAGTGAAATAAACAATAGATATAATTGTTATTTTTATCATTATGTTATAAATTGTATAATAAAAACAAATTGAGATAAAATACACAACAATAATGTCACTTTTTAAAAAAATATTACGAGAGAGTTAACTATTATATTTGCAAATGTATCTCATGACGTATAAGATATGCTGTACTTTTAAAAACCAGTAGCGTCAACGGGTCGAATGAATTTTTGATAAAAATTTAATGGAAGTGTGTTACGAAAAATATCCAACTGCTGTCACTGAAAATTGACGTAAAATATTCAGCATTTCGTCTCTAGTGTGTGAGTACCCAGACGAATATTTGATGGGTCTCATAATAGATGAAAATTCAATATTATTTTGCGAACATTCCAAATGTGTGGAGAATTTCCCGAATTCCCGGCAGGTAGGAAGCCCCTACGGTAAATTTTCGGGGTGGGTTCGATTAAAAGGAAATTAGCAAGGCGCAGTGATTTTATAATAATTATGCTTATTTTATGTAAGTAGCGCAGGAATTTAATTTTCAAGCCACGTGCTTATATGTTATTAAATATATGTTAGTTCGTATAGATTACAGGAAGACTGTAATATATTACATTATATAATATGTAGACAGTTATACTAAAGTGAATTTGCGGCATTTTCTACATAATTTCGAATGTTTAATTTGGAATATGTATATATGTACCAATAACGTATATTTCTGTTTATAATACCAGCTCCTAATTAAGTTAATATAATTGTTTTTTCTACTAAAATAAATTTTACTTAATTGGTTGTTAAAGGATTGGGTGGCACATGAATATTTCTTATTCACTTGATCACAGCATTTATGATTTTATACAATTTTAAAAATCATATAAATTTATCGATGCATTCCATTATAACAAAAAATCAAAAATCCGTTGAATCAACAATCAATGAAGCGGTCTGTTCTGTGACCCGAGTGGCACTGGTTTTTATAACTACCTGCAGTAATCATATCATCCCGTAAGCCTTGTAATGGTTGCTTACTTACATTTAATACAATTTAATATGTTTATATGTCATAAGATGTTAGTCTAAGCTTGGGTTACAAGCAACGAGACGTGTGGAAACGTAAATATGTAAATAATAAAATGTCTAAATTCTACTCAATATCGATGTCTTTAAATCTTGAAAAAAAAATGGAATTCAAGGATCAAATCTCCAAATAAGAAAGCGTTGTTGGATTTACAAATAACTACTTAGATTAATAATATGGTATTATTGATTGAATTGGCATTCACTTGGTAGAACTCCATTATAACACGGTGAAAAAATAGCAATGTATTTTAGTTCTACAAAATTATTTTTAACAAATATAGTTGATAGCTATTTCGGCTCACGCCATCGTCAGAACTATGCTTAAACTAACATTTGCTTATCTATATATATAGCTGTGTAGAAAAGGTACACAACACATCCTCTCTCCTGTTCCAACGGTCTAGCTTGTTACTTTAACACACTGGTACTAAATTTTCAAAATTCTAAATGAAACAATAGGTGTCTATGACAATAAGATTATATGTGGGACGGAAGTGATCCTTCTGGAAGTAAATCAGACCACCCCTTTGTGCAACGGCTGGACAAGTGGCGATACTATTATGTTAGTTTGGTCGTTAAGAATCCTTTGTGATAATTGGTGTCTATTGATTTCTAGCTGTTCTAAAGCCGTCATTCTCCGACCTTTACTACAAAGATGCAAACATTTAGGGGCTGAGTTTGAATTTATAGTATGTGATTCATTAATAACGTGACTAGTGAATTGTGAATCTGTTTTATTATTGTTGAATGATCTTACATGTTCCTTAGCTCGAGTAGATATACTTCTACCTGTTTGTCCGATATAAACGGATAAACATGAGCCACAGGACATTTTATAAATACCACTTCTGTCCAGTATATTGATTTTATCTTTACTCTATTTTTATTTACTCTTTACTTTATATACTCTTATATACTTAACTTTATATACTCTTTATTTTATCTTTACTTTTTAAGTAAAGATAAAATCAATATACTGGACAGAAGCACGTTATTAATGAATCACATACTATAAATTCAAACTCAGCCCCTAAATGTTTGCATCTTTGTAGTAAGGGTCGGAGAATGACGGCTTTAGAACAGCTAGAAATCAATAGACACCAATTATCACAAAGGATTCTTAACGACCAAACTAACATAATAGCATCGCCACTTGTCCAGCCGTTGCACAGAGGGGTGGTCTGATTTACTTCCAGAAGGATCACTTCCGTCCCACATATAATCTTATTGTCATAGACACCTATTGTTTCATTTAGAATTTTGAAAATTTAGTGCCAGTGTGTTAAAGTAACAAGCTAGACCGTTGGAACAGGAGAGAGGATGTGTTGTGTACCTTTTCTACACAGCTATATGTAGATAAGCAAATGTTAGTTTAAGCATAGTTCTGACGATGGCGTGAGCCGAAATAGCTATCAACTATATTTGTTAAAAATAATTTTGTAGAACTAAAATACATTGCTATTTTTTCACCGTGTAATAATATGGCATTGTTATCAATTGGAATCAACCATACCCCATTTCTGCAAAGAGAATAAATTGCTGAAAACTAGGCTTTCACACTATGTCTTTCCACTTCCTCTCCGAAAGCGGAAGTTGAGTGATTGACTTACAGCCGGTGTTTTTTTATTTAAAGAAAAATGGTGTCAAAACTCACATCTTGATAATAGATTATTAAAATATGTTATATTCAGACCATGATATTGTATAAAAATTTGGATTGAAGCATGATATTAGGGTAAATAATGTTTTATAATAAGCTCGTCGTTATATTGTATGAGTTATATTATAGTATCATCAAATGGATGTTCTTACGGGACCGCTGTTACTATAAAATTCTTTGTTAATCAATTACATTTTTAGCAATACAACAAAGAAAGTATAGGTATTCAAGAAAAATTAAGCTACGCTCTCGATTTCAAAAGCTCAATATTATGAAAAAGGACCTGTAAGGATTTTCTCTTAATACATTCTAATCGCTAAGCAGAACAATATTTGCTAGACCGTACAAGCCGACATAATTGTGTTGCTTTCAGGGTTTCTTTAAGCAACGTAAAGTTATAATCAATAATGTGTTTGATAAATTAACCTTTTTGAACAAAATGTTTTTCTATTTAGCGTGTATATTTTTTTCTATTGTGAACACAAAAAGAAAATAAAGGAAACGTGAATTCGATGGTAATAAAAAAACCATTTGTCCAAAATTTGCTTTTCACAGCCGAAGTAATTTTTGATATTTGGCATCATAGCTTTTTCTATTCTGTCAAAATGTTCAATAATACTCTAAAAGGATATGTTATGAATAGCCTTACCGAGGTAAAGCATGGAAACATATTATTTGATCGAAAATCAAATTGATTTTCTTATAGAGTAAGTATTTTTTTAGCATCGCGATAAGTGAAACCGGTCCTGATCGTTTGTAAAACTATGTGAAACCAAGAAAGAAATCATTTTTTGTTTTTGTGTAGTTTTTTAGTCTTTTATTTTTGTTTTGGATTATGGCAGAAAGTATTTTGATGGAACAGTAATATTTTTACAACAGCGTAATTCTTAATACAAGCAGCATAAATGGAAGTGTTACTTTTAAATTAGGATGGCAGCAATTTATATTTATAAATATATGTTTACATATTAGTCCTTAAAAAAGTTGCACTATTGCAAGGCTATGAACAAATCCCTGATTACAGTCGTAATTTCACAGGTTGTCAATCAATAAATCTGTGAACAATTAACTCTAGTAGTGAATAATACATTTAATTCTAGGTTCGACCGGTATTGTGGCCGGGATGTGTAACAAAGTATTGCAAATGCAAGCTTTATCCTCTGTACCACTAGAGCCTTTTTGAGTGTTAAAATTTTAATATTAATGTACAATGTCTTAGTACGAAGTAGGTTCAAGAACGGGTCTGTTTTGGATTCAAGGAATTTGAAATATGACCTCGTAGTAGAAAAGGTTAAAAAAAAATGAGACTTTACTTGAGTGCATATGAAAACTGCCCATGGATTTATCCAAATGACTTTCGTATAAGCATGCGTCGCATATTTCTTTACGCTTACACGAGAACAGAATGAGTATTCGGACATATTCGATAATATTAAATCGAAAGTTCTATATATTATTTTAAGAAGTTGTGAACTTAAATTAATTATTCTTCTAAAATACACCAATGGTAAAAATACCTACAATGATCAACAGTATTACTTTGGATGTCAACATATTCCACGTGGACGAGAAAGTCCAGAAGAATACTATTTTTGAATGTATTAGAGTAGATTTTGTTTGCATGAAATCCTTGGTAATCTCGTTTTTTTCCGTTGTTATTTTTCCTTTAATCTTTTCTATGTTATAAAAGCAATAAATTCTTTGTAATGGATGTGTTTTGTGTGGATTCTTTTTTATTGCTTATACCGGTATTGAATATTGTTAAACCGGCCATCAATATAATATATTTAAATACTGTTATATATAAATGTTATCGCCTGCTTCAATAATAATTGAAATCCCTTGTGAGGAATATTGAATAAAAAAAAAAAAATTTTTGACAACCATTTATGTAATGAATTTTATTTATATAGCGCTTTCTAGATATATGTCAATCGTATCTTCAGCAATGTACTCCCCAAATAAAATTTCCCTTTGAACGTATTTTCCAGTATGGAGTTGTGTGCTATCTAAAACATCTTGAGATCTCGTATCAAAACCTTCTCAATGCTCGGGTACACCTTTATGTGACTACTTAACTTGTATAGGGTAAACTTCCGGATATTTATCGCCCAAACTGTAGAGTTCTCGAATATTACAAGATTATCTAAAGTAACGTTACCTATATCCATACATAATATACAAATAAATAGACCCAATATGAGATAAGGAAACACATTTAAGACTGAAGGTTTTGGTGTAGCAGCCTATTAAAGCCTTTGCTGACGATCAAGCCTGAAGAAGGTATAAGTTGCATAAACATGTTGGTTTTATTAACCAGTTGACGTTATAACATCTCATGTATACGAGTGATAAAAAAATCGTTAAATTAACAAAGTAGCTTTTCAATGTTAAGTTTCGGATCCTTTATCTACCTATCCCGAATATATTTAATAATTTCATTAAATTCGAGCCTAAATTTATTTTGAGCTTGCGCTTGAAGTGTTCCCACAAGTCTAAAGCAGACGTCGACAATGGCTTCTTTGATATTATATTCGCGCGATTTCTTTGTCTCGCAGACGGTCTTTTCCTCTATCTGCCACCTTTAAAAATAAAATTATTTTTTATCATGTTTTTTAATTAACCAAGATAACTTTTGGCCGCATTTCACAAGCAATAGTCTCAGCTGCTACAGTTGTATAAGTGGAGCATTATAATGGCTATATAAAATAAATTAACTGATGCAAAAAAAGTTTAGATTTCATTAAAGAATGGCATAACTTTAACAAATTGTCAAATAAACAATGTCGATTATATATTATGTTTTAATTAATAAAAACACATTTCTTTAGTACTTTATTCCACAATATATTTTACGACCAGGACCGATTTCGCTCAATATATATTGTGGAAATGAGTACTAAAAAATGTGTTTTTATTATTTAAAATATCATGCCTTTCCATTAAGAAGTGACAGGTAATACCTTAAAAGTGATATTCTAGTTATTATTAAAAATGTTATTCTATTCTGAAAAATCATATTTTACAATGGATGACCAGAAGTTTATGATATTTATATATATTTGTTTACATGTAACCATAGACAATAAAAAAAGCATGTGACAAATAATTTACCGTTCTACTTTCCAAGCTTAGAAACTCTTTTATTAGTTTCATTTTTCACGCGAAAAAATCCACAGAAGATGAAAAGTTTGTTACTTATGTAATATACGTCATAATAAATGATATGTTATATCATATTATGTTCACTAACAAAGAGAAAAAATTAATGGATGGATTGTTTATCGATGATACATTAAATTGTTATTTTATTATAATATTCTTTGAAATTGTCAATGAAAACTCGTGTAAAATAGTTTTCGTGATATTTTGTATTTTACGTTATTTGGCTATCCAACCTCGATAAAGGAACATCCATATTTATCATTTCCATTATTTTTAATTCGTGTTTTATCTCGAGAGATATGTTGAAACCGAAACAACGTGATAAGGAACGTCATGAATCAGGATTTGCGTCTACGTTTGCACTTGTATTACACATCTTTTGTTTCGGCTAAGCATTGTTAGTGTATTCGGTGATATATCGAATGGATTGCCGTGGATCAGTAGATAAGCTGTGGAATATGTGAAACATATTTACGGTGGAACCGCGTGTATGTAATCTTATATGTTAGAAATGAGATTGTGTAATGAAAGCTTTCTTCGATCATCCAGTGTAAGTTTGCCCAATATACTATTAAACATGAATTTAAATCTGCAAAAATTTCAGGTGCAATATAAAAAAATAAATTGTATTAATATGTTGTTTCTGATGATCTCGGTGTTGGTCACTGTTTGAAATCACTATGAATTAACTTTCTGAACATTGTTTAAAGTTTAAACAAACAACAAAAGCTATGTGATACAATTGCAAAATGTAAGTATTTTTCACTGCGTCTTAGGTGTCACTTTATGAGCTTTTGTAGATTATGGAGACTCACTTATATTTACTGTCCCAATGTACAAGTTGCAACATACCACGAGATACCCCATCGAAAATCTTTACGGCATCGAAATGCCGTGAAAATATCTGTATTTTTAAAGTCATACTTTTCTCGATTTCTAAAAAAATATTATTTAGCACACGGAAACCTTTTAAAAATATTTAGTCTTTTAGTGTATTTATTATTATACACGTGTCTCTCAGTTAATTTAAATTTATTATGATGCTTACGGTGTTTATAAGCTTAGGTTTACAGCTTTCGTTTACTGTTTACTTGTGTTTCTCAGATTGATTGAATCGCTTGAAAGCATCCCATTAGTAAAACTAGCTAATTACCGATATATTATTTCATCAAATCAGCTTTCTTTATTACAAATAAAAAAACATTACTTAAATAATAATTAACATACTATAACTGTATTATTGCAATAAATAGTAGTCAAAAATCGTTTGTCATTTTTATAAAATAAAAGCTTGTTTAATTATTCAATTAACTAATGACAAATTATCACTTTACGCTAGAAAAATGTACAAATTTTCCCAAATTGTGTTGAACAACCCAATAACGATTATTGTGGTTTGAGTGTACACCCACTTCCAGGAATGAATGAATAATCTAGAAGCCCAATTATTTTTTCCCTCGGGTAATACATAATTTTATAAAAATAAAACAACCGATTCCAGTGAATTAAAAGAGGATAATTGAATTACATCTCTCAGGAGTGCACCACATTTTCAAAGCTAAAAATTGTTTTAAATGATTATTTTCAATTTATATGACAGCAGTAATGGATCATGGTACTTAAGTTTGTTTTAATTGAATAAAAATTGAAAAAAGTCAGATAATTATTGGAGCTTCCAAAAAACCTAACTCGAATGCAGTTGTTTGACACCAGATCGAGATTCAATACTGTTTGTCTCTTCTTCCAATAGGTGGGATTCTGATGTCTTGGATATCAGGTTTCATCTGCTAGATGTAACTGTCGGAGCTATGCAAATCACAAAACGATTCAATACAATTGTTCACTCTACATATACAGCGAGGTGATCAAAGAACAATAAATAAATAAAGATCAACGTATACAGATAGTTAATAGTACGCTGCATAAATGAAAATGAAGCTTATTTATCAAAATCGAAGGTGTTATTTCGCATTGAAAATTATATTATGATACTTAATATTTTAGATTTCTATATAACCAACCAACAATAATGTTATCTTAACGTAGTTGCAACCGTATCATAGATGGCACGTTAAATTATTTAATGAGGTTTGCACTGCAATATGACTACGGGTAATATAATATGTATGATGCTGTTGTCGGACGAGTGTACGAGTGAATATACAAAAATAATTTTGTATATTCTACTCGTTGACTGTCAGTTGACCAACCACGAGAAATTTTGAAAATAGCTACTGTTTTAAGAAATAAAATGTTTTTCTCGAGGATTCGAAACAATTATATGTACTTAGATGTTTGGTTTCGTATATATACAAGAAGAAGCTTTCATCTTGCGATATTAAGAATAATGTTATTTTTATTGTCAAGGAATAACACGGCTCATTTTAAGTAACAGTAATTTATTCTTATATTGTAAATATCTTTATACAATCCACAATTATTAAAATTTGTAATAATATTAAGTTTAAAAGTAAATCACCATTATGAACGATTATCAACAAAAAAAACATCATTTAATTATGTATTATCTAACGACAATCAGTATTAAACTAAAGACGTTAATTTACTATTTTTTGTTTTTGTTTTGAAATGTCAATTAGTTTGACCAGAATCTTGTCAAGCTAAATTAGTACACATTATAAATTATTATGAAAACACTGATTCAATCAATACTTTTCTTGATCATAAAATGTATACATAGTAATTGCGGATTAGTCTATTTTTTTGAGTGGATAAACCAAAGTTACTTTTAGCGGTGATGGCTATGTGAGGGATTTTCGATAATATGTTATTTCTCAATTTCCCAATCAAGTGGGGCTTTATGTTCGACAGTGATTGAAACGGTCTCACTGTAAAACATTCGCGAGATAAATTATAGCATTTATCTCACCCTTCAGGCCAATTCCGATAATTGAAAATAACAATCTGTCACGTTTTCGTATGTAATTGAATTTACGTATGTGAGAATTAATATAGAATTGTAACTGTATGTATATATATACTTACTAGTTGTCGAGTGGTAAACGCTTCAGGCGGCGTCAATTTTTCTCTCAGACGTGAATGTTCAAATCCACGAATATTTACATTTTTATAGAGTTTTATCAAAAGGCATGCACATCAATGATGACTTGTTTCTTGTCATCTATTAACCATTATGTTTAGAAAAACATAAGAAGATAGAGCACTAAAATACTTTATAAATAAATGTATACTGAATAAATAGACAAAAAAACATTTTTTGAATTGATAAAACTTTTTACGATTCCACAAGCATGAATGCCTGAAGATGTTGAAAGGCAAAACCCGGGGCGTGCGTCCATTCGCCAATTATTAGTATAGTGTTTTGAAATGTAAAACTATGATAAAAATTAGATATTGGTGAGGAAGTTGACCGATTAAGTTCGGACAAAATCTACAGTAATTTTTTTAAAATAGTGATCGCCTGAATTCTTATTCGTGCACGTGGAATATGTCGATTTCAGAAGCAACACTTTTGTTAAAGATCTTCACAGTGATATCCTCATTAGAAAAATGGTTCTAAACCTTGGAAAAATAAACAATATTCATGTCGACGACTTCTTACAAAATTGCTAAGAACACGGATTGACATTCTTTAGTCGTTCAAACTATAATATAAAGCGCGAGTAAAACGAGAAAGTCAGCTGGGTAAAGCTATTCGTAGTATATTATCCAAACGCTTTCAAATATAAAAGTTTCGAAAACATCGTCTGCACACTTAACAAATATTCTTAACATGTTTCAGAATAAAAAAACGGTATGAAACAATTCAAAATTATTATTTGATAATTTTAATTCATGGACAAAGTATACACTTGACACCCATTTGTGACTCACAGAAACGAGCATAATTTTTTTAAGTTAAAAATAAATGTTAGAATATTCAATTAGTATAAATGACATGTAAATTCTAACGAAACCATCAAAGTGATGTAATTCGAAATTAGTCACCGATTAATTGTATACGATTTGGGTGGCACCGAACCACTGATTTGTGTTAATGATAGCACAAAACAAATACATCTTAGCTATCGGAAAAATAAGAATCAATTAACGATCTCCTTATTCGGGGGTTTGAGCTATTGGCCATTAAGCAAGCGTAGGATGTAAGTCTTGGACTAAAATCTCCACTGATCACTTGATTCCGGGTCGTAAAATGTGTAGTAAAACATTTAAATGGTGACTTCTAGCAGCATAAATACTTTTAAAGTTGGCCATTAAAGCAAAAAAAAAATGTAATGAACAAAGTGGTACATATTTTAATTCAAAAATATGTCTCCTTAATATAAGAATGCGAAGTATAAAGATAATTAATGTAAATTTCGTGACATTTTAAAATATAATGCACTGCTTTTTTCTTTGGAAAATTATGAATGTCGCAGTGGCGTGCGCTAATAAAGATGATGCCATTAAGCTTCTTTAAATATAAAAACTCATTAAGGGAAATTCTCATTCCGCCATGGTCGCGCTATTTCGTACCGTTTACTCACCCTTAATGAACGCTATTATTGACTCCAAAATACACTTTTAGAATTCAGCTGCGGAAAAATAAAAATAGATGGTTTTAATAAAAAATGTAAATTTTCAAGTCATAAAAATATTACTGTGTATTTTCTTTTTGATTTAGTAGGAACTCATTGATTATTTTATGTCACATCGGATGAACTATCACTTTTTAAATTTTAATTTCAAAGGAAGCTTTTCTTTTCTCTTTTCGAAAAAAATGCTAACGGCGACAGATTGAAATATAATATAATGGAATCTATAGATAAAGGTTATTAATAATATTTACTTTCTTTTCGAAGAGTATATCATCAAAGGGTTTTTCTACAATTCTGTCTCTCTTTACTATTTGTTTTTGGATGTTATACAACGCTAAGTATATTTTTGAAGCTTGGTATAAGAATAATCTGTATTTTCGTCGTGTGCGATGACTCGCAATCGTAAATCAGCCGGCGATTATGGGAGATTTTTGTTTGCTTAAAAATAATTGTAATTTCGTAGCGGAAATGGAACCTGAAAAGAAATGTGTAGTAAAAAGTAATTCAATGTTTTCTCTCACAGGTAAACCTCTCATTTTTGTTTTTTTATTTACAGAAAAACATTTAATTCTTGGACTTTGTCTAATCAAGATTTACTTGGGCAGGATTTTTTTTATTACAAATACACAATATTTTTTATGTGTAAATAACAACATTAGATAAAAAAATTTAATTGATGTCTCCAACTGGTTTATTTAAGCCAGTGTATTCTAATGCAGTCGGAAAACTGGAGAAGTTTACGTATTAAGAGTTTTTTGGCATCATTTTATATTGCAACAATATCTGTTCTAGTAAGCCATGCGATTTGTTGATTTCTTTGCGTTAGTGTTCCGAAATCTTATGCATCTGAATTAACTGTGTGCAGAGGCCTTACTGCCTGTTGAGGAAACGATAACCTCGATAAGGTAAAAGAACAATGTTTGAGATAAATAAAGCATTTTATCAAAATAATACGTTTAACAAAAGCAATGCCAATTATGGAAGTGTTTGTAATACAAAAAAAGGATGATTTATTGTCAAGTCATACCAAACTGTTTTCAACAATTTCTGTGAACAGTTTATTAAGATAAAGAAATATTGGTTTTATCTCGATTAAGCTAACTTAATAATTTAAAAACGCAAATTTCGTTTTTTATATATTTTTAAGGGTCTTATTTGTAGATTAACTATTGAACGGAGAGCTTTGTTCGATATCCGGTCCATCACAAAACCGGCAAGGGCTTTCAGTTTTGATTCGAGTAGGCTGTCACCATCAATCATACTTTCGAGCGCTAATATACCACTTTGTTGATAATGCTTACTTGAAAACAAAAGAAATCAGGCGTTGTCAAGGTACTTTCGAGTGTTTATACTGATCATTGGTAAGTGATCGTTGCTTTTATATTCCACAACCTTTATAGAACGAAAAAGTCAAAATTTCGTGCAATTTATAAAAAATTCACTTTCAGTTTGACTATTTTCCAAAGATTATTATTTATTTTTAATCCATTGTTGATATTTCTCTACTAACACGAATTTTTGATATTTAAAAAAAAAAATTCAAAAAAAAAACAGTACTCGAATAAAGCCTTTTGGTTTAAATATTACATTGTAATATGCTCCATATTTGGAAAGAAAGTGACATCCAAATAGACTATAAATTTATTTGCTAATTTTTGGTGGAACGAAAAAGCTGGGTTAAGTAATGGCAACTTAAAATTAATTTGCACTGCGAAGATGATATATAATTGTAGTACAGTTATCAATGCTACATAAGTTATGTTGATATTGTATATAATTTATTGTTTATCTCTTCTTTGCTAATACGCAGTTAAGTTACACGTTATATAATTGTACATACGTATAAAAGTACATCATGTCACGCCACACGAATCTATGTATCTATAACAATTAGATTAAAATAAATTTTTAACAAACACCACCGTGTGAATATCTTCGTTAAGATTTGAGACGAGTTTGTCAAGCAAAGCCGACGTTACAGTTGGAGGATTTTTAAAAACTTTATAGTTCTGATTGTAAAGTATATTTAACCATAAGAATCGCAGTCATTTTAACTGTGGCATTAAGCGATCAGTAGGATAATAACTTTATATACGAAATTTTCATTCAGAAATGTAGTTTGAATATTCTAAAATAAAATGACGCTTTATTTTTCCACTTAACTAGCTTCTGTATTTATAATGAAACCGGTATTTTTACGATGTCGACCACTCGTGAACGTCTTGTGAACAATTCCTCTTATTTTGACCTAGTTATGGCAATCGGGAACGGCTACGGGATCACGATTTTTCATAGCTATTTCATCGTCGTGAAACTCATGTTTTATTACAAAAGATTTTCCTTGAATGGACTTTTTACTGTTAATTTTCCAAAAGCCGTACACCACGTAAAGTAACCTACAGGAAGAAGAAAAATACCTATGTTCGCTACGTTGAAAAAATGTTAAAAATGGTTACCTTTCACACTTGTGAAACTGGGAAGTGATTAAACGAAATATTTTCACAGCTTCACACTTTATCATGAAGCATAAGTACTTGTAAAAGGGTTGATGCTCTTACATCAAAGCAAATACCTTCTTCAAAAAGGTACCTGTTAAATGAAAGTTTAACAAAAACATATTTTGTTAAATAATGTATCAAGGCTTTGTAGCTTCATACGGGGTATGGAAAAGTTTCAAAATATTTTAGGTTGTTTTCGCGTATCAACAAGTATCTGCGACTGAAAGATAACTATTAATAAATAAAATGTACACTGTAGGCTTACAATATTTATTCTTAATTAATTGTTTTCGTATTTAGATAAATACATATTTAATTTTGACACTTGTTGATATATTATACAATTTTCATCATAACTGTTGCAGTGTTTAGCGATGTCCAAGTTCGTTCAGTTACAAGACCACGGATATGAATTCCGAATTATAAAATCGATTACCTATATCGATTGATAAATTTTTATCAAGTGGGTATTTTGCATACCTCACTGACTGGCTAATATTCAACGCCAAAAAAGTGACGTAGAAAGAGGGTATATGTTACTGCTAATCCTACAATATAACTAAAAGATGATTAACCTATTGAAGAACTGGTATATTAAAAAATCTTTTTTTGAAAAAATTCATATTAAAGTAATTTGCTTCACACAATGTATAAACTTGGTAGAAATAAAAATATTCTAACAATTTTTTTTTTTTTAATAAAACGCAAAATTCTTTTGTTTAATATGAGCTAGTCTATGGAAAAATTTTGAAACCTTTTTGACCAGCCTGTTTGTATAATATAATATATTGTAATACACAGTGGCAAAATTGCGCTACCGATCGCGTGACGGTATGGTCGACTAGTAGCTATGTTGACTATCCAAAATTGTACCTGGTTATTGGTACGTCATGCGACGTTTATTGATCCGTGCGTCCGTTTTTTGTAACTACACAAGACCTGATAAAGGTTATTAAAGCCGTAGAAACAAGTAATAATAAAAACCACTGAAGGCTAAAAGATATCATTGAAAAATCACAAAAAAATTAGCCCCATAGCTTAAATTTCCTTGGCTTCGCTATTAAAAGTCGATGAGAAATGATTTACTGTATTTCATTACATTTCTAAGTTAACTAATGAACATACCCACTGACTATCGAAAATTTGGTTAAATTTTTATGAGACCATAAAACTGAGTAAATTAAGTTTCAAGCAACCTTGTCTTTTCACACATGTTATAAGCATAATGATTTATTATACAATATATTGGAAAGTCTTAAAAATGTGCGGTAAAGATTTTTTCTAAAGTTTCCTAAATGAAGACAGTGCCGTTAAGCACTTCAACACGCATTCGAGTATATATAAATATGTACTTATATTTCATATCGGTACATTTCAATTTAAGCCAGTGTTCCCCAACCTTTTTACGCCTGCAGGCCGGTAAGAAAAGAAACAATTTCGCGTTTCACTAAAACTGAAAAACAAATATGTAATATTTTGAAATCTTATATTAAGACAGATAGGTATAACTGTATATAATAAAAATACATTAAATCATCTGATACACTTAAAATTTTACGAAAACAATGGGTATTTTTTAACAAACTACTGCGAAACCTGTTGTTGCATCTTTGCTAATATATTATATATTCTTGGCTGCAGTGCTGTCTCTGACAGTTATTGTTAATTTCTATGATGTTGCATTATCCTACCTATGAATATTATTTAAAAACAACTGAAGTTTCAATAAGCTTGCAGGCGAAAAAATCCTTTTGGCACACCGTTTGTGGCCTGGCAGAAAGTCTCTGCAGCCTGGCAACGGGCCGCAGACCACCAGTCAGAGAGCACTGATTTAAGCTATATGCCCACAATTGTGTAAACTGACTTTTCGTATCCATAAAGTTCAATAAAAATTAAAAACAAATTCTATCTTATCGTATGAATATTGTATTATAATGTATTTGCTATTGAAACCGATTGTATAATATAATAAATGATATTTTTAAGTATGAAACGGTTCGGTAATCAAAATAAATATCGTCGATTTCACAGCAACATCTAATAATAAAAGTCTTATGATATCAAAAAAAAAAAAAAACAATGGCAAATTAGAGAGTAATAAAGTAAGCACAAAAAACATCATTTGAAATCTCAACAAATGTAAGCTTATAGTGACTTATTAGCTTTTAATTATTACCAGAGTCCTTGGGGTTTCTTGATATGGACTGTTTATAGTATCAATGATGTAATTAATAGAATTTAAAACTAAATCATACTTGAACAAAATAAACAAAATATGAAAAGATTACGTATTTTTCTACATGCATTTTTAGTATGAGCATTTTTCTCGACTAATCTTTGACCCAATTAAAATGAAAGTTATAACGATTATGTTATAATTCAAAAAAAAATGTCTTCTAAAATCCATAGACAAAGTAAAGCACAACTAACGGGGTATATTACAGATTCATAGAAACCAAAAATAATATTTTTCATACCTATGTTGTAATACCAAGCATTGATTTTAGGCGAGTGGTTCTCTAGTTTTGTTGTGAGCAACTTTTATACTGCCGCTTTCTTGAAAACGGGTATGTGACGTGTCGTATCAGACCTGAAACAAAGACAAAATAAGCTCGCGTGACAAACTGTAAATAGTTACGTAAAAGTAGTTTGATAAATGCCTGCGCGAAGTATTCAGAGTGTGGTGACCACAGTATTATTTTGTTACGCATTCGTGTTGTTTTATCTCGCAAATGATTCCAAGCACGTTAGCGGAATAGCATGCGATAAATCTCCCTTGTTCATGATAGACGCCGTGCGTGTGAGAATTCAGAATTGAGTATAAAAAGATATGAATTTTTTCTAAGGGTGTCATTTTATCCAAAGAAAAATCCGAATATTGCCAGTCCCGGAAATGTGAAATGTGAGAAAGATCGAGAGAAAATTTAGTATCGTATAACTGAAAAAAAGTATCGACACATATACTCTAACATACACATAATATTTATCTGTGTAAGTACCAGTAAATAAGCATATACACAGGCACTATAAACAAATCAGTGAATAATTGATTATGGCGTTGTTTCAATACCTGAAGTGAAAATAAAACTAATACGCCATTAATTCATTTTCACGAAAAAATACAATTTATAGATACAGTTTAAAATATACAGAAACAAAACAGCATTGAGGTACGTTTTGTTCAGTAATTTAAATTTAATATTTCGATTTACGTTCAATTTTTTGTAATAAATTTTCCATTTTACACATAGCAATGCTCAAATAACGACATACGTTTGATGCCTTTTATTTTTACCTTATCATACCGGTTATTATATTAATTTATTAGCCTTTTATGTTTATGACTTACATTTTTTTTAAACTAGTGTTTACAATAAAACTTTGAAATTATAAATAATATATTGTTACCCTACTTTTATTGTCATCGATCGGACTTATAACTTTCACTTGAAAGCATACCCTTCAACACAAATTTCTATCTCTTTGAAGAGTCAAAAATATGACAAAGCCGATAGTGGTCATAAATTTCGTGTTTGTAAATTTTTATTACGATGTTATGCCATTTTAACATTAAAATAAAATATGACCTGTTTATAATGCTCGTCAGTGATGCGTCCACACTTTGAAGCGTTATAATAGCATAAACTTAGATTATATATGTTAGTATAGCTTCCATTATAAAGGTTTAATGTTTTTTAAAAATTCGAATAACCATTTTTAGAAATGAATTGCTATTAAACAATTTTTTCATTATTAGGGTTTCATGCATTGTCCTCTTGAGTAGTAAACTGAAAAATATGTGTATACAACATAATGTAATAAAATATTTTATCATTTTTCATACGTTTCACATGCGTCTGCATATTTTAAAAATAGTCTCGCAGAAAGACCGAGACTGCCAAACCGTTGAATAATGGCAGATTTTTAACAAAAGCGAACGAACATGCCCTCCGAACAAAGTACACATACCTAATGATTATCTATAAAGATACTCTAGACATTCATATACATTCAATAAATTAAATATTTTAAGCTGAAAATCTACTTAAATATTCCGTTAAATTTTGATTTTCCCGTGGAAAATGTTATAAGATCGAACTGACAGTTTTAAATTTATGGGGAAACGGGGGTTTAAGTTAATTTGATATAAAAATGGGAGGCCGCAATTCAAAAAAAAATGTGTGAAGCAATAGTAATTCAGCTAAGTGATTAAATAAATTATTTTACTTAGGGGTGAGGAATTCGGCAAATGGTATTTGAAAAGTAATTTTCAGTTACCCAATTCTATCATGACGTATATGTAAGCCAGATAGCTTATGTTCTTTTAAATTGATTAAAAAAAAACAATTTTTTGTATTTATATTTTAAAGACAAGCTAGAATTTTAAAATGTTATCAACGCAATTCAATCAAAAATATTTATAATCGCGTTATTTCTCAATATGGAGAATCTCTGTAGTAGTTGTTTTATGAAGATAGAATATAAGTTAACAGCCCTTTGTTCGTTACATTTCCATTTATTTGAAAATTAAAAATAAAAAAAATGTTGTTGAGAAGCATTGAAAACTTTAATTTTTAGTTAGAAAAACTTTGAATAAAAGTATTTATTTGCAGTATTTATACGTTCAACGAAAATTTGATCGCGTCTCACGATTTTTATAGCCGCCGTCGTGTTGTGAGAATAAAAAATGGAAATAGGCAGCCCGGCTTTAATCGTTAAATGTTGTGGTTTTTTTAGAATAAAATCAATAAAGTTCTCCACGCTACACTGATACAATCAACTACGGTAGGTTAGTTAATGCGAGAAAAGGCAAAATTCTAATATAGAAACTTGTTTCGCTCGCCTCAAATGGACTGAGCGCTTTATTTTCCACTAGGGATTTCATTTGTACATTTAAAAAACACACATTATTTAGGCTAGACTAACAATAAAGAGGATCCTTGCAGTCTGAAAATAGCTAACACTGTAATACACACATAGAGAAATAAATATACAGGTGAGATAAATTATTATGTTATAAATATGTAAAGAATTCGTTCATCTAAATACAACGATACAAAATTAATATTACTAAGATATTATAAAAAATGATAAGATAGAAAAAATTATATTTATAAGAATATTTCATTTGAACTGTAAAAAGGCAGCATTGAATTATTATAACAACCAGAAATTATGAAGACTTTGACACTATTTATTATACATATTAAAACAAGCTGCTAGATAAGAAATATTCAATTTACGATACCGACTGAGGGTTATTGATTCAATTTCAAAATGTTTTGACTCTATTTTTCTAAGTCTCTAAGTCTCGGTTTTTACCTTCCTTCATCTTTAGGAATTCTATCACACCGATGCAATACAACTGACACAAATTAAACAGAAAGTAAAAGACAGAATTACACCGGATAGAAGCAAAATATATATCTGACACTCCTTTAATAATTATTGTTTTGATTATAATGAAAATCAATTTGTCTATGAACACGTATAAAAAATACATACATTTAATGAGTTTTTAAATAAAAGATTTTACATAAAATAATAATCCACTACAATCTATTATAAATGAATCAGTAGTTAGTTTTTAAATAGTAGTTAGTCGATGAAAACCGTTTTCTTTCTGTCAGTTTATTTGCATCCGTGTGATAGAATGCTTGAAAATATATAAAAAAAAAAAAATTATGACTCGCAACCAACGTCCTACTTCGACCCGTTATGTGTATGGGGCCTTTGTTTCAGGGCCGCCTTCCATAACGAAATATTAAAAAAATATCGATTCTTCTTAGCATTTTACTGGCCCGATCATTAAATCATGCACTATTAATATTAAAAAAAGGAAAAACAAGAAAAGAAAATGTGACTGGCACAGCCAATTAGCTTACGTGATATTAAGTATCCCATGTATCCGTGTACAGAAAATCCGCCATGGCGGAAGTGTTTAATGTGATTCGTATTGAATTTAAAGACGAATTGAAAATATCTCGTTCCCCGTATGATCTTGCAAATTTATCGAATGCCTCAAAGTTGGCCTTGGTTGATACTAAGTTGGCGTGGCTTATTGTGTCCGTATGAGGACGAACCACAACAAGCAGCTTTGCTCGTTCAGAATTCTTCTTGGGACAGTCTCAAAGTACGCGATAAGTGTCCCGATTTTCAATATAAATATACAACTTATAAAAAAATTATAATATAAATATATGTATAATTAATATTTATATATGAGTTTTGTTCAATTTATAATTAATTTAATTTCATCGCCAATTAACCAATTACAATATTACATGTATTAATTTTCTTACTTACAATGAATACGTAGAGAAAATAAATATAAACTGCATATTTATTTGGCAATCGATTTCCACATTTATAATCTTGGGTAAGCATTGATATCTCCTTTTGAGTGAAGCTTAAAAAGGCGTATAATGTTTATCACAAATAAACTATCGTGACATAAAGAAGTCTAACACTGTGAATTTCCTGAAGAACTTGCCAAAAGGAGGTCTGAAGTAGTTCTCAAAGATAGAAAGCCAATCTTGTGGAACTAACGATATTATTCAAAAGACATACAAATAATACATATAAAATAAATGAAAATTGACATGAAATTGACAAATAATAATGAATAAATTTGTATTGAAAATTTGTTTACGCAAGGCTTCTATTAAACTCACTGATATTTAAAAAAAATGTAACAATATTAATTATAACATTAATTTATCATTTTAATTTCTTTTGATGGAATCTTTTCAATCTTAAAGAAACAAAACCGGTTTCTGATATGTTTTCGCCATCGTTATCACCGGAAAATATTTTTTAAACTTTCTATCGCATTAACCGATAAGTTTTTCATCCTTCTTAGTTGTAAGATCAAATGTTATTATGTCTGCATGAAAAACAATACTCACTGATTTTCAAATGAATTAATATGGTTGTATGTGATATTTCAACGCCTTTCCAACAACACTTTTTATTTAAGATAGAGATTCGTAGACGCAAAATACGTATCTTGTATAATTTAATGATGAATAAACACAAATTTCGAAAATGAGTAGATGGTTTTAGTGTGTCCAACATTTTATTGACGTAGCAACAAAGAACAGCCTTCTCATTCAGAAAGGATTTGTTGCCCTAAAATTGTTCTTTTTGCAAAGACGCCTACAACTATTTGTCGCAAAACACGTAATGTTTAAATGCTTTATAATGATGAACATATGCTCATAATAGGAAACTGGCATGGATAAGAAACTAACTAGCAGTCTCTACTACTATAATAGCGCATGATTTAAATTTGTAGAATTTGTTGGGTTAGCTTAACTGCCCTTAAACAAAGAACCCGCGTTTTACCATCGCCGACTAATAAACAAAAAACGGCAATTTTAGCAACCGGCTCCTGGTGGCATTATTGGCATTATAAACAAGTTTATATTATTCAGTGTTACATTTTCAACAATAAATAAATTTCGTTGGTAGTTTCGTCAGTGTGTGCTTAAAGCTTTTAGGATCATACAGCACGCCGCAGGCTCGTTAACCTTCGCGAAGCGGAAACAGTCTCGATTTGAGCGCCGATTTTTTTTATTCCACAAACTAAGTCCAACGCGGCCATTTTTCTTATCTCCGTGAAACGCAGGAGGGTTGCGAATTCGGAGGGATTTATTTTGAAGGTTTTTTAATGATGTGATTATTAATGGAGATTGTAGCCTTTGTGACTTTGGTGTTATCACTAGCTAGACGAAACTCGACCATAAATATGTTTAGACAGCCCAAAGGATATCTTGACCTTTTGGTTTATTGCTTGATAAAAACAGTTAATATGTAATTTAAAAAATACAAACATTTTTATAATCCTTGTAAAGCTAGCTATGGTACGTGTTTCACTTTCTTAAGAACTGCTCTCAGATAAATTATATAGTGAGAATACGCGAATTATGATTCAAAATCCTATTTTTTGAAACGTTCAAAAAGCGAATATTGAAAAGAAGTTTGGCATTCGAGAGACCCAGGAGAAAAAAGTATCTACTGCTCGTTTAAAAAAAATATAAAAGGTTTTTCAAATGGAGGTACACTGCGAAGGGTAAACCATCGGTTATATTTATATATAATCATATGATTATTAATATTTTTCAGCTTATAATAATTGATGATTTGCAAAATGAATAATTGTATCGACAATTCAGTGGAGGTAGTAACACAGTCACGCACGTATGAAGCATGCATCAAACGACACCGTTTAATGTTTCCCGTTTTATTTAGACCCATATTTAATATATAAGAGGAGAGCTTTTTGCACACTTAACTTACAGATAATTTACACAAGACGATAATTTTTAATGGAACTTCCAATCTTATAAATACAATCTTCTTATCTTGAATTGGTTAATACATTTTTTTTATAATAACACGTGTCGCAGGCGATAATATTATTAACATATATAAATACGCTCTTCTTGTGAAAATTAATATTTTCCACTTATCTTTCGGAAGCCTTGATAACTTTCTTTGTGGAAACGAAACAAATAAATTAAAAATAAGAAAAAACTAGCTGTGACAATTATTCGAAACTTTTTGCGAAAAAGAAAAAAGCTTATTATTTTCTAAGGGAAACTAAAGAATGTGTGCCAAGATAGTACAATGGCGAACGGGTGGAGAGTATAAATCATATTATGAGGTCTTTACAAAAAGCATACAGATGGTAAGCGAACGAAATAAAATGTTTTATTCACATGACGAATGGCTTTGTGGTCCAAAGATTGAATCCAAACTTTTGTGCTAAAAATGCTGTGAATGCTTTATACTTAATATTGGAACATAGTTAAGCTGCTTGTAAAAACATACCGTAGCAATATAGTCGAATATAAAAGAATTGTTTTGTGAAAATCAGTGTTTTTATGTATAATTGAAAATTTATACAAAACACGAAAAAATGAAAACAAACTGTTTTTTCGCAAACGTATTGTCTTCAAGGTGTGAAAGAGCTTTTCTGTCTTGTTTTAATTAAGTAACTTTCACTAGTAGTTTTTTTATCATACATGTGTTTTATAGTGATTTTTTTTAAATTTCAGGTGACTATAATCAATCAAAGCAAGGTTCATATAAAAATATATATATGTGTAATACATAAAAAATATCGATACTGAAGAAAATAAATATAATTTACTTAGTATCTCTTCTAGCATTATGTAACAAAGACTCATTTTCCAAAATAATGATTTTATGTGTTTGAAGCTAGTGTTTTTATTGTGATAAAACAATGATTTTTATTTATCGTTTGTTATATAATAAAATAATCTCATTTGTCAAGAAAAACTAAAATAAAATGGCAGGAAGTAAGCTCAAACGCCGTGCCTTTTGTATATTTATTTGTTTACGATTTACATGTCCTAAGAAATTTTCATTGAATCCATCCGAGTGGAATATGTTCATTTCATATAAATAATCTCGGAAACATTTTACGTCTATCAAAAACATAAAAAAATAAATGGAAACATTCTATTATTCAAATTGACTCTCGACAAAAAAGACAGGTAGGCACATAAAGAGCCATTGTTTGGTTACGTTAACTCGGATCACTCAATACATAAATATACCCTCTCAAAAGATTCGTCAAAAGAAGCTAGAGGCCAAAACTCTTATAAATAAAATATATATTCTTACTCAGGGTTATTCTTTCGACTCTTTGAACCGACCCCGTGTGTTTAGTGTTTCGCGAAAAGAAAAACATTACAAATACGTCTCCATTATGATATAAGCCTTAAGCTATATCTAGGGGCATTTTTTATGCCATTTGTTATGTAGGAACCAAAGCTTTGTTACGCATTTTCGTAATTCTCATGGGTCGTCAAACTAGGGACGGCGAGGCGCGCACGAACGGTTCTCCATTTATATTGAATGTGAAACTAAAATAAACATATATCAAGTCGGCATAAAAATGCTTAATAATATATATACGTAAATTATACAGTGAGTTTATTGAGAAGATAAATAGCTGTCAAGAATTTGGAAGCATTATATATAATATATTCAAAAACGTTTGAAGTTTTATTATCGTTTAAATCAGTTTGTAGTTCAGCGTTCCGTGTTTTTTCTCCCAAAAGTGGAAATATTGTTATTCAACAATATCTGCTTGCTATACGGGCTATATGTACTGCTGATGGAGCATTTAAACAGGAGTTATTTTGTTTTTAAAACGCCATCTATATTTATTTTGAGAATCAGAGGTGTGAGCGTCACATAAATAATACATTTTAACAAAAATATTAAGTTAATTAAATAGCATTACAAGGATTTGAGCTCGTGGACACTGTAACCAAAAAAACGAACACACAAAAGTACTGACTATTCAACTACAGGACTAAATTTTTATTTATGAAAAAAATTTCCTCTTCAGAGCGCCACAAACGTAATCAAAGCAATCTTCATAAAAAATATAATTATATGGCCCTTGAAAAAATATTGATCGTTTTACGTCCCTTTTTAGTTTTATGGTATAAGATTTTGAAGACCCCTGTGTAGCTAGCGAAGAAATCTTATTGGACAATTTGTTTCCGTCTGTTGCATGTAAGAATCATGAAAACCGTTACTGGAAATTAATATCATTTTCGACACAGAGGGGGCATAATTTATCATTTACTATGATTTTATTTCTGTGTCACAATTGTGAAGCATATACATAGTAACAATAATAACAAAAATGTTTAATATGCTAAGAATAAATTAATGAAACATTTTTTGGTTATTTTTATTCATAAAAATGTATCTACTCCTAATATTGAGAATAATGTAAAATTATATAACGTTATCCGTTATCGTGAAAAGCCTAGTAAAAGTATGGTTGGTGTATCTGAGGTAGACGATTGAATATGCTAGTTTTAATGTTCTTAAGATCATTGGTTGAAAAAATACGTTACTGATAAAAACGTATGTAAATTGTTTGAAATTACTTGATGATTATATTTCTATTGTTTTTTTGTGAAGTTCTACAAAAAGATCATTAATTTGACTAAATACGATTTTAAGCCATACGTGAATGATTACGGATATACTGTGTATGTCAAATGAGAAACGTTGAATCATCTTACTAATAGTTTAGTGGCATAAAACGATAATTTGATTGAAGTCTATAAGTAGACTAACGTTGTTATATTTCCATGGATGAAGTTTGAATTTGCGGTGAACGAAAAAAGAATACTGAAAATGATCGATACAGAAAAGTAAGCACGCAATGCTTCCTGGTAAATGAATACTAAAGTAGAGGTTAATAATGAATGACGTAAACTTATCTAGTTATCTAAGTAAGATATTGTGTTGTTTTTGGTCTTGCAATAAATAAAAAAAAAGTGTATCGAAAAATATACGGCGAGGAAAGAAGTTCTTAAATCTCGTTGAGAGGTCATACAAAAATGTGGCTTGCACACGATGTGATTTCTTTTAACCTTTTTTTTCCACATAAAAAGGTGGTAAGATCAATAAATAGTTTGTGAAAGTGAAAATCTCACAGCTTACATTAGATTGGAAAAAAGATTTAAATTCCACCTAAAAAAATATTCTATTATACCATAAAAATATTGATCTTGGATATACATGTAATTTTTCTTTATCAGAAAAATTTAGAGATTTTTACACCTTTCGTGTACAACAACATTTTTTTAAATATGTAAAATAACAATCATTTTTTGACTAGAAAATATTTCACTTACTTTAGTTAGAACTCACAATATTATAATCAGTTTTATGCTCTTTTTGATAAAGTTGCTATTTGAATTACGTGATATTTTATGGTTGAAATATATATCAGATTGAAGTTGACATATTGGCTATATGGCCTAGATACCCAGCCTGTATCTGGCGTTTTTTGACGCAATATTAAAAATGAGTTCCCTCAAATGCATCAAAAATAGGTCACTGAACATAAAACTGACATAAAAAGGATGCAAATTATTTTCCAAAAATAGCGCCCATACTTTCGATTATCAAAGAACATTATTTATAATCGGTGATATTATTATACTTCACCGAGCAAAATGATCATTCAAACAATTGTGCTTCAAAGATATTTGCGGAGGAATTTTATTTCAGTCAATTTTGACTAAGTGATCAAGGCTGGCATAAAATCGAATTATTGGGCTGCAGATACGAAACCGAGGTCCCAACGCTTCCCTGTATTAATTTTTGAATCGATTTGTAAATTTTTATGCGTTCTGACTCATCAGTAAACAATTTCATTCTAAAAATGAAACTCCGAGTTAACATAACGAGTTCTGACGAGTCATATCCTTTTATCTCAATATTGAGCATTGATCTTATTTGAAATCGTTGAAATATACTGCTACTTAATTAAATTCAAGGATTCCATTTTTATAAAAAAACATGAAATCTTTTTCGCTATTCAACTAATAGCATAAATGTTTTGACTTGATTGCAAAATAAATACATCGAAAATAATTGGTGTTTTTAATGTTAAAATTTTACATTCGCTGAATATGCAAAATATGAAAAATTAATGAATATGTCAAACACTTTAAAGAATATAAATTTATTAATTCTTTGGTCGTGTCAAACATAAAATCACAATTTTATCGTTTCTCCAACGAATGGAATTAGAATGTGTCCAACGTATCAGGAGCGGAAATAGTATGATAAATAAATATTTCTTTAAAGCCTGTATTCCAAAAACAAAGTATGATATGTCGTCTGTAATTTTTTTTTATTAAAATTATTTACATACAAATAACCGTATATTTACATGTTTGTAACGAAAAAAAAAAAGTTACTTTTATTACAAAAAATGAACCAACTCTAACAGATCGTAATAATATTTTACTTGAGCCTGGAACCGAAGTATTTTACTCTACATTAAATTATATTCAATTGATCTAATCTATTCCTTTAATATTATTCAACTGGCATATAATTTTATTACTTCAGTCGAATCTCAATAAATATACGTAAGGGTATGTGGTATTTTTCTTACTCCGTTCGACCTCTCTCGACCCTGATTTAAGGTAGAAAAAATATTTTTATTTCAGACCAGGTCAGCAGTGCAGAACACGTTTTAATGTAATTTTATTTATATTGTCAAAGTATATTACCTTGAAAACAAAGAAGTTATGAGTTTATGGTAATTAATAAGCAAAGCCATGGTATTTTAAAAGACATTTATATTACCATTCAAAAAAATCGCTTATCTTCTAAATTCGAAAAGGTTCGACAGGAAACAAAGAAGTTTAAAGTAGAACTGGTAAAATTTTGCAAAATAAAATAAAGAAATGATACATGAATCAAATTTTACTCCGAAATATTTTATATGAGTACATACAAATATGTACCTATTTTTTTACGAAAACTGTATGATATTCTGTCGCTCTTCGAATCTATTTTCGTAGAGATTAGGGAATGAACGATCTGGGGAGACTGTTGGTTAGCAAATCATTTTCAGGATAGGCGAAGAAGTTTTATGTATAAAAAAATAAATATGCATTTAAAGCTATACATTAATTAACAAACCAATTTGCGAAGTGTTTGTATTGACGTACTGATTCCATAAAATAGAGCAGACAAATGATGCATTTTTTTATATTGAATCCGAATTGAATTATAAAATAAATGATTTTACCAGATGTTAAATTTTAAAATTCCCAAATGACAACGTTCTAATATAACTATACTGTATTAAGATAATACTTCTAAATTTAATATAGTATAAAAATGTTATGTTTTCCTTAAAATACTTTTACGTACACATGTTGATTATGATTTTATAGAAAAAGCAACGCAATTACTTAAGGGCTTTTGCTGATTAAATAATAAATATATTAAAATATTCAATATTATTTTACAAAGAATCTATCAGTTTGAACAAGTACTACTTCTGTTAATAAAACTGATTTTTGGTTCGCTGTCCCTTGTATGATATTGGCGACATATATTAAAGAAAATTCAATAACGTGTTATCTGTCAAAACCATCCGCCACACGCAGACAGTTAAGACTGGAATAAATAAACCTATATCACAGTAAGGAGATTTTTACATGACGAAAGCTTTGAAATGCAGGACATAAGAATCATAAAAGCAAATAATTTTTTTATTCGGAATTAAATATTCTATGCTAAAATCGTATTAATTTGAATCTTGGTAAAACAATGGAGTATGGAAAAAAAGCAATTATTTTATTTATGTAGTGTTCGTTAGAACACAACACAGTCCATAGAAATAAAAAGGGCTGTGAGTGATTTTTACAACAGCAATGGTTGAAAACATCATGTGCATCTATGCCACGGGATGTGTCAATTGTGAAATAATATTGTTTTGGGAATTGAAACTTTGTATCACAGAATGAAAGCCTAGAATGTATCCACATAGTCATGGCGATGGAACTTAAATTCCGTAGAGAAATAAAGTATATGGCTATAATACTATCGTCCTAAATTTCTCTAGTCATAGTGCTATAAATAAATTGCAATAAAAATCAGAATTCTGATTCTGATGACTGTTTTACTGCACTTCCATAATATGTTAAAGTTTTCATACAGTCTTGAAGATATTTCGAATGCATCACAAATTTTTAATGCTTTATTTTGATTCGTAATGAACCTACCAAACAGACAACATAAGTAATTATTAATTATTTTTTATAATAGAGAATTTATTTTTTATTTATTTGTTTAATAGAGAAATTATTATTAAAAATCAAAAGAGATTTTTAAATATATTTTTAAAATTTAGTCTATGTCTTATATCTAAATAAAACTATTTTTTCATTGTATCGTAATAAAGTTTGCATACATAAGTCACATATTCACCTAGACTAGAGTTTATCAGCCGAGTATATATAATATAATCAAGACATTGTGGTCTTACGTGCTTTGAAAACTTTTAGAATAATTAAAAAAACTTTTTTAATTTCTTGCGGAAAAATTGATAAAATTATCGAATAAATTACAAGCTCATGTTTTCTTTTTACTTAAATATTTTTATGCACTTTTAATTAATTTGTGATTCATAAATAATATTTAAAGATATTTTTATATTTGAAATAAACTTAAACCATTAGTATAATACGTTTATTTTCACATTATTTCAAAATTTAGTAAAAAAATTGTAGAATAATTTGATTGAGATTTATAGAAAACATGTTATAAAAATTTGTAGTTCCTGAGAATTACCAAATTTATAGATATGTAATAAATTTGTTTCGTAATGATTTTTTTCAGTCTTCTTTTTATCAAGATAACAAAAGTTTTATCGAAACAACAAAAACTCTTAAGCTCAGATATTGAACCATTTCAATCGTCCGAAGCTCGAATTGTTAAAAAGACTTTGCATGTTTGAAAGTTTATATTAGAATATCAATTCTGTGGAAATAGAAAACAAAAGTAAATTATTACAATTTTGAACTGTGATGAAAAGTGTTATATGTCAAATGTTGGATAAACGATGGTTGTTGATTAGTAAACTTTTGGAATCCACAACTCCTGTGAACATTTGAGTGTTTGCATGTCATGGCCTACTTTCTACTACACATGCCACTCTCATTGGTAATATTGTATCATGAGTATGCTGAAGAGCCGGCTGGTAGTATTTTTTACTACTGTGGATTTTATTACAGTCAACCCAAGATAGCTGAATCACAGCACGAATAAATATTCATAGAAACATAATCAAGCAACGAACGCATGGAGAAAAATATATGAATATGGATTACATCATAATATTTTGGTTAAATGCTGTAATATATTGCCTCGTTATCGTATTTAAATTAATCAGTATCTATTTGGCATTTACTTGGTAGAAATTCATTATTACACGGTGAAAAAATAGCAATGTATTTTATTTTTACAAAATTTTAAAAGATATAGTTGAGAGTAAATTAGGGTCACGCCATCGTCAGGACTACGAATAGTTCTCTAATAGTTCTGAGCCGAAATAGCTATCAACTATATATTAAAAAAAATTGTAGAATTTAAATATATTGCTATTTTTTCGCCGTGTTTATCAGTGTCGATTGAAATTGGTTTGAAACAAAGTCTATTTGAGTAGCATTGCTATTTTAAATATAGCAGGTGTTTCCATTTTTATAACGCCGTTATGTTTTTGTTCATTCAGTTACAAGTGAGTTCGAATATCGAAATGAAAACTTTCAAGGGTTAACTTTCAACTGATTAAATGTTTTCATTTTTTCATATCATATCATTTTACGTTTGGAATTATGCATAAATGTAATGCCTTTGATGTTTTTAAAAATAAACCTTCTGAAATCAACTCAATATGAAAGTATTACACAAATTTCGTGCCCAACAGATAAAATATAAAATTGAAAACATCCAAATTTTAATGCTTGTGCCGTAAGTCGAAATTCTTGAATCTATAAGTCACAATCGCAATAACATAAAGAAATAAAATTTGCATACTGTTAAATAAAAATATTCGGATTTAAAAAACAGCATATAGTCGATCAGCGTTCACACACAGTGATAAGTACATTATGTACATTTTGTATAAGGCGTGCCAAACCATAAAACAAGAGAGCGTTTTCAATCCAGAAAACCGGCAGTAAAACACTACAACGTTTTACTCATATTAAATAATTTCCACATAGGTCTAACGTTTTATATCCCTGATACTGAAACTTGAGCCAGTTCATTGAAAAAAGATAGCAGAAGTCTGTTTATTGCCTTTGTTTGATACTTACTTGTTTCGAGACGTTTTAGCCGGAACGAATATGTTGCGGCCAATTGAATACAAACAAAATACAATAAAAGATAGTATATAGTTGTTGAAAAATTATGATAATACAATTAATTTTGTAATAATATTTGTTGATTAAATGGAAAAAAAAATATATTAATTTCTACCGAATACACAATATTTTTTTAATCGAGTCACTGATAGTGTTCGTGTTTATCGGGACTGAATTGAAAAGTCACGATGCTTTCATGATAGTCAACTGATCTGCTCAAGGAGAGTTAATGAAAAGAAAGATATAACTACTACATCTATTAAATATATGAAGCATCATTGAAAAATGAGGAGGAAATTAAAAACAGCTTCGTAAGAGGAACATGGAAAAAAAATAATTTGGCCAAGATTAATAAATAGAACAATGAGTTTTCAAATTTTTTATTTAAGTAGAATTATTTGAGAAAATTTATTCCGTTTATCTAATTGTAAAATTTTGTCCCAGTGCAGGCAGTTTCTTCTTTTTCATGCTCTCAGAAAAACTGGTGACATTAATTCTCCATAATTATACAAATTTAGTATTTTTTTAATTTTGGAGACAATTTTTAGAAAATTGGTCTAAAATTTACTTTTTTTTTACAAGTTAATTACATCTTGTTGACGGTGTTTTTGTGTGTTTCTAAAAATTAACAAAAAGCTTTTTTGTATTAAAGTCCATATTTTTTCCAGCGTAGAGCATTTTGTGTACTAATAACGCATCTAATCAACACTTGTTACGAAAACTAACAATAATTCCATGATTCAATGCTTAAACATGTACTGTAAATTGATTAATCAAATGAAATTGTACATTCAACTGCAAAACTGACATTCAGCTATGATCCACTAAAAATACAGGTGTCGAAATCCAGCGGTTGTGGATTCAAGTTCTGAACTATTCGCTTTTTATTACTAAATTGAATTTAATATAACTTTCTGTACACATATAACTCTCATCGTTTTATGATAAACTCCTCAAATAAATGTGTATTAATAAATATTACAGCACAACCAACCCATATCATCCGAAGTAATTTTGAACAAAAGTTACTTTGGATATAATATTTTTAACAAAGCATGCAATATTTCTAGCATAACTGCTACGGACAGTAGTTTATATCATGTTATCACTGGGATTTGGGTTTGTCAGCATTTTCAGGGTATCCAAAAATTCACCACACCTTTTCAAACTAGAAACATACGTTTCATATGTGCCCCGAATGAATAATCGCGCGTAGTCTCATAGTATTTTTATAATACTGTAATTTGTATGCCGAGCAGGTCGGTGGCTACGAAAGGGTTACGTTTCTTTACCCCTATGGACAGTCGGACGACACTACACGATACGAGTCGACACGACACGACATAGGGCTTGAGTTCGATTTGTGTCACAGGTGTATTTTGTGATGACACCTCTTCTTACATTTTTATACACCTTCTAGATTTTTGCTGTTTATATGAAAAGATTTTCGCTATGCTTGAGCAGTGGCACGCAATGGTTTTTTAAAGTATATTTTAAACCATTTCTCTTGCAAAATGAAGCGTGTTATTCAACGTAGAATCATTTGCTATATTACCCGCTTTTGAGAGGATATCTGAAGTAGAATACCGTCAGAATACGGCCAGTACGCTTTCTGATCGGATGCGAAACAAACCTCATTTTTAGATTCGATTTTTTTTATTTTGCAATCAATTGATTGATGAAAGCTGCTAATTATTATAAATCAAAAGTGAACAGTTTTTTTAAAAATTATCACATATTATTGATAAATATTTCAGTATCAATTTGGCATCATTTATCTTCCTAGAGTTAATGACGCATTTATATAAACACACCTTTCATCTATCCTTGTATACAAAACTCATCCAAAACGATTGACTGATTTTGTATTTTTTAATCTTAATCTTAATGATTCAATTAAATTTCTTTGCCTTGTTTTGATATGGAACACTTATATTGGACTTATTTTATTTGTCTTTTTTTTAAGCAAGAGTTTCTTAATATAATTTTAGGATGTAAGTAATATTTTATATTTATGTCCACATATAAAACGAACAGAAATTTTCCGCTCAATAAATGTTACACCACTGTGTGTACACTGTGCAGATATCAGAAGCGGCATTGTAAAAGAGGTAGTAAGATTAGAAAGCACTTCTTTTGGAAAATTGGGTGCACTGATATTGATATTTATGAAGCTGTATCTATTTTGCGCCGCGTTGAACCTAATACAAGCTCACACAGCAAAAACGAATATACAATAGTATACACATGTTATAATAATGCACATCTCTCTCTAAACCAGTAGTTCTCATGTGCGGCCATCAGATGATTTTGCTGCGTCCACCAAAAGTTTTATAGTAAATATTGATGTTTAAAAGAAATGTATTTTTACAAATGAATTCATAAAATTATTTTTGTTTTAAAATTGATTGCATAAACCTGACTTATCCAGCATTTAGTCGAGTATAAGTAAAGGGCCGTTTTAATAATAAAACTGTTTAAAAAATTTGATCGAAGTTATATACGTTTACCACGAATCAAGACAATATATAGAATTAATAACAATTGCTTTATTAATTTTGTTGATTTTACCTACAACTGTATGTTGTAAAAAATCATGCAGTGTAATGCATTTTATAAAAAATAAATATCGAAACTATTTTTATCACATTTGGTGCGGCCACGAGACCCTTCCATAAGACAGCTGATGTTTATAATACGGCCACAGTGAAAGTTCACGTGAAAACCATTGATCTAAACCCTTATTGTAACGTTTTGATTTAACATGGTAATATATATAATTGTTAAAAATTGATATTTTTTACTTATTTCAATTTGTATATGTAGGTTCAGGATAAAAAATATTTGGGACTTTGTTTGATATAAGGCTTTCATATTTAATTATAAAATTGTCACTTGGAATATTTTTTTATAGAATTTCTAATATACAAATATATTTGTACATTAGAAAAAACTATGCAAACTCTCAATGAGCAGCTTTATGAATTACACATTTTTTTTATATACGTAAATAACTATAATGTTAATGAAAATATATTTTTTTAATGCTGTAACATTATTTAATGAATGTTTTTTTATAATATGACTAACTCATTGGTTAGGGCGTAACGTCAGTTGATAGAACAAAAAATAAATGGTTTGAGAAAGAGTCAAAAAAATTAACTGTATGTATTGAATACGTTATCTCAAATTGACATATACCATATCATACATGAAGTGTGGCTTAAGCTGAATTCTAAAGAATAATTAATCATAAATTATAAATTTTGAAACTCTCATATAATTACAATATTTTTATCCGAAGGAATATTTTACAAACTATCAAAAATAATCCGAAGTGAAACAAATGTTCGAGGCATAAAATATGCACAAATTACTAGTTATTTTTGGGAAAAATCTTCTAGAATTAACATTAGAAAGAAAAAAAATCTCTCAAACGTATGACGCTCCAAAAAATATTGATTCGACATGTATGTATCAACATATATCAACATGTATCAACATAATACTATATATTAAATAATAAAAACACATTTTAAAACCATTTCATCAACATATCTGATGATCAAGATTAGTTCACTCAACGCTAGCACAAAATTATATTTTGGTCGTAGCACTAAAAATTTCTTTTTTATCATTTGAAATATAGCACATTAAAAGTGACTAATTTAGTGCCATTTATTTTTCCGGTCTGTAAAACTAAATTGCTCCATGCTCATGTTATACAAAATAACGATCATGGAAGACAAAAACCTATCTAAATCCTATATGCTGGAACAATTTTAAACCGTGTTTTGTTATCTTCTCACATGGCATCAAAGGAAAGTTAAGTTTCCTGCAGCCTATCGCAAAAAGTCATCATTGAACTTCCACTGAAACGTGGCAATCGATGTGCTATCGCTCTACTTATTTCCAGACGGGCCAGTCGAGTATAAATAGCTTCTATGAAATATATATTAGAAGCCGAAGGCGATATATCGAGGATAATCTTTGAATATTAAGCCAGCGAAGTGTTTTTTTATTCATACGTACACAATATTTACTGTTGAATAAATATAAAAAAAACATAACAAAGATTTCTGCAGCCTAGCTGTAACATCAATCATATCAGACGGTTTCAGGTTCAAGTCGTGACAAGGCCGATATACGTAAACTTTTTGTTATTTATTTATTATTTTTATTATATTATATTATTTTTGGTATTTCAAATCTTAGATATAAAGATTTTTCATGGTTTGATCTTAATATTTATACAAATCAATAATGGATAAATTAATTGAAATCAAAATCAAAGATTGATAAACTCGAACATAGATGCGTTAGGAATATGTTCCATATGATGCCACATGTTTTGTCACTAACGGCCCGGGTTTCGCCTTTAGGCATCTTCAGGCATTTTATCACACGGATGCAACAGAACTGACAAACATGTGGAATCGTACAAAATTGTTCCAATTCAAATTTGATATTGAAATTCCATCAAGCACCTTCAGTCGATATCATAAATTATAATCTTTCCATTTTTATAAACTTAAGTTTTATACATATAACACCGTTCCTCAATGAATTCTCAGTAATTCACCGAAATGTGTTTTAATTTTATATGGAGATGATGGAAAAAAAAGTTTGGAATACATTTTGCAACTAAATTTGAGCTAAAATAATAAAATGTTTTAAAAAGCGAAGGTACAATAAAAAAATCACTTGATTTATCACAATACATTGAAAAAACTACCTCTACCGCAATAATGGAATTTCGAATCATATAATCTACCACATTACGAAACAAATAGCAGAAAAATGCCTAATTCTTTTTCCGTGCTTTCGCGAAAAAATAAAATTTTAAGACTTTTCTTTCCTCATTTTCCCGCTAGAAGCGCGAAGTGAAATTGCTGACGAAATCAAAGATCTTTTGTTATTTGGCGAAAGAATAAGAAAAAAACAAAAGTGTTCCTTTTGTGAAAATCTCACGCGGAAAGGGTCTGTTATATATAATGTCCACAGATGTTTGGGATATGTTTATGCGGTTTTAAATGTGAAAGTGTTTTATGGAGAGGCATGTTTTATGTGGAAACTGAATATTTGATTTTATGCTTAAAGACCGGAATATTTTTCCTACCATTTAACAGTGTAACAAAACGGAATTCTGCTGAATAAAAATGTCAATTTGCTCGATTAATCTTTGTCATGATGCAGTTTGCGTTAATAATCGCTTTCTCCTTTCAAATTTACTAACATTTTTGTAATTTTTTTTTGTTTTGTTACGGAATTTATTTATCATAAATCAGCAAAAGTGTTACTTAATTTCGTAGTATATAAGCTTATTAAGCTACGTTAAGAACGTCTAGATCTAGAACAGCGATATTTTGACCTACAAAAATTACAAATTATTTTTGGATACAAAAAACGAGTGCTTTGTTTATTATATTAGAATTAAAAATCACTACTTGAAAATAAGGATAATAAAGTTGTATGTAATTTACATTGGTTTCCAATCTTTATAAACACGTTAACAAAAAATTAATTTCAAACATTTCATAGGTATTACATATATTCAAAAATTAATAGTAATCCACTAAATAAATATATATCTACCCCAATTAAATAACCATACAACACTACCAAGAAATTTAAATAAGTAAAAAATAAATGCGATAGTATTATTAAAACGTTGTAGAATGTTTAATACAATTGTGTTATAAAATGATTATTATAATGTACATATAAAAAGTAAATTGAATCCCAGTGGAAAATTTGTATTCTCTGTAATGAAAAAAAAAGTTCGTTTAGCGATTTATCTTATTGGAAATATATATTTCAAGTGATCATGTATACAAATATTTTGTAAGAAAACGAACGCACACGACAAACAATAATAGCAGTATATGTGTTTAGTCCCTATTTGTAAAATAAAAGCTATTTCATCTTCCTGGAGCCTGGGGGGATAAAATAATTAACATTATAAAAACTACGTCTCCTTTGTAGGATGCGATTCCTTCGGGGGAAAGTTAAATAATGATAATGACATTTGAGATATCACAGTTGAGTATGCATCCTGTAAGTAAAGCATAAAGTGCAGATAGGTGTGTTCCAACAGTCGTAAACATAGTGGGGCAATCTGAGAATAATTATGCAGCACTTTGCATATCCCACGCCGGCACAGCTTAAGCATTCGCTAAGTGTGAAATCCCGTGGCAACCGATCCCCAAACCGTAGTTACAGTAATATATCGGCAATGTTTGTTGGGCCGTGACTGATTGATGTCAGGTGTAAGTACTAAGATAAACACGCCGGGATTTTAACCCGTATCTACTTCACCCTACATCGCTTACGTTCGACAGCTCACTGTAAATAGCCAAATTCTTGAACTCTTTTATCTTTTTAAATGCTTTTCCCATTTATTACTTAATATATCACGACGATTTTATCTGAAAAAAAGCACTGAAATGCAGGAATGAGCTTTCAAGGGAGCTTTTTTGGTCAGAAATCCACACTGTACGACTTTTATATACTTACGGATTTATATTGTGGGTTATACCGTGTTTATTCATTTAATTCGAACGAAAACATTCCAAGATTACATTTACATTAATTGATCAATCGTCATTCATTGACACTATTTCGTTTTTTTTTTATTTATCATAATAGAGATTTGAAGCTGTTTTTCTCAGATATAAAATATAGTCGACATTGCAACAAAATTTTGTTACTTGAGCGAAATATTTTGATGAGAGTATTATTAAAATAAAACTTATAAATATGTAAATTAAAATATTCAGGAAAAAAATATTAAATATTTCGACATTTAATACCACCTTAGGGTGGCGAAAACTTACACGATAAGGTTCAGTACATTCAGTACAGTACAACAGTTGCCATTCAATAAAAAAAACGTGAATTTTTTTCTTTCCATACATATATTTTTCTTTACATAAAGGCATTTAAATTACACGTATGCTTCCTTTTTACGGAGGATTAAAATTTCAAAAATAAATATGTATAGTAAAGTTTCTGACCGAAGGTGCTTGATGAAACATGACTTTGATATATGAAGTGAACGTACAATAAAAGATAATCAGTTGACCGGATAAAAAGTATTAAAGAATTTAGCCTATGCTATTCTTTTATTTCCGCTCCAAATGTGAAGCAGATGATGTCTTAATTAACTTGAAGTAGATTTTTTCTTCGAATATTGTTTGTTTCTCAGTTGGTCAAATTCGTAGACAAGACTAGTTTTCAACTAATTGCTCTTTTTACGGTAATACTTAGGATCGAGCTTGTATGAGGGAGTTGAAAGTTCATTGATGTAATAATGAAACGTTAGATTATTATTTGAGCTTAAAGAAATTCATTAAGAGTTTGATGGTACATAATTTAGGTAAAATTTGATAAAACTGAACTTCTTATGTTTTATGACAAGACTACAGGAGTGTATGCTTCACCATGAGCTAGTTGTAGAGAAAAAATACACGATAAAAGCTAGCTGATAGAGTGGAAAGGTAAGCTTTAGATTTCATCTTTGAGAAACGTGACGAAGAAAGGATACGGATAAACAAAAACGTCTTATCCCAAAATTAATCCAAAAGTGTAGTACTTTGACACGAAAAAATAAATTCTGCCGATTTACTCATTGTAATTTCTGCGTCGTTTTTCGATCACATTGTTTGACAATCCTTTATCGATTCGTACGTTGTAATTTGTCAAGTGTCAGAATTAAAACGGCTTAACTCACACTGCGCTGTATTAAAGTGACATTATCTTGTTTCCTTAATCTAAGATAAATGTTTTCTTATGACAGTTTAACACTATCAAATAGAGAGTTCTTTGAAAATAATATGTAATGTAAGTGAACATATAGTCTAAGTTCTTCGCTGTAATGTAATGGTTTCCTCCCACGTCTGCAAGCCGAAACATTTGATACGAATATAAAGTTGTGTAAAAAACATTAGTACTTAGATATTTTTAATTGATATAAATACTTAATTGTTTGGTTTGATTGCGTTATATACATTTGGAGTCATACTTGTTTTTAAAATAAAAATGTTTTTATACAGTCACCTTAAAAATGAATTAGAAAAGTTGATAGTAAATATTATAATATCATAAATAATCGACCAACGATATTGAAGAAAACGTGGCAAAGTTTTGCTAATTTCCATAATTATGCCTGGGTAGGCAATAAGAGTTGTTCGACATTGCACACATAAAATGTATGAAATTTGTTTCTTTTCACCTTGGGTAATAATGAAATGTTTCTGCGTTTTATTATCTGCATTCAAATACTGTTAATATTTATCAGAATTGATAACCCTCCAATGAACGACATACCAATTCAATATGAAAAACCATGTTAGTATTATAGTAAGGTAAAACAATTTCTGTTTTTTTAAATATTCTTTCACGCCCATTTTTACAATTTTTTTACAACGACTTTTATAACAATTCTCAAACACGTTAGATAATTTTCATGTTTTTTATTATAATAAATTGATACATTACACAGTAATATGATATTAGAACGAGGGAAAAATTGCATTCACTGTCATACTACTTTGGTGCATTGAATAAAATATTCCTGTTCCAATTATATCGTAATTTAAGAAATAGATTATTGTTTACATGCAGTGGAATAGTATTTGTTATCTATCAAAATTTGATAAATGATATAATTTCACGAAAATTTTCTCTATGAAACGTCTAACGTCTTGTCTTGGCGAAAATGTCGGAATATATGGTTTTCTTATGTATCCAAAATGTCAGAATATACCGAGACGTGGGTCTCGTAGTTTATCGTTAAAACTGTCTGGGATTGTTCTTTTGCATGAAAAAATATTATTCCTTTTGGTTTCTGACAAAAGGTTTCGTATTTTAGTTTCCAGTTCGATTTCCCAGTCCAGCATGATCGTTGATCTGTCAAAATAAATTATGTTCAGCCCCTCGTCTATAACGCATGTGTAAAGTTACCAAGTTTTACGAATATTTGTTTTATATAAAGACAGCGTGCCGTGAGTATCTAAATGATATATGATATGAGGAATACCTTATTAAAAATGTCGTACAACTCATTTGTTAAATTTAATATTTTCGTATTACACGATTTTCCAGTTCTGTTGATAATAAATTCCACATCTTATTATTTACGGAAATATTATTCAATATGTACGTAATTATGTGGCATATAGCTTTGATTTGTACTGATTTGCTACTATCTTTGTTTTAGTTTATTGAAATAACATATTATTCATGCAACATTTTAATATGTTAATAAGTACGAAGCAAGACAGAAAATTTTATGATATCGACAATATTTTACAAAGTGAGTACAGTTCTCAGACCCAAACGAGCGAATTAATGAATATTATATGTTAATTTCAAATAGTTCAAGAAGTAATTTTTATAAGTGAAAAAATTGTCGAAGAATATTTTTAAGGTTTTGTACTTATTCTATCCCAGGAAATATTTACTACAATGGTTAGACTTTTAAGATGCTCTTCGACATAAAAAACGAAAAGACTTTTCGGATATTTGCCAAGTAGGCTAAAAAATATTAAAAAAATATACTTGGTTTCAAGAATTGCAAGCCAACAAAACAGTTTTTTTAATTTAATATAACTATTTCTTAAAAAAATATAGAAGATTTTGTCATCAGATCCAGTTTATAAAAGTTGACTTTGCTGCTAGCCTGTTTGAACTTAGAATGTTAGGTGATTGGCCAAAGAGAAAATGTGGTGGTTTAAAAACATATCATTTACTACTTTTAAGAACAGCTGCGCTACTCCATCTTTTCATTAGGCCGATCGGCCACGCTAACTTGGTGTCAAATCATACAAATTACTGATTCTAAAAAATATTCCGCGTCATTTAAAAACTGAGAAGATTTGAAGATATAAGTTTTTATTGTTTCATGAGAATTTTTTCTCTGTATACTTAAGTGCACGTCATCGAATCTTGAGTAATTGTTTCAAAGACATTAATGTTTGCTATACCACTGAATATTGACGTATACAATAAACGCACGAGAGAGCAGTGGTGAGGTAAAAAGAGAAAGTAAACATTGTTCCAGTAACGCTCAATTCTTTTGTACAAATGGGTTCGGATATCTGCACGAGAAACTTTTTATCATATAAAATTAAATGATTTTTTTCAAATACGAAATATATGTCATATAATTTGAAGGTCAATTAATATATATGACTTCCAATAAATCAAAGAACCAAACATGTACAGTAAAAACTGCGATTAATTAATTATTTGCCTATGCAATCTCGATCAATGCAATCGACCCTAATAAATGCAATAAAAAATGGGTCAAACCTTTGCCAAAGTGCCCTCTATTAAACTAATCGATAAGCCTTACTCATAATAGTATTGATAAATCACAGAAGGGGAGGCTTCAATACTCTCTCTGAAATTTTTTGTGCTGTGCGTGTGACACCAAATGATATTTCACTTATGAGCTTTTAACCCCGTGAGCCTAGCATAATGACGCCACTTAAAAAGCTTTTGTCACAAGGAATTGAAAAAATTTCAACCGGCCACCAAAATACAGTCTAAGTAATTCGTCACATAAGACTTGAATTTGTATATATTGAATATAATCAATGCTACTTTTGGTATTGTTTTGTTATATTTTATCCTACAACTCATGACAAATACGAAAGAAGCTTTTTCTTCCACTGGTTCCATCAATATCTCTTTTGATACAATAAAATATTCAACATTTTTAGCGTCAGAGCGGTGATCTTTTGGCTTTGAAACCATTTTATTTTTAATATAGTGATATACACAAATGACATTAAACGTTTTCAGTTTAAATCTTGTGATATTTGTATTAAAAATTATTCGATTGTTTGTTTTTAACACGCTGTGTGTTTGTTGGTAATTCAAATAATTTTGATTTCTTGATAAAAAGTCGTATGTAATAATTGAGGAGATTACATCATCACGAAAGTATGGCTTTTGAGTTTTCATATACAGTATTTTGAACGTTCAAATGTTTAAAATTAGAAGCCGGATTTAAAGAGGATATTTATATAAAGACATTATTTCAAATTTCTTTGACGCAATAACACTGCAAATATACCTAAAACACATATCCTATCTGTGGTTAGCATGAAGTTTAACGTAATATGCAATTCCAACGAATCGTACAGACCGTCTGGCACTCGGGGATAGCTTTTAGGACACTTGGCAAAGTTTGAGCTGCAAAAACTTGGCAGTCATATCTTCATTCATACGAGAAATTACGCCTCTTCAATTCGAGAAAATAGTTTACATTAGCATTTTTACAAAAAAATCTAATATTACTTATTATTGACCTTAATATTCCTTTATCTAGATACCTATACGCTATAAGTCTACTAAGCTTTGGTATATTTGTAATATTTTAAAGGGAATGAAGTTTTATTGATTTCTGAGGAGAATTTCTTGAAATAAATCTTTATGATGGAAACTTATTGTTGCATAAATTTCTTACCTTTCTCATTCGAATATAATGATATTGCCGTGGCATAATAGAACTGGGAATAGCGGTTGTCCAGTCGTTTCTGTTACTATTCGTATTTATGATTATATGGGATGGGGAAATTTTAACTATGCGTATATATAAATCAGTTGAAAGCTTCTCCAAAAATACTTTATTGATTGTCGATGGTTTCTTAGCCAGGACTGGAAATGGATAATATCTAATCATAAGCACAGCACCACTTGGAAAAAAAATCAGAAAAAAAGATACACGATACACAAGATAAAACCGTGGAAAATTCTTAATTTAAAATGTTTATCGCATGTTGTATTTATGAATAAATTATCTATGCAATACAATTTAGTACAATTTCCCGTTTGATGTTTTAATTGTTTTATTTGATCATAGAACCTTTATAATGAATCTACGACTGTTCATTTCGAATGTGTTACACTACAAGGTTTGTCTATGAATCACCAATTGGACATTTAAAATAATTACTCAGTATTAATTATCTGAAAATATAATAGTCTGTTAAATATCTAGGAGAAATGTTGGAAAAAGTTGGAAATTCTTCATGTTAACTGGATAAACATAGAAATAGTAATGCCTTAATCATTACATTCCTGACACTTCACAGAAGGCTGAATAGTCGACCCTCTTTCTCATAAGATAATACTTTATTCAAAACGTACGAGAGCTGTGAGATCGTAAATGCAAACGAAGAAATAAAGAAAAAGTTGTGCAAAATTTATGCGCCCCGCCCGAGGTCTACAATCTTACTCTTTGTTGAGGACAAACCAATTTCCATAAGCATTCCTCCGAGTCTAAGATAACAATATGGATATCAAAGACCTCATTTGCACAGTATTAACACTGCTCTTACTAACAATCAAGTCGCTCTATTATGATATCAACTCATTCAAGTCTATTCTCTATGACTCAAGCTGTTCTTCATTAGAATTGCAAATCATTATAGAGCGCAAAATTGTTTCGAATTTATGACAATAAAGGTTCCATACATTTTAAATAAGAAACGATTATTTCCCTTGGAAATTATTCAAAACAAAGGAAATTTATTGCTAGGTACTAGTAGCACTGATTGTATAATACAATATTTCCAATGGGCATTCTTCAGTTTAATTTGAATAAATAAATGATGTTTATTGATTGAATTGGCATTCACTTGGTAGAACTCCATTATAACACGGTGAAAAAATAGCTGTATTGTATACCTTTTCTACACAGCTATATATAGATAAGCAAAGGTTCGTTTAAGAATAGTTCTGACGATGGATGAGCCGAAATAGCTATCAAATATATTTAAAAAAATAATTTTGTTGAACTAAAATACATTGCTATTTTTCACCGTGTAATAAATGATGTTTTAATTGTATATTTTTTAATAGACACAACTCCTAGAGCATTTTTTATAATTTGTAATTATTTTTTTTGTTTGTTTGTTCCGTATACGTTCATATACCGTTCGTTTGATTGAAATGAAACTTGTGGTGGGTGTTTGTGCACGCGTCCGCAAAAGTTTCTCAATCAGTAAAATTTTTGGATTTGTACCGGTTTTGCTCACCGCGAGTATTATAGGTTTCATCCGATTGCGGTAAAAAATTAATTGTTTTGCACATGCTCGCAAAGGTTTCAAAATTAGTATAACAAATAGATCAGGACCAGTTTTGCCCATAACAAGCACTATCAGCGGATATACTGGACTATGATAATATGCTTCTCAGATGGACAACTTTACGTGGCCTGTTCACGTACTTATCTATTTATTCGTATATGCACCAGACAGAAAATTAAAAAATATTATTTATCCAAAATCATTTCAATGGACAGAATTAAAACACTTTCTTTCTTTGAGTGGCATTGCAATACATGCCAAGTATTCGCTAGTAGCAAGAAAAAAGTAAAGCAGTAAAAAGGAAAATGAAAATTAGTCGAAATAAGGTATTATTTGAGATTATTGTATTCAAATATAATAGATAACTTCGATTATGTCGATTTGGCTATTATAATGGAAGCTTTATTTCGAAATAATACATTTGATAAGAAGTTACCGCTCACAAATCCATTAAAAGTGCAATATCTAAGTTATTGTATAATAATATATTCATATAAGACAGTAAATTTCTACTAGTTTTTTTTGACAAATTGGCATATAAGTATATTTACGATGGTTCTTAAATTTAAGACTTTCAGTAATTCTGGTAAAAAATTATTATATAAAAAGGTATGCAGGCAATTATTGTATTCGCCATTTTTCATGTATTTTTGCTATTTCGTAGAGAATACTTTTATTTATGTTTTTCACAATTTTCCTCCTTAAAAGAAGTACAATTTGCCGCCGAAAATGACGGAGTGTACGTATATATTTTAACATAAAAAGAAAATGAAGGAAACATCAGGAAACCAAAAAATCAAGATCCTGTTTTATCACATTGTTTATATTTTTTGCTTACAATAAGGAAACACATTACTGATGATACACAATCCATGTACGATTGTTTCTGCTTTCGTTATATGAAAAGTTAATTATTTTTGAACTAGTCTGCTCGTTGAATAATAATCATGTTATACGTGGGACCTGTTATGATTAATGATTGGATATAATAATATTTAATATTATATATACCACGAATAATGTTTGATATCATATGTATTATTATTTCTATGAAATAATTAAACGTGAATAACATATAAGTAATGTGATTTATAGGTAACAAATATGTGTCTTATTTATTATAGCTTCTATGAACATAAGTATGAGATCAATTTGTCTCTCGAAAAACTTTGCCGGGGAAAAAGATTGCTTGGTCATCTTTGAATATCTTCGAAAGAAAAATGTTTTTACATATTAATTGAAAAAAATATCTAGAATCCGCATCTTTCATCAGAAGATGAAATTACGAGTTAAATACTAATCTATAATATTTATTACCAACGCATAATATTTAGACATTATAGAAGGCCTATGGATAAATCGTTTCTTTTATGACAAGTAATTTGTTAATTACGCCAATAATTGACCGCATTAGGTCATTTTACGACAGCACGATTTTGCAGGTTTCGTTTATCTCGAACATATCAGTTAATATTGCACGTGATGAGCGAAACATGTTCTGATTATAAAATATATTGTAAACATTGTACTAAAAATGTGTTTGTATTATTTAAGCAATTATCACTATTATTACAATTCGCAATGAAGAAATACTGCATACTGTGTTGTTAATACTGGCTAAGGGGTTACTTAACGAAATACTTTTCCTTTTGTCGTATCAATATTAACCGTTAAGTAGCCGTTGTATTTTATAGCAATATATTAGAGTTAGACCAGCCATACTCAAACTTTTTTTCCTCCGGGACGCATTCCGATTTTTGCTTTTCTAGGTGGGCCGCAACATATTAATAGTAAACTGTAAATGTAACACATACTATACTGCATACATATGTATGTATTATGATGTCAAAAAAACTATTTTACGTTTTTGTGAATATTTATTTATTAAATAAATAAGACTTACTAGCATAAGAACAAGTATAAAATATTTTGGTAATAAAAGGATTTTTTTCTGCCAAAAGCAGGCTCCTAGATACAACTTTATAACTTTAAATTTAAGATGAAAAGAGAAAAATTAAATTAAATTAATGTGAGTTATCATATTGAGTCAAACTTTGAACTATGTTCGTCAAATCAGATTCCTGATTACTACAGGCTACTCCTAATACATCATCAAGGTAAGAATTAGTAAACCGATTTCTATACACGCTCTTCACATATTTCATTTTAGAATAGGACGATTCACAGATATACGCAGATGAGATATTGAAAATATGTCTAAAACAACACCAACAAAATATTTGGTGACTATTATTATTTTGGACCGAACTTAAGAGCTATTTGGGCCGCAGTTTGAGTGTCGCTGAGTTAGATGATAGATCAACATAAAATACGCACGGAGCGTACAATAAAATAATAATTTATTTTCATTGTCTTCTTTGTAATCTTTCGGATGCCAATGTGTGTATAAAACACAACCGAACGAAAGATATTAAACGAAATTTTATAATTGGCGAGAAGTTTGATTATTTCGAGTTATAACGATTATTATGGTAATAAACATGAATTTAGGACAATGAATTCATATTACAAGAAACAACACTGCGCACCATTTGCGATTGTGTTGTAAATTTACATTTTCTTTAATCGTATTATCGGATTAAATAACCGTTCAGTTTTTGGGTACTTTATTTGGAACAAAATATGGCTCGTGGAACTTTTTCTTATTACGCTGGACATAATATTAATGACGAGAAATAATCCTAGATAAGCATTAAATATTTATTAAATATTTATTAATATTATCAACGGTTAATTCATGATGAAGTAATATCATGTATCCAATAATATAATATAAAGTTACCAATCAATGAAAGGTAGTAAATGCTACCGAATTATTATGTAATAATACGACTGTTCAGTATAATGTTGTTTAGGAATAATTGTATTATATATCATATAATACCCATCTATCGTAAATATATATATATTTAACAATATTAATTAGAGGTGTTTTATGTTAGATATTGATCTGTAACTAATAATGTACGCTTTTTAACAAAGCTTTTTTCTTTCCTATCTTTTCAATTCACAATTGTAATAAATTAGTTTCGTATGTAACTGAGTTAGAAAAAATATTAATTTTACGATCTAATAGAAGATATTATGAAAATAAGTGTTTGATCATTTGTCATATTTATATTGTATTAAGTGTTTTTTTTTATAAAATGAAAATAATTGTAATAAAAACTTATAGATGTTGAAATTTCATAAGAAGGTTATTTGTGATAGAATCTATGGTAATAAATAAACAGTAGTCGTTCACCTTTCATCGATATCACATTAAGCTGATAGAAATCATCGAAATATGAGGAAAATATTCCCGAAGCCTTTTACAAAGTACATATAGTGCTAGTAATTGTTTTTGATAGGAATTGAAACTAAGCTGAATTGCCATAATAATTTACACGGAAAGGATGAAATAGTCATAATCAAAATTATAACGACAGAATTTTTAAGCCAGACCAAATTGTATAAACTATCTAATAACAATAAAATCATACTTGGTCCAATTGCTATCTGATATATTTTTACCGTACTACAATAGATTAAATCCTTGAAAAACATATAACACGAGACAATTTTATAAAGGATGGTAACCGAATAAAAAAGCCTAATGACGTCAATGTATTCCTTATATGGAGCGAATTTTCTGAAAAATAATGTTCAATATATTATTTTAATGAACGGTTGAATTGCAAAAACCATTTAAATTTATCGGATCGCATTAATATTATTAATGCCGGATTTAAATAGACTAACGAATTTATAAAGCGTGAAATTGAAACTGAAATATTGGTTTTCAGTAAACTATGTGTTATTTTAATTGCGACGCCGATTATTTATTATAGCCCAAAACTATTAAGGTTTACAGCCCAAATAGCAATTAACTAATTCATTCACTTAAAAACCTGTCGTTTGAAACTGTTGAGCAAATTTTCAATGAGTTTTCACGAAAAATCTTCAGCATCGTTGAAAATCGTGCTACGAAATTTTTGTGGCATTCATCTCGCAGGAATAAAAATAATTCTTTTCCGTTGAATTATATAAACAACTGATAATAAAACCGCTTATTAATTATATAAAATATATTAAGCTGTTGACGGCGTTTCCTGAGCGAAAATAAAAAAATAATAAAAAATTAAAAAAAAATTATTGCTTAAATCATTTATTTATAAAATGTTTTCAAATGAAAACTATTGCCCCGTATAAATTAAATACATGTTAATGTATAAAATTAATTATGCTTTTAAATATTACGAATAATATAGAAAAAATATATTTTTAATACAAAAATATATAAAAATAACATATACGAGCTTAAATTAGCTTGTATATGTATTTCATAGTTAATTCGAGAATTTAGTTTTTATTTAGCCTTCTTGGAGATGGTTTCATTTTATTATAAAAGCTCAACCTTGCCTAAATATGAATGAAATTTATCCCACTCATATTTATACCTATATATCGATTTTTATTATGATAATAACAGTAGCAATTAATAGTACAACTCCACCGAAGAGTCCTCTCATACCAAAAATGTATTTAGAAGCTTCCCATACTAGGCTTTTATTCTATTAATTGGTTACTTTCCCAAAAACTGTAATCAATCCTTATATTCAACCGTGAAAAATGACATCACCAACCCATTTCACCCTAATTATAGCAGTAATATTTTGGGCTAGTAACGCTTTTGACCCTAGCAGGGCCATCGTTGTATAATATGATAATAATCGCAGTGTTACATAAATGCGTGATTTTATTTTTATATGTATGTCACCCACTTTACGTGTCCTGTGAAAATATCCATAAAACCCTTTAGGCTTGGACGCAATAACTCACTTTAGTGCCTCGCCGAAACGTAGCCTTACATGATGAAAATGTTTGCATATTCCGAGCAGACAATGTAGAAATATATTATTAGTGTAACATGTACAGATTCAACAAGATTGTATAGAGCACAGTGCAAAAACATTTTTTCTGAAACAAATAATAGCGTCGGAGAAAACCCATATAAATGTAAATGAGCGAACGCCATATGGGACAACCTGTTTGAAATGCCACATACATATTTTGCCCGCTGACTTTATGCGGAATATGAATTATTTACTGAACTTCGGGTCCTTTTGTAGTCCACCGACATAACTGAATATCCCCGCATCTTAGCACTTGATTATCTTGGCTATGTAAAAGAGATTTTCATACTTTATGTCGCGAGTTACGACTCAGAGCTTTGCGAAGAATTTAAGTTATATATACTCGCAACAAACAATGAGCTTTAAGTTCTTTTTACATTGTAAAATAAAATAAATTATGCATGCATTTAAAGAAAGACGATAATTGGTAAGATTCTTTAAATTTATTTGCAAGTTCATGATTAGCTTTTTTGCATCATGAATTTTTTCAAAAATTACTTTTCACACGAGGTTTGGAAACATGCTTCAGTTCATTTCTTTCAAACCCTCACCCCTTTGATTTTTGGTATACAGTAATACGAGCGTTCGTCACATTTTGTATTACGTATAATTATAATAAATATTTATCTACTATATACTAAACTAATATAAATTCGTACAAGGTGATAGAAATTCATAACTAATAAGTGATGCTTTATAAATACTTCAAAACAAATACATTCGGTTTCACAATGGTCCAGTATATTATATTATGTGTTATTGAGCTGCAAATGCTATAAGGCTCTGTAGCTTCTACATCTATAATATTGGCAGTTATTTGCTTGGTGCTAGGGAAATCATGGTCTTCAGTGTATATTTGATTACGTTTTATAAAAAATATGCATATATTATAAATGATACTAAATAAAATGTTATAAGAAAGGAAAAAAAATATAACAAAAAGAATGGACGCTTTGAGAGCTGTCTCAACAAAGATTATTTGTTCCAGAAGGTCTTTATATTATCTGCAATTGATTATGTGTATTAATATATGTTTTAGTGCTTTGTGAAATTAAATATTAGTCAATGATTAAGAAAGCTAAAAAATTTAAAAACACGTTATGAGGTCTGTTGAATCTTTCAGGGTTTAAATTGATATGTATGAGTGATCGGCCAGTTTGATTTTTTGACAACTTATTTCCTTGGACTATTTTTAGATAAAGTATATATTATGTGCGTACATCAAGATGGAGCCTGTAATTGTGATTTGCAGAAGTATCTTGCTTTGGTGAGTTGGTTGAGTTTGACGTGGTCGAGAAAACTCATCCCTCCACAGCTACAAGCTGCAGTAAGTCCACTGCATAATATAAACAAACATTTTAAAATGCACGTTAATTAGATGTGAAGAAGTATCTCATATTTTTTCTTGATCCCGAAAGCAATTTATTTATCATAATGAGAATACCTTTTTTCAGAAATCCATCTTCGATTGTTGTATGCTTTTATGAACTTTAACATGCGCAATATATCGTTAAGCCTATCTACCATGTAAATAAATTAAGAGATGAGTGTATCACTGAAGAAGAGTGCCTGATGAGAATTCTGAACTCCAATATCGTAAAAAACTACATCTTAAATTGACTAGTTATCCTAAATTGATAAAAAAATCATCATTGAATATATCTATGTATTGTACTTGATGATATTATATATATAATAATAGGTCGGCAGACCAATTGTTGATATTTCATTATTAATTAACGCACTTTAATTATCGCAAATATAATAAAGAAATGATTTAAATATAAATTATGAATTTTCTGTAACTATCGATACATTAAAATAATTTTTTAAAACTTAGGCTGAGTAGGATAAGTTTAATAAATGATATTAAATTTACTTTTTGACTCATGATAAATTTATGTTCATTTATTTCAAATCACCCGTTGTTTTAAGGATCAAAACAATTCAAAGTTACTTTGACAGATAATGGAGTATTGTCAAAGAAGCACAGCAATGTGAAGATGCTGCTATGTATCTTTCAAGATGTTAGTAAACTTGCATCAAGTTAACGTATAATATTTTTACATTATTTAGTGATTAATAAAAGATGCCGTTTCTGAATTTAATCAAAATTTTTGAAGTTTTACAAAAATCGAATTAAGCACGAAAAATAGTGATCACTTATCGTTAATAAGAAATTTTAAATAATCAAGACATTTTTTAGTAATTATTTCCACAATATATTTTTTGATCAGGGCAGGTTTCGCTCATCACGAGCATTATCAACTGATGATACCGCCAGTACTGATCAAAAAATATATCGTGGAAATATGTACTAAAAATGTGTTTTGATTATTTAAAATATCATGCCTTTCCACCAAAAAGTGACAGTTAACACATTTAAAGTGGATTAAAGGAAAGACTTGCTATCTAAGCTACTTCTCAAAAAAAAAAAAAAAATTGTAAATATTCAATCTTGTCTTAGGTACAGTTCCAATCTTATAAAAAATAGTATTTCACCATGAAATTAGATATAATTGTTCAAAGAACATAAGTATTTTTAAAATATTTTTTTAGTCCATTTTTCAATTATATTACGGTCTACCTATGCTATATATCTGTATATTACTAACTATCATTGACTATTATTATCATTGACAGGTTAGCGAATCAGTGAAAATAAAATAAAAATGGCTAATGAAATACAATACAATAAAATTGTTTTCATGCAATGGCAATGTGTTATCTGAAAGAGCACATTTTCACTTATTCATAAGAATATTGAGAAGAAAGAAGAAACTGCGGCTTTCTAATTTCTTGACTACAGCTTGTTTGCTGAATCTATGAATTTGAATGAATGTTTTTTTGGTTACTTTTAATATGTAAAATAAAATAAATAATTGCGCCCTTCCATTATGAATTGCACCCCTGCATTAGAGAGTACGTTTTAGTATACATAAAAATGTTTATAAGGCCCACTCACATTTTTACTATCAATCAATGACAACCACGCAGCGGCTTAATGCATGACGTGAAGTCCTGATTGATACGACTCACGTATACTTGACATATTATGTTTACGTTTATATACAAGAGCTTTGTGTTTATAACAGGTGAAATATTCCAGCACCGAAATAATGACAAATACCATTAACCGCGCTACATCTTATTTGTATCATTCGTTGTTGTTTATGTAAATAAAACATTTTTGCTAAATGATCTAGAGTTTTTCAAACTCATGAAAGTCTTCATCCATTTTACTGCGTTAAATTATTCAAAAGAAGAGAAAAAACAGAATTATTTCATACTCAAACCGTTTTTTTTTTAACAAATTCCAGGTGTTTTATTGTGAAGAAATATAGAGTATTTCGAAGCTTGTTGACTGTTGACACAGTGCAAAGAGTACCTTATTGGCACTATTTTATTATTATACATTTTTTTATCAAGTGTTTGGGATGAAAAAAAATACTTGTATAATACTTAGGCATGATAGTTTTCACGATTCGATAGAAATGAAAAATACTTTAATATACAAAGCAAACAGATACACGTTGCGGATAATGGTGACCCCAGCACCCAGCAAATAACCATTAATAGAGTGGGTAGATGGAGAAGATACGTAAGAATAATTAAAAATGTTATTTTTTATAATTTTGTGTCAAAACATCTGGGATATACTGGCATTTAGATATGTGCAAATCCGTCTTGTATAGAATTGATAAAGATTACCGACTCGGATTTCAGAAGCCCAAGAAGTAAAAGAATGCTAAAAACATGAAGCCTTACTAGCTTTATTTTACTTGTACGTCTTTCGTAAACAATCATTGATCGCATGAAATATTAGACGTTTTTTAAGCGATAATATGTATATTAGAAATTCATTATATAACAATTTAAATAGTACACAATAATTTTAAATGATGTTGAGTCGTTAAGTCTCCTGTAAATTTGAATAGAAAGTTATGCACTTGCAATTTCACATAAAATGTGTAAAAAATAAGTTAACGACTTAAATCCACTTGCCAGAAAAGCATATTTGGATAGAATGTTTCAAAAAAGAACTTTTTACATAAATATATTGTAATTATTTATTGAATGCATTTAAACAGTAAAACTCTATTATAACACGGTGAAAATAATTAATTATTATGGAAATTTTGTAGAATACATTGCTATTTTGCAAATACTTTTCACAGTGCAATATTTTCCACATTTTTTGAAAATTTAGAAGCGGATGATTTTCACCCCTAGAATTAATATAATTTTTGTTGTTTAGTATCAATAAGTTTAGCGATGTCGTTGGTGTTAAATTCACACATACTAGTGTCTGACCCGGTATGCCATCCATAATTTCTATCAAAATTCAATGCCATTTTAAGTCATAAAATAAAATCAAATGCAAGTGATGGCAAGGTAACGTTGCAGCGGTTTATCTATAGCGACTCGATATTTCATATTGAAATGACTCATCGGAAACGTTCTTTAACATTATGCACATTATTTTTTTTAAATTATTACGAGTTGAAAAAAATGCGGACATTTTCCTGCACTGACTCTAACAGTTTTCCGCCAATCTATAAAGGATTTACACTGTGAGGTTTCTTTTAGATTGTTTTTGTTCTTTTTTACCGGACAAGCTATAATTTTTGTTATATATTATAATACTATAATATTCATCTCTAGAATGAGTGACAAAACTTTTTCTTGGTCATTAGTTCCGGCTTATAATATCAATGTTTCAGTAATTAATCGGTTTTTATCTAAATGTGTAATTTGAATTTATTACACATGTAATAAATTAAAAGCTCTAGGTATATCAAAGGCTGAGCAATTTTAATAATAAAAGTTTTGTTAGCGAGAAAATTCTATATCTGTATTTAAGTTTAATAAATCGGCAAACAAATACAATAAGCTACATCCACACACTATATAAATTTTCTATAAACGTGTCATAATCTATGAATGAGAATGTATTCAAATTTTAAATCACTTAAAAAAATTATAGTAGAATTTGTGTTGTCTCTTTAATACAATATTTAGATAAAATGATTTTCAAATGTCGAAATAGTACTTTTCTCTTTCTACTGGAATGAAAAAAAGGCTTGCTTAATATTTCAGCTGTGACTGGAGTACTTATTTTATAAATGATTAAATATAATTTCTCATAATACTCTAAATATTCCGTTTTACCAGTAAAATGTTGGAAAAATTGGATTGTCACTGATACTATTAGAAGCAATAAATTTTATTTTTAGCGACTGTTCGGGAAGGCATAAAAACAAAAGCGAATTTATTAGTTTGCCTATAGAAACCTATGAAATGAAAATCTTTATTATGAATAAAAATATATATTAGGTAAATAATTATTGAGTGAAATTTTATTTCATTTCATAGTGCTAGGTCGTCTCATTAATAACAGTTAATTACAAGACCGACCTGAGTGCAATATCTCCGTGTCTGTGATGGGAAAGAATCTCTAAACATTTTGATAAATGAGCAAAACTTTGTTAGAGAGCTAATCAAAATAAGAGCTGTCCTGGTTTACCGTACCTTGCCGCAGTACGATAATTTCATAAAATTTATGTTTAAGATAATGAAAAATTGTATTATGTGTTAGCATATTTGGTATTTTAACAGAATCGTGAAATGTAAACATACTTAATTTTTTTAATAGTACCAAACATGTCCTCATCTAAGCTCATTATTTTACATCAATTAAGTGCCTCGATAAGAATTATCACATTTTGTACGTAGTTGAATAATAAAAATGCGTTCTTTTTTTAAAATCTGAACGATTTTTTTTGTGACAGTTTTATTTGGCTGAAAATTAGATTAAGCAAAATTAAAAATATTCAAATGAAGTACCTCTGATCAATATTGATGGTACTATATACTCGGTTGAATGAGATTAAGAAATTCTCTTGAATGACATGAAAACTGTAATCGATAAAACCTTCTATAAAATAAGGATTTTTTGATGAAACTCTGATGGAAAACGTTTTACTTCTCATAAAAATCATTTTTATAGACCCACCTGTGCAAGTAAGGGATGACTACACGCTCCAAAGTAATATATTATTTTCAGGTAGAATTTCAAGTAGCAATTACTCTTAGGAAATTATTATTCTCCGCGACTTTTTGCAGAAACGTATGCATGAGTTAAAGCTTTTTCTAAAATAGATTTTCTAAATAAAGTTTGTTAAGGTTTCAATCTATATTTGAACATAAATCTTTTTATAAGATTCTCAAATTATAATGAGATAGAAAAACATCAAACAATGCAGGTGAATCCAAAAGGTTCTGATTGAATCAGCCCCGCAATTAATATACTGTTATACAGAATTTATCAAAGGAACAAAAAATCTATTGTCGATCGCTACGGCTGATATTTCGGTATTTTTTTTCAAATTTATGAACCTTAAAGACGTGTTTGTTAAGAAATATATTCTCTTCAATCTATGTTATAGCCAAGACATCTACTGTTGGTAATTAGGGGGTAAAATTATATGCTAATTGAATCCTTCCGTCCAAAATTCAATAATTATTATTTGATATATTGTTGCGTCACTCGTGTGAAAATAAACAATGTTTTGTTATTTAATGATATCACCGGTTTTATGTCAAATTATATGTCATATTCAGGTAAAGAAATATTGATATATTTAAAAAATTTATGTGACTCGTGGGATGAGTCTACAAATTTCATATACTTTAAGCGAAGAACTTGGAGAGATAACCGAACATCGACTAATATTATAATAATGGAAAGAGTAACGTAATTATTGGTGAGGATAATTAAAATAAATATGAGGTGAGCGATATCGTTAATTTTATTACTTAGAAGGAGTATGTAAGAATGCATGCAAAAACTATTCAGAATGGAAAAAAATATCCCATTAAAATACAAAAGAAAATGTTATTAATATGAAATTGATATTTTTTTGTTTAACTAGTAGTGTCAAACGTTATATTTAGTGTTATACAAACGATGATAATTGGATATGACATGACTAATTAGCTGATGAGAAAGTTTAGTGCTTTCATAATTATTCCATGAACTTTAGAGCACTCCAAATAAGAATTCTTTATTTGGAAAGCATTTTCAACGAAAAATATTTTCTTTCTTCATTTCGAAACCTCTTTGTGTAATTACGTTTTTTCGTGATATTCTTTGTGTATCGGTTTTTTCATAGGTATTTATTTGGATGTCTTGATCGGAAAAACACTTTACGAAAGTTAACTTTCTGTATATTTTTATTTAATGGATGTCATAAACATCGGCATTTGCGTATCGGAAACTCAAGGGATTAAATATAAGTCATAAAAGTTTTTAAGTCACACTAAGTTATGTGAAAATGACAAAGCCTTTTCAAAATATTGGAATAAACACTTGTTAGGGAATGGGTTATTTGAAGATGTTATTTTAGTTAATAATGGCTAATTTGTGCTGTCGATTCAGAAATATTTTTTAAAAATAGTTTTTACTGACCTTCCGGAATATCGATAAGAAAGGATTTTTTTAGGTTAATCTAAAGTATTTTTAAAGTTATTACTCTTAAGGATATTTATAGTTTTAACATTGTTTTAAAACTGTTTTTATTTTTCTATTAGTACTAAGGCTCAGCTAATAAAATAATGGATTAACAAAATTATATTTAACAAATACTTTTTTTGCATAACAGTGCCGCAACGAGGCTTTAATCTTTCGAAAATATAATATTTAAATAACAACTAAAGATTAGTAATTTTTTACATTACCGATTAAGCCATCGATTATTAAGTGTACTTGAAGTGTCAAAATGTGTTTTTACGTTAATTAACGCTTCGTGATGGATACACCTGCGCATGCGGGCACATGGTTGAAAAATTCTTGTCTTAGCACTCTTCACTGACGATTTGAAAATTATAATTTATAAATATTTAATTACCAAAATTTATTAAATACAATGTTATATTATACCATTCGCGTACCTCTTTTCATACGAATCGAATAATATCTCTGACATCTAACGGCAATAAAATTTCCAGATTGAATCATGTTTGGACACGCAATAAATCTCTGGAAACATAATATATTCCAACAGAAAATCGAAATACGAACGCGTGATCCCACAATTCAATACAAGCGGTAATTAAAACTTTCGATCAATTTTGAATGCAAATAATAATTTTGCGGCTGGCCAAATATTCGGAACTTCGATAGAAAGCTGGAGTGGGAAAACAACTAAGCTTAGACCATTGATATTCAACAATTGATACAAAACAACATCAAACATATTAAATTTAGAAAATAACAATGACAAGATGTAAGGTTGAAAAATTGTTGGTTGAAATAAAAATGTTTTGCTTTATAATGTCGACTGACGGTGATTTATGGAAATTCAATATCAAATTTTATTTGTTAAAACTTTGTAAAATTCCACATGTTTGTCACTAACTACCCGTGTTTCGCCTTCCAACATCTTCAGGCATTCATGCATGTGGAATTGTAAAAAAAAATATCAATTTAAAAAAATATTTTTTTGTCAACTTATTCAGAAATTTTGCTGAATTTGATGAAGTAATCTTATCGTGCAAAAGTTTTGAAAAACGACATTATTTTTTTTGTTCTCAAAAAAAATAATAAGATATGAAAAAAAATTACAGTTATTGGAAAATAGTTTGTAAAAAATTTTATTCAAATTTTTGTTTGTGGGACTACGTGTGAGTATCATGTGGTACTTTAAACAATTCATATGCTGTATAAATATATAATATTCGATTCGTTTTTATCAATTGAAATGGTTTACTATGTACTCTCCCAAAAATATGAATAATCTAGGAAAGAACTGTTTATCAAATTTATGAAAAAAAAAAAAAATAATTATTGGAATGGTTTAGAATTACTGAAAAAAAGAGATGAAAGTGAAAAATTATCCAATTTCCGCCGTGTTTATATTGATTCCTTTATGTACATCAGCTCTCAATACTATTTATAGAGATGGAGAATTTAGTATATAAAAATATTTATTTTGTCAACTAACGTTGAAATGATAAATTTTATTTAGTCACTATTTGCACTTCGTATCGTCATAAAAGAACAAATTACTAATTAGTGATGTCATGTTTTGTGTAGACACAAATTTTAGTCAGGTTGAATGGGGAGTATTGAATTATGTAAAGAAAAAATTGGTGGTCACTGTATCCGAATACTCACCCTGTACAGCAGGTATACACTCTTTGGCTAAACGGTGGCATTCAAAATAGACATTGGTCCGCACGAGAATTTGTTCTATTTCTAGACACCCATTATTTACTTTCATGAAAATAGGTTCTTGAATAACCAACGCCTTAAAAAACATGCCGCCAGCAAAAGTATTCCCAAGTCTGCTCTGGAGGTTTTTTTACTACAGAAAAGCTCGACCACTAGCAACATACGACAACACGCGTTTACGCTCCTGCGTGATCAAATTAATGTTTATCATACGCAAAATATTGTTCAAGGGATGTGATTCTAAGTTGAGAGCATGTAAACTAATAAAGGAGTGATTTTCTTTTTGTGAATTTGGTCTTTGTATTGAAGTTCCCTGCGTCCGAGATTCAATGCACATTGTTCCACGATCAAGCATTCAATATCTTGAAGTATAATGTATTCTTTATGAAAAAATCAATCAAACTATGAATATGTATAAAAAAAACAACATTTTACTGATTCTTTCATTTTCAGAATAACTATTTGATCTTGAAAATAAGATATAGATTGAGTGGTTAGATAATTATTTGTGTGTATGTCATTGTTTTTAACCGCTTTGTCACACGTAAAAAAATACAAAGTGAAAAACAATTACTAGTATTACTAGTAATTCCTACTATTACTGGTAATTTTTAATAAAACAGTGGTGGCTTAATATTGAAAGAATTAAATCGGTTGTTGTAAAAAGAATGTATATTACACTAAAAGCCTTTCTCTAAGTGTTGTCAAAATTTTCAAAATATGCAGTCATTGTGCGGAATTCCTGTCTGAAAGCACTGTTGTCGTTTTTAAAAGCCCAATTTAGTATTCAAATGAATCGTTGAATAAATCCCAAAAAACTCTTCTAATATGTAACGAGATGCTAATTTCTACCGGAGTACGTTAATCTGGCATTTAAGTGGGACAAAATTACAAAACGAAATCTTCGGAAGCCAAGGAAAGTGTTTTCTAAAGATAAACAGTCCTAAAATTAATTTTAATGGCCGCCATTGTTTTCGTTTTTGGTCGAGCTGAGAGCTTCGAGTCTGTGTCCTAATTTAAAATAATTTCTAACAGTTGAAAGCTTGGTGATATTTTACAATTGCGGCACTATTCAAATATTAGTAGAACGAGGTTTATTTGTGATTTAATAGCATTATAAAGATAACTGTAAATAAAGTCATAATAAATTTAAAAAAACACTAAAAGATTAAAAAAATATATATGGGCTCGCACGGGAAAAAGTAAAGAAATGAATTATTTTAGTGCTGTATTAAAATGAAATCACACGCGAAATTCATATGATACTAATATTTTACAGTCATAAAAAGAAACATTGGTGTACGATTTGGGGTTTGTCATTTTTCAAAATTATTTCATTAAATCAAACGCAATTTTTTATCAATGAATTAAAATAATATGTATCTTTTGAAAATAACGATTCAAATAGAGAGACAGAAAAAGTCTTTATTTATTTTATGTATATATAGAAAATTTGTTTATTTATCATTGATTAAAACTAAATTTTTAAAGTGTATTGTTCTGAGAAGTGGTCTAAAATAACTGTAGTTGAAGTCTTGAGACATCACTAGCTAAATTTATTTCATATGTGTATTAAATTTAAAACAAAATGTTTATAAAAATTGTATTGAGAGGTCAATGCTAACAAAAAAACTATGAATTTATTTCATTAAAAAAATAAATAATACCTAAATTTGTTCTCAAAATAATATGAGATTTTTTTATTGAGAAACAAATATTTTTAGTGTATAATCTCTATCTGATTTTAAATATAAAAATTGTTTATATTACATTCGTCATTAGTTAAGAGGAAATCTTTCATAATAATCTCAAATCAGAAAAATTCTGAGTAGACCAAAACATTAGTTTACGCAGTATTTCGCTTTTGAACTAAGAGTTGATTATGTCTGCACTATAGCACTAATTTCAACTAGTGTGTCTACCTATATCCAAAAATTTCCAGTATCAGTCCTACATTCATCGTAAATTACATATGACACTTTGACAGTTGCTAGAATTCACCAGACCACGTAGTCCCGCGACCATATTTTCTTGTTCCTGCGATTTTCCTTTTTTGTGAAGTATCAGAAAATTATGTTCGCTCTCTCTTAAGCGTTTTTCTAACCAACGTCGTCGTTGTTATACTGCCTTAAGCGAAAACATTTTTCATATAACATTGTCATTCTTTTTTACGGGAAGATTCTTTTTATGGAAATGGTTTCGGGTAAGCTTTATTATAACATAAACTTCGTTATGTTCGGGAAACTTTTGCATTGACTATTCTTCAGCGGTCACCCTATTTAATACTATAATAAAGCTTTCGTTTAATACTATGCCTTTTTTCGTCTACATTGTGTGAAAATATTTTTTTTTCACTCTCCTCTTAACCTGCAATAATTTTAAATTGTTACCCTATTTAGATGAAATAGGCGCTTCAAGCGATGCGTTACGTTAACAGGTAAAACATATAAAGAAAACTAAAAAGCTTTTTAATTTGTTTTGAAATATACCGATGTTTTCATGCCTCTAAAAATCCTAGTCATATTATTATTTAAATTGCTTATTAACACCACATTTAAGATAATTTAGATAACACATAATTGTGGTATTTTCATTTGGTTTGTGGTAAATAATGACCAATGTATGCGTCGCTTTTGAGGTGTTTAGTGTCAATGGATTGGTATTATATTACAGGCTTCATCAGTTAAATACGCTCATAATGATTGAAAGCAGTCCGGCCCATCGTATAATAATTACTGACATATTTCGAGTTATCATTTAATGTGGCGACACCTTTTTGAGTCTTCTTATTAAAACTAAACTATTTGCAACTAAAAATTTATTTAAAAAAACAAACAAAGTTTTTTATTGATTTCATATAACTTGGTTACAATAGAAATAATATTATACTAGAATTAAATAAACATTGAAAATGTTATCAACGTGGCTTAAATTATCATGAGCTTAATAAGCTAAATAAATAATTGGGTGTAAGATTACAATATGAACTTTAAAAAAATCAGTATCGTGAAAATGCATGAAACATACCATGCCGATAAAATGATTAAATAAAAAAAAAACCCACACACATTAGATTTGATATTGATACAAGTTATTAATAAAATAAATATGTATTAAATATCAAAACACTTGGGGTAAATTTAAAAAGAATAAGAAAATCCATTTTGGGCTAAATAATTCAAATAAAAAAAAACAAAAATAAGCAAATCATGAATTGAATTGGCATTTTATTAGTAGAACTCCATTATAACACAGCGAAAAAATAGCTGTGTATTTTAATTCTTGGTGTATTTTAGTGTGGTCTTTCTCAAAAGATACATATCGATATATTTTCAGAATTCTAAAACAAAAAACATAAAAGTTGCGTAAAAAAATATTTAAAAAATCACGTTTCTGTGTGATTTACAAATAAATGCCAACAGATGGCAGTTGTACAATATTTGACAAATAGGGGCACATAACTTGCATTTATGCCTACGATGCAAAAATCGTAGCAATTTCTGAGTAATCGCAGAGTGCAATCACAGGTGGGGTGGTTTCGACACAGGCTTCAGCGAAAGGAGTTGTTGTGCAAATAAGCTCCACGAAAATAAAATAACTGCCCGCCTTTTCTCACTCCGTTGAAAATCGTACCAATATTGAAGGTCGGCGTAATCCAGAGATGTGGAACCTAAGGCCTTTTAAGTTTTTTTTAATACGGCCTAGAGATTAAATTATTAGGGAAGATATATATGTTTATGTAACATAAGTTTCTTGGATTCGAATTTTTTTTGAAATTATATATAAACTGATTCAGTCTGGAGAAAAATATTTGTAACTGCAGCATCTACCTTTGTTGCTTTGTGATATCGATAAGAGAATGACAAAAATGAATATTTAATACTTTTCATAACAATACGCTGAGGAACACTGATTGTATGACGACAACAGTGCAGGGTGTTATAAAAAATTGGCGCAGGAAGAGCTCATATATAACCATTAGTTATTTCCGAATCGTATCCTTCTTATTTCTGAAAAAGAGAATTTGAGAAACTGAAAAACATATAGTGCTCATAGAACATCTTCTGTTGAGGTACATTCCGTTAGGAGTTTAAGTGATACACATTGAGAGAGGACACGATTACAAAATGTTGAAAAAGGTTTTAGCTATTCTCAAGATATTCAACCCTTCGTGTTGATTGCATTGATAGTAAATGTCGAATAAAAATTACTCGACTACAATTCTTGATATCAACTGAAGGTGCTTGATGGAATTTCAATAACAAATTTGAATTGTTACATCTTTGTACGGTTCCACAGACTGCGTCAGTTCTTTTGCATCCGTGTGATAGAATACCTGAAGATGCCGAGAGGCGAAGCCCGGGTTATTAACGAAAAAACATTTGGAATCTTACGAAGTTGTAACAATTCAAATTTAACTACAATTCATTGTAAATAACTTTACTAGGCATAGTACAATGCGAGAAATAAATAGAAGTTAATTCAATCTGCATTAAATATGTTATTCAAGTGCATAGCAGTGGTCTGGCAATGTTGTTTCAAACAATTAAAGCTAAATTTCAGTTTGCATGTTCTCCAACAATGAAAATAATTTAAATCTGCAGTACATGGAATTTAATTCACATTATTCGCGCACACGGGACTGCGGTTTGCAAAACAAAGATTAGTTGCAATTGAATTCAGGCTGTTCATTAAATTATTATATATTAAATACAAACAAAAACACCGTTTTCAACACAATATTTTATTATGCTTTCAATAAACCCTAACTACTTTCAAATATATATGTTATATAAGAGTTGACAATAGTTCTCCTAAAAAAATTAAAGGTAAAGTAAAGTTGCTAAATTAACATATAATTGAGTTACTGTATCGTACTTTTATACCAATATTTCGAACAAATCATGCTCAAATTAGTGTCCACATTTTACTCTCGTTGTTATAATATGATAAATATGAATGTCATTATGACTTTTAGATATTAACTATCACAGTGAATATATATGTAATTTATTAAAACTAAATTCGTATACTGTTTAAAATTTGATGGTGTGACTAAAACCACGTCCATGCTGTGAATTTAGTTTTATTTAAAAATGTTTTAAAAAAGAAAAGAAATTTACATTTACAGTATTATGTTAATTGTTGAGCATTTTTCATACACATGTGATTCATCGTTATTATTAACTTAAGTGTTTGCAATTTTTTTATATAAAGATTACAAAGAAGTCACCTCTATATTCTATATTCTTATTTACTTTTATATTTTAAATTCTTTTAAAGTAATATTTATTCATGTTTGTGTTTATTGATTAGCTGTTAAAAAGTTGAAAAAAAATATTCATCCATAAAATAAGCCAAGTCGTTTCACAACGCGTTTCACTCTTCGAAATGCAATACAATAGACAAAATTTCATGAGCTGTGGAAATTCAGAAGTATTACGTTCTTATCTACTTGATATTTTCCATAAAAAAAGGCAAAAGAAACTTCAAAGAAAACCTCCTTTATAATTTGAGTTTAGTCTGTTTACGTCAGGTTATTATAACAATCCAAAGAGCAAGTCATGTTGTGTATTTTTTTCAGATACAGTAAGCAGCATAAAAGATATTTAAAAAATTATTTTCTTGTTTAAATTGTTTCATGAATCCTTGGAGTATTTTTGTCTGGGAAAGAAGCAAATGGCATAAAATTATTTATCTAAACAATAAAGTTATTCAATTATTGCTTTGTTCTAGATTGAAATTACTTCGTGGGCGAAGAATTTTTAGCTATGTTTGTTTGTATAAAAATTTCTACTCCATCAGAAATTTCAGATTCTTTTACATGATAAGAAACCAAACAAATTTTAAATGAAAATATATTAAATTTAAGATTCGAGAGTTTAATTGAGGTCATCCCAAACGGTTGTTATTTATAGTTAATATATGGATAAAATATTTGAAAAAAAAACTGCTTCCGCTTTGCAGGATTCCCACTTATTATCTTTCGAATAGTATCATTGAAAAAAGTGAAAGCAAATAGGTTTATTTTAATAAATATATTCTTCAATCAAAGCCACATTACGTCAAAATTTGTTAAAAAATCCTAAAAAAAATGCATTGATAAAATAGAAACCAGTATTTACGATAAATTTTTTAAAGTGTTTTTTTGTCATAATCTTTCAAAAAAAAACATTAATTGAATCAATTAGTCATCTAAAAGTACTTCTTAATCAAAGAATAAAATAGCTCCAATTTAACTGTAACTTCAAAATACTAAATAAATACATACGTATAATCTCTTGTATTTGGGTTAAATGTGGTACATTTATTTTTGTTGTATACATATGGGTGATATATTTGAAAGTAAAAAAAATGTAAAACAGAGTTTATTTGCTAATTTGTAAGCTAACTCAACTTCTAATGAAATCGTTGTGAGATGTGACCGGTTTTAGAAAACAAAAATTATAATATTTGATTGAAACGTGGGAATTCACGGTATATATTGTTTGCATATTATATGGGAATACATCATTTACGCTCAAATGAACTTTTCGATTTGGGTCATGTAGGAAGCTAACGATTAACAATAAAAAGAGTTTGCTCAGCAAAATTAGATTCATAAAAAATTACATAGGCTTTCTACCCTATACTGTGTTGTATTTTTTTTTATTTTTCTATCAATAATCAGTTTAAAACATACAATGTGCGAGTTTTGATATTATTCAGTAATAATTATCAATAATACTCGTAATTATCATAGCAATGGTCTGTATTTGTAAAAAAAACACAGTCTTCAATTTAAATAGTAATTATAAAAAATAAAAAATAACGAATGATGTATCTTTATTATATTGTCATTTTTCAAAATATAGGATGGTAAAAGTTATTCTTTCAACATACGCTATTACGGTGTTTTCTAAGATTAATTTAAAAAAAAAACAATATTTACCGTATAAATAAAAAAAACTCTTCAAAATATGATAATGATGTTGTAATAATAATATTTTCTTATTTTTAAAAGCTTACGAAAAATCACAATTTCACAAATTTAAATTTAAACTTATGCAAAATTTCACAAGCTCTTTTACAAATGTCTCAAATAAAGCAAAAAAAGCCTCAAAATGTTCATTGTTTTGTAATAATTGGTTTTCTTCATTGAATAGGCAATTTACTTAAGCGCTCTGAAATTGTGTATTTATTGTCATAACAGCAATTCACGATACTCATTTTGCACTTCTAAGGGGTTTTCTATCCTCCGTCAGCCACTCTTTCGTCATTCTTGACCATACATGCGCGTGTGACTTAAAACATTTATTGCTTTTTAGTTCAATTATGGATAACAACATAATGATATGAAATTGAATGTAATAAAGGTCATTTTTAGGAAGAATTCAAAACTCAGCATTTAAGTTACTGCAAAGCTGAGTTCTGGGAGTAATATCTCAACCGGATATCTTAAAAAAAATTTGTCAATACCAAAGATTACTTTATTGATTGAATTGGCATTCACTTAGTAGAACTCTTTTATAACACGGTGAAAAAAATAGCAATGTATTTTAGTTCTACAAAAGTATTTTTTTAAATAGAGTTGATATCTATTTCGGCTCACGCCATCGTCAGAACTATGCTTAAACGAATATTTTCTTATCTATATATAGCTGTGTAGAAAAGGTACACAATATATCTTCTCTCCTGTTTTAACGACCTAGCTTGTTTCTTGCTCGCAATAAAACTAAAAATTGTAAATGAAACTAAAAAGGCGGCTATATCAACAAGTTTACATATGGCACGGAAATGGTCTATTATGGAAACAAAGAAGCACCCCGTAGAGTGTTATGTAATGGTGACCGACATATATTTTACGTTTATGGGTTTTCGATTAAAATAATAATACATTTTTAAATTAAAAACTGGATATAACAAAAAGTCATCAACCTCAAATAAATTCGACACTCTGATTAAGCAAAGTGACTTACTCAAATGGCTGCAAATTTTGAATTTAATTTCAATTAATATAATTGCTTATTATATTAGCTAGCAGTCTTATTCTAAAGGACTGATGCGATTAAATTTGTGCTAAATTAATTTAAAAAATTTACCGTAAAATATACAGTTTTTAAATCTGATTTATTGCTGTTAAATCATTTATTATTGCACTAATTATTTAGTTTTTACACTGATTTTTTAATGAACATTCAAGATAAAAGAAAACGTTTCGACAAATAATACTCACTAAGCTTGATATATATTTTTATATATAGGTTTTATAATTCATACGTGTCTATAGTATTTTAATTTTCATCCAATTTAAATTAATTTACCCAAAGCAGGGTAGCGTCCGTTTCACTTATTGTGCCTACTGAATAATGAGTGGACAATAAACAAAAATTCATTACGCGTTAATGGACAGCATCCAGATTGATGACTCGTAATGGATCATTTTAGTAATTAGCTGACGTAGTATACTGTTTTGCTATAATAAATGAAGCATATATAATAAATGTGTGTTATTATTTAATATAGAACTTTATTATTTTATTTTTATTGGTTTATATAACATAACAGAAGCATTAAATTAGTGACGGGAAATTGTTTTTTTTGTACATTACAGAATCGTTATAATAATAGATATATGCTATGAAAGTATATTTGTTATATAAATAAGTAGCATATTTTGTTAAGAATCAAGGAAAATAAGTTTGTAATGTATTTAATTACCAGTTGGCTATTTTTATATGTAGATATTATTCGAAAACGTCAAATATTTGTATTGCCTGCTGCCAATAGCTTGTTTCAATTTATTTGAAAAATTGAAAATTAGTTGTTTTGTTTTACTTTAAACAAAATTAGCTTAAGTTCCCCTCTGACGCCGTAACCTCCGTTAATATTATATTAAAAAGTATACGGTTAAAAACCTAGCTCTAAAAAAATCTTCGACTAACGGAGATTTAAAAAAAATCTCGTCTGTTAGATTTTATCAACTAAAAAAAAAAAATTGTTAATAAAAATACTTGACAATTTTACTCACGTCACTGTAACGCAATCCATGCATAGCATTCAGCGATAAAAAAATAATGCTAAAAATACGATTCATATTTTTATATAGAGTTTTTCCATCAATTATTAATGTAAGGTGACTGTATATTCTTAAAAAAATGTAATGTAAAATAAAAATGATCTCTTATCAAAAGTTATTCTTTCTCTGTTTACATAATATACGTACATTTATAGGTAAAAGAAATATACAAAATCGTTCCTGAAAGAATTATTTGTATCGTCTTCTATCATATCAAATTTCTGACCCAGCAATTTGTTTGCTACCCTCTTAAAGTGATCTAAAATTTTATTTTAATACATGTAAAATAAAACAAGTGAATAGAAGTATAAGGCTTTGACGTAATTTTTTGGGCTAATTTGTTGTGCAAGTTTAAAACTATTTTCATCCCCTAACAGACCGCTGATAAGATTGATTGCGTTTTGTTTTAGAGTTATTGTATTCTTTAGTTATATTAAAATAAATAATAATTGTCAATATACGTTTCAATATACATAAAAATGGATAAGTTCCAAAGATTGCATGCCTTTACCAAGAAAATTTTGTTCACTATGGTGATAATGTCTTTGATAAAAGACAACGATCTGTTTATTTATTTTTTAAATATTCACAAAAGGTGAATTGCTTTTTTGATACACTATCTGTTAAACAAGTTTTCGTTTTAGTTTTTTCTACATACATTAATAACGATTCTAATTTAACCATAGTAATCGGGAAAAAACTCAGCTATATCATCGCAAGTAAGCCAAGACTGCGCCTGACTATAGGCAGCACATGGGATATTCGTACCTCTGCCGGATCACCAAGATCTTGGTTCACTGATATTATATAATATAACTTCATCGGTTTTGAAATAGTAATCAAAGCTATCGACTAAGAAAAAATCTCCCTGAAATCATAGTATTTATTATAGAATTTGAAACTCCAGTTTCTTCTGATGATTAAACATTCTAACGAAGTCGTGAATATTATGTTCTCTAGTAAAATATATAGAGAAGCCAAGTACCGTCAAATGTTTAACCGGATTAGTTATCAAAGCAATAATAATTATTACGTGCCACAACGTGAATCAAAACGTTAATTAGCTAATGCAGTGAAATATCGAAACTCTCCGAGGAAATCGTCAAATCAAATAGCTTAATGGGGCGATAAAAAAGTTTCACGTCCTTTGTTACGATCGTAATAGACCGGGTCGTCGGTGCCGGTGTGCGTGCTCCAAGGATAGCGGGTAGCACGGTAAAAGCTAACCGGGCCGCAATTAGGACGTTGCCATAAAAATAATGAGCCAAACACACGCTTTTAATGCTCAGCTGCTGTGTGAAAAACGAACGATTTTTGTTCGTTTCTGGATGCAATAAGTCAAAGCTATAAAGTAACGTGGTAATTTAGTGGGTCTTACCGAAAGTGGCAGTTTGATACACTGTCATTAAAAGTAAAAAAAGCGTTTTTTGTACGCCAGTTGCTGAACTTCGCTCTTCTGAAAGGGTAAAGAAAAGTGAAGTACTCAGAGAATCACTTTCTCTCTTTATACTCCATTTTCAATATCCGATAGGGAACGAGTGTGAAGGAATGAAATTATTACAGAATTCTTTTGGATACAGATCCATTATCCGATTGAACAATCAATTTACGGCTTTTGGGTCCTGTAAAAATTCAAGTAAAAGGTCCGCGCGGTAGTTTGTTGCTTAGTAAATATACAAGTTGTTCCTAAAAATTCAATTTTATATAGCCCTTCAGGAGTCCAAACGTTTCATCCAAACACAGATACGTTTTTTAAAAGAAACTAAAAATGCAGGAGTAAGGTAGTAAAAATGAATTTGAATTTTAAAAGAAAAACATGAAAACTTAAATAGGTGCGTCATGCGACAAAAAGTTACGATTATATAATATAACTTGTAAGTTAAATTTACCTGCGGGAAAAAGTTGGATGAATACTATGTTATGGCTGGGAAATCTCCCTATGTTACTACTACAACCACCATTTTCGTTAGTTTTTGCATATTCTTTTTTATTTTTTATTTAAAGCTATGTATAATAAAGTGATAATTATTTAGCCTCAAATAAAGACAGTAAGTAGAAATTCCCACTGATAGGTCACGGATGTACAAAAACTAAGTCAATCAATTATTTCAGATGTATATGAATATATTTTTAAATAGTTTTACACCGATCGCGTTAAAAAGGATAGTACAAAGAGAGATGAAGAGGTTATCAAAGGTGCTTTATAATACATACAAGCGCTTCTTATATCTTATCGGGCGTTGAGAGTTCTGGTAAGTGAAAAAAGGTTTGTGTGAAAGTCTACGCATATGAAATATAATAATAAATATACAGTTTGATTTCAATCTCCAAAATCTTAAAAACATATTTTTCAATAGAGTGAAAATGACAAACATGCTTTTCTTCGAATTTTTGTAAAATTTCAAATAATGTTTAATATTAATAAAAATATTTGAAAAAAGTTATTATCATGAATACATTAAAATTTTAAGACCAAAGCCATATGCTACAATAATCAAACAATATTATTATAATATAATACGTACGATCCCTGATATGTAATTTTGTACTGAATTTTTCTCGCGCTTTCTACATAACGGTAAGAACGCTATTATAGTTTTATTTGTATTATGTATGTGAAAAGCCCGCGTTTTTTCGCTTATAATTATTATAACATTTAAAAAATTTATCTGCTGTTTTCTTTTTTTTTTAATATTAAGAACACGTGAAAAGTCACTTTATGTCATACATTATGATAAGAATTCTATTTGATTTTTTTCTTCAACTAGACAATGTACTTTGATATTTTATGGCAGCTTATGATATAATTAATTAAAAAAATACATTATGATGAACAGACGCAGATAAGTAATGCAGGGAAACATTTCTTTTTTTATATTCAAGTCACCGTTGTACCGTAAATTTTGGTGCCATTTGGTATTTTTCCTTCTCTTCTCACACTCGTTTTCCTTCCACCCGAAATATTTTATAACTGGAAGTGATATCACGTTACAAAAGTAATTTGAATATCTCAAGTGTTTTTAGAATATCAAGATGGCAAATTTATTTCTTCATACCAATTCTTCAATTCTTTAATTTGTTAATTTAAAATGGATATTTGACCAATTGGTTCTTCAAAATGATTTTATCGTTCTCATAAACAACAAACTTGCCCCGGACAATATAACTATAATATTATAAAATACACCTGATATGATGACAGATGGTCATTGAATTAAAATAAAATATATTTTTTTACGATTCTATTGGTTATCATTATTATACATATATAACACTTAAAAAACATTTGCAGGTGTAATTTTCAAGAATTGTATTATATTATATTAAACCGATGATATCCCTATAGTGCTAAAAACAATCGCTCTATATTGATATCGTAAAATTATTATCACGTATGTTGCCATTCGAAACTATTCCAGGTGTATTAAGATTATATTGCCAACAATATTTTTGATAACATAATGTAAGTCTGAAGATGCTTCTGAAAGAGGCGAAACACGTGTCACAGTTAGTAGCACAATACGTGGAATAATCGAAGTTATTTTAAATTTTATATCAATGATAAATTCTTTCTACATTATTTTAAATTAAATCTTTATACTGAAAAATTCTCAGACTCTGGATAGTCTAGATACTAATTCAATAAATGTAAATTAATCTAATAACTGCGTAAAAACATGTATTTTTTTGCTAATTTATGAATGCATTTTTCAATGTTTTAACATATTCAATAAATAAATAATGTACATTTGGTAAATTCCTCAAAACGTTTATGTTTTAAAGAGAAGAATGATGTATATTTTAGTCATTTGATTAATCAGTTTCTAAAGCGCCAATGTTATGAATTAATTAAATATGTATGGAAAGCCTTAGGTTGGAATTGAACAAATTTTGAATAGGCTGTGATTTATACGATGTTAAAATATGCTATAATTTTCATTGTCCACTACAGGACTCTTGAATTTATTAATAAAATAGGATAAACCTATTAAAGTAAGAAAGTTGATGAAAATATAATATTACGTGAGTTGAAAAATGCTTCTAATTAATAAAAAGAATAATTAAAACAATGGAAAATATAAAAAATAGTTTAACTTGTAGGATCATTTATGAATTTTCGTTTTACTTTTATAAATAATATTGAACATGTTCCTTTCCATAAAATTAAAAATTGGTTTTGTTTTTAGTAGTAGGCTATTGAAAAAATAAAAAAAATCATGCTTAATCTAAGTGTATATTTAAACAAAATTAATACAACATAAATTTATATGCCGGTGGAACTTAATTTATCAAAGGATTTATTTGTGATTTGATCTTTATCTTAAAACGTTCCTTACAAATGCAATTAAGTACATACATGCATTATGCCAATTAATCTGAATTTCATATGTATTCTAAGATAAGGCAATTTGTGTGTACCAGGTTATTTTATTATAAAATATTAATTTATTCCCGTAACATAGTCATTGAAATAAATCCGACAATATATTTATTTTCAATGCACAATAAACTATTGTTGTATAAATTCACCGTATATAGTATAATATTTATTAAAAGTAGGTTAGTTTTTTTGAAAAATAAAAAGAAATACTAACAATAATTTCATATTGAATTGAATCGTCTAGTTTCTTATAAAATTTCAAAAAATTTGTGTTACATATATATTATAATAATATAATTTATTTAAAAAATACATAAATTATATTTTTTAATAGTATTTTTTTAACACACTATTAATAGAAATCATACGAAAGAACCGATATGATTTTAACATGTAGAATAGATTATCGTCACAAAAAATCCTTTCAAAATTCAATCGTGAGAAAACTATGTTTGTATTCGAGTGAAAATATTCCTTGCGTTTTCACGTACCCGAAACAAATTCCTACCGGAAATCCTTTTTATCATAGAATATCTGGCTGGAAAAACCAGCCATGAATTGATCCCTGGAATTTTGGGACGCCGTAGCCCACATACAAAACAGATACGCAAAAAATAACCTAATAATGTTGTTGGCAATTTCGGAGACACGGAATTTTCCAGGAAAATTGCTTCGCATCTAGTTAAACATGACTTGGGTCGTACATATTCCCATCGATACAATGCACGTGAGCTTAATTGAAAATACAAACACCCCCCGTTAGCATGAAAGGTTTTTACTCATCTAAAATAGTTTGCTCAACTCGTACACAGCGTGTCTCCATTCAAGAGAAATTCAATTGATTCTACTTCATTCACGTGGTCGAATTTTACATGGTTAAGCTTTACAAATAAAGCTTTCTTTTTGTAAGTTGTATCAATTGGTCAGAACTGGCATTGACTAGTCAGCGAGCTTTCAACGTTTGAAAATAACAAATAAATATATATTAGATTATTTAAAATAATTTTAAGAACGAATTCAGAAAAAAATAGTTTTTGCTATTCATGTGATGATAATAATCCTTAAAATTTTAATTCAAAACCAAGATTTTAAATTTCATTTATCGATTGTATTGGCACTTGATTGTTGAATTTTAATTAGATAGATTTTAGTTTTGAGATAGAGCAATACGATATTACTTTTTACTGGAGTTGGTGGACAAAATAACTAGACCATAGGCTCCCAACCTGGGGGAATGCGTAGGGTTTTTTGGGGGTTCGCTTTTTTATACGGTGAACTAAAAAAAATACTTTTTTTTGTACGCTTTTGGATTGTATGGGAGGTCGCGTGTCACATGGATTATATGAAAAAGGGTCGCCACCCGAAAAGGTTGGGAGCCTATGGTCTAGATCGATTTCGCTCCTGACAAACATTTCAAATTTTCATTATGTTGAAAAGCTCGGTACGTGAAAATAGTTCCAATCATACCAAAAATTTGTGAAATTGATAAAACAAAGTTCTTTTTTCTTAATTGGGTTGACATTGATAAAATTTGTATGAAGTCTGTAAGTCAATTAAATACTTTATTTGAAACAAAAGTCTCGTTTCCGAATTTATTTTATAAATTCTTGTAAAAAGTACATTAAGCTTAGTTACCCTTTTTGCTTTAAAAATAATGAATTAATTAATGTTGAAAATATTGTTTTTTTGCGTTTAGTTTAATCAAAGCTTGAAGTTAAAAGCCATATAGACTTACTGAAATATTTCTCAAAACGTTCTTAGACAAAGTAATGCAAACATGTGACTTTTTGAAATTTTTAGTCATATGAAGTTTTGTTGTTGGGGAGGTAAATGGAAGTTCTTGACGATGAAAAATTTAAAAGGGGTTGAAAATAAAAGGTCTTGCTATTTAATATGATTTTTATTTAGATAAAACTGCTTTCAACATTTTAACAGCAACCATTAAGTGGTACAGAAAATAACACTTTCAAGTTTGTGTAGTATATTTTGACTTTTTTTTCCATCGTATTGTAAATGATAGAAGAAACTCTTAAATTCCGCAGAAAGATGTTGTGTACTTTACGAATGATAATATTTTCAAAAAGAATGGATTGGATGGGGAAAAAATAAGAGGCAAAACTTTGCGCTCAGCAGGGCTTATATTTATGTTTGGTTTTGGGTAACGCTCGATACTCGTTAATAACTTAATTTTCACGGCATTCATTATCGGTTATTTGACATTTGAATACATAAGAAGTGATAAATGGACCATCACTGAGTGCATACTTTTAAACATAGTAAGAAGCACTTCTTAGATATTCTGCAAACTATGTCACCAATGAGGAGGTTTTTAAACAAACCGATCAATCATTTGTTCTTTTTGACGACTTTTCAGCGCAGAAAAATATAGCTCAATGATCAGTTAATTCGGTGATCGTGGATGTTTCAGTAGAAAGAAATCTATGTTTAAGTCATTGTATTGAAACAAATAATTCAGACTAGAGAGATATAACACAATTTGATATCCAACCTTTTACAGAAAACAGTAATAAAATACGAACAGTTACGGGTGAAATGAGTATACTCCATTATTATTATTTTCGTGATATTTTTTTTTCTTTGAAATGTTTACGACTTATGCCATTACAGCTGTTTACAAAATGTAAGTATAATCTATGAGACAGAAATGTTGGCGTTGGGTAATTCGGGAGTCCCATTTGCTTGTTTAATTGATACACGAGATGTAAGTAAAGTAGGCATCTGTTATCTACGTAAATAGTACAGTCTCGCACCTTGTTTCTCGTTATCTTTCCCTTCTGCCAAATTCTACACAAACTTGGGTATGAATAAGATCCGTAAGTTATCTCTCAGGATTCAATATACCAAAGGTTAGTGCTTTGCAAAGAATAAGCTATACGAGATTGGATGACGTACACGGTGAAACAGGTTAGTATTATTAGAAGTTCAAAAGACGGAAAAAACAATTAAGGTATACAATTATTGTAAATCATTTATGAAATGTATATTTCAATATAGTGTCTATATTTAAATCATAAGTGTTATCATGATTTAAAACAAACAATGTGTACTTGTTTTGTAACGATACAATTCATTTATGACAAAATAAACTTTTACGAAATACATAAACGGTTTGGTATTTTACTGAACAATATTTTACATATGAATATAAAAATTCTCTTTTTATGCAATGAATATTTTTTAGTGAAATAACTTTAACAGTACTTACAGTACAGTACTTTAACTCGAATATAAAATTAAAAGAATTTAAGTGAGCCAAAATATTATTTATTATGTAGACAGAGTAAAAATGAGAGAAAAAATTATAAACTTTTATAAACGCTATTTTATATTAATTTAGAAGTTTGGGCTTCCAATGGGGACGACAACTCATTAGAACATTCAGTGGTAACAAACCCAAGAACACAAGTGAATTAATTAGATATTAAAGCTGTGTAAAGGACTTTTAAGCAATCAATCAAATGGACAAATTTTGCAAAATAATTTCATATATCTTTAGCAGTTTTTGTGTTTTGTGCTTTACAGAATAAAATACATATTTATACTTTTTTGTTATTGTTTGTAAACCATTCAAAACTTCATTATTCCGGGGTGATACAATGTTTTAAGAAATTACTCTTTTTTCAGAAGGGAAAAAAACATAATATACTTAGAAAAATACACAAGAAATTATTGAATAAAAGTAATCAGCGTTTTAAAAAAATATTTATATGTATACATTATATTTTCTCATAATTGGTAGTGGTAAAATATCTAAGTTTGTAAATTTAAACGTTAATATTGTACAATTTTAGAATTTAGTTAATAGATAAATTCAACATTAAATATAAAATGAAATATTTACCTTTACATCGACTTCTCCGCCAATTCACTGCATCACTAACAGGCGAAAAACATGAAACTAACTTTAAAATAAAACGTTTTGTTACTTGAAATTTTGCTAATGTTCACAGTGGACACAGTTTATTCACAAAACGATTCGGCTTGGAAACAAATTAGTCCAAAGACAACGTGGTTAGACCTATTCAAATCGAGAAACAATCATAACATCGAATTGGTAGCAGCGAACGACGCGAAACACGTGTTACTGGAGGCAGTGGCAAAACCACACTGCTGTCGGAATAACGGTTAAGCCACCCTGACGTTTCGCCAGTTTCAGGAGCTTTCAACCTTCGATGAAAGCTCACAACGAGAATTTTCGTTATGTGAGTCGTGTCGATGCTAACGTTCATACTTACATATAGTTTTTGTTATTGTTGTCGATATTGCGTTGTGTTCATCTGCATTGAAAACTTCGTGATTCTTTTTTTAAACTTTTTGGATCAGTTATTCGGAACTCTAGTCGTGTTAGTATAAACAATTTTTGTATTTTATGCAACGAACACCATTTACAGCAATAATTTGACGTGAATTACTCTTATTAGATAAACATATATCGTTTTCGATATAATGGAATTATTGATTTTACCGTTATTTGAATATATATAGAATGTAGATAATAATTCTATATTATCTCATAATCTTAACGAACGCGACAATGTGCAGTAACTCTTGGGCTTAGTATTCTCTGTTATCCGATCCCGTATTTAGCAAAAAATCTTCAATTAGTAAAATGATATAACTCTCCACTCTATACTAGAATCTTGAGTGCATTTATATCATGGCTGATTTTTTTTTATATAATAAGTACCAGAAATTGTGTTTTTATTATTTAAAATGTCATGCCTTTCCATCAAGAAGTGACAGTTAACACATAAAAAGTGATTATAGCTGATTATTTATGGACATCAAACAAAAGGTCTCATCAATCATGTACGCCGTCAAAAATAAAATTTAAAATATTATCTCGTTGCTTATATATTATACATACTTCTGAGAACCGTTTAAGCATTTAGTTTCAGCTAGTTTGTAGGTGAATAGTTAGGTAATCACGTTATAAATTTCTCATTCATGTCATTTAAATAAATAAAAAACTTTTAAATAATTCAATTTACTGTTTTTTGCACAAGTTTATACTTGTCAAGGGGTGGTTTGTATACGGCTATATTTTTATAATCTGTTTCTATTTCACGTGGTACTCAGGCTTACTTGATTCATCGAGCTGGAATTATTTCAATGAAAATGTTTGGCATTATTTCGAATGAATTCTGTTGACAATATTTGTATTGCAGTTTTTGTATGCCATTTGTTTATTATAATACCCGGATTTAAGAGATGCCAGAATAGTAAAAAAATAATACAGCAGCTTTGTATCATTTTTATGTATGTGAATCAGGTTTTATTAATTGAATGTTTTTTTATTTTAATTTTAAGACAGTTCAAAGATTCGCATACTCACGTTCTCAATTTTTCTATGAGAAGCCCTGGATGCAAAGTTGACTACCATACGGAATGAAATACAGTTTATAAATTGTGTAGCAAAATAATCCAATTATGGTTAAGTATTTCGTAAAAGATTTTCAAGCGATAGTGCCGATTTGAGCAATTCCTGCGAGTGTTCGCAGGTCACGCAAACTCTATATATAAAACATCCACCACTGCAGCGCTATCCATTCATTCTTGCTGCGAGTTAACCCTGCGTCTCCCAAGCGAGCAGTTCAATTCGCAAGAAGAGCTGCGACCTGTAAAGGCTTTAGACGCCTGTCAGCGCCATCCTTGAAAATATAATCTATACTCCAAATCCCCATAGATTTATACATTACAAATAAATATGGATAAAAGTAAAGTTTTTTTTTGTTATCGAAACCCTCAAGAGGTAAATGTGTAAGCTTAATTTTACTCGGAATAATAAAATTATCAATTTCATAAGTAACAGATTCGGTCAAGTATGTGAATGAAAGGCCAACGTCATTTTATTTTGATGCGGTGGTTGCAGACTATTTTTTTAGTACGGTAATAATAAGTTAATTTGTCAATGTAGGCATCATCGTACGTACGTATTTTTCATTTTCAATCCACAACGACTCACGTATTCCTAAAAATAAGGCATTATAAAAGTGACAAGCTTGCCACAAGTTCTATTAAAGCCATATCTATATATTATTAGTCGCTTCGAAAAAATATAAATTAACAACTATTTTTATTTGAAAATTTGTTATGAGACTTACTTTTTCTCAATATTTATAATTAAGAAGATGAATTGAAAAGACGAGAGGGTAATAAAAATAATGATATATTGTACACTCTATGTCTGAGGTGAGCGATCACTTAAGCTATAATAAAAAAAATACTTATCCTTGGATGTTTACTCAATAACAATCGTTAATTAATAGAAAAAAAACACCGTTTAAATTCAGGGGATGAACAACCACACAATCAGAGAATGATCAGATACTCAATATATTTTCTGTTTTAAGCAACGTAATTTGACTTAATTTTCGTTTTAATTGATATGTGCTTTGTTACAAATAAAAGGAAAGGTACCACTAGATAACAATAGTCGCTTTCCGACAACCTTGCAATATTAAATTACGTGATAGTTACCGATGCCGATACATATATTATATATAAGTAAATTATACTTGCAATGCGTCGGTATGATAAGTAATGATATTTATCTAGATAAATATAATGTTGTCCTTAACCACAGATGGTTAACGAATCATTTAACGAACCGGATGATAGGTTAGTTTGAAAAAAACGTAAAACACTTTTTTTTTGTTCACATGAAATGATCACACTTTTAAAAATTTTGTACATTTATGTAAAAGCAATATATATATATATTTTATTATTACAAATTTTATTAATGGCTAATGATGTTTCAACTGTTGAGACGGCAGTGTGTTCCTAGTTAACGCTTAAAAATAAGAGTGTTAACACTATTTTAAGCTTTTGCCTACAACCTGATTTTAGGATAAAAATGTATTTGTTATTCATTTTTTTTAATAATTTATATAAGTTTGTGTACCACCAACATTAAATAATTATTTTTTATAGTATTTGGTGTCTAATTTATTTTTGTACAAAGCTACGTAAGGAATAGATTGTTTCTTTTACCATTCAAATTTGGTGTATAAAAGTCAGAAATAAATCATTTTATGTATTTTTTAAGAATATACTATTAATATTTTAGTCAGGTTTTTATTTGTTTTGTAGTAAATATAATAATCAAAATTTTATAAATTGAATGCGTTTTTTTTTTTTGTTAAAACTCACTAAAACTCTGAAAAATTTCATGCTTTGATTTCAAATGAAAACAATTCGTTCAGTTTTAAATGAAATAAGAATTTATTGCATAAAACGATAGCGAAAGAGGAGAATAGCTTATTCATGCAGATGAAATGTCATTCATCAAATGAATTATTAATTTTGATAGCCTCAATTATTTCACATGAACAAAGCATTTTATGGCAGTGCTACCAATTCAATACCTTCCGCCCGTTTCCGGAGAAAAATGTTATTTTCACGATGAATCGTGACACGCGACGGGTTTTACGGCGGACAGGTGAAACACAAAACGTCACAGTGCCAAATGCGGATAACTCTGATTAATCAGAGGACATTTTTGGATCAGACGACCAAAGACAGACTAAAATGGATGTGAAATAATACAATTTACGACGAACATCAAATATTCCTCCACTATTTATTACTGAATATTTTCAACAATTTGTTTTCATCGGAATTGACGACTTGAGTAGTAAGCACTATTAGGATCTATTTCTATGATATTGCAGCTTCAATGAAAAACTTGAACTGTAAATAAATATTAAAGAAGGTTAATAAAACCATTTTTATTAAATCAACCTTTTTGTTATAGTACTCTATAGTTTATATTCGGATTTATGTATGGATTGAATTAACATTGACTAGGGCGAACTTTAATATAATATGGTGAAAAAATAGCCATTTATTTTAGTTATGCAAAACATATAAGATACTTGATAGTTATTTCAGCTTATGCCCTCACTAGATCTATTCTGTTCTTATTTCGACAGTATTTTTTTAAGAATAAAAATTACAGTACTCTTAGTTTAATGATATAAAATAAACGTATGAAAAACGTTCGTTTTTTTCTACTTAGTAATAAAAATTTTATACTGAATGTTATAAAAAAATATTAATTATGATAATAAACTATTTTGATTTACTGCAGTACATTAAACCATTTTATATGGACACAATCTTTAATGGCCCTCCGCAACATTTTTCTTTTGTCCAACGATAGAGTGTACGTATAAATCTTTTCTTTGGTTGAAAGACAAACGGAGAGGGAAAAAACTAAGCGGAAGTGAAATAGTATGCCCATTACATACTGTATTCATTAAGAGTGTAGCAATAAAGACACCATTAAACAATGTTTCGGCACTACAAATCTTGGCCTTTTTTCGGAAGTAAAATAAAATATCGCTACTGACCAAAAACAACAAATATATAGTGCATATTAAAGAAAAAAACCTTTTTCAACCTCAATCACATTTTTAGTCATATCCGCTCCAAGTATTGAGCATATGAGCTCACAATACTATTCTTAAAATACATTTTTGCTCACAAGAACTTCTTGTCGTTCTGTGATATGAAAAAATATTATTTTTATCACCATTAAAAATAAATCACTAACTGATTACTGATATTGATTCAAATTATTTACATTCTAATTTATGATTTGAAAGTTCGTATTTCTTTTGTGAGACATCTATGATGAATGTATAAAAATATGGACGGTAAAATACAATATTTTACTCGCTGCAATTTTTAATAATTTATCCACCAAGAAACTTTATCCGACAGCTTTCAAGTTAATCTTCATCAATCAAACTTGTATTTAATTGATGTCATGTGAGAGGTGTCTTAAATGAAGCTTTTCTTAAGCTGTATTTAAGTAAGTAAAAGATTTCCGTATTCTTTTGATTTTCGAAGAGATTACGTTGCCGTTATGTTACGCCTGTAAGTTTAAAAGGAATTGGTTCGAAGTTTTAGGGCCAGTAGTAATCCTCTCCTTCGATTTTCCCCTGCGAAAAAAGCTATCGTAAAGTTTAATGACCGACGAACACTATAATATATTTTCCTAGATTTTTATTTTTTCCACGCGGAAATTGCACGACATACACTAGGGAATTAAAAAACGCATAGTAAGCTAAATTAAAAAAAGCACACACCCAGAAGCAAGAAGAACATAAACTTAACCAAAAAAATATGTATGCATTGGTGGCTATTTTTAGAGAGGTAAATTCTAACGGAAATGGCAATTGTGTTATTATTTATCAATAAGCTGTATCCGAAATTTGATTTCGTCGAATATTCTAACCTAAAAATAAATAACTGTCTAAGTAATAAGTCTTTAGTAAGATAAAACTGTATTTTAAGTCACCCTCTGTTGTGTATTAAATAAGTGAGCCGGGGCTCAAATCCTTATAAAAATTATATTTTTTCAATTTAAATTCCTGCTTTTATTAGATGCTTGCGATGTGCTTTAAACATTTTAGTTATTTTATGATATTGACTGAAGGTGCTACATGAAATTTGAATTGTTGAAGCTTCGATACTATTTTCTTTTTTTTTACTAACGACCCGGGTTTCGATTTTCAGCTGACGGCCCAGGTTGTTGATCGTGAAACATGTAATCGCACAAAATGTTAACAATTCAGATTTGATATGGGTATATTTGTTTTGACATTCAAATTACCGGTTCGTAAATTATACGGTTGCAATAGTCTTATCGTTTCCGTATAGCGCAAAATCAGCCCTGAATATTTTTATTAATATTTATTGACGGTGATAAAAATATTATAATATTGAAGCATGACTATATGAATAAGAATTTTTTATGAAAAAAATAACACTACATATAGAAAAAAAGCTTCGTTCATTTTGGATATATAATCTATTTTAAAACCGTCTTGGCTTAGAAAGGTTACGACGATATATTTAGAAAATAGAGACGAAAAGGCAAAGAAAACATAACTTAATACCATACATTTTTTTGAGACTACCGTGGTCAATTTATTATTTGATTAAAAATAAAATTTACGAAATCGCATTGAAAATCGTTCTGTTTATGCCTTTACGTCGTTGATACTGTTGGACAATACGTGATTGGAGTGCTTATATGAGAAACCGTTAAATATTGAGTTCTATTACATTTTTATTATAGCCTGTTTCGATAAACTATTTAACTCTTTCGTAGTTGCTGATGGCTAAAAAAAAGTTGTTACTGAATCGTTGAAAACGATATATAATATGATGATACAAGCCAATAACATACAGGCTATTATTTCATAACAATTATTTATAAATTTATTTTTATTACTTTTTTTTAATAAAAGTATGTACAAGGTCATAAATTTTAAATTCATTATTTCTGTACCTTTTTGTTTTACATTTTTCGTAAAATTTTCACATTCATGAAATAGTTAAAAATTATATATCATATAAAATGTTGAATGTTGGAAAATAATAAAGCCAGGTCTGCTCTGATTTTATAATTAAATTTAGGTAATAAAACTTGTTTTATTATTACCAGAAAATTAAAAGATGAAAAGAAAATTTCTTATATAACATAATTAAATAATAAAATTATTTTTCAGGCTCGAGGAGTTAAAGCAGATTTTCATTAATACAAAAAACATATACATTACTTTCTTATGAAACATGATATAAAGTCATTCAAATGCGCTGTAAAAACGCTTTATTTTGAATGGCGACGTTTCGTATTGTAAAATAAAAGCTCCAATATGATAGTACACAAAACTTTTCACGGAAAGCAGCTTTATTGCCGTGTATAAAAAAGTTCAAAATTAATTATTTGTAGGTAGAGAGGTTGTTGGTAAAGCGAGAGCGCGCGTCTTGCAACACTGGTGCTGGAAAATTTAATACAAATTAACACAGAGTAAGTACCCAGCTCAAACGAACTCTAAAAGAAAACTTGTTCTCTGTGAGTGTTCAAAGAAAATAATACATCACGAAGGAGGGCATGTTAAAGTTAGCATCACAATTTACACATTTTCCCTTTTGCTTTTGCTATAAAGACTGTTGCGAGTCGAGGACATTATAACGTCATAGAGCGTATTCAGAGTTCCTCTAGTCAGTGCTTAGCTAATTCCAAATACAGGATGTGTAGCATAATATTACACAATTCATTGAAGAGAAATTACTGTTCTTTTGGGCTGTATAGATATAATTGACTTTCTCAATACATTATGATTCATCTAGCAAAAGTGTTATGGCTGGTTAATTATTCACTATTCATCCATTTTTGAGGAATCTGTTTGGGCTTACAAATACAATTAAAAGAAAGAAAATTATTGATTTATAATTGAAATTTTCACCAAAAAAGATTGTCTTTCCATAGTTGACGAAGTAGAAGCATCGTCTCCTCCAATCTAATTGGAAAATGATCAGGTGTTCATATTAATCTTGAAAAACTTTCTTGCTCATGAAAAAATTATTTGCTCATTTGTCTTTTATATTACAAATTAAAGTGCACACTTTAATGGTAATGAAAGTAGAAAATTTTCTCTTATAAACTTAACTGAAACAATTATGTTATACAACAGTGCCATTGTGAAAGCGCATTCAGCGAGAAGTGCAGTTGGTTGGGAATGTTCAGAGAATATGAGATAAAATATTGTATGTCACATACAATAGCATAGTGGATACTAGAAGCAAATTAAAGGTAAGCCAAACAGATAAAAATATTCACTGAGTGATAGAATACTGAGGTGAGGTGAAAAACTTTGAATAAATGATATAACTGGTAAAGATCCAAATCTTGAGACAGCATTGGTGAAAAAATATATGTATTTCAACGAATAAAAATATTCCACGTAGTTAAACACCATATTATTAATATAACACCGTTTATAAAATGTACACTACATTACGCATCGTCTAAAATAATCTTTCTTGAAGCAGAGCTTGATAATTTCATTTACGTTCTGGCTTCAGGCATGTTAATTATGTGCACTAGGAAATGTTACTCTTTGGCTTATATTCAGTACAGAATTTTCCTCAACATGATTGCTACGAGATTTGATTGCAGGGATGTCAAATGCATAACTACAGTATATTATCGAACATAAAGCTGCGATTAATCTAATATTATTTACGAGTGCACGTAAACTAACAACTATCAACAAAAAAAAAATAGAAATGAAAGTTAATTATTGTAAGTTTCATTTTTTTACAGCCAATTTCGAGGAACATATAAGAATTCTCCATTCTTAACGGAGTACAGAGGAGTTGAAGAAGGGAATGAATTCAAACCAACAGTTTTTTTTTTAATACAATACATTAAAGAATATGTTTTATGGCTTGACAAGGTTGAATTCTTTGCTACTTTTACTTTTCCTTTTATAAGATTCTTGCTACGTTGATTCACATATAAAATCAATATGTTTATTATTTTATTTTGAATGAATTAATTTTCCTATAAAATATTTCCGAGAAATGTAACTTATTTCGCGAGCTAAGCTGAATATTTCTAGGATATTCTCAAAGGTATAATACAATACATAGACTAATGCTTAAGTATATCAGCAGCCTTGTAAATGTAAAACAAAATTCTATAATTATATTGGTAACAAGCGATAAAATTAACCTGAATGTTTACGGCGTAAGCTAAATGTTTTTTTCTCGAGTTTCCATATATTCTTAAATAAGGTAATTGGAATTCACGAAAGAATTTACGAAATTCGATTTACCTAATTTATTGGGAAACCTTTTTGTTATTCCACCACAATACATTTTCGGCACAAGCTGCTTCGAGTTCAAAGAAAAATATTATTTCTTATTCGAAAATATAAGCCAATGTTATTTGCTTTTTAATCGAACCAATGGTGTTATTTGTGATTTTTCTGTGTATATATTATTTTTATTCTATTAAAACAATTCGTTGCACATATTTTTACAAAGTGTTATTATTTTTATATAATGCAGGTCTAGACTGGCTACAATTTATAAATATGAGATTCATAAAGGAAAATCGTTGTAGGATTATATTATTCAACATTTTTATAAAATTGAAAAGTTCAGCTTGATTGCCATCTCTTAACTGTTAGCTAGAATATCATAAGACATCATCTTATGAAGCTACTGAAGTTTATTTTCTAAACAATCTTAAACTAGGAACTACAATAACTGTTGACAGCTTATTTATCACTGTTAAATGTCAAAAGCTGATTCTTAAAAGGTAAATGAACAATCTAGTCAACTATGTGAAGTATCACATACAATACAAATACTTTTTAATTGTGTCATCTATTATGTTGCCAAAACATCTCAAATCATGTCACCAGCAACAAAATATTATATTTTAAACGATACAAATTAAATTGTACAAAATTTAATACATTTTGATGGACTTCTTTGACTCAATTGAAAAAGCTTAAAAATCCAATAAGTCATAAAAATGAGCACTCAAAGCGGTCAAAACGTCACAAGGAAAACAATGTAATATTAAATGAGTCGTAAATTCTTCGTAGTATTCAATATTTTTTATAGTCTTCTCAATCAGAGCCGAGTTTATTTTTATAAAAATAAAGTCGTTGAAATTGATACATATAGTATCATATTTCATATCATACATGGTTATCACATTTTATTTATTTGCAATAAGCATAGCATTTTCATTGCAAAGAAATGCATTACGCAGACATTTACGCTGATTTACTGTCTCCCATACTACATTTTACTTAAAGTAGATTATTTGTTCATCTCTTCGGTGATTTATTGTATAATATTGTACAATTCTTTGCAAAGTTAGGTTCACCGTGCAATCACCAATATTTTTAGTTACACTTCTCATTATTTCAAACTCGATTCCATGTACGGAATGTTTCATAAATTTACTATTCAACCGATTTCAATGATTTCTGTATTTCTCAATGCCCAAGTCTGTGATATCGATTGATCGAGTCTAAACCCAATAATAGTCAATTTCGTTTACGAATGTGGGGGGATTGGACTTAAAATACATGCTGCAAAACTAGATTGATAATTTTAAAATAAAATATGTGTGTGCATAGTTTGTGGTATATAGTGCTTGTGGTAGATAGTGTTAACTTATTTTTGTGTAAGAAAACTAATTTCATATATTTTTAATTAAATTAGCAATAACACGGTGAAAAAAATAGAAATGTATTTTAGTTCTACAAAATTGTTTTTTTGAATTATGAATCTGTTTTACCCGCTAATCACGTTATAAAGGAATAATATCAATTCAAACTCAGCGCCTAAGTGTTTGAATCTTTGTAGTAAGGGTCGCAGGATGACGACTTTGGAACAGCTGGAAATCAATAGACATCAACTATCACAAAGGATTCTTAACGAACATACTAAGATATGTCGATCACCATTGCTTAACCCTCTGTGGGGTGCTTTTTTGTTTCTGTAATAAACCATTTCCGTGCCATATGTAAACTTATTGATATAGCCGCCTTTTCAGTTTAATTTACAATTTTTAGTTTTATTGCAAGCAAGAAACAAGTTAGATCGTTAAAACAGGAGAGAAGATGTATTGTGTACCTTTTCTACACAGCTATATATAGATAAGCGAATGTTCGCTTAAGCATAGTTCTGAAATAGCTATCATCTATATTTAAAAAAATAGTTTTGTAGAACTAAAATACATTGCTATTTTTTTCAACATGTTATAATGGAGTTCTGCCAGGTGAATGCCAATTCAATCAATAAATTAGCAATCATTCCAATAGATATTATTTTCAAGTGTCTTTGTAATCAAATATACTATAAGGTAAAGTTCTTTTGCATTTATTGCACAAATTAATACCATTATTGTAACTAAGAATAATGATTTTGTATAACTCTATTCATATTACATAATATAAACATCCAAAATTCATTTGTGACCTCCGGAAAGGTATTTCTAAAAGAGGACTGTCCAGCGAACACTGCATCAGAATACCCACCTCCTTTAACTGACGAAATTAAGGATATATCACGTTAAGTGAAACTTTCAGTTGAATGGGTTTTCCCCGAAAATTATCCGCGCTATCCTGAATAACGGAGGTCGAAAAGACTGCAGTGGTTCGTATGTTCGCAGTGTTGTCCTATAGAGGTAATAAATCTTCCCTAAATATATTGCTCCGTAGGCTTTGCTTAAAATGTGAACGTTGTTTGTACACTGAATAAAATATAATAATATTAATTTATCGCGATATGATAATTCTTATCAGATGTAAGCGTGCTGTTATGAAATTAATTATACTTCTTAATTTTATTTTTCCAGTCAAATACATTAATCAGCTGGTTTGTGGAACTCTAATAAATTTATCACACGATGTAATCGACAACATTAAATCATGGCAAAATGCAAATAAGATTATAATTTAAACGAGTAAACGAATTAAATAATTGAAATACACTTTAAAATTAAGAGAAGTAAATAATAGATTTATTTAAAAATGCCACTGAACTATATGAAAATTCGTATAGTATCAAAACTCGTAATATAAATTTTGGTATATTATTCAATTAAATTTTAAGTGATCATAAATAAGTCTACTTCTTCATTTAAAATAGGGTGAGAGTTTTAATAAGAATTCATGAATTTTCACGTCAAATACACACAGCTTTGCCTCGCCATATGCATGTCGTCGTACAATTTCCGACAAATCGATTCGTTATTAATTCAAGCGTAAGTTAATTGTTTCATATTCTCATTTGAAGCTTTCAAACTTGTTTCGTAATTTACTCTGTATTATATTTATTAATCAGAACATGTTGACAAGGCTGATTCGATTTAATAATTGAGGTGGTGAATATTAGTTCATGAATTATTTGATTTAAAATTATTGGTGAGAAACTGTAACAGAAAAAAGATTGTCAATTATTTTGGCGTTTCGTCTGGGATTGTTAACAACTTGAAAACGAGTATAAATATTTAATATATTTCATATGAAATAGAATAAATTTACAAGGTAATTATAGATCACTTTAGGATAGTATATATTTTTATGTATATTTACAGGTCATTTTTAATGTCTCACTTGCTCTTTATTTCTTTTTCAGCCCCAGTAAGATTCACAAGAGCTACAAAATTAAAGACATTAATACTTTTGAACAAAAATGTACAAGCGATTACGATATAAATTTATATACTTCATCAATCAAGTAATTCAATTCTTGATGGTGATTTAGTACGAGCTTTTAAAGCTTCAATACGTGAATCGTCAAACGTGTTTCACTTATGTTTGTATACAATTCCATCGTATCAATTTTTGATTGCTAGATCATTGAAAAATAAAAAAATAGTAAAAAAAATAATAATTGAACATTTTTAGCCCTTTCTCGCTACAAAGTTTTTCCTTTAACGCTAGTGAAAGTCTTTCGCGAAAGCTCTGCTAAAATTGTCAGACAATCCAAAATGATGTCGACGCCTCGCCAAGCTACGGCATCGCGACAAAGGCTCTATTTTTCTATTTTAGCCAGTAGCCTTCTAATTTACGAGACAACTTTTTGAGAACTTTTCCCGGGATACTCGTTACGGCTAATTTTAAACACACGGTCTAGTTAGGGTAACGCCATGCACTATGCATGTATGCCACTGACAGTTCCTACTGTTAGCCCATATGCACCAGTGGTGTTCTTATCATACATATATGTCCTTGTCATATCGTTTGATTATTGTTTATCTTATCGCACTGACCTAATTAGCATTTAATCATTCATTTCGGTTCCGCGATTCGGGTTGTGTTTCAATATATTAATAGCGCGTGTATTTACATTTGGGTCACTTAATTTTTGATTTCATTGTCATTCATTTTCTCTTCTTAATTTGATAAAAGAAATAAAGTCAAACACCGACTGTCAACAATTTATCTTTGTTCTGAATTTTGATTAGGTTACATGATAATTTTGTAAAGTTTACATTTGTTTTAAAAAACAAAGTTAATCACTTTATAAGTAAACACGATGTATCACGATTAGTGAAGAAGTGGAATAATAAAGTTATCATTTTTATTTTGATTATATATTAAGCTACATGGTGTAAGACAATATATAATACTATAACTTGTAACCGTAGATAATGTTGGGATTGTTAAAAATAAATAATACATTTAAAATAGAATGTTTCTATCTTCAGTTTTTGATGAAGATATATGTTATTTATTTTAAACCTCTTACAAATCAATGAAGGAATTTTCTTGTATATAAATTCGATAATGATAATAATAATCAGTTTCTAAATATATTAATGAAATTTTCAAAAAAAGTCACTCTCCATTAGCTCAAATTAGTAAAGAAATGTACGCCAGTGTATTGCATGCCAGCAGTATCCTTCATTACTTGGAAGGGGTATGATTAAATTAAATACTAATTCTATTAACATCAGAGTGCTTTTTATTTTCCTTTTAATGTGGAACTGTGGCAATAAGCACTTTATGTAAAAGCTAGTCATATAGTGACAAAAAATTGAATCATTGTAATTGTCGCATTGAGAGAAATACTGATAGTGAAGCGATTTTTATAGTGATATATATGAGAATTAGATATATATAGAATAAGAGAATAAATAGTTCGTAATATTTCTTTGAAATAAAATGTAAATAACTCATTGTTTTAGTATTAAAAAGATTTTACAAATTCACTGTTTTACAAGAAAAAGCCAAAAAAAAAACAATTTTTCCAATATTCATAATGCAAATATCTTCTATATCTATAAATGTTAATTAAGTTCCTTCAACCATAGGTGCAAATAAAATCCGTTTTACTTTTACTTTCAGGAAACAATTTTGTAATTATAGAAAAATTGCATGGCCAAAAATAAATTTGATATTTTGTCACAACAAAGGTTCAAGAAAAAAGGTGCTTTTAAAAAAAATTATTTACTATTCAAGCATATTTTTAAAACATTTACTTAAGGATGTGTTGTATTAGTTAGTATTTATATTATAGTTCAGTAGAAAATAATTTATTTTGAAGTCTGTTGCTGAGTATATTTTTCTTCAAATAAAAGGATTTTTTGCTTATTATAGTTAAAGTAATATGCATTAATTGACAGTTATTACTTTATCGAGGATAATTAATATACAAAATCCATTAGTCAGCAATTTCCAAGTTCATAAAGAGATTAATATTTGGTAAAGAAGAGTCCTTTCAAATTTGAGAATGGAAAAAATGTAAAATGGCTGACCAGTGCGGTTAGCAGGTTCCTGCCGCAACATACAATACACAGGAAGAAAAAAATAGAAGCAACAACAGGGGTGCTGCAACGACAGTCATCTTTTCTACAGAAATTAAGAAAATGTAACGATAAAATGAATCAATTTATCGTTTTATGACTGTTACATATAGCAAGTGTCTGGTTGTTCTTTTTTAATGTTAGCGTGGAGCAAGCGGATTCATTATGAGCTACATCAATAGTTTTGTTTCGAGATATTTGGTTGTTATTCACACGCTTAACGAATATTTTTCTAAAGGTAAGTATGCCTTATGTGATAATATCTTTAGCTATGATGCAATTTTATAATCAAACTCACAAATCTATTAATTGAATGAATTAAAAAACAGTAAGAACCCTCATTATCTTTGTCTCATTTACATTATCAGTTATCTAGAAAAGTATACATAGCTTATATCAAAGGACAGTTTCATTAAATACTGATTACTTGATTTAATATTTATAACAAAATAATCATAAACAATATCACATTAAAAAATACAGCGAAAGTAATAGTTAATACGTTTTATTGATATCACACAGAAAGCACTACATATTTTTTGTTAGTTTGTGCATTCTGTTTTAAGGCTTCATTATATTTTGTGGGAAAACAAGAGTGCCATCTGTATAGCACGGGTGACTTAAGTATGTTCGTTAATGCGAATTCCTCCGTCTTCCAAGGAAGTTTGCATACTTAAAACATTTTAAGGGTCAAGTAATTAACGATAGTATTCCTATTTTTGAGAATAGCCAGTCATCCCTCTAAAATATTTGTTAATAGTATTAGTCTATTTGACAATCTTATAAGTACTAAAATTTTGATATTAAAAAATTTACTCGACCGTCTTAAAACATGTATACTATTACGTAACAAAAATATTTAAGGTATTTTTTTTTGACGAGTGAGTTCTTCAATGAATTGCAATAGAAAATTTCAATCGATGAAACTCTTTACACTTAAACACATGTTCTCACTCATGACATAGGTTTCGTTTTTCGCATTCTTTAGCATATTACACTTGTAAATATTTTATAAAAAGTATAACACCTCTTAAAATACAAAAAATAATAAATACAAAAATATTTTGATGCTTAAAGAAAGTTTACATTTAACAGTTATTAAATATGTACAACAATTTATTGATTTCATTAAGAAGAACAGAATTTTTATTACTATTTCAGTAACACAGCTTTATTTTACTAAACATAACGACAATATTAATAAAAAGTCGCGTAAAAATTACTATTGAGTATAATTTTTACATTTAATATATTGTAATTTTATTCAAAAGTGTTGTCGTCGTGAAAGTCCAGAAATATAGCAAAGAATAAATAAATGAAAGAAATAAATTGAATCAATAAAAAGTTGTTAAATTCAAGTTGTTGAAACATTGTACATTTCCACATGTTTTGTCACTCACCACCCAGGTTTTGCCTTTAATCATCATCATATATTCCATCATACGGATGCAATAGAACTGACAGATAGTATGAAAAAATTTATTGCTTATATACAAGCGTCTTAGTCTAGGTTTATTGCATTCGTGTGATATAATGCCTGACGATGCCGTTACGACACGTAAGTGTACAACATTTAATATAAAATTTCATAAATAAAATAATTCCTACTGATACTTACACAAATACGTCTTATCTGGAAGTCCCTGTGTATATAGAGTACATTATCGACATAGCGGGATGTTCTCTTCGCTTGATACGTGAGTAGAAAGCTAGCCAACAAAACATATTTCCCCTATTACCCACTAACTGAAAACCCTACAGTGCAATATTGCAGAAGAGTTTGTATAAGTCCCAGAACCAGGGAAGTAGTGTGTTGAAAATGTCTATTGACGCAGAACTAATTTATTGCTCCATCAATTGTAGATTAAGGATGAAATAACGTTATCACCAGTAAACATTATATCGGCAAATAAAATAGAAATTCATAGTCGAAATCATTTTGTATGGAGGGTAGTGAGTAACAAAAAAGATTTCAAAGTTAAAAAAAACCTCAAGTGATATACCGTATTTAAAAATTTGGCAAATGAGTGTTGATATTTTTTTAATTGTAGTAAATTGGTATTACTGGTAATTTTGCGTAGGGTTGCGGTTGGGTAAGTGTGAATGAAGATTTTTCGATACAAATTAGTTAACAATCTATTGCACACTATTTTTATTTCTTCGCATCGAGTACAAAAGGGTACCTGTTCGGAATAAAAGAAAAAAATTGTTACAAGAATGCCTTTATGTAATAAATTTTACGATACTTAAAGTGAAATAAAATGAAAGAACCTCACAATTATTCTATTTGTCGTTTACCTAATATGGTTTAATACAACAAAAAAAATCAAAAACAATGCAACAATTGTAGTGAATACTTTTTACTCTACAATATTTACGATAAAGCAAATATATTATACCATGCATAAATTGAAGATTAGTTAAAAAATACCCGCATCATCTTTTTATTTTGTCAATGAGATTTACAGGTAATGTTTCGTCAATATCCTTATGCATATTATTTAAAGAAAACAATTTTAAGAAATCAATCAAAATCAGGTGATATAATTTAAAACGTTGCAGAATATTAAAGCATCCCTTTATAAACTGTTAATTAATTAATGTTTAACGTGCTTACAAACTTTACTTTGACGTAATCAAATTCTCATCGGCATTAAATATCAATCTTGGTCACTTTAATGACATGACCCTTTCTCGTGCATATCTTATCTTGTACAACATACACGGGTCAATTAGTATGTACGTAATTCTCTTTGTTAACTAGACTAGGTACATAGGTCTGCCGGGTGAAAGGTGACTTAAAATAGTGCGATGAAGCTTGTTAAAATATTCTACGTGGATAGGTTGAAATAGACAACTGTGTACACGAACGTTTTTTTGTTACTTCTGGCTATAAAATAAAAAAAAGATCAATGTAAGATTTAGAAACATTTTTCAATGGATAACTAAAAAAATAAGTTTCAAATGATTTTCTTTACGTATTATAAATAAGTCATTTTTTTCACGAATGTTCGAAAATATGTACCTTTTTAATAGCATTGCATTGAAATCTTTTCAGTTGTTTGGATTGTATTTCTTATCTCATTAAAATAAATATTAGCCTTACAATATCTAACACGCTGAAGAACTCCATTGATAGATTGATATAATCTTAAATTGCTATAGATCTTCCTGATACTTACGCCCATCTGATCGCATAGCAAAGCTGTTACCGATATACTACAGAAGCCAAGATATTCAAAGGTATGGATATCTCTGTTTTTCATCCTTTCCTACCCATTACTGTGTGTCTTTTTCTACCACTTTCTTAGTCATTACCATCTCTAAAAAAGGACATGCTATTAGACTTACTCACTACTTAAATAATAAATCAACTGCTATCTGCGAGTCGGCTTACTTTAGAGTTCCACAATACACTTAGTTAGTTTTATTTGTCAGTAAAAAAGTTTATTCTTGAAAATTGTTATATACTGCCTGGTCTGAGTCAGTCGGTTTTAAGTTAAGCAGTCAATGTGTATTATGTTACAATATTTATAATTCATATTTGAGAGAAAACCTAAATGAGTATTTTTAATTCCACATTGCATTTTTTAATCATTCAGTCCAATTATTTATATTGTTGTATTTTATATATATTTAAAGTTCCTAGATTATGTCGCATCGCCACTGCATACAATGCGCCGACGAGATGAATTTCTTGAAATTCGCTAGAAATTTAATTTCAAGTATGAATGCAGTCCATTCAAATATTTCATTGGACGTAGAGCATACAATAGAATGACGATTTATGCATCTTTTTTGAAATTCTATGGTTCTTGGAAGCTTTTTATCCCAACAAAATAGTTTTTAAATATACTACTTATTTCAATTCCAGACTGAATTATTTGTGTTTTTTTGAAAGGAAAGAAAATCTTACAAGCTATCAAAAAATTATATTTTTTCATGTCTTAACTTAGAATAAATAATATATTGATATATATATATATATATATGCATGATTTTATTTTCAAATTAATTTAAGATTTAGGTTCAAAGGTATGGAAGCCTTTGGTACGTTCCACACATGAGTGTACCGTGATCGATTATTTTCGCCATTGTTTCGATATTATCTACCGAAAATAGTGTCTGAATGACAAAATTCTTTTCAATATGTTTCACATTGAGAGTAAAACTGACTTAAGTTCAATTTATGTAAAGCGTTAGTTTTTCTACTTTTAAAATATAATACAACTGCTAGTTTAAAATAAACATCAAATAAGCGTATACCTGGGATATAGAGTACTACCTCAAACGAGACACTGTATTTTTCATCGCTTTAAGGTTTAAGCCATTATCAAACTTTTTAATTAAGTAATTTACTTCAGTATCTACCCTTGAGCATTAATCAGCTGCTAAATCTAGCACAAGATGTGGAGACAAGAGCCCACGTGGAGACCAGGCAGACAGAAGGGCGCACGGGGTAACCTCCGCCCCCAAGGAAAGGTTTATTTGCCAAGGGCTGTATTTAGACGTTCGTTAATCCAAAAGATAATTAATTATTTGCTGCTATTTTGTGACAGACAAAATGGATGCGTTGAGTTGAATCATTAATAATATTATTGTACAGTTTCACTCGCAGCGATACAAACTACGGATTATCGTAGCAAAAACTCTACAAGGGTTCTCAATCATAAACTAAATATGTAACAGCTTAATTGTTATATGATAGTAAAACGATTCTGATTGTATTAATATACTCACACAGAAGAGATAAATTCACGTTAATTTCCTTAAAAAAAAAACGCAATTTCTTGATCGTATATTAATCTTCGATACAAGTAATTATAATATATTACGTATTGAATGGCGAAAAAAAAGTAATGTATTTCAGTTCTACAAAATTTTATAAGATATAGTCGACGGCTATTTCAGCTCACGCCTTCGTTAACTATAGTTCTGACGAAGGCGTGAGCTGAAATAGCTGTCGACTATATCTTATAAAATTTTGTAGAACTGAAATACATTGCTTTTTTTTCATCGTGTTATAATGGAGTTCTACCAAGTAAATGCCAATTCAATCAATATATTACATATTGATTTACAGGGAATTGTACAGGCATAAAATTTGTGCTGGGAGCTATTTGATGAAACTGATGTTTTAATTATTTTTAATTCCAAGGTTTTTCTTCATAAAAGCAAAAAAAAAAATTAAGAGATAAATTAACATTATTCGAGTGTCATAAAAAAAAATATTTTTTGAATAAATGTTGCAATATCGATTTTTTGTTTCTCTTCTCCATATTAATTTAATATGATTTGATTTAGTTGATTTGTTTTCATAAATTTTTATTTGAAAAGAAAATATTTTTTGTTTGTCATTATAGGGGCAACACTGTAGTTATGTTAATACGGTAGATGTTAGTGATTGTCAGCATGTCTTGAAAACAACACCTGAAAATTCAGTACTTCCGTTTTGCTATGGCTATTGTGACACATGTGCTGCCCTAAACTAAAACCCACTGTTCGAGTACGATTTATGAGACGCGGACCGTTGCATTGGCCTAACAAAATCAAACGGTATTTTTCCTCTTTTCATTTGAAGATTATTAATAACAATTATAACGCTGCTGTTTTTTATGTGAGTTAATTATGTTATGTTATCAGACAATACGGCCCTTGCACAAATCCCAAAAGTTTTATTAACATAGATTGTCTGTTTGGTAGAATGAAAAAGTTTTCGGAATCAGCTGTAGAAATTACTTAAATAGTACATTGTTTTATAATTGATACGTTTATAAAGGTAAAAATTAGCAAATGGTGAAACACTATATGTGCAATAATTTTTTACAAATATAAACGTCATGCCAAGACAATTATTTAATATAACTTGCATTTATTTCGACCAACTACCAAAATGTACTAATCGGGTACTTACTTTAATGGTGACATTTTTAGAAATGCTGGTTGTAAGGTAGAAAATATTGTATACTTAGAAATATCAAAATTAGAATGGAAATATTAGGATCTCTTTTCTTTCTTTCATCCTTTTTACGTCCAATTTTTTGATTCAAGATTGTATATGGAAATACTCAATTCAACATTCAAACCAATGATCACTGAGTATTTTTTTTAAGTAGTGTTTGTTTCTAGCCACTTAATTAAGTATAGCATAAGTACTGTATACATTTTGGGACATTTTATAATTATTTTTCTGAAATACTAATAATCCTGATAAATAAATATTTATGTAATTTACGATATCGACTGAGAGTGCTTGATGAAACTGTGTACATTTCCACACGTAAACCAATTTTCACGACCCAGGTTTTGCTTTTTGCCATATTCATGCATTCTAAATCCTTTAATCAAACAGTCATTAGGTTACATTGTTTATAAGATTTTTAATCACAGTTTCAACAATTCAAATTTTATATTTATGTACTGTTTTTTCCATATTTTTTTCAATTCTTAAACAGACGAAAAAGCCTAACAACCTCTATCTTTCGCCATTGCTTATCAGGTTATTGACGTCTTTCCATAATATTTTATTGAATGAAAGTATATAATAATAGTGCTAGTCACCTTAAAGACTTTCCACCATAAAATATAAGGCTTATAACAATTGAGGAGAAACATTTCAACTAACCATACTCTAAGACAAAATATTATTAGCCGTTGTGTAGTTATCCGATTGAAGAGCTAAATTTTAGACTGTATGACAAAATTTCGTAGCGTACATTCCCGTATTAAAAATATAATGTTATCACAATGAACACATCTAAGTGTGAAATTCCATTCCTTCTATGTACGATTTAATCATAATAATCACCCTAAGAGATATCTTAATGAGACTATTGGAAGCCGAAACGTGTCGCTTTTAGTAAATTTTGCTGGCACAAAGTCGACTAGTTACCAGTTAGTGGGAAAATTATCGACTAAACTATTCAAATACATTTACACACGTATGCAAATTGCTCAAGATATATCGGAACCAACTCAATTACGCAAAACGTATTCAATCGTAAAATCTGTGTTGATCTTACGAACACATATAATAACTAGTATATGATTTTATTCTCAACACATACTTGAACATCGGTTTTTGTATCAGTAAACCTATGTTAATGGTTTTTATTAACGTTTATCCATGTGTAGTAGAATATATGCGCAAATAAAAAACCATTTACCATAATCCATCGATTGCACAACATCTTGAAATTGTTGGGAAACTAAACATAATATTTTTTGTGTAAACGTTTTCATTATAACATCGAAATGCAAAATGAAGTTTCGTGTGCTTCTACTTTTTGTCTCGCTTGTGTGAGTTAAACCTTATTTGAAAAATTTTATGAATGAATTTATCAATCAATTGATGGATGAATATATGTGAGGTTTGGACTCCCTCCATCACCTCCAAACGTAAAAATAGGGCAGGGAGAAGAATTTGGAAACCAACAATTTGTTCTTTCTTGGCTTCGTGTCGTTATTAACTTTAGATATATTAAAATACAGTTTCAATTGATATTCCACATTATGAGCCCAAATGATTCATATTGCAGCGAACAAGTCATGTGATGTAATGTTTTCCTGTAAAGCTTGACGTGGACCATTCACTTCAAAATACAATGCCATATTCATTTAAGATATTTCAAAAGGAACAATCGATCTTGAGTTAAGCCCGGGTTAAGCAGTATGGCGATTATTTTACTATGTAATGATATAAATTCATACATAATAAATGAAACGAAAAAAGAAATAATATGGCAACTTTGGAACAAACATATTTCTAAGTGTCTTTTAGCTGTTGTTGTATGTTTTTCACGTACAGAGTTCGGGAGAAAACGTATTTTTTATGTCACCTGATGATTAATGCACTACCATGATCAAAAAACTTTCATATCGCCTTGGAAAGAAAACATTGTACGATATATTATTATATTTGTTTCGACCTTTCTGTTTATTTTCCTAATACTTTGAATACAGGAATGTATTTTCTAATATGAAACCAATTCACTGCCCCATTTCATGATTTTTAATTTAGAGTATTGCAGATTGAAAGACAAAAAAAAATAACCACGTACAAGCGGAATTTTCAATTCATGCAATAAGATATCAAAAAATACAACATTAGAAATACTTAACCGATAGATTTAAAAGTTTCCGATGTAAAATTGCTATTCGGTATTTATTAAACAGGAAAGTTTGACTTATGAAAACTGCTTCAACTCTGATAAAATAATGCAACAATTTAACAGAAGAATATACACCGTTTTTAATTCACGACAAATTCTACCACAGCTGTAGTTGTGGCTTAGTTCTGTTATTGGAACAGATAAATTATAGTTTCTTGGTGGTTTGTGTGTTGGGAGCTCCCAAAAATAGCAAAATAAATATGGCCTAGTTTGTCATTTTTGTGTATTTATTATAAATGTTTCCAACTACTTCTCGTGTAGGAACCGCTCTTCTCCGTTTTGTTGGGTTGCGAATGCTTTAAGAAAACTTACAAGAATAATGAAGCTTGTTGGAAATCCATCACTCAAATTTTTATGCTTCAAACTTTTGGTCGAAATCGTATGATGGTTACAAAGCTTGATAATTCTCAAGAAAATTGTATCATACATATTCCATATTTTTATAGGATTATTGCTGTTCCACACAAATATATATTTAGATTTATTTTCGACGACAATGCAAGCATTTTCGTATTGAAAAATGAAATATGTAATATGATATGTAATATTAGTCAAAAATCTAAAATTTAACAAAATTATCTATTTTCAGTGTTCCACATCTGGTCCATATAAGAACTAGAGTCTCATTATGTTTTGTCAAAGCATGTATTTTTTTAAAGTTATTATTTGAACTCTTTTGTCTTTAAACAATCAAATAGTATAAGCGAAATTATGTAGGATATATCTTGTTACAATTTTGATGTAATATGTTGAGACTTTTGTCATTTAATTAAGATGGTATATTTGATCAAAGTTCATGAGATGTTAGTATGATCGCGTAATATCCCTATAAAAGTTTACACGATCAACACCATGGTAATTAACGTAACATGAAACGTGTTCAACCAGAATATTTCGCCAATTCAATCTAAATACGAAACACATTCAAAGCGCCATAAATGATATCTATAAACCTTTATATGGTATTCGTACATTTTTACATCTTGTACGTTTCTAGAAGTAAAATTTTGTATTAGGATTTTTTATTCTTTGGGTATATTTAATATTAAGTTGTTGTGTCGGGTCACGTAGGGGTGATAAAAGTTTGGGCAACCGAAATGAAGGCTTCCAACTTAACGACGCCTGTACAACCTTTTTTATTTCAATCCGCGACGCGAGGCACGGGAAATTTATGTTCACATCATGTGCCGTATTCTGTTTGTATACACAGAAAATTCAAAATGTCCAAAAGACGTGAGGTATTGCAAAGAATGCAATTTTCCTTTTTTTACTTTGTTGTTTTTATGCTCATAGATGCTTAGAAAGCAACAACAGTTTTATATTATTTTTAATGTACATGTACATATATTATATATGACGACTAATAATTATAGCACAGCTTTGCCCAGAATAGGTGGCGCTTAAATTTGGACATTAGCTCTTTCTTGGTTAATTTGGTTAATTTAAAAAATGTTAATTTTGACAGGGCTTCATGTCACATCTACAAAATATAGTCCATCGAATATCACAATGTTTCCATTTGCTAATTGATTTTCAATAAATAACTAAATTATAAATCCTGCAAACGTTGTATCTAAGACATGGTGAAAAAATACCAATGAATTTTATTTCTAAAAAAAATTGTACAGCTTTGAACTAAACTAAAATACAATGCTATTTTTTCACAGTGTTATAATCGAGTTCTACCAAGTAAATGCCAATTCAATCAATAAGTTTTATCTAAGGTTGAATTTTGAAAATAACACCGATGGCTTATAAATGATAGCCATTATGTATGTGAAAATATCATATGAAAATTTTTCACCTTTGTGACAGACATACACGCGTATTTCGCAGTGTTAATTATCCAAGTGAAACTGATCCTGATCATAAAATTATATGTTTTCTTTCTATAATTTCACAAAGAATTTACAACAAACATTTTCGTGTATTCTAAATGAATCATTGGGAGGTTTTACAAAAGAAAAAGTAAGCCTCTCAATGTGCTCAGTTAATATTTCTGTCTAATTCATACAAATTAACGTTAATATATTTACGTAAACTTTAGACAACGCAAAAGTACTCTAACATTTTTTTTAATGTTATGCCGTTTTATCTGCACCGACTCGTTTTAATGAAACATAAATTAAAATTCTCTGTTCTCAGATTATGAATGTGGCTGAGTTTAAAACAGTGTCAAGAGTCATTTTAGTTACTGGCAGTTCTGGAGCACTCTTTGCCTGTCTACGGAAAAAGGTATGAATTTTCTTATATTTTTATATATTTTCTCATATTTTAACTGTGAAGCCTACAACGTGAACTTTATCGAGCTCAAATAGAGCTTATCTCAACAGAAGTTATTCCACAAGAACTGCTCATTGCTCAAACGGCTTTCCTCTCTTTTGGGAGAAAGTATAAAAAAATTTGCTATCGTTCCGTACTATTATTGAGGTTGAACTGAACAGTAATCCATTGGTATATCCGCTAAAAAAATATGACACCGTTCGTAATTTGAATACCGCAAATGAAGCTTTTGTTTATGCAAATATTGTACTATAAACAAACATAAAATTTCTTAAAAGAAAGTTATTGTTCTCCAGCGTACAATGGAATACTTAGTTATTTTATTATATTATTGTTTGTGGAATTGAAACAACAGTTATCTCCATTTTTAATGAGCGAATGAAGTAGAATACGTTTATACAAAACAAAAACAAATAAAAATTAGACTATAGGAAGACAAAGTTGAAATCGTGCTGTTGTTTCAGATAAGTTTAAATTGGTGTGTAAATCAGTTTTTGTGGTCAAATAAGTGTTGAGTGTCATTAATATATAGTCAAAAATGATGTATGTATCATTACAAACTATTAAGGTTTCTCTTTCAATCCATAACATTGTCTTTCAAAAATCACAATGAAATAATAAATTGTACAACCATTATATAGTGATTCATAATTATACTATTTTTGCAGGCGTTAATTTTAAGGTAGACATATTTTAATGCGTATACAAAGATAGAATTCCAGAAAAATAAAAAGAGTGTTATGAAATTCTCGTATAAATTATATACCGCTGATAAAAAACATTCTCGAGTTTTGGGGGAATCCCTTGTAGATTGTTTCCTTAATTTGGTCAGATAAAATGCAGTCATAGATTGTAGTAACGACAAGTTTGTCAGTGATTAAATTAAATTGAAACTAATATTTTTTTCAATGTTTTCATTTATTTATTCTACGGCGTTATTATTGATTTGACGCCAACACTCAATCGTCAATTTACATACTGATGCTCGATTTTTTTTTTAAATTTTAAATGTACAGTTTCTTCGAAGAGCCACTATTTTTACCGTAGTCGTGGATCTTTATAGCCCTGTTGTACAGTGTTATATTATAATTATTACGATTATTTGAACAAAATTATCTCCATTTTTACATTCAAATGTGGCCGACTGTACAAATCTCTACACTTTACGCTGTATACTCGTATCGTACTATACCAGCTTTGGGATCTTTCAGTAAATGGCGTATCCAAGAGATGCATTATAATATTAAACACAACATACAGTGTACTTTGAAATATGTGAATGGGCTGGCTTGGCTGGGGGCCGGTAGATTTAATTAAATATGCCATTTTGAAGTGTCCCACAGCACTTGAAAGCGGAATGGGTCCATTGTTGAAGCTCGGGTCTTCATAATTGCCGCCTTTTATTCTTGCACGGACCTTCGACACACACTCCTATATTATTAGTGCCATAATATTAGTGCTATTTTAAGGAAAAAAATGCCGAAAATATTTGTTTTTGTCTCAAGTATAATTTATGCTCCTTCGAGTAGCTACAAAATAATCATTATTGTTCATGTCTTTTTTTCTTTGAAAAATCTGACTTTGGCTACAAATTATCGCTATCATTATTTTTTACGTCGTAGCGTAATTAATAGTGCATATTATATACGCGTACAACAGAGCAGGTGATTTTTAACGGCGAAATTTTAATGGGATTTAGAATAGAATATTTGAGTCATTCAATAAAGCGTGTCGTTAACTGTAGATAAATAAAATCTGTTTAATTTACTATTCCCCTTATACGTCATGGCATGCAGATACGCAAACGCGACCACAACGACATTTATGAAATTCTAAATTAAATATAAATCGGAGACATCTGTAAAATGTTTCTTGGTTTCAACAATTTTCAACTGTTCTCATGTTATTCAAATTCGTGAGTGTGTGCGAATAGGGCTTTGACAATATTTTTTTGTTAATTTTCACATTTCGGTGATAGCTCTCGAAAAATTTACGTGTAATATATATGACACCGAAAATATTGTGCTATATTTTCATAAAAGAAACAAAATTCATGAATAATATATTTTTTTGGGGAAAGCTCTAAAACATAATATTATGTGCGTATTGTTCCAACTTCATAAAAACCTGAAGAGTTAAATGATGGCGTCCAAAGAGTCAAAATTAAGCAGGATAAATGATATTAATCATTATCCAACATCTTAATATTATACTTCTTTGTTTTACTACACCAAACCTTACGCTTTACTTTAAAAACTATTTGCAGCCGTCAATAGATTTAAAATATACGTTTCTACGTAGAATATCGTGGTTTAACCTTTTCAAAAAAAGCCTTCTCTTTTTTTGCCTCGAGATAAGCTCTTCATTGCCCGTGCACCTGAGATAAGTTTGTGTGCTTTAAACATTACACGAATTTCCACTTTTAAAACTACAAGACTTAAGCAAGCTTAAATGCAGATTCAGAATATTTTTTTTACATAAAAGATAATTAATAGAACACGTTTAAAACTTATTCATAGTCGTTTTGTGTTTTTAATTAATGGGAAATTAATAAATAAAATTATCAAATTTAAATAAATTATTTATCTATCACAGATATAGGAACCAATTTCGTTCCGATAATATGCTGTAAAGAAAGTGCAATTATATACGCATAACATGTGTGCTCATTTAAATTAAGTAGTTATATGAAAACATTGGTCAAAAGACCGCAGATTTGAATGACATATATTTGACCTGACTTCTCCAAAAGAGGTACCTGCAACTGGCTTTTCAACTTATTTGAATTTTAAAAAATATTTCAAACTATCGAATAACAACTTAAATAAAATCATGGGTAATGGTATCAATGCCATTATTCTAGACTTAGGAAAGCATGATAACGATTCTATCTAATGGCAAAAAGAATTTCTTTTGACACCAAGGAAACAGCAGAATTTCGAACATTGAATAATACTTTCTATGTACATATATATTTGAACGATTCGCCCAAAAAATAGCGCTTTCTTTTCACAGCGTACGTATTTCAAAAATGTGTACGTGCAAAATTCATTTAAATTTATTCAATCACAATGCTCGAAAATCCGTTCGCAAAATACCGCTGTCGTTACCTGTTTCAATGAGTCAGCTGGTTTCGCTTTTCGCGCAAGGAAAAAACAAAACCACGTAAAAGAAAAACAAACACGCTGCATGCGAAAAAAATACGAACGTAATCTCAAATAGATTGATATGCGGATAGGAATTTATGTGACTGCTTGTATTTGGGGTTTATCCATTTATACAGAGCAGAATCTGGCTAAAATATTCAAAACGTATTAAATTTTTCTATGTTACTCCCATGTGGCTCCACTGTAAATAGAGAGTCTTTCAAAAAGCAAGGTTTTTTTTAATCTTTTTCTGTCTGATGATTGTCCTTTTGTTCTCTATCTTAGTACGACGTCTTATATGACTGTGGCGTCGTTAGACTCCAATTAAAAATTTTCAATTAAAGACAAGCACAATTTTTTTTAACTTTACTATTATTTTATTGATAGATTTATAATAAACAGTAGAACCCATTCCCTAATTAATTATGGTTATGACAAAAAAATAATAAATATGAGAATGCGTTTAAGTTATATATGTAAAGATAAAATTTGAGTTTTTACAACCTTAGCATTCCATTACACGGATGCAACGAATTGTAGTTCTGTTGCATCCGAGTGATACATGTGGAATCGTATAAAGTTGTAACAATTCAAATTTGATATTGAAATTTCTTCAAGCACATTCAGTCGATATCATAAATTATATGTAAAGATAGTTTGTACACATTTATACAAACTCTTATTGTGATGAATTTAAATTAGCTCGAATATTAACCATAAATAACATCATTAATATTTCATTTTTCTATTCATAAATGGATTTTCATTGGCACTAAAACCCAATTTGAGATTTCAACATCGTGAAATGTCTATTTTTAAATCAATCAATTTCAAGCCTTTTTCGCTACATTGTTCTCGAAGATGCGTTTGGAATTCTACATAGTCCAAGCTTTCGATTAATTTTCTTTTCTGATTAAATGAAAAACTGTTGCTCGTGTAAATGTTTTCTTTTTCATTTTCGGGTCATGGAATTTCCAACGAAGTCGCGCCATTTTTATATTTCAGGTAAAAGAGGTGACCACTGTAAAGCGCTGATAACGTGGTGTTTGAGGGTTATCAAAATCTTAGATTTATTTTGAAAAATCTTTACATTGTCTGATTTACTTAACTTCTACAATCTAAAATTACTTTTCCATCCTATAATTTAATACAGTAGTACTTGTTTGCTCAGCGAACGTTGTTCGTGTGTACAGTTTTGGTGGTAGACACTTTCATATGGAGAAAATTAATTACTCTAGATAAATACAAGCTTTAATAATGTTTATCTTTTCGCTCTCTCGAAATTTCACTGTGGCCGCATTATAAACATCAGGATCGTATAGAAATGTCTCAAATTTTCAAATGTGATAAAATATCACTTTTATTTTACTATAAATGCATTAACTTAGAAGTTTATATTCAATAAAATATATTATTGAAACACATTGGTATTTACTTATTTAATACAATTCAATAAAAATGGATATTGTTCAACAGTTCTCTCTTCCAATGCAAGCCGCATCGCCACTTCTAAGTTTGCATCTGTCAGCTTGTTTCGATATTTGTTATTTATAAAGTGCATTACTGAATGATCTTTCACAGTCTACAATTGTAGGAACAATCTTTCTTTCTAAAACGATAAGTATTAAATAAATTCTGGCATCTTTTTTTCCATATTTTGGCACAAACAAACACGTATACACAAGAAATTTTGTTAGTCATTTGTAGTAAATAGCTTGACTAAATGCTGCATAATTCAGGTGCATTCAATAAATTTTTAAATAATAATAAATTTTGAAATAATAATAAATTTAAAAATTCATTTGTAAAAACATATTTCTTTTAAATATAAATATTTACTATGAAACTGTACTTGATAGATTGATTTTTCGGAGGAGGAGTCGACTTACGCAATTTCCCTGTTAAGTCATCCAATAAACGACTCTTTCTTTTTTATTGTACGTAAGATTTTCATTTCAATTTTTGTGATGATTCAGAAAAATAGCAATCTCTAAAAAATCTGTATTTTTAAAACTGAGAAAAATTATTTTCAAAATTCATTCAAAATATTCTTGACCGTAAAATACATATTTTTTTCTATAAAGAACAGCAATTCGAAACATTAAGAACTCTGTGATTTCAAGAGTTCAAGTGAAATTTCGTGCACTAATATAATATTGTTTAACAGTTCTATGTTTCGGTACAAAAAAAAACGATGCGTTTACGAGATCTATTGGTAAGACCACTACGCGACGACCAGATAATAAATGGCATGAAAACTATTTAACATAGTTTGCAGTACAAACATACTATTCGGATTCGAACAATGAATCAAGGCAAAAGTTTTCCCCGATACTGGGTAATTTTAAGGAATCTTTCCATCACTGTGCTTCACCTGAGACGATGAAACTTTATTCATAAAGCTTTATTGAAAGCTCAAAAGGATTGGATAATTTTGTCCAGGTAAATATATAACAAAGATTATATTAAGTTGTCAACTTATAATGCCTTAATTCCCTAGTTTTAAATTATATATGTTCAAAATATTACCGTAAAATATTTCAACTATTACAATTTTCAAGTGTTCTTGGAGCAAATTAAATCAATTGTAATTAATATGCTGATATTCATAAACACATGATTTTTCTTATCCTTATTCTTTTACCATATTAAGCGGATAAAAAAATATGTATTGAATAAAAATTTGATATTTATAAGACTTAAACTTTAGCATAAACAAAAAAAAATCAAAGATTTGTTGTCAACTATATACCAACAGAACATTACCGTAACAATTTATGATATCGAATGAAGGATATTGAATGCTTGGTGAAATTTCAATATTAATTTTGATCCCATAAAACGAGTCTCGTATCCGTTAGTGACAGAACAAATGAAGTCGTAAACAGTTCAAAATTCAAATAAATGTTACAGGTTCTGTTGTTTGGATCTCGATAAATTATGACCATATGAATAAAAAGTATCTATAATCGTTTATATAAAAAGAGTTTTAATCGTTTAGCACCTTTATTTAATTTGTTGATTCGATTTTAAGCATTCACAAGAATCAGCGTTTTCCAATATGTCTGAAAATATTGATATAATGAAAACAGTATTCAAAATTATGGATTATGTAAAAATTTTAAAAATGTTAACGTCACTACCGTAAAGAAATTTTATTCAATCGTTATAAGGGCTTAATACCCTTTTTTACACGGGGATACCATAAAGCTAAGTATTTTAATCACATATTTTTGATTGCTAAAATGTATCTCATTATCTTATATATATGAGATATGGAATACACGGAACGATGAAAGAATCAGTTTAAGGAGAAAAAAAAATGTGTTCACTCTTCGGCACAACGATTTCCGAAATTTTATATGTTTTTATAAAACTTTGCAATCAAAAAGATATGGATTTATAATCAATATATTTTTTGAATCTATAAATTAAAGTTATGTTTGAAATTTTACTGTAAACAAGTCTTAACAAAATTGTTAGTGTAAAAGGTTTTCTTAGCGGCCCTGGTGTACAGAATTTTTATAAAAGTGTATTTGCTTTTTGGTCGGTATATATATTTTCACGCGTTTCATAAGCTTACTACAGTTACGTCGTTTTTTCGTTTTAAAACGTATTAAACTTTATGCAGGGAAGAACATATTCTCTTTATTTTCCTGCCTTATCTTGTTCTGCTGTAAAAGTTTTTTGAAAATTTAATCTGCCTGTCTAATTAGTGAGTTTAGTGTGATTATTATATATTAGCTTATCTTGGAGTTTTTTGATAAAACTTAGAGGCAAGAATTTGGCAACTCACGTTTTCTTTCACGATAAGGGTATGGTATTCTTTATAAATCAAGCAACAAATCGATCAAAAAAAATACTGACAATGACGAAGAGCAGAACATTTTTATCCTGTTTAAGTTAAAAAATGAGTTTAGCTTGCCCCTAAGAACGCATTTTAAAATGAGATTATTTATTATAATGGATTTATATGTGTGCGCTGTAATCTCTCTTTTCTGGTATCATATATATTGAGAGATGAAGTAAATTATAAAAATAACAAGGAATCTAATCGATCCTTAACATCCAATGATTAAAAGTTTTTTGATGAAAAACATTATTTTCGAATATAACAAACCGCATAAAGCAAGACTCTGAATCTTAAAAGTATTGACTTGAAAAAGTATATATTTAATGATTAACATATTATTGATAGACTACGGATGTCATTCTCTTATCAACTACGTAAAGAACAATGCATATTTGACTTTTTTGAAAAGGTTACTTTGTCACATAAAAGTCAACTTACGTATGTTGAAAGTTATGCCATCATCAAAAAGGTACCAATCTAAGTTTTCAAACATAAACAGGGTAGTATACTAAATAACCGCTCTGCTTACTAGGGAATAAGTTTTTCATATAGCTCTTTTATTATTTAAGCCTAAAATTGTTAAATATACATACAATATATATATTGGCAAAATTTATTAAATATTTATTTGATAACTTTGGTTCTTTAATAATATTGTAACTAAGCGTAGTCGCGAACTTAGCGTTTCGCTACATTAATAGTCATGAATAAACAATTGATTTACTTCAGATGATAAAATCAGCTCTATTCTCGCTCAATAAAATACATCAAATAGAATTATTTCAACAAAGAGGTGACAGTAGAATAATCTAACGGCTTAAATTTTCTTTGCTAGATTTGATAATTTCGATATTTTCTTATGTAATATTGATATGTACTAAACAAGCATTTTTTTTAATACGTTATCTTTATATTTTCAATGAATATTATTTTTCTATCAAATGAAGTTCAAAAAGGGTCATCAAATTTCTGCATCTTTTTCAACGTAAAACAATACTTAATATGTCTTGTACAATTTATTGAGAAGATTGATATTTTTGGCCTCTAACTTTTCACGTTTTATTATTAATTAACCTAGTCTACTTTATTATGCCTTTGTTACACGATTTACTCATTGCAACGTAATTTTTTTGAAAAAATTGGATTCAATAAAATTTTTATATTTTCATTCTTAAAATTGCGAACGATTGTGTTTGCAAACTGACAGTTACTACAACAAATAACTCTATTAGTGAATACATACGTATATATATTTATCACTGTGATTTTATAGTCAAAAAATAAACAAAATTTTAAATGTAAAAAAATGCGAATTTGAAGAACAAAATTCGTTTTCTATATATTTTTGATACTTCTTTACGCGATGTTTTGATTTTAAGAAAGAATTTCTCAAATTAAATGGAAGTATGGTTTTTTCGATAGATTTTTTTATACGCCTCGTGTTCTGGAATCAATGTATCGCTTAAAAAAGGATCGGGTGTAAATTTAAAATGTAATCGCAAAATGTCATCACATGTAATAATTAATCAAAATTATAATTATATTACAATAGCGCCCGTTTTCAAAATACTTCTAAAATAGTTAAAGTATCATTCGTTGGTGGAAAGATTGTATAAGAAAGTGTGTACGTGTCGCAGTGTATATAACTGCAAAAGTTTATATACAATACATTTATAGCATCGAATTCCATTCGACGAATTGCTCTTAGGGGTTTAAAAACAAATAAAGCAATAATCTACATTCCGTTTTAGTAAAGATACATAAATTTGTTTTAGTACTATGCCAGTACCCAAGAGGGTTTCTGTTGCTGCGAGAAAATGCTGTAAACCCTTCGGAATATTGTTTTCTTTATCTCGTTGGGCCTCCTAGCCCGTGACGAAACTGCTACACTAAAGGGGAAATACGTTTCAAGAAGGATGACTTTATTCCCTGCGCCAGCACGTAGACTTTTTGTTTATTTGCACTATTTTATCTACGGAATACGTGTCACGCAATACATACAACCGTTATAACTCAGTGGTATCATGATTGTATATTTTAGCATACTAGAAATATTTGATTACAAATCTGGATATGGCTTATGAATCTATCATGTGAGCCTTGTATTGTTTTACCAGAACTAAACTTTTGTTAAGTATACCTACTGAATATTTCAAAAGCAATAACTAATCTAACTCCTAGTATCTACCCTCTACGGATTTATTGGCCGACACCTGAAATATTTATCAGTCATTCTAGTTGGAAGTATACAGTGAAAAGAAAATGAATACTTGATATTTTTAGTCGGCCTATTGTGTTAATGCAGTTATATACAAGTGGCAGAAATCTCCGATTTGGCATTTTTGCAATTTAATAAATCAATCAATTTTTATCCATAAACGTGATATTTTCAAAGATAGTTATAGCTGAAAATCGAGTCATAGACAAGAGCTTCATTTTAATCGAAGTAATATTCAATAATCTTTTTAAATTTTCTGAAAACAAAGATTGGATTTCAGTCCTCTGGTTTTCTCTAAATTCTCTGTATTAAAGCGATTTATTCGGTTTTCACACTCATAGCTTAAATGTCTACTTAAAGCGTTTTCTTGTTCAAGTAGTTCATATACAAAATTCTGAATCATTAAATCATTGCTCAATCATTTGGTTGTACAAAATATTTTTTATTAATAAAAAATATTGATGTCAAAATGCATAAAAAGACTAAAACATATTTTGTTCGTTTTTATTAATTTATCATAAAAAACTAAAACCCAATTGAACATTAGACATAAATCTGTTTATAATTTTGAAGGTTTTATATTCTTTTCTCAATATTTGCAAATAATTTGTAGAACGTATGTAAAATATAAAAAATATCAATTTATTTACGTCGACTTAATAAATTCTCTCTTTAAAAACACCGTGATTCCTTATGAAATATATTTTCGTGTCAATTTGCGATAAGATTTATATGATAGGATAGAATTTTACGAATATATTATATTTTTTTAACTCGAATACACGAGAGCGGTAATAAAATTTAACAGACCACAGTAAACTTTAATCAGGCGCCATTTTTTTTTACCTTTTTGAAATGCAATATTATTTCAAATCGGCCACATATATCAACGAAATTATTATTCTTGAATACATTTAAAAGCTGTATTGTTTTTTATAACGTGCTTGTGTAATTTAACATCGTACATTAAACAAAAAACATTTTTAGATGTTTCTCATAGACAGTATAAGTCATTTTAGCACAGTGGTATTACAAATAAGCTTCCAAGACTTTGGAACTTTTTTCATTCCGAAAATAATTAAAAGGTCAACCTTAACTATGTGAGCGTGTCTAAGCAAAGAAAATGAACATGCAACAAATAGAGTTCTTATTCGACACCAAAACTAATTTTCACCTGTCATTTGAAGAAAGTTCATTTTTCAGTCGACGTTGGAATTGTTTCCAAAAGCATCATATTCTGACCAACAACAAAAACTGTGACAAATCGCATAACGCGTGACATCCATTACAGAAGCTAACGACATCAAGCTTTGTTCACGTATTAAGATTCCTATGTACGGAAAGGCTACGTTTATTTAATATTAAACTTCTTTAAATTGACTTTCATCCAATACACGTTCAACTTCCTGTAATTATTGGAGATGAAGACTAATCCCTCATTGCTATTATTGTCGGGATTCTAAAATATACAGTGCAAATTTTGAATATCATTTTAAAAATAATTTCATTTGCTTTTATTTATTCACGTAAGTTCCGCTCGCTTCTCTTGTAAAGAAAATGTATTTCCGACGCCCATAGCATCCAGCAGCCCCAAATTTCTTTCGATTCCCACTTGTGGTGTTTTTTTTTTCATATTACAATATTACATATTTCAATTGAATTGTGCACAACCGTCAAATAGAACAAAATAACACATTTTTTTTAACTTCGTATTTAAAAACTATTTTTTTTTTAGATAATTTTAATCAGAAAATAGCCATGCTCTCAAAAATACACATTTATCATAAATTTTAGGCATTTTTTTCAATTTAGTCTACTTAACTTCCATTCGAACGAATCTCGTGAAATGGAATAAAAATTGACGATTGAAACTCAACTGATTTCACTAAATTATTTATGGATTAACTTTGGTTCATTAGATATTTTGTTCAATATTAAATGTTTTAAGTAATGCGATGTGTATATCATGCAGATGTCTTTAATTTTCAAACTTTTTGAAACATATTCCATATTGTTCTAGGACGGATGAAAGACAAATTTACCGCAAAACAAACTATATTTACCATTTTAATGTTTAAATATATATATATTACTCTTATTAATACATTTTCAACATAGTATTAATTGCCCGTTTTTAATCGTTGAATCGGTGAATTTTGTTGAGATATGACTTCAGTTTGACACAATATGTATTTTATTTCAAAATATGGAAAACATCTAAATAACAGCAAAAGACAATAAATTTAACCATCCAAGTTGGAACTATTTATAATTTTCCTTAATATCAAAAACGCTGCTCTAATGGTAAAGTAAAACACAAAATTCTCTCTTCTACTATACAGTAATATAAAAAAGTATATAAGAAACGTGTTAAGAAAGCAAGTGCAGAAGATATAGTCAACGTAACTGGAGGAATAATTCTGTATAGTCTAAAAATAGCAATAAAAAATATATACGATGATTTAAATAAAAATGATGATGGCGTATACATGGAAATACATGTATTGTCTGTGTGTAAAACTTCGTCATAATACGATGAAAAAATAGCAATGTATTTTAGTTTTAATTTTTTTTAAGTTAAACAGTTGATAGCTATTTCGGCTTACACCTTCATCAGAGGCGTAAGCCGAATCAGCTATTAACTATATAACTTACAATTTTTGTAGAACTAAAATATATTGCTATTTTTTCATTGTATTATAATGAAGTTTTACCACGTAAATGCCAATTCAATCAATAAAATAGGTAAACATTGGTAGAAAATATTTCAATAAAAAGATTTTCTCATCGTTATTGAGTCATAAACTTATAATATGTTTATAATTTGGTTGTCAAGCAACACTCGGTATATCCATAATAAATTTTGATATAAATGTTAGATTTTCTGAAATAATTAATAAAAAAACAAAATTGTATAACATTTTTTCGGTCCGGTTTCTAGAAGGAAACATTCCCAAAGATTGATTCACACAGTGTCGTTTCTGCAGTATCGTTTCGCATTTTTTTGACGCCTGAAATTCGTTGGTATCATTTATACATGTATATCAAAATAATGTAAAAATACGTGACACATAGCAGGGAGACGTGTATCAACATTTTCGAATAAGACGTAGAGAGGGGGAGAGAGAGAGAGAGAAAGTGCTTGATTAAAACGTGTTTCGCGATATGTACGAGTGACACGCGAGACGACATGACGTCATCCACGTTGAGGGTTGGATTTTCAAAATGTGGTTTTCCCTCGGGAGAGCGCACCGGGCGCTTGAAAATGGCGAGCGGAAATTAATGCATTCAAATATTCAGCAGAAATAAGTTACTTTACTGATTCATTAAATATAAGATCTTTTTATTAAAAATTTGCCTGAGAAAGTATTGTACTAACATTTTATGTAGAGATAGACTATTACACAAATCTTGAGCATTTTTAATTATATAAATAAAATTTAAAGGGAATAAAAAAATTATATATTTTAAGCATTTGTAATTAAATTAAATTTAATACATATCTTAAGCGAGTAAAAATTTTATTTAATCGATGAGATTAAATATCATATTTAGGATCCAGGAAAAATAAATTAGGTATATGTTACTCGGAATCAAATAGTGAATATTTCAAATGCATTTCCAGAAAGGATGAAAAAATTAACATAAATACGGCTCTGGCTAAAGTATACATCCGTATCCGCGCGGTATATATTAAAAGCCCCCCGGATATAGGATGCTAAACCTCGCTCACGTTATTATGCTAAGCACAGGAAAGTGTAATTGTTTTTGGAAATTGTAACTGGGGACATTAGCATGTTGTGTACATAAATTAAATTTTCCACCGTCTGATTTTTGAAAGGTAAATGAAACTCTAAGTGCTTGTAAAAAATTTTGTACACCTTTCTTGGAAGAAGCTCAAATTTTTATTCAAAAAATGTCTAAAAACTTCTGTAACATTTGAATTCTAAAAAATAATGAGGAAATTATTAAATTATATTATTCCACGTATTCTTATACTTATTTATATTCAATAGGGACGCTCAAAATTTGTGTAAATGTAAATAAAAAAAAATGATTTCTGAAATATCCACTTATTTTTATATTCAATTGAAAGAATACTTTATAACATTAAATGTAAAATATAGCGTCGTGGAAATAAATGTCCACCGCTGTTTTTCTTGTTGGTCTTTGTCACATAAATCTGCCTAAATTTGTTGGATGGCGTTTGTTATATTGACTTTAAGGGTGTCAATTGTTTGGGACTTATTTCCAAAAATTTGCGATTTAAGATAGCCCCAAAGGAAGAAAGGCGTTAAATTGCACGATCTCGGCGGTCAGTTCCATGCTCTCAATTCGCTCGTGCTAAATTTTCATGTGAATTTGATAATTTTCACATTTTTTTAACGCTATAACAAATTTGATAGATGTAAGTTTAACAACGTTAATTAATTGAAAGACTCTCTCTATTCACATATCTATGTATCTGTTACATAGAACCATTCCTTGGTCTGCGCATCGTATCTGTGAAATGTGAAAAATCATCTATGTCAGTTTTGTAAGGTTTTCAGAAATTAATATCTTTTTAAATGGTGACACTTTTCTTTTATTTTACACAAAACAGAAAAATGTCATAGACAAAAATAAATGGAAATATCCTGTGGCACCGATATTTGATTACTGTATTTGTAAAGAATCGTCAGTTACTTCTATGATTTTTTGATCGGTCCATCGATATTGTAATTCGATTTATTCAATTTCCATATAAAAAAAAAACAAAATTATACTCACAATTGCTTATGTATTGTATAATAACAAAAATAGTGTACATAAATGAAGCAAAATAGTGTTTAACATTTCTTGGGCCATTAAAAAAACGTATATAGCTTCTGCAAGTTACAAAAACCGTTCTGAACATGACACTCAGTTAAAATTTATGAGTTTAATATAACGTAAAATAATAAATAGCCTATAATTACCCCGTGCGTGAAAAAGAAACCATTATTCATCAGACTATTCGAGGGAAAATAAAATGGACTTGGTTTTTCAAGAAAATATATAATCAAACGTATATATAGTATTTTTGAACAATATTATGGTGAAAATTTATAAAGTTATCTAAGCTGTGTATGAAATTAAATTGAATGGAAAAGTTTTAATATGTACCGTCCATTTAAATATATTGTCGACCTCTTTGGTCTAGTAACAAGAACTTAGCCCTTGCGGTAAGGTTAGTCTAAGTTCAAGTCAAATCAATGTTTAATTTTTTTAACATTGAGTATCTAATAAAAATTCTTATATTTATGATTTTTTAACTCTAAATTGTTAGCTGGTGTGCTATAGTTTTTTAATGAATTAAAATTTAAAAGGTGTAATGCACTTAATTAATATTCATATAAAAATGCTCGTACACATTTTTGTACGTATTCAGAATAATAAACTGTAATGAAGATTTAGCTTATCAAATGTTTTTGTGTATCTAGAATAATTTATGATTGTCATTTATGGGAAACACTTTTTTGTAATGAGAAAAAATATTATAGAAGAGTATTGATAACGATTGATAGAGTTTCCATTTCTGAATTTATCTGTATCAACAAAAAAAGAATAATCAATATAATTATAAGTATATTCAAGTAAAGTTTTTAAAAGTCGCTTTTGGCATAAAAGTTGTCACATTTTTGTCGAGTATACTGGTAATAGTTGGGTGTTATTCAAAGAACACTAAGTGGACTAAGTCATTTCCAATAGTGTAGTGAATTAAATTCTTGCAACATTGTTAATATTATGTCTCAACTACTAATATTGCCATTAAAAGAAAACCTTACTCTTTCCCTGAAGTAAAATAGTCGACGTAATATGATACTCGATTCAAAAAAAGATTAAAAGCCTTATTTCTCTTGGATAAACTTTTTTTAATTCCTCTTTCCCAAGGAAAAAAAGCTGCCTACGTTGCAGGCTAAATTTATTTTACGCTTATTAAGTCACGAATCTCAAATCCGAAATGACTTTTGGCAAGCTTTCGGAGGATTCGATGTAACCGTATTCATTATAACTTAACCAATTTCACAAGTCGTTGTTGGATAAGATTATTGAAGATGCTTTTATCTTGTTTCTTTCCCGCCTCTCAGGTAGGGCCCATCTTGTTATGATACGGCCGCACGTTCATTATGAAGACATGGTGTCTTCAATATTTTAGGATTTATTTTATTATTTTACTTTTTGTTGGTATCAGTGGCAAATGTGAGTTGCTGTACCAAACTAGTAAACCAATACCAATGTTTGAATATTTCATTAAAAATATCAAAATCATGGAAATAAAAAGTATATTTTCATAAAAATTTGATATTTTTTTTTTATTATAACAAGGGCTTTTCATAAAAGTTAATGAATTGAATACTTGTACACTATTTTAGAAAAAAGCTCTTTCGTATTTAACAATTTTATGTATGAAATACTTAAACAATTATTATTTTCATATTTTAATACTGCGATATAATGAACATTATTTTAATACAATATATGTATATATTTTTAATACTGATTTTTTAAAAATACATTTATCGTCGCCGTCTCCCCTTCTGCTCATACAAAGAATCAAGATAGGTATATTCGACATATTTTGAGAAAGATTTGCAAGTGAAAGTGAACCATCAACTTTAAACATAAAATACAATAATATACATAAAAAGTAATCAATTATAGTAAAAACATTTGAGTATGCAACGAAAGACCGTTAAACTGTTGAAAAGTTGTATCAACAAAATCAGTTGCTGATTGAGAAGGAAATCATTTTGTCGAAATCCAGTGTACACTAAAGCCAAATAAAAAGGGTAAGAATATCAATGACATTGACGATAACGTAATACAAAAATAGTTAATATGGCTACTATAATTTTAATCCAGGTGGAGTTGAACACACGAATATTTTTATTTTCCTTTATCAAAATGTTGAAAATAATTACTTACATATACTGGCACTCTGTATTTGAGGTTGTCTTTATTTTTCTGGAAGCACGTCTTCATTCCGTGTGAAAGAGGTTTGCTAATTTCTTTGTTATTCGATTCTCATAACACTATTTTTATTAGGGGGGATTGCCTTAACTCGAAATCAATAATCAAGATTTTGTACTCGGATTCGATTTTTTTTTGCTACTGTCAACAGTTTTTTAATCTAAAAAAACACTCATTTTTGGAGTAAATTGTTTCCCTCCTACAGGTAAAAAGTTTGGGTGTATCATAAAAAAAAATTCTTTCAAATACGTATTTCATTTAATTAAAAAAAATGTAGTAACTTTATTTTTATCCAATGGTTAAAAAAATGATATACAAAATGCGTGTCATCGCATTACAATTAGCAGTTAATGAAGTAATAGATTGAAAAGATATGATTTTTAGTAGTTTACTCCACTTCCATTTCCAATTGTTGACCAGACGCCAAAAATATTTTATTTCTTCTTTACTTCAAGAAAAGTGGCGAGTCCAAAGTAGTTCGTTTGAACTGAAGTGCTAAATAAATGACTAGGATTTAAATCTTTATAATGCTGTAACTATCAAACCAGAATGTAATTTCGCGTCGGTGACTTCGTTCGCAGTAGTCTGCTTGGGATGTACGTCATACACGTTCATAGTCTATTAAAACAGTTACATATCAAAATCAATACGTGGATTATTTAATAAATTATTAATTTGTTTCACATACATATATATATTTATGTGTGAATGTGAAATTAAATAATGAAATGAAAAAAATACACATTTGAAATTCAGATACACATATCTGTCAGAAAATACGAATGTTCTGTAAGTTAATTTTTTTGGTTTTTATCTTCGTACAAGAAACTTCGCTATTGTTATTTTTGAATTTTATCTCGGTAACGTTGGTAATATAATATCAAAAGAAACACGCACTGAGGTTTGTAATACAATGAAAATAATCACACATTTTCTACAAACGTTATCGATCGTCCTGTTCCCTATGATGTAAAGAAAATTTTGAAAGGTTTTACTACAATATAATAAAAAAATCTGCCTTATTTAGTACATAATTAATGATCCTACAAGCCTTTGGTGACCTTTTTATGAGCCATGATCTAAATTTGGAAATAACTGCTCAGTTTTATCGCTCGCACAGACCCGACCCGAAATAATTTCATTTCCGGGAAAGAAGGTTTTGATAATCTATTTTAGACCCGTCATGATTTGAAACAGAACAAAGAATTTAATATCAAATGGTATAGTCAAATTGATGCTATTTTTATGAATTTTTAACGGTGATTTTCTTTTGTTGTCTGAAAAAATTATCACTGCATTGCTTCACACTTACCGTTTTGAAAAGAAACAGAATTTCAGAAAATACAATATATTAGACTATCTTCTTTAGTTCTTAAAAAGTATTCAATTTTCGAAAACAATCTTCCGGTTTTGGTTCATACAATGTATACACATAGTTTGGAATTTGAGACTGACCCTAAAAAAAAAAGCTGTCAAATATAAATTTAATTATTAATCTCAACAATTGATGTTGCATCGGTCAAAGAGAACAAAATCTCAATAAATTAAGATTCCTTTGTTTAAATTAATTTTTTTATGCAATGTTGTATTTTGACTGGTGCCATAACGCGAGTTCTTATAGTGTGTTTTCGTACTAGTTTTCAAGTAAGTTCACATTTTCAAAGCACACAGAACTGAAGAAAAGAAGGTATCTTCTGATTTTGTCTAAGTGCTTTTGCAGATAACGCGCTCATATCTACCGTGTTATCGGGCATTCTTTGTATTAATTCCTACAATATTTTGTATGTTTTATTATACCCCCACCGTTACATTCAGCAGCAAATGAACCTAGAATTGGATATGTCTCTGGTTACAAAATTATGTTAATAACAGCGAATACTCAGATCTCGTTCCTAATTCGAATCCATAGCACTTTACCAATGATGTCGGTAATGTGAATGGGTTCCGACCGCGGTATGGCACTTACGCTGCCTGCTGTCATAAATGGTGTGAGATAAGGGAAACGGCCTCCGTTATCGGCCGACGAGAGGCGCTGCATACAAGCTCCTGGGAAAGCGGATGCGGAAGTCACTCGAAGCAGCCGCTTGCTTTGGTTACCTTCGCGGGAGACATTTAAAAATCGATTTGATAATAGCATCGCTACATATGGGTAAATACACATATATATATATATATATATATATATATATAAATTGCATATATATCATACACACTTTGACATTGTAATTTTTTCTGTGTATTTTATAATTCGAATTAAATTTTAAATGTAATATGAATTTTCTAAGTTTGTATATAATTATTCCGGTTGCATCTAATTAAATATTAGTTTTTTTAGATTCACACGGATGCAACAGAACTGATGCATAATATACAGTTAGCATCGTCTTTATACCAAAGGAATTAATTGAAGGAAAGCACAGATCCCAAGGCAAGAACTAAATGGCAGCTATAACAAATCCAATGATATCGATCTAATAATAATTAATACAATTTTCTGTGTTCAATTTCATTAACTATTAATATTGTTAATGAGTCATTCTCGGTTTCAAAAACCATTTAACAATACGTAAATATATCATTTGAATTGTTGAAACTGTTTTTGAAAATGTTATAAACAATACAGCCTAATTACAATTTAATTAAATGGTCTAGAATGCCTGAAGATGCCGAAAAACGAAACCCGGGTCGTTAGTGACAAAAGATGTGGAATCGCACAAAGTTTTAAACTTCAAAATTTGATATTGAAATTCCACCAAGCACCTTCACTCGATATCATAAATTAATGCCCTTCCATAGTTAGCCTGAATTATTATGGTTTAATGCAAATTTTCCAATTTCATTCTATATAGTTTGATTATTTTTAACGATTTTAGTCGAATAACATAGCTTGAATGAATATCACTGATTTTAAGCTCGGTTCCAAAAATTATATAATTGTTGCCATCCTTATCGCGACTCTGTCTGTAATAATTATTAATAAAGGAAGTGGGCACTTTGCAATGTACATAATAATCTCAATTCGAGAGATGGCGCTCTGTTTGCGGTTTACACTTGGGAATCGAGATACCTGCTACTATCACATTCTGCATTAATTCTCAGATTCCATCAGGACAGCTTTAGTATAATGCCTCGATGTATTCGGCACATAATCCGCACTGTTGATCTGAATACTACATATTAGCCAGTAAGCTACCATTTTAATTGGAGAATGCGATATGCTAAGAAATATTTAACGATGGCGAATTTCATTTCATCATTCCGTTTCCGCTAAAGTAGAAATGAGGTTTTATTTAACTGTCCGTAAATATTTTTTATTCATTGACGGTATTAACTGAGGGTGTATTATATAATTTCAATATAAAATTTTAATTGTTGTACAGTTCAATGACTGTCAGCACTTCTCTATGTGTGGAAAATTACGCGGAATATAGATACGTATAATACAAGAGTATTGGAGCACTTAGCTGTTTATAGATTAAACAGTAATACATCGGCATCTGTTATCCATTTAGTATCGCAAAAACCACTCATTTAACGAGGGTGAATGTGTTGAATGAAATTGTTGCAACAAAACAGGGGGATTATAAATGACTTTATCAAGAAATTTATAAAATAAACATCGGTCAATTAAATTCAATATTTATAACAGACGATCAATGAAATATTTCTTTACCCCTTACGTGAGATTAGTTCAGTGAGCCGATAATCAGATTTTCGTTAGTCTTATATATACTACGTCATCCGATATCTAATACCAACGTAACCCAAAAAATATACTTGATATCCATAAAAAGTATTATGGATATCAGGTATATTTAGGTATAAAATTCAATTTGAATGGTAGTTGATTATTATAAAAACCTTTCATGATAAAGTATTTAGCTGTATTGTTTGAAAACTTATATAAATGAAATAAAAATCGTGTCGTTCGATGTCAAAACATGATGTGTGCTCTTAGTAGTTGAGAGACTCTTTGATGACGTTCTTAAAGAAAGACGGATTTAATGCGTCTCCTTTTCTTAATTTTGTTTTGTAAATAGGTTCTTTTGGTATGATTTAAAACAATAACACATTAAAAGCGTCACTAAAAATATTTTTTTCTGGGTAAATACTGGGAAGATACTAATATATTCAATGGCTATATTCTCCATATTAGTAGCAGAAATGTTTTTTTTTTTTTTTAATTATAAATGATTAATTTATGATGTCGACTGAAGGTGCAATATCAAATTTGAATTGTTGAAACTTTATAAGATTCTAGAAGTTTTTTTCAGTTCTGTTGCATCCGTGTGAAAATTCCGAAAAGCAAAATACCTGGTCGTTAGTGACAAAACGTGTAAAGTTTCAACAATTCAAATTTTATAAATGACTTTTAAAATTTTTAAAATTGACGATCGTGTTCGTGAAGCATATCCAATAATTACCTTCCCCTTTAGTGGAAAAACTCTTTATCAATGAGAAAATAAGTGACGCCTATATTTGTACTAAATTAGATATTTACAAAGGAATCAGTTATTTTTGAAATTCAAGATAGAAATTTTAATAGATTTAAGAGGTAATAGATACCACGGAATGACATATTTTTCATATTAACAATGCTAATTAAGTATTCCTCATCAATAGGTCGTTACGTCATATTTCGTCAAGCATTGACGCTATAAACATTTCAATAGAGGCAAACTACCAGCGAAAAGTTATCAGTTAAATTACTCTGAACAATACAGAGGTTTCAGACTTGATATAAAAGTAGAAACCTTTTGGCATAACGGAACTGTGTGTTTTCAACATACATTCACTCGGTCTCTAGTTCAATTCAAAAGATATAAAGGCCTTTCATTTTTATAACAGTGTATTTTAAAAATGCTCTCAGTTTATAATGGCCTGCACACAAACCGCACAGAACAATTTATTTTTGCGTTGTTCGCGGCCATAAAAATCCGCATCCAGCGTTTTCCAAAACCATAATTTTTTCAAAATGTCTGCAAATAATGTGATTAATATTTTAAGCGTTAATGTAGTTTCATTATATAATACTTGCGATGACTATACGTCTAATAGAAAACGAGGACAACTCAACATAAATACATTTAATAAGTTTTGAGTTATTTTAAACAAGCCTTTTCAACTACAATATAAGTACATTAAAAATCTTTAAAATTATGGCAATTGCACCGGCGTCACTTCTTAATAAAATAATCGTAGTAAAATACTGTAGGCTGTGTTCTTCGCGATCAGTACCAATTTAGTTTTTATAAATTTAAAAAAATATATGAGAATATATTATATTATTCTTTAATATAATACCAATTCTTCTCATTAAGATACAGTAAACACAAAATTTATAGTAATCACATTCAAGAAAGATAGTTAAACAAATATTTCTAATAATTTTGAGATATTTGTTATAATGTCATTAAATCAAATATTAAAAGTAAACATTATAAAATATCTGCCATCAGTAATTTTATTCGAGAATTATAAAATAAAACGTATTCATATTATCAATCTACTTTTATTTTATGGGTGTAGCCATAATTATATATGAGAGGTTGTTCATAAGTCATCTAAAACACAAAACAATCGTATGATATACAATATTGACAGAAGAATTTGAATAGTAATTTTTCGTCTGTAATTTATGTTCGGAAAGGAAATGCAAATACGGTGCATACTAATATGGATGTCAAACTATAACAATTGAAATAATTGTATGGATTCGTAATATTTGAACATCTACATAATGTTTATACATCTGATAAAATCTGTAATATTATTGCGCATACAATTTATGTGCCTACAATCTTGATCTAAACTCATGGTAATTAACTAAAAGAGCGTCGTATATTTAACCACATTTATTTGGGTGAATTGTTTCTCGTATTTTACGCAATACAATAAATAAACTTTACGAGGCACTGATTTCAACCATTTTACTCAAAAGCACGCTACACGCATACATTTTCGTACAATTTAAATCCGTACAGTATGGCTAGAAAATATTTTCACGTTGTTCATAAGCTTTAAAGCTAAATACGCAGTTGTGTTCTATTGCGTAAAAAAATAATCGCCTTTGAAAATGTTTAAAGAACCCGAACTAAGAGAGTCAATAAAATGCCGCATGTTTACTATGTGTGTGTTTTTATTAAATGGGATCCTTCTACCATAATTAAGTTTGCTCCTTTTCTGGAGAATACACCTTCTACACCGAGTCTTACGAGCTTTAGGCTATAACATCACCCCTTAGTTACGCCGAATACGATATTTGAATGATGGTTTCGCCTTTGGTTGACGTCAGGCTATCTGGTATACAGATAACCCGATCTAACAGGTAGTAAATATTATATTTAGTTTATTTCAAATTAAGAACTTTGTTGACGGCCAAATTTGATACTGAAAATTTATGTATTACTCTCAGTCGATACATTCAATTCACAGTAAACAATATTAATTACGATAGAAAATAAACTATCACTTAAGTGTATTGGAAGATACGCGTATAAAGTTTGGATAAGAATTGATCATTCATCTATTCGCTGGGGGAAAGAAAAATGATTGACTAAGATAATTTCTAGAATATAAATGAAATTACGATATTTCGTGTGTGAAAGTATTCCATTTTTGTAAATACTGCCAGCAATTTAAGTTGTACAACATTTTTTATTCAGGCAGTCGAGAAATGAAAAATTTGTGTTCGATATTAGTATTGTTAAGTATTTGCATTATTTTAATATTGTTTTTTTTCCTTAGTATTCGGACTATTTAATTATTCCTCCTACGAAATCCTCGGTAAACTGTATGTTAGAAAAACAGAATTTTACTGAAAGTTTTATTCTTTTTTTTTAATCGGCAATTTTATTTTCTTAATGATATAAGTATATATTTGAAACTTGAAATTAATTATATGATTCGGTGACATGCATTCTTCGTACGTAGGTGTTTTATTGATTTTATCATATCAATTTTGACATAAAGCATAAAATATTAGTCATCGAATGCTTTTATTTCCAATCTAACAATTATTGGTAGAACCATGATAATAATATTTATAGTTTCAGTATTTTTAAAATAGTTTTAATAAAAGCACTGACACCAACGTGGGGTATATTAAACCACTTTAGACGTTCCACCTCTACCAACCTACCCCCTCAATCCCTTGAGGGTTGTCAAGCAGTTCTTGTTAGACCCTGGAGGTAAATAATTCACTGTAGTAGCGGAAGTGGGTTGTCTGTAGGACTCACAGTGTAGGTCAACACTTCTGGAGCCATACTTTGACCCAGTAGAATTTTATGGACCCCAATCGACCCTCTCTTCAGTTCATTTCAAAGAAGGCCGTCTGTAGAGATGCTCTTTTTCGTGGTAGTCAGTTAAAAATAAGACACGGTGAAAAAATAGCAATGTATTTTAGTTCTACAAAATTATTTTTAACAAATATAGTTGATAGCTATTTCGGCTCACGCCATCGTCAGAACTATTAGAACTATAGTTCTGACGATGGCGTGAGCCGAAATAGCTATCAACTATATTTGTTAAAAATAATTTTGTAGAACTAAAATACATTGCTATTTTTTCACCGTGTTATAATGGAGTTCTACCAAGTGAATGCCAATTCAATCAATAAAAATAAGACGTTTTAATAATCACTCAATACGATGTGACATTTTAATAATAAATATAGTATCACTTCAATTCAAATTATAATTTCAATCAACTTTCGATCAGCAAGTATTTTACTGAAATTATAATCAAAGCGACACTAATAGCAGACAATATATTTCAAGTGATTATAATAAATTGTGATTTATACGATATTTAAAAAGATAAATATGTTTGTAAAACGTTTACTATATTGCCGAGAGTTGAAATACAATAGTATATAGCCTAACAACTAACTAGACCTACATAAAACCAAATAGTCATGGCTAAAAATATGCATTTAAGCCTTTAGCTGTATTTTTTCAATTCACGGTAAACGGCTTTTTGACTACTTACCATAGACACCTCTATTGTTGTTTTGCATATATCATATCAAAGAGTGCATCAAAATGGAGACAATTTTAACCTCAAGCGAGATTTCGAGTCAGCAAGTTTTTGACAGTTTTTATATACGTAAAAGCCTATCTCTTTTTTCAAAATATTTTTATATCTCAAGTTGATCTTAATAATCTTATTATTAAGATTTGAGATGCATTCCTTTTTGACAGTTGTGAACATTTTTTTTATACAAATAATTGGATGTATACTTGATGGTCAGTTACATGAATTTTGTCCTTGAAATCTAGAAGTTTTAAATTGATGAGAATTATACAATTTACGAAAAATCAATTAATGATTGAGAATTATACAATTTTTATAATGAGAAAATTACAAGGGAACTCAATTTTTTGTCTTAAATAAAATAAGCCCTACATTGTGACTTTTAGTCAAGTAGTAAACGTAAAAGTTGCAATCTCCAAATGAAAATATTTTTTATCAATTCCTGTAGATAGATGTTTTTATGTTTCGTCTCATCCTGAGGTAATGGGAAAAGAATAAGCTTAATACAAACCTTTTTTAACTGTATGAATGACTCACAATCAGTCCTCTTTAAATAGGGTTCTAGTTCAGTAATCCATTTTCGGACATGATCAAAGAACTTTTAACAAATATATAGCTCGTCACAAATGACAATTCAATCAATAGCATTGTGGTCCAAAACAAAATAAAAGACTTTCATAATTGATAGAAATATATTCCATAAGAAAAAAAAAACAATTTTGAACAATACAGTGTAACCTTACACGTCTACTTATATATGTAACGGTTCTTATTTAATATTTTTTTAAGTCGATGGGAAAGCCCCTATATTTATACATAATATAATTATTATTCAACAATGAGATTCTACTGAGTTTTTCTTAAAGGTAATATTTTATTTCAATGATTCTTCCTTTCAACAATGAGTCGGAACACAATTCACATAAATACGATTTCTCATGCGTCTTAAAAGAAATTACAGAGATTATTATAATTGATATCTAATAGTATTTTAAAGTAAAGGAGAGCATCGGAGATTTAATATAAAATAAAAATATTGGTTTCTCTATTTCTCGTCATCCTTTGAAATTCCACTCAATTGCTAATTATAGCGTAACATTAGGTAAATGCTCGTAAGTGTTTTATAAACTAAATATTTCAAAAATGAATGAATAATATATAATATGCATGTTAATAAGGTATGCCATGAAATTAAATCAAAACTGGACATAATCCTGTTATTTATTCTTATAACTATATATTATAAAGTTCCATGAATATTTAGAATGCATTTTTGTACTGGAATTTCCATAGATAAAATTTAATCTAAAATTGGCCAGTATCATTTAAAACATAATTATATTTGCTATTATTACAGTGTATAAGCATGTTTGACTAAATATAACAAATTTAATATTGTATTTTATTACTTCAGTTTCAGAAAATGAAAAGAAATGTTTACCCACAGTAATAAAATCAAAGAGATGGTATTTATTTGTCTTAAAGTATTAAGGCACATTAGAAATGCTCAAGTTACATTTGTTTACCACATATATATATTTTTATACAATTGAAATGCTCGTAAGATAGCTAAATATTTAATTTGAGCACATATTATATATACATAATATTAAACTATATTTTACATTTTTTTTATCAATAGACACTTTTCTTTGAACATTATAAGATGCACCAGTCTTATAGGTATATGTATGTTAATTATCAAAAAACAATATCATATCATATAAATGGCATTGTCACTCGTCCAACAGAGCTTTTCACTTGTTTCATATTTATAGAATTTACTTGAGTTTTGCATAATGAAAAATGTATTTTAATTTATATTTGAGGATAGGAGATATGTGATTTAATTGACAATATGAATGACATAATACTGTGATGAAGGTTTTAAAAATATATATTCAAACAAAGACAGATCAATGGAAATTTATCCAGTTATGGTTTTTGGAAGATGAATGAAAATCACTTCAAAAGTTTCAAAATGTTATTATTAACTATTTGTATGTCTTATTGAAATGTATAATAATTATTTTATTAGCTGAGTAAAATACAGTACTCGGAACTACTTCAACTTTAAAATCCAACAGGATTTTTAAAAATATTTTGGCATACAACAATTAAACCTATAATTTTTTTGTCATGTTTAAACAGTATATTATTGCAATAAATAAGTCACAAAGATTTGTGTTTCCTTAGACCTAGAAAACACTGAAAACGTTCTGCATTCTGAATTGTAATTGTTGTCTATGGATACACTCAGAGTGCCAGGTCTAAATAAATTACATCAAATATAAACTGTATATTTTTTTGCTATAATTTCGTGGATTCATTTTATTTTTTGTTTTGAACAATCGTAAAAGAATAATTAATCGTTGTCACTTAAAAGTGGTCAACTTTTACGGCAACCGTATTGAGTGTGGTAGTTGCAGGCAGTAGAATATTATCCCACGAAGCAGGAGCTGATCCCGGTGGCTCTGTGTCAGTCGCATTGATCGTCAATCCAAGAGAAGGAAGAGTGTTCGCACAGTGAGGCAGTCTAAGGGTTACCGGTCGTGCAAATCCTAGGCCTTGTGGGCCGCACATCACTAACGGAGAAAGTAACGCCTCACCTGTTGAATTAGCAAACAAATAAATGAGATTTTTTAATTTTCAACATATTGCAACATGGTAAAATATTGTGGTATTAATCAGTAAAACATATAGAGATATTCCGAAATTACGACAGCTATAAGAGTTTCTAATCATAGATTCATTGGTGTCCGGACACTCAGTAACCTGTCAATAACACTAAACATTTATATTGACAATGAAATGATTTATGAAATATTGATTTATTTAAATATGATTAATAGTACTAATAAGTGTGCTGTAGGGCAAATACTTTGAAATGAATCATAGAAGCAGGTGAGACAAATTTGCTATTTCTATGGGAAAAAATGCAATAGTTTAAGCAAATAAGATGCAATTATTTTTAAAAAAATGACAGCATTGAAATTTAGGCGGCAGAAAATTTTCCCACAAACATTTTCTGCTTAGTGAGATAAAATTTACCGTTTTCTTGTAAGGGTTATTATATATTTACGAAACCATTTTTATTTCTAAGCTTTGATAGAAAAAATTATACTACTATTATTCTAAATAACATGTTTGTTAAAATAAGAGGGTTACACTCATGCATTTTCAACACGAAAATCATTGCTTTTTCTTACTAAAATTAATAAAGGCAAAAATATAGTGTTAATGTCTACAACAAAGCATGCCACCTAAAATCTAACCACAAAAATTACCTCACTTCAAGAATAAAAATGATTACAGTTACATTTGAATTTAAGAGTGAATACTTTTTTCTACTGCAACGATTAATTAAAACATTAATTTATCCTCAAATACCCATTGATTTATCATTTCAACATACTCAATGTTGTATAGACTCAGATTGAGTGAATCAGAAGCTGAAAGATTGCAATAAAATATTGCAACGCAACTCACTCTCTTACATACATACAGGGCAATCTGCCACTGGAGTCAACAGTTGAATAGAATTGATTTTATCTAAGTGAAGTTGAAGACTTTCCATAATGAGCTGATGCTCTGCATGAAATCAAAAAAACTCAATGTAATTAATATGTTGCTAGTTGTTGGAATTTTAGAGGACCAACACTAATGACTTGTTTGCAAATGATATGTGCAATGTCAAATATCATTTAATTAAAGTGCTGAAATTTTAAAACATGTATTAAAATAAATTGATTGGAAGCAAAATTAAAGTATGGTGGCAAATCAAATATCAAATTAATTCATTCGAGGTGGGTGTCTCAGAAAAAAGGTTTCAAACTATTGTATTATAGTATCCAAAATTAAAATATTCTCCCATAATCCTCAATGGTTTTAAAATAATTAAATGTTGTCTCTAAAATAACAACAATCACAAGCAAATGTAAACAAATAACTAACACTGACTTGTGAGAGTACACTAAATCTGCTCAATAAAATATATTAACTAGGTATATATTATAAGCGTGGAAAAAAATATCACAAAACGAATATTATTCAGAGAGGCAAAATATTGCAACATTCATTTTATTTTGATATATTGTAAATCCAACACCACATTCCAGAAAAGAAACCAATTATTACATAACAACCATGCGCTCATGAAACTACAAGCCATAAGAGTAGATTTGTTAAATGAAATATGTACTGCAAACAATAAAGATTTTCATTGATTACAAAATAATGCTACAAAAAGAAACTATGAATACTTCTAAATAAATGTAGGTCTGCTGATGTTGTTCTGTAAAAGTAATGTGCATAAAAGAAAAGAATATCGATGGTAGTATCCTCTACGTTATTTATTACCATGCTTTTGTCCACTAAAGAAAGAGTGCTCTCGCTATTCGTGCATGTGATTCATATTCATTGATGTGCTATTTACCCTTGTCCATATCAATGGGCGGGCCTCCGACGCTTTTACTGAGCCTGGGGTCGGTCACCGTAAAGTAAATCTTCTGCTTGACGCCTGGCAGGATCGCGTCCGGCGGAATGAGAAGAGACACTCCCCAAGCTCTGTCTTCTAGTTCTCCGCCTTCATTATCGAATATTCCCCAAGTGGTGCACGGTCCGTCGGGCCCTCCGATTTTCCCTTTCTGCCCGACTGCCAATAAATCTACGTCCATGTGCAAGGGCCCGGTAATTACGGTCGTGTCGTTTTGACCTTCGCTGCTGCTGTCGCCGTATCTCCCCGATCTGTTGTTGCATTTAAATGTTGGAAACGTTTCATTGTTCCTTCGTTCCAAGTCCTGAGAAGTGTATGGCGTGCTCTGCGGCATCTGGTCAAATTGCATACTGCATTCTGATTCATAATGCGTTTCCATAGACGTGGCCGAGTTGTAAGCGGGCGCTGCCTTTGGGTGTAATTCATCCGAAACATATTTTGCTTTTACTGGTAATCTCGGTTTGTATATGGGTTCCCCTTTTAAAATGTTTGCTTCTATAGTTAAATTACACTGTTTCTCATTATCGGTCTTCGGCTGGTTTATTCTGAGAGAATCGAAATCTATTCCCGGATGCTTGGGATTCAGACTATCGTGTTGAGTGAGAGCTTCTTGCTTAGATTGATAAAGTGATTCACGCCTTGATAAGTGCGCTACGTCACTCAGGTCGTACGGGCTTCGGCGAATATCAGATTCGTTTCTCTTCAAAGAATTATTTTGTTCCTTAACTTCATTATGAGACTCGTATATTGTAGTATCTATTATATCTCGTTTCGATACATAAATTGGTTCATGGGAACAGTTGCCATCCATTGTTACCGCTATTTCTCTCCTAGACTGGTAAATTTTCTCTTTTTTCGCTTGATTGCGAAGCCTTATAACTTCAAATTTATCTTCAGTGATTTTATTTCCTTCTTTGCTAGCGAGAAGTGCAGCTTTCTGAGTAAGAATCTCTTGCTTGGTGACATAAGGACTTTCAACTATTTCATTTGAGGAACAGGGACGTTGAACGGTTGAAGAAATGTGTTCACAAGTGCACGGAGCTTGATTTGAAAAATTCGATTTATAATCCACAGATGCATGGTTATCTGTCAATGGCTTTACGTGCAATTTTGGAGTATACTCAACTTCAGTTGTAGGTGTGGATTTTTTTTCCAATAATAATTCTGATCGAGTTGCATAAGGACATTCTCCGATGCGCAATGTTGCGAAATCGTTGGCGAGGGTGGATTGATCAACGTAATTTGATTTAACAGAATTGTTAACGTTGTCATCATATCTCTGTTTGATGGCCTCAAGTCTGCAGCCGTATGAATTTTCATTGAATGATCTTGCAATGACAGATTTGTCTCTTGATGAGTATATACTATCAGAACGAGGTCTAAGCTGATTCATTTCATCACGAGACGAATATGATGATTCGGAACAGTGTCTATGTCTCCGTATGTCAACATTGGATGGATATGAATTTTCAGCTAACAATCTATTCTGTATTATTTGATTTGCACAATTTTGAGGTGAGAGCCTAACGTTTGACGCCTGCTCTCTAGTTGCATAAGGACTTTCAGAGCACATTCTTTGCTTGAGCATTTCCTGCTTACTTTTATATGCGCCTTCTGCTGCTACTCGCTGGCTCACATTTTCATTAGTAAGGTAAGGACTTTCGGAGCCAGATCTTTGTCTAATTATTTCTCTTTGGGAAGCATATGGACTTTCACCCATTGATCTTTGTTTTAGCATCTCTTCTTTTGTACCATATGGGTTTTCAGATGTTAACCTTTGTCTAAGCATTTCTTCTTTGGATGCATAAATACTCGACGGTGAAAATCTTTGCCTTTGCATTTCTTCTCTATTGCCGTAAGGAGACTCAGTCTGCGCACAAACAGCCTTCCCATATGGATTCTCTCTTGCATTTTCGCCGCAGCATTCTTGCCTAGAGGCGTAAGTGGGCTCTCGTTGACCCAATATTGCATTTTTTGTAGCATATGGGCTTTCTGTACTTCGTCCTTGAGCCAATTCCTCCTTGGTTGAATAGAGTGTATCATGAGATTGTTGCAGCCTATCCTCTATAGAAGACAAAACCTGTTGTTGATTTATGACTTCTTGCCGTGATGCATAAGGACAGTGTGCCTGTCTCATAATGATTTCTCGCCCACTGGTGTAAGTAGAATCAACACCAGACGAAACTTCAGATCTGGTTGCGTACGTTCTTTCAGGTTTCGGAACAATACCATAGATAGCTTCAGTTTTCGATTGAAATAAGGGTTCACCCCCGGTAACGGGCAGTGGTTTCGGATAAAAAGGCTCATGTTTCATTTCTGTTTTGCGTTGATATATTGGATCGATAGCAGTTATCATATTAAAATGTTTAAATTGATGGCCGTACACGCCGCCTCTACGATTATAATCGATCAAAGAGTTTTGCCTGCGAAGAACTGGCTTGACTTTCGTCTCTGTTTCCATATCGCACAGAGAGTTTTGCCTTCGCAGATTAACAGCTTCCAATAATCTCTGATTCGGTTCTCCAGTGTTCGTATTTATTCTATTTTGTTCACTGAAAGAGCTCTGCCGCTTAAGAATGGGTTTGAGAGGGATTTTGTTATCACATGAAGAATTACTGCGGAATAAGCCTCGTGATTTATTTCTACCAGAATCAAACTCGACTGCTGTGAGATCAGATTTTTCTCTTCTCAGAACTGGTTTTGATTTTGTTTCCGTCTCGCACATCGATTGATGTTTTGAGGATTTCTTGAATGATTTGGATCTGAATAAATCCAACGTTATGCTTCGAAGGAATGAAGATTTTTTGGAAAGTTTCTTTTTCGGTTTGGGAGTGACGTTAGCTTCATTTTCGTAACTCTCGATCAAGTCGTCAGCCTGGCTACGGGATCAAGCCCAAAGAAATACTGTTCAGGTATCATAGAAAATAATATCAATTTGCGATGATGAGAGTACTGTGCGGTAAACTGATCACTCGGATTCGATATTTTGTATTGTTGAATCTGAATTTAAATTGAATGTACGTGTTTGGAAAATGTGATTTGACAAGCATAATTACAATTATGCCTGTTTTAATTAGGTTTATAATTTAACAAAATAATTTATTTAGAAAATATTGTAAACAGTTGATTGAGTAAAGGGAATTTTAGTCATACTGGAAATTTGGAAACAATAGTAATGAAATAAATGTACAACGTTAAAAGTACATTGTAAGCATGTTTTCAATGAACATACAGAAGAAAGCTATTGTTATATTCCAATCAATTTATCTTTCCCTGTAACACAGTGAGTAAAATCAAAGCAATGACTTGACATTGGAGGTTTTCATACAATTTTTAAGATATTACTTTCATTCCAAACATGAACATGTAGATTTAATAGACCCATTTCAGATTGAAAAAATTCAATTAAATGAACGGAACATAGAAATGCACTAAGATGCAGACACATCAGCCAAAACCCGCTCGAGATAAATGTGCAAGATTATATTAAATGTAATAATAAAAAAAACCACCAAGTGAAGCCAACATAAAGAGAGAATATCCCAACAAGGATTACCAACAATATTGTAAGTAAATAAACGAATGGATACAATGAATTGTACATTAAGTATATATTATATTATATGGACGGCAAAATTACAACGAGCGCTGCTAAACTAACGATGTCCCAAAGTGTTTGTTAGTCGTTTTAAGCAATGAGTGTTTGCATGTTAGAGCAATGTAAGGGGCCTATGAATATATAACAAGCATGCAACATTTTCGGAATTAAATAATCAGCTCCATCTTTAGTTTGAAAAGTTTTAAGCATGATTTTGAAGTACCAAAAATGATCGAGATCACATTTGACAATATTTAGGAACGTAGTCAAAGAAAACTTATGTTGATAATTTTTATTCTAAAGATATGAATTAAATTTCATAGATCCATTGAATATAGTCAAGGCCAATTTCTGAAATCAGGAATTGAAGTTGCAAGCGAGAATTCAGTTATTTTGGGTGGCTAGGAGTTCTACAAATAAATTCTCTAAATAATGGTTTTCAACTTCTAGGAATTTTACATCTACCGAATATAAAACTGTACCCAAATGTGTCAATACTGTTGGCTGATGGACTTATTGAGTTATAAAACATAAGATTTCAAGCTCCTGTATAAATGTTTTCATAAATCAATTTATGGATTTGTGTCGAAATGCAGGGAGCAGAAATGTCTGTGATGAGCAAATTCTCTTCTTGCTTTCTTACTTAAAAAAGTGCGTAGTAAGAGAAATTAGAACATTTCATTGGACTTCTTAGTCTTAACTTTACTCTTCTCAAAAAAGAAAGTTTGAATGACCATAAACCAACCAGTTCATATAAAACAATTTCTTGGGTTGAATCCAAGAAGAGTTAAGAGTTTACAGAGAGGGTTTTTAAGAGGGAACAGACATGGTTAGAAAAATCTGAATAAGGACATAGTCTATGTCAATCCATGTATCTAAGTCAAATTCACACCTTAACAGTTAGAAGTTGAAAACATTAGTTAGAAGTAATCAATTATAGAAACATCTCCCCATATGATGGGCCTAATTTTAAGAATTGGGTCTCAAGACTCTTGAAAACATATTATATTCATAAGATGAAATCTATTTATACGCAAAAAAATTCACTCAATTATCGATTTCACATTTTAGTAACAAAAATGCATGATCAACTAAGTGTTAGTTGTAAGTACAACCAGTTTTGAATATGTTCTAAATTCAATGATGTGAAATAATTGAATGAACCTTTTTAAGATGTATAATTAATAACATGAATAAAACAAAAAATAACTAAAACGGCGAATCAAAAGTTTTGAATGTCAACTAACCTTATATTATGCATGTGTTGCGGTTTTCTATAAAGTTCAAATGCTGATCCTCTCTGTTCACGACTTCCAGCTAAATCTGTAAAAACACAGTAATCAGACAAACGAAAATTATAGTCACTAGACTTTCACAAAGCAATTCTGTCTATGCTAGTAGTAATAGAAAAACCTGCTGAGTTTCATAATGCAAATGCAACATTGTATAACACAAGCTTTATATAATATTGAATACAACATGGATTTATATCTGTACTTTCCCACACAAATCTTTAAGTATCAAAAAAAAATCAGATGAATTCAAACATTAAATCATGCCTTTCCAAGAATAATTGACAATTGACACATTAAAGGATATTTTACTTAGCCTTTGATACAACTATTGTTTTCATTTTCAAAATTTACAAAAAATCCATCAAAATATCAGTTGGTATATGTATAAGTAATATTGTTTTCAATAATAACATGATACTTACCAATAAGATGCGGAGTAGTGGCATGAGGGGGCCCTCGTAGATGCGGGGGTGGACCGGCATAGGGTGGAGCTTGAGGCGGTGGCTGGCCTCCATACATACTTTGCTATAAAATTAATGTTAAATTTTAAGAATTAGTACATTAATTGTTGTTAAAAAAATTTCATGCTTTGAGACACTGGATTTTCAATGACAAAAATATGAACCCTAAATAAGTATATTGATAGAATTGGCATTCACTCGGTAGAACTCCATTATAACACGGTGAAATAATAGCAATGTATTTTGTAGAACTAAAATACATTGCTATTTTTTCACCGTTCCTAAATAAGTAAATTTTTTAAATTACAATAAAACATAATTCTGGCTTAGTATCAGGCAAACGAATAATATATTGTCACCATATTCACAGAAATTATAAAGTAACGAAATTAATTGTGTAGTAGTATGAATTTTATACATCAATTGTTTTTCTGGAATAATTTGGAGACACACTGAGTTTGGTACATAAATCTTAAATATTTATTAACATTAACACACTATTTTAAAAGCTTAAATATTAATTTGTCTTTTAATCTGATGAATCAATTTGTTACTTATTGATCCCTACTAGTAAGGTGATGATATTTCGAGAGATAGTTTAATATGCAAAACATTTGGTTAGTAAACCAAATATAGATGTGCATGTAGTCCCTTCAATTAGTCCAAACAGTATGGTCAGTGTGTTTTGTATGAAAATGAATGATCTGCAATTATGGTAGTAAAATTTGGATTCTTTCATTTGGAAAGATCTTGTTACCTGATGGGAATGTGGAGCCGGGTGATAGGGTGGTGCAACAGTATTAGGACCTGGATGCGAATGACTGTGTGCATGCGCCACTCCGCCTTGTGACCAATTGGCTGCCCCGCCTGTTCCCGCGCCAGGTCGATTCATAGCCGAATAACCGTAACCATTCTGCGGACTTCCTGGACCTCCGGAATTAGTCATGTTTGGATTTTGGTTGGGAAGCTGATTCTGGCTGTGATTTGAACGCCCATTCATCATTTCCATGCTCTGAAAAGGTAAATCATTATATTACTCAAATGTCTCAAACCATTGCTTTTGATAAATGCGTAATTTCATGATAACTTTGTGTACAAACATTGCAGCAATTTTTCGACAGTTGACATATTTTGAAAGGTTAAATAATAAGGAATAAGGAAAAATAATATCTTCTATTCCAGTGATCTATGCCGCTTTTAGTAAAGTATGAGGGTACTAGATGAGAAAAAAAGATATTTTACCCCATTTCCAACACTGTAACTTTTAGCGTGATGAGGTTGCGGACCCGGATCATTTCCGGGAGGTCTATAGTGTTTAGGTTTAGGTGGAGGGACTGGTTTGTAGAGAGCAGCACCTCCTGCCTTTCCTAAGCTTCCTATTAATTCATTCGGCCCTGTACTGTTGCGGTTACTGCTGTAATGGGAACATTTTTTGGTTTAATATACAAAAAAAATATGATTGAATTTAATTGTCCTTTTTAGATATTTCCTTGATAAAATGCCTGTCAAATATTAACAATAGCTTTTTTGTATTATAAAATATATTTTTGACACTAAAATACCATATGATTATTTAAAGATTATCCTGTAATAAATTGTGTGTTTATAATGGTTCTCATCACTCAACTTACCTGTATTTGCTATAATCATTTGGATGAGGTCTAGCTTGAGCTGGTGGTGCTCCACCCCTGCCATAAGCAGCCGGACCTTGGTTTTGTGAGGGGCTTCCGATTGGCGGAGCCCCATAAGGATTAGCAGTTGTTTCTCGAGTGCCGTATAAGCTTGAAGAGTTGACGGAATCCATGGGTACCCCTCCAGAATGTCTCTGTTGAGGACTGCCGATAGGTGCCGCATCGTATTTGCTGTAATAAATATTTGAGTTCAAACAATAGTTTGTTATATCCAGCATTTCTTAAACATTTTGCTGTATTAGTTATATAGAGGTATGCATATGAATAAAAATTCTTTTGATTCGATCAAATTAAAATAAATATGGTAGCTATATCTATATAGCGATGGCTGTAACTCTTATTGCCGTAAATAATTACATCGATTCCAACTCAACATCCACAATAATAATGCAAATCGACCTATTATGAAAATAATGCTTACCTTTCAGGTCTTGGGCCCACTTTGAGATCATCAGGTGCATTGGGGCCAAGTCTGGCGCTAGCCATCGCTAAAGCGGTCGCTGCAAGTCCACTCGGTGCGTAGGAGTCGTATGAGGACATGCTGTCGTAGGAATTCTGCAATTCAAATTGAGAATGTTTGAATTATTAGGTTCCGGTCTGACCGATATGTTTTGATTGTGCATTGCATATTCAGCGTGATGATAACTATACTTTGAACAAATTTTTTGTTTTTTTATTTGATACTATAAAGCGCTTTATTTACTACTGCACCCACAGTAAACTCTATAATAGTTAAGAAATAAAATTGGAAGTATATCCCAGTATCGTAGAAAATAGTTTTTATAATATCCTAATATCAAAATATACTGTGATTAATATGAAAATATTCCAACTAACCGTATTATTTAAGTGTCGATGCCTGTCAAGAGATCCTTGAGCTGTGTTCGCTTGTCGGTCAGTTCCAGGACCACCAGGTGCTGCTGCATCCACGTCCGTTCCTCTCGGACTACCGAATAGTCTTTCTTGTGCACTGGGACGATTATTCGACTAAAAATAAGTATGAATCCCGGTCAACTATTTAATCCTTATTCACAAATTGAGTTAGATTAGAGGAAAATAACCATGTAGCTAATTGACCCACTGTGAACATTAATATATGCTCATTTCCTAATTTTCATTTTTCTTTACTATTTTTTTTAGTACATTTGTATAGAATAAATATTGTGCACAGATTTATCAAAAATGCTTTTATCTAGATATTAACTGTTTTTCTTTTGCGTGTGTTGTACACTGGATATTTAAAAAATAAAAAGAATTTTATTGTATTTATTGTATTTGAAAGTAACGAAAAAATCTCAATTAGTAAATTTATATAAAATTAATGTCATGTTAATTCAGTGATGTGTACTTGTGAATGGTGCCTAAGTGTGGGTGGGTTTCTTCCTGGAATAGGGCCAGGCAAGAGTACTCCTCCTGGTGGTTTCACACCTCTATCTATTCGAGGCGGCAGGTCAGGTACTGGAAAACAAAAATACATTTCAACTAATGATCAATTGTTGTGCAATAGTAGAATGAGTCATTGCAGCCTTCTTTTCAATAAAATGATGTGTCATTCCTATCACACTGTATCAGATAAAGATTTTTTTTAAGTTAAATATTATTTTTAACAGCGGCATGAAAAAAGCACAACGTATTGATAGAAATTAGTGCAGTTTTAATGGATTTTCCTCTATACAATGAAACCCCGATCAACCGTTCTCGCATTATACGTTTTCCCGGATGGATCGTTCATTTTTTTATAGTCCCGTCAAACACCCATAAGAACAATGTTAAATAATCCCGCATTGACCGTTCCCCGATTTATAGATTTCCTCGATCTATCGTCTAAATGTTATGGTTCCGTCTCATATATTATCTCAATTGACCGGTTTTAGTAGACAAATCTTTTTATTCAATACAATTTGTGAGTTTGGGAACAATAAATCATACATTTTAACCGAAGAAATTTATGGTAAAATATATAGTTCACTCAAATGAGATTTTCTTTAATAATGAATTTCACAAGATGAAGCTTAAAACACTATTCAATTATTTCAATAAATAATATATTATTAACATAACTTTTATAAAACCCCATTTCTTTTAAATTAAAGAGACTATGTTTTTTTTTAAGATTTTACATTTTCGTTATTATAAACTTTCCCGCATTCCTCGTTTCCCGCATTTTTCGTTTGTTTTTTAGGGTCCCTTGAAAAACGTGGAATTGAGGTTTCACTGTATATTATTATTAGAATCACACATTACACTTCAGTCTGTGGATGGTTGTTGACACAAATAATTCGTAACTAAATAAATAATATAAGTATAATGTTTTTTATCACCAGCATTATAAAACACAAAAGAACTTAAATAATTATATGTTTTTTAAAACCAGCATTTGGCAGAAGAGTCTATACTAACCGTGACCATACATTCCTTGAGGTGACTGTGGTGGCGAGTGTGGCATCAATGACCGACCATATGGCCCATTTTCAGCGTCTCCCGGTGGCCCTGGAGCACCTTGCGGTGAACTGATTCCTTGCCCTGGACCCCCATTGCCTCCGTTTGATGAGAAGCCATACTTGCTGTCACCGTAGCCACTCTATTAAACAAAAAAATAGCTAATTTATAATATAGAAACAAAACATGAAAATCATTTGTAGAAAACCTATATTGAGATTGCTATCTTATATTAATTACATATTGATAAATCGGTTGTTTTGTTTATTGAAGATATTAATAATTTTCAGATGACTTAGTTGATTAGTATTCACATATTCCTGTTCCGCCCACAATATTCAAGCAAAGCTTCGATTGCACATATTATAGAATTTATTGCTGCAGATGTTATTAGAGAGATTAAGCATTCATCACAATGATTCTGTTCACCAAACACCATGAATAAGGAAATTACGTATTTAACAAGATTTCTGGAAATCATAAGTAATTCTGTAGATTTATATAAAACTGCATCATATTAATTACAAGCTCGTACTGTATTAAATAAAATTATAGGAACATTGACATATAAGTATACATTTCATTACAGTGTTCAACCAAATATAGCGTGGTTTCTTTTGCAAAATTATGTATAAATAATGAATATATATTATCGATGAATTCTTTTGTCTGTTTGCGAAAATTCATTTTAAATATAAATTTAATTGCATGTGTTTGAGAGGAAAATGATATTCAACAAAACTAATGCTACCAAATAATATAATTTACTGTTTTATATAAAATTGATTTTCGATCATTTTTACTCAAACTGAAATAAAAAAATCATCTTATCATTATTCAGATTATTTCAAATATAATGAATTGCTCTTGTAATGAAGATGAAAATTGTCTGATACAAGGTATATTGAATACGTAATGTCACATGCATCAGGCATACTGACCGTATAGGGGGGAGGAGGCGGTACCATCTCCCCAATTCCAGCGATGGCGATGGTATCTCTCTCGATGTTGTCCTGCGTGGTGGCCACCGAGGGGTCAGAGGAAGCTCTCATGAGCCTCGGACCGCTGGTTCCGCCGCCCACTTCCACGTCACTCTCCGGACTGGACGCGTACGAGAGACGGGAAGACTCGTGCGACGAAGACATCGGGAATAGGAAGTCGTCGGACAGCGGTTCCGAGCGCTGGGCGGGCAAAAGGAGCGCAGCCGCAAACGCAAGCCGGTTAAGACCATTAGTTCAGACAACACACACAACACACTACGACAATAACTGATATGGTATAGCAGTTTGAGGAACACTGGCGCATGTTCTGAGTATCAAATAAAAACAGGTATGAATATACAAAATATAGTCTCGCATATTGAATATTCTTAAAATATCTATATTTCATAAGAAATTATACCAAACAATTTATAGCTACTTTTTTAATATACAGAAAAAAAAATATTTTTTCTCATTGTCAGCGTTCTTGATAAGTTTGTTTACACAAAGATTAGCAGCATAATTAAAAAAATTACTTAGAAATTGGTAAAATCTTCTATTGATGAAAAAATATAACAACTAATAAATAAAACAAATTTCAGTATTTTGGATAATTTATAGTTTTGAAAACTGATAAAAAAAAAACAGAACATGCACCATTGTATTCATTGGCATTATAAAGTAGGAAATCGGTTAAATGACTATCGGTAATATCTGATAGTTTTATAAGAAATAAAGCTCCATTAAGATCAAAATATATATACAAATGAAACAGAATTATACAAAGAAAATGATAAATTATTAGTGTTTTTTTTTAGAATCCACTCAGGAGTGTTATTTCTTATAATTTTGTGCAGAAGATCTCATGGGATGGTTTTAAGAATAATGCAAATTATACACACAATGAAAAGAAAACGATGATTATGGTGGTACATATATTTTAGAAACAAAAAATAAATTCACCAAAACAGCCAGAGATAAAATTAATAAATCCTTACAAAAACATCTTATATCCAAAGATATGTGCCTAAAAATAATCATTTAAATTAAATGGGACTAGAATATTAAAGCATTGATTACATTTTTACTATTAAAAGCTATTATATTTGGTATTAATATTTCTTTGGTTTATTTATATATTATCATTGACTAAACTCTATGACTACAAAATATAATAATGATTTTATTTACTTAACAAATAAATATTAATAAGCACAAATAATGATATCAAATGATTGTAATGTCGCAGATCATAAATAAAAACAAAATTATTTTTTATGGCAAGTTTTAGTATCCTGCATTGACAAGACAATATTTGTGGCATTGAAAGCATTTTTAATAAAAATTTCACTAGAATTAAAAAAAAATGATGATTATAGTTATATTCATACTGATGAAATTTCAATATGATATAATATAATGATCAATCTGTAATAGATTGACATACAACACAAACAAAGAATTGGCACAAATAAATACTCAAACATATCCAAGATATTGCTCAATGACCGGACCTCCGATTTGGGACACATTTTGCACAGACGTTATCACATTATTATCTTGAGTATCAACATCATTATTATTTTTATTATTTTCAGCAGAATTGTCATCTGACTCATCATCATCATCGTCAGAGAGAATATCTTCTCCGTCCGCAATCGGAGGTTCACTCTTTGATCTATCTTCGATAATGACTACTGCACTTTGGGGAGCCGCATTTCGGCTGTTACTTGGAGTCGTGCTATTGTTACAATGGCAACCTGTAACAGTGCATATTCTATTTTCGAGAATAGTTTCGTTATCACTCAGGGTTGGCAAGACCGAAGAAGGTCTACGCGGCATTCTACCCATACTTCGAAAAACAGGACTCTCCATAACGCTATGGGGCCTATAAGGCTGAGCTTGATACAAATTATCATCGCCAAACAAATTAGATAAGCTATTATTATTGCGTTGCGGAGATGAAAAGCGTTCACGATTGTTTGGATCAACCAAGCTGGATTGGTTAATAATTGACGATGCCTGGTTATAGTAATAAGGAGAATTGTTATTTCGGAACGGACGGTACACAGGAGCAGCACTGTATCTGTTATAAGCTTTAGCCTTGTGGTGAAGGGGATAAGACAAAGCATGGTTGTGACGCGAATAGTAAGGAAAGGAATACTTTTGAGGATAGTTCATTGCCGGGTTGGAAGGATATAAAGCGAGCGGGGGCGGGAAATATATGTCCGACACCATTTCAAAACGCTAGAACCAAATAAACACAGATATGTCACAACGGGGATATGTTGTCCCATCATATATTACTAAAAGATCGACAATACAGACTTATTGTAGGAGGAACTTAGCAGTTAATGCAAAAGAGCATTAGGGCAACAACATAGTTTTTGACGCAGGTTTAATAATAGTGTGACTGGAAGGGTGTGTGTTTCAAATTAATAATATTTCACTACATAAAAACAAACTGGACAAACAATTTACAATCAAATGATTTTCTCAAAAATTACAACCTTAAATTTATTTTAAAACTATAACTATAATTGACCAAAATGTTATGTAGAAATAAATACCAATATAATTCATTCCTAGTGAAAATATTTTGAATAAATTTTATTAGAAAATTTTTAAAAATTAAACATAATTTCAATTGTCCTTTTTCCACATTTTTAATAATGACCAGCAATCGTTTTGTTCATCATGAAAATTTTTAATTTTTAATGGAATGATGTCTCATACAAACTAAAGTTCAAAATGCTCAAAATACTTATTTAGAAACATAACATGCCTACAAGAAATAATTCATAATAATTCAATCATATAGTTTGATATTGCTAAAAATTTTAACTAACCTTAGTTTCAGATATCCACAGTTGTTGAGCTTGACTTCTCTGAACAAGATCTGTGAGTTTGGTATACCAGGTTGTGGCTGTCGCCTCGTTGAGTCCAACGGTTTGACTGAACACATGCCCCCAGACTCGGTCCATTCTTTGGCATTGTTCCAACAGTTTCTTCGAAGACTTATGTGCAGACCTGAATAAAAATTATCAATAACAATCACATCCGCTCTCAAAAAAAAAAATGATCCGGAATTGATGAAATAGATTATAAATACATTTCACTTACTTGGGAATACCCTGCCGAAGTTGTTTGATGATTTGTTTATTGTCAGCCTTCAGGAACACGACAATGGGATAAAATTGTGCATAATTAAGTCTGTCCACTGCATTGGGTGTTATATCCAGAAGGGCATGCTTTCCACGATCCATGATTGCACGTATCCCAGATAATCTGATGATACCCGAGGTACTTTTGGTTTTCCCATCATCCATTGTGCTGTCCAACTCTATAGATTTTAAAAAAGTATAAGGATCTGATATATACTTCTGAAGTCCTATGTCACTTCTAATATATTGTGATAATGAAGATGTATCAAGTACAGTAGCGGACTAGCCCATATGTGAGAGAGGCGGGCAGTTTGGTTTATTTTGGTAATCATTATTTATTTTTATTAAAATTGTAATAGCAATAATTTCACTCTAACTACTGTTTTTTCTGAATAAATAATTTTGTCTTACACGAGGAACTTTTTTTAGTGATAACAAGGGATCACCATTTAATATGAAAATTTCAGATAAAAAATGTGGTGTTTTTTTTATCATTCGGTACACATAACCTCCAAATAATTTTGAACCTGGGGTCTCCTGAATGCTTTGTCTGTTATTGATCAAGTATCCTCATTCTGTTAATGGTACAATTGTGGGATCAAATGTTCTTTTGAATAAATTTAGATAAATGTTAATAAAGAAATTCAGAAATGGTCAGATATTTAATATACATGAACTCACGTGGCGATGTAAATTTCTCAGGATAATCTCTGAGCAATTTCTCTCGTGCCAAATCAGCAATAGGCCCGAACAACACAACCGGCCGGACAAATCCAGGATGCTTCAGTACTACTCTTTCATATGCAGGGAATTTCGATATGCTATCTGAAAATACCATGTCGTCCCAGTGTTCCTAAAACAAAACACAAACATAGTAATTAATATCATACAAAGACAATATGTTTCACTAGACAGCAATTGAAGAATCATATAAGATTACCTTGCCGAGCGATTTTGAGCGTCTATGTGTGGATCTTCTCCGTCTGAAGAAGCTTCCTCTGGATTCCGAATTGCCAGTTGTAAGTTCTTTTTTGGTTGCATTGAATTGCGCGGTTGCCAATTCTTCGGCTCGAGCTTTATTTGGAATAATACCCTTCTGTACTTCTTGATTATTACGACCTGTAATATAAAAATAAATTTTTGAATCTTTCCATATACACTAATTGGTCTGGCAACAAATCAACAATGAGAAAACAACTACCAACATAATAATTATTCCAAATAGTTTGGTATATGTATTCAATTCGTAATTTTAATAGGTATGACTATAATATTATCTTTAATTTTTCTCTTACTCTGTTTGTCACCGAGTTGTTTATCACTGTTCTGATATCTCAGGTTATCACAACGGTCTTACCCATATCAGTGTGTTTTTCGAGAGATCAATCCAAGCAAACAAAAAATGCAGAAAATCCACAGATGCGAATATTTACGATAGAAAATATTTTATCTGGCGTAGAGTTTAGAATAACACAATATTAAATACATAACAAGACATTCAAAATATAATATTATATAATAAAACTAACCTATTCTAAAGACTTGCCATGCTCCGACCGTTCCGTTGTGTAACGTGTCTACAACGTGAAACACATCTCCACTTCGGAATGACATCTCTCCTTTAGTAGCTTCAGCATAGTGGAAGTGACATTTTATATGAAATGAGTCACCTGGAAAACAATAAAGAGTGATTTGCTTGAAATTGAGTTGCTCAAAATGATGCCAATGAACTATGTTTTCAAAGTCTGTTCACAAAAAGCAGGCAAGTTGTTTATTGGAATTTTGAAAAACTGCAGAAGACAGAATCTTGGTGGCACTATCAAATGGTCATATCCTGAGGAAAGAATGAAAATGTAAAAGTAAAGTGCAATATACTTTATTTCTTTTGTAGTGACTTTGTGATAATGATGCTACTTACTTTTCAGTAAGCAACATAGGTACTATGGAAATTGTTAACTGTTAAACCATATGGACATAAAAAAAATATATTTTGTTTCATATCAAAAAGCTTACCTCTTTGTTGGGCAGAAATGGATTGATATTCTTCAGGTGAATGTTGAACTATTAAATCTATTTGTTCTTGAAGACTCAGTAAGAACAGCACAGCCTCTTCTCTGGTTACGCCTTTCATTTCCATATCATTGACCTAAACATAAAATCATAAATTATTCATAACTAAACATATATATTTTTCAATCAAATAAAAAGATGTGGTTGCAAACACATTTAAAATTTTTAGAAATCGGTATTCCTATATTTATTAGGTACTTTATCTTTACAGGAACATCATGTGCAAAGAGATTATTATGTAAACTTAATAAAAAAAAATACTTTGAGGATATTGTCTCCAGGAGTGAGTCCTTGAAGTGAAGCTGGACTCCCTGGCTGAACGGCAGATACAAATATGCCTGCTTGGTTTCCACCCGTCAGTCTCAGTCCAACAGATCCTTCCTTTTGGAAGCTTATTAGGCGGGGTTCGCTCCTAGAAATTTAATTAATTTAAATTTGATGTATGGCGCGATTGGTACATAAGGTTTGCTGTATTCAAATGTTTTTTATTAAAATTATGGATCACTTAGTGATTAATTATTACAGTAAGCCGCTTACGTTGGTTTATTTCTTTGGCTCAAAGGGTCTTCTTCGTATAATTGTCTTCTACTGCTATAATAATCTGAAATTAAGATAAAATATGAACAGAATAAAACATACACAATGAAATTACTACTGACTAAGAATTAACAATAAAATTATGTAATCAAAATTACTTTTTCATCATAATTAAATATTATATATGTTTGTCCAACCTTCCGGTCTTGGAGGTGGTGGTCTGGGTGGATGATGGTGATGAGGTGAGGCGGGAGGTTCGTGTGTGGCAGGTAATGGTCCGCGAGACCGCCCGCCACTTCCCGCTCCCGCACCAACTCCACCTGCTGCTGGACCGCCTCCACTATCACCAATTAGGGTAGATCTAGACGGCGGGGCTACATATAGATTTTGTCCTGAGTAAGAGTTTAGGGCATCAGATCCTATGAATAAAAAAATTATAATGATTATAATCATTGGCATATAAAACATTATATTTTTTTATATTGTTAAATTTGCTAGATAACATCAGTCACAAAATATGAAAAAATGATTTTTTGGAACATTTAAAATCATTAAACAATTGTCATAATTATGAAGATATAAAATTTTGCTGGGTTCATGGTATTGGGAATGACACGAAGTGCATACTTGTAGCTTCGACAACATGAATCAAACCAACTAGTGTTAACAAACATAATAACATTAAAATAGGAAACTATCAGATAAATGAAAAAAAAAAAATAGGAAAACTGACCTAATTGTCAAAAGATGTATATATTTAAATATTCAATGTAATAATTATCGTAGAAAAAAAATGAAATACACTCACCATAATTATTGTGAAAACTCTGGTCATGAAATCCAGAAGAATTATTTATTGCCGCTCTCGACTCCCGGAGCACTACTAGACTTAGCCTCTCTTTGCATCCGTCAATTATCTTTCTAGCCTCTTTCAGTGTCATCGTATCTCCGCATGCTAAGCTGTTTATTCTCGTTAGCACATCGCCTTCACTAAGACACTGTCCTGCAGAGTTGAGCTGTTCTCTAGCTCTCGGTGATAGTTCTTTTATGAAGAGCTTGCAGCCTAGGACTATTCCAAAATCTATCCAAAAAAAAATACAAAGGTACAAGTCATCAATAAAAACTGTCTTTAAAAATAAAACATGATAATTTGTTCTAATTCAACAATTTTATGAAATGTTTAGCACCGATTTCGATAATGACAAACGTTAAACAAAAGATGTCTACCGAGAATTGATACTTTAAATGCAGTCGATGTCCAAAAGTTTTGACAGAAGATTTAGGCTTAGATAATTGACCACAGTTGTCCACTGATGTCAAAGTGCAGCTTCAACTAAGCGATCAGATCACTTAGGGTTCAAATCAATATCAGATAATTTCAATCTATCATTTAATATCTTAGGCATACATGTTAATTTGAATTATTACAACTTTGTACGATTCCACATGTTTTGTCACTAACGACCCGGGTTTCGCCTTTCGCCTTCTTCAGGCATTCTGTCACACGGATGCAACAGAACTGACGAGTCAGGAGTCGGATTTATCCTATTGAAATGAGTCCGTGACTACGATACATTTATGATTCCCCGATTTACATGACCGCTTAGGGGAAAAAGTTTTAATGCTTAAAGAAATTATGTCGCATCTGTGTGATAGAATGCCTGAAGATGCCGAAAGGCGAAGCCCGGGTCGTTAGTGGCAAAACATGTGGAATCATACAGAGTTGTAACAGTTCAAATTTGATATTCAAATTCCATTAAGCACCTTCAATCAACATCATAAATCATGCATGTTAGTGTTGTCTTTTCTCTTCAAACAGACCTTGAGTATCATTAAAATTCTTCACTTTTAAGGTGTTAACTGTCACTTCTTGATGGAAAGGCATGATATTTTAAATAATAAAAACACATTTTTTAGTACTTATTTCCACAATATATTTTTTGATCAGGACCGGTTTCATCAGTATCAGTTGATAATGCTCGCGATGAGCGAAACCGGTCCTGATCAAAAAATATATTGTGGAAATAAGTACTATAAAATATGTTTTTATTATTTAAAAAATTTAAATTCTTATTGACTTAAATTTTTCAAAAAAGCCAGACAACACACAGTTGTTTTATTTTTAATCTCAATTCGACTTGAATTTTAATACAAAGCATTTGTAGAGGTAATAAATATGGGTATTATTAAAATTACCTTCTTTCTTAGAGGCCTTTGTAAGTGTGACCTTAAGGGAAGTAGGAGCCGGTGCAGGGGCTGGAGTTGGAGGAGCAGCTCGTCTTCTTACAGTTAAAGACACTGTGTTGCCACTGTCCCGAAGTACTTGAACGGCTGTTGCATATTCCACGTTTTCCAGTGAGACACCATTTACACTCATAATGCGATCGTTCACTCTGAAATAGAATGTAAATATTTTTATTTAATCCTTAAATTGAGTGGTTGACCAGCAATAAAAATATTTAACCCCCATTAAAAATACATTTTATTCCATCCCTATTTATTATTTCATTTTAATATTTTTTTATATTATCAATTACAGAGTTACTAAAAAAAGTGATGAAATTAAATGAGGAATACGAGCTGTCATATGGCCTGTATTTAATGGGTCAGTATCTAATTCAAGATTTGGTCAATAAATTAAATGAATGGTCAGTAAGTATTATAAACCGTCAGTATTCATTTATCAGTGTAAATATGGTCAATTATTAAATTAAACAGTCAGTAATTTATTTAAACGGTTAGTATGTCATTTAATGGTCAGTCATTTAAAGGGTCAGTCATTTTCAATAAATAGTTGGTTTTAACACGGTGAAAAAATAGCAATATATTTTAGTTCTACAAAATTATATTTAACAAATATAGTTGATAGCTATTTCGGCTCACGCCATCGTCAGAACTATGCTTAAACTAACATTTGCTTATCTATATATAGCTGTGCATAAACTAACATAATAGTATCGCCACTTGTCCAGCCGTTGCACAAAGGGTTGTTTTGATTTACTTCCAGAAGGATCACTTCCGTCCCACATATAATCTTATTGTCATAGACACCTATTGTTTCATTTATAATTTTGAAAATTTAGTGTCATTGTGTTAAAGTAACAAGCTAGGCCGTTGGAACAGGAGAGAGGATGTGTTGTGTGCCTTTTCTGCACAGCTATATATAGATAAGCAAATGTTAGTTTAAGCATAGTTCTGACGATGGCGTGAGCCGAAATAGCTATCAACTATATTTGTTAAAAATAATTTTGTAGAACTAAAATACATTGCTATTTTTTCACCGTGTTATAATGGAGTTCTACCAAGTGAATGCCAATTCAATCAATAGTTGGTTTTAGTTTGACAGCAACATTTTTATTAAGTATTTATGACCATGACTATGACAAATAAACACATGATATTAAGTTATTTCTGAAATTTAGTTATTCAACAGTAGATAATACTATTCTCATAATTCTGGAGTTTACAATATTACAGTCTGGCGATACTGTTAAACTTTTGTCGGTGTCCTTACTTTTTTACTGAACATTTATTATTTTATATTGACCATTTCATGTACTTATCACTGACCGTTTCTTCAATATTCAGTGACCGAAAATCGAATTAAATACTGACCAAATAATTAGTTGTCCTAACATATTAAAGTGATTTAATTTATTAACAGTTAATTATATCAAACATAACAATAGCAAAACGGACAGCAAAGAATTTAAACTTACTGCAGCAGATCCTCGGCTGGCCCAGCTTTGAGTACGTCGCTGACGGCGATGGAGGGATCCCCGCTGGCAAAGTGAGGATTGTCTCTTCCGCCGGAGACGGCTATTCCGAAGCCGTACCCTGGCACCCGAGAGACGCTGACTCTCCTCGTCTCCCAACCGCCTAGTCCCCCACCGCCCGGACTGCCGATTCCGCCGCCGCTGACTCCGCCACCCTAGAAACACAAGAAAAAAATTGTTAAATATTTCATAATTTAAAATATTAATTTACAATTCGGATGTATATATTCACAGATGCTGTGATTTAACTCCAGTAATCTTTCGAGTATCGGATGCGATGAACAAAATCTCTATTATGAAAAACTAATCTTAATAATATAAGAATTATTTGGACTAGTCACATAAAGCTTTTGTAAAATGCATCTTTTTCACTATAAAAGATCAGAGGCCTCCATCTTTAAATTTAAATTCAATGCAAGTACAAATACCATCAAAATATAACGATATTCATAAAACGAAAACAGGACTCGTTTTTTTTATAATGAAATCTGATATTTTGGTGGTATATTTTTTCAAAACCTTCACCGAGTGAAATAACGAATCATTGTTACATATGATACAATAAGTGCAAAATACTATCGACTTTATTTTTTTTTCGCGATCTAACCAAACTCACGATTTGATAGAGATATTATATAACTGATGAAATTGGCGTTGAGGCTTTTTGCCATATATAAAACAAATAACTACAATATAATGAGTTGTTAGTAACGTGATATGCAGAAAAATATCTCCTGGAGTGCAAAAGAAGTTTCTCATATAAGATGTGTTATTAAAACTTAAATCTGCTTTATACAATTATTATGAAAATAAGGAATAAAAAAATGTTTTGATTTTTTTAAATAATCGGGATTTTCAATGATCTCGCAATAGTTGTTTTCTTAAATTGAAAATCGAAACAAATTTTCCAGTGGGGTACGTGAACATATTATAAAATATGTTGCAATATATGGTATTGAGCATTTATGTTTGATTTTTGGGTAAACAGTAAGGAAAGGATGAAGTATAAAAAAAATGAAGTATTTATGTTTTAGATTATAAAAACGCTGTTTTTTTTCCTTTTGAGATATGGGAAACAAAATGGGATACAAATTATAAAATTAAGTTGTACAATTACATATATGTCCTATAAAAAATATGTTAAAAAAACATGCAACCAATGGAAAGAATTATCGAACGTGCATAAAAATATGACGTTATTTGACTATAAAAAACATGTTACAGCTATTTATAACGAGCTGAAGTTCTTTAAAACATAAAAAAATACAACACCGTTGATAGGTGCAGCGAAATCGTAAAACCAACTTATCGGTAAAATTCCTCAGTAATCAGATTTTAGTATTTTAGTTATAAGCAATATGCACGTATGTTAACTGGTTTTAAGAATCCAATCTTGAAGTTTTTGAGAAAAAAATTCAATCAATTATATATCAAATTGATGTCAATTAGTACTGCTATTCAACGGATGTGATTATAGAATGATAGGGACCAACATTTACAAGCTACAGGATGTATCTGAACGAAAGATGCAGAATAGATGACCATAAATGTTGATGATGTATATAGAATCCAGTAAAATATTTAAATGCAAAATCTAAAGAAGGATTCTCGACAATTTATAAGTATATTGAATAATATACCGGATGACTCTGATAGTCCGTCTGTAATGGATAAATGACTTGCAAATAATGTTCCGAGAGAGAAAATGTGAAGAATGATTATAAACACATACTGCACAATGCATATGGCCATTAGAAGATCGAAAACAAAAGATATGAAAGGTTTTCATCGTGAAAGTTTGATTTAAAGTATAGAAAAATGTAAAAAAGTCTATTAATTCTGGCGATATCTGTTAAAGGATTTTCTATTCAGATAATCATTACATGTTCTCCTTAAGATTTAATCCGACAAGTGTCTTGAAGTCATGGAAACGTAAGAAAAAAAAATGGATTCTATAATAAAAAAAATCAATTTATTTATATTATAAAAACAGTTTGCAGGCCTCTAGATCTCTTAAGGACTTACGGGTTTTTTATTCTTCATATTTGAACAAATACTAAAAACGTGTTGAAAACACCAAAATCGTTTATTATCCAATGAGTAATAACTAAGAATAGAAATATGTAAATATTTTTTCTAGGTCTCCCCCTCAATACTAGTATCTCCAATCTATAAATTTAACGGCATTTCGATCTAATAATAATATACATGCGAAGCATACGAATAAATGTATTACAATACGGTCAAACACTTCGAAAAAATAAATCTTACAATCGAAATGAAAATCGCAAGTCTAGATTTCAAGTATTACACAAAACATCATGTCGTTTGCGTATTTTTACGTATTCATGAATATAAAAATTGAATATCGATCAAAAAACGTGTTGTTTATGTTTTTCGTTGTATTAACGCTCCTGCAAAGTCAACCAGTTCACAACGCTCATTTAAAGAACACTCGAGTCAAGGACGTCGAGGTGTTATTATGAAGAATAATGGACAGGTGTGGCAACATTGAAGAATACTCACAGTAGCAAGAAATAAGTTATCTTCTCAAAAAATAGACCGCTCTGAGGATAGCTAATCGAAATTAAGTCATGCATCAACGAGGTTTAAATAGCTAAATCACGTTCACCTAATAGGAAATCAAAAGCATCTAATTCATACAATATGGATGCTTATCAACAACATAAATATATTTTTAGTAACACCATATATTATAATGGGTTACTGGTAAGGCGAGATTAATTTTGTACACGAAAGATGTCGTAACTTCAGATGCAATATTCAAATTACGATGTTGGTATCATATCTCATATTTAAAAAAGAAAAAAAATAAGGCTGTTTATTAGAATATTCTGTATCGTTTAGCCACTTTTATTTTAATGCTTGAGACGCGCCCTTATTTTTCGATGCATAGAAATTTCGTAATTTTACTTTTAATCAAAGAAAAGACGAAATTAAAAAACGCGTACCTATGTACTTTATTGTCATCATAGTTATTTAAATATCATGATAAATTTTTATAAGCGAATAGTCATTTTCAACCGTTATAAAATACGATAAGGCTAAAACTATTTTTCTCGTTAAGTCATAATGAAATATAATACATAAATGCTTTGTTAAAGTTTTTTTTATAAGCTGAACATGTATTCTTTACCATAAATACGGCCTTGAACTGTAAATAAAATGTTGAATACATGCAGATATTTTCATTATATTTATACTTGAATGTACTTAAATACAGCAATAAGCACTTGAAAAGTTTATATTATTTTGTTTCCCATCAATTATTTCTCTGTGTGTACTAATAGGTATAATATTTGTTTTAATCACGCTGTGACCATTAAAGTCCTTTAGGAAAATATGTAAGTACATACACATTCCACTAGCAGGTATATAGAATGTCAAATTATAGACGATATCCAGAATAACGTAATAGAGGTGAGATTAGAGAGGATACATGTCGAGATCAACGACCTACAACAGGTATTTTTCATCCCCCATCCAACGGAACACAAAATCCGGCCTTCCTCAATACCTGGCACGATGGCTCGGTAACAGGTATCTCGCGGCAGACGGCTCCACTGTACAGAGGAAAATATTTTAGGAATTTACTCACTAACTGCGTTCTACATACATGTATCATATCATGTATAGTACCTACCTAAAACAGCGTCTTGTTCAGAGTGCATAGAATGCAGGTTATAAATCACGACGATCACATCGTTCTTAATTCAAATCTCTTCAACAAAAAATGGCCTCTTTTCAAGATTGATAAATATTTCAGAAAGTAAAATTAATAATCGATAATATCGAATGAGTAATGATTTATGAAAGCTAGATTCAAATTTCGAAAACTACGATGAATTTTACAAATAATTATTATTACAACATAATGTTGATCTGTAGCTAAGTTCATGTCTTTTGAATTGTATGCACAATAACACGTATAATGTAAATAAATATTATGCATAGGTATCTGTAGTATATATGATCTCAAATTAATGATAGTAGGGTGGATGTCCACATATTAATTACAAATAATAGTAGGCGTTTTTACGATTATAGTTATTATATTTACATAATACTGTGTGTAGGTGTGTGCAAATTCATCTTTGAACAGGTCCACTAACATATTTGAAGAAGTAGCAGAACATTGAATTTAATTACAAAAAAAGGAATGCTAAATTTCGTAACATCAATTTGATTTCTTTAATATGGTGTCGGCAGATACATTCAACATTATATAAATTCATTTTCAATGTAAAATAAAATTAAACAATAATTGAAAGACAAAGTTTCAATTGTAAAGTGAATGTTTATTTAAACACAAGATTTAAATAGCTTTAAACTTGATTGTGGTTCGATGAGTTCGGAGGCATCTTTGTGGATATTTATTTTTAATACAAAATTAAAATTGATAACTTAGTTATACCACTCGGTGACTGTGCTCAACCGGTGGAAAAAAAGACAATATTTTTTATGTTTACATTTAATATATTTCCATAAGAATACTGTCAGACGATTTTATTTTTTCGTTGTAAATGATTGACTTTACAAAGAGACATACAAAATATTTATAAAATTCTGAGTAACCATATTAAATGTGACCCAGATTTAATTGACCATCAAAACACTGGTATATTCAAATTTATGAATATTATATTTATTATATCCCATAGCTTAAAATATCCCACCTAGAATCATTTAAGTAAGTGAAATATAATAAAAAATGCTTACTATAATTTAAACCCATCCAAGGTGATGGATTACAAATTGTCGACAAATTGATAAGTTGACACGCAATTATTTGTGCAGTATAATTTGCAACAGATTGGTCAATTAACGAAACATAAATGATACCGGCATTCAATACACGTAGCTTTATCGTCTCGTAGATTGATACAGATGTGGCCAAATCACAACTGTCCTCACATCTATTGAAACTGTTTTCATATCAACATTTAAAAAAAATTAGTAACGTAACTAAATATGAGATAATAAAGCTTACATAAGAATCTTTATTTAAAAAAAAGAAAACTTCGAAATCAAAGTAACACTACATAAAGAAAATTAGAACATTTTCACTTGACTGAAGTTGTTTGAAATGCATGTGAATTTCAATTCAACATTGGTACCAATATTCTGCACAAAAATAAATGCGTAAAATGGAACGCGAAAAGCGTTTGAAATTTCAAGGGTTAGCCATACATCACCAAAAAGATTTATGCAAGTAAGGTATTATTTTACGCATTATCGGTGTCGTGTGGATGACACCGCGATGTTGGTTCGCGCTCTCTCAGAATCTACCACTTATAATGAAAACCAGTTTGGTGTTGCGCGAGCACATTGATCAAAAGTGACAGAGGAATTTCTATGATAAAGATACCTGACTTATTCCAGATTAGATGCAGAATACGGAAACATATATTAATATATATATACGAATTCCAGATACAGTTTCACATTTCAATTTATGTGGAATATAGACCATCACATTTGTCGATAAATATTTAGTATAACAAGTGTAACGATAATTAAACTCATATAAACTATATATCATGCCGTGGCAACATTATCATCAAACATGAAATCATTAAGTTATAGTATATTATATCACCTTATATATATTAAACACGAGACAGGACAGGTATGAAAAAAAAAATGAAGAGGCGTGAGATAAACTTAATCCATAAATATATTTTTCAAAAAGCAATTAGTAGAATTAATTGATTGAAAGGGCCCTAGGGTTTAATATGGCCTAGTTTGTTGATAAAGTTAATCGATACTGCTAGAATTTAACTAAAGTATTGACAAATATTGTGAAAAGCTTTTGCTGTTCTTTACACTGGAAATACCGCTAGGTTCTTATGACCAAGACTTGACTCCACACTGCATCTCTAAGGTGAATCGCTATTAAAATATAATAACAATTTTTAAGAAGCTGAGAGCTACTGATGATGGAAGCAGTTGGAAGATCAACATTGAATTGCCAATAAAGGAAGAAAATCAACTGAATTTAGGAAGCAATATAATGAAAAGAATGCGTACAATGTTAAGACAATATGGTATATACGGAAATTTTCCTTGTATTTCAGCGGCAAAGGGTGTGATGAGAAATGGCACATAAGCTGGCATTTCAATACTATTGAATTTAAATAAATCTTTCAGTTTGTGTCCAGTACACATATTAAGTATCAATATTAAGAAAGATTTAAATGCTGAAATTACAGGTCGATATTTGTTCAGAACTCAGATGTCTTTTTTACTTTTGGCGATGAAGTGATCGATTCAGCTTCATAATTATAAACGTATACAGATGAAGATAAGAAAACCCGCAATGAAATTCTTTTAAAAGAGTTACAGGGCACATGTGTTATTGGTGGATATATGAATACATTTAAAAATGTTGACGCCCACAGGAAAACCAATTCTGTGGTGTCACAGAGTAAGATTTATGCAAACCATTGTATCAATGATTCATATTAAACTTCCATGTGTTTCAATAAGTGCTGTTAAATTCTCTCAACTATGTTTTGGGAGGAGATTATTAAGGACATCATTCTTATCAGAATATTTGACGTAATTTTGAATGATTTGATAAAATAAGGAATCACAAAACACGTATAAGTGTTACGTATTCGAAAAAATAATAAGATATCGAATATGAATATAGCTGTTTATAATCAAATCAAATGTTGGTTACAAAATTTGATTTAAGTTCCCCGGAGTATCTAAAAGGTTTCTCAGGACACTGGATATGGTTCATCGATCGAAAGATCTTTAACCAACAAAGAAAAGAAAATTATCCGAATATTCTTGTTCTCAGTCAACTCACATCACTAGTTTCAGTATAATATTTGCAGGCAAGCTTTGCATTTGTATGCAATACGCATTGTTAATAGCACCTATCCAATCATTTCGACTTGTTCGCCCGTGCCTACATACTTATTCGGCGACGTGACTACAAATCACACAATTATCAACACTTACCAACTCTTGAGTATGTAGTCAGATGCGAAAATAATGACACCGAAGATTACTTCTCAATTAAATTAAATATATCCATAAGTTAGCGGTAAAGTCTTAGAAGAACTGATCGGTATTCTATCATAATTCCCTGAAGAATATCTATTGAGGTTATAGTACAATTCGAAGGCAATTATAAATATGTGTAAAACAATAATTCTTTCGTTACAGTTTAAAATCAAAAAAAAGTCTTTAATCGCTATATTTTTATTGAAAAAAATTAAAATAATGATTTCAACATTCGAACAGAGTATTTTGAAATCTTCATCGAATTAAGGAGGTTTGTAATAATAAATCATCCAAAATAAAAAATAATCATCGGATACAACACATTACTGTAATGCAATATGAAAAAAATAGTAATGCGTAATTTACAATTTGAGCCCCTAACTAAATTAATAACCAATGTTGGTATCTGTAGTATGTAATGTACAAAACGATCAGAAGGTTTCGCGTTAACATTCTGGTAAGATCAGTTTATTCAATTTTACATTTAAGATGTAGGGCAAGTGCATTTGAAATAAGGTTTATCCTTAAGTTGAACTTGATCAAATTCTTTGTATTTATATCCGGTTAATATTGTGGTTTTATTTTATATTTTGTGTATTGAAAATTTCCTGCAGTACCGATTTTTTTTTTTTTTAACAATTTTTTGACTCTTCGTTTCTTCAAGACAAAACTGCGTGTCTCTCACGTAGTAGCAAAAATAAGATAATCGTCAAGTAACCATACAGTATTAAAAATTTTTTGCAAAAAAAACAGGTTGGGTATAATATAAAGATTTCAATACACACAGTATGGGGTAATGTAACATATAACGTTAAAAGAATGCAATAGCAAACTCATACTTACAAAAAACCGCTGTATGATCTATTGAAAATAATCAAATAATATTTATAGACTCCAGGCGATGTGTGAATAATATAATAAACTAACTTGGGCAAAAAAGGCGAACAAGGGCATTGTATGGTTTAAAAAAAATCAACATGCATTGTTCTTGTGCAGACTTTCGACATTGTTATGAGATTAAAGTAATTGAGAGACGCTTAATAATAAAAGGATATTGATGATAATTTATTCAAAATAATCATCGGTCGATTTCAATGCGATGTGCGTTAATCAAAGATTACATATTTTGGTATGGATGACGATTCAAATTTTCAGAATGAATAAATTTAATGGCAATATATATTTAAATTATCATAATCCACCATAAACATACGTATAATATTCAATATTACATTTTCGATTACCGATTTCACTAGGTTGTATATGTAAGCAGTCAGCTTTTAACATTGAACGATTGTTAAGTAATCTGTTCTTTTTTTACTTATTTTTAAGCAATATTTACGAATCCAGTAAAACATTTCTGGTGCTTATAACAATACAAGGGAAATTATTATTTAATATATGAAACTGGATAAATATTCAAGCGAAAAAAAGCTGTTCTATGTTGATCGTACACGTTGTTTTTATGTGCAAAAATAAATCGTTCGTATGTTGTAGATATCAATAGAAATGTGATAATCATTTCAAAATAAATAGTACTATTGATTTCGTTGACAAGATAAAATCTGCACAGATACAAATATCAATCCCACGATGAAAAAATAGCAATATATTGTACTTGAGTTTCCACTGTAGTTCTACAAAATTAACTACCAAGTAAATGCCCATTCAATCAATACAATTTTTAATCTTGCTTTGTGAATTTCTTAAAAGATGCGAATTTATAATAAATAGAGAGCCGTACAGTTGACACAATATTCAATGCAAAAAAACACTATTAAACTGTATTATAAATTAAACATATATTTTATGCACCGAGTCTTCCGATAAAGTTTAAAATCCACACATTGATAGATCAAGAATCGACAGGTAAAAACATGTCACAACAATATTATATTCCGAAAACCTATAATTTTAGGTCAAAAATCACGACAGGATCTGAACGCATGGGTATGCAAGCAAACTTGGTATCTAAAGATTTAAATTATTATATATAACGATTTATATTACTTCATACGAAATCTTTTTGATCACAGTATTCGTCGATCATTTGTAAGATTTTTCAATTTTATTTTGAATATGAATTCTCTACACTAATAAGTGGCTATTTGAAATGAGCGGATTATAAAACACACTTATTATGTATTTACAATCGTAATTCGGTAGTTGGAATTCAAGAATGCGTTCAACCCAAGTGACTGAATGTCCCCGCATTCCGGCGAGATAATAACGACATTCCTCATATAAAAAAACATTATATAAATAATATACCTTCAATAAATATCCTTTAAGGCTTTCTAACTTGATTAAAATTCCACTCAAAACACTCATTTCACTAAATCTAAACTAAATCTTCACAGTAAATTTGAATTCAGTAGAAACTATGTGAGTTTCATTATTATTTTGTCCGGCACATAGCTGAATAAACTGCTTACTGAGTGGAAAATATTTTCGAATCAACACTCCACGATTAGTTCGCCGAGACAACTTCAGACACGTGCTCCGTATGAAGGATCGCGGACGATTAACGGACACGTACAACTTTGCATAATACCAAAGACAGCTTACTTCAGGTGTGGCAGAAGGAATGAGGTGACCGTTCGTCGGTGAAAATTCTTCGTGTCAAATTTTTCACGCGATGATTTAAAAAATGGAATTATGATTGACTTGCTATATTATTACTTTGAATACATACTACATCGAAAAATACTCGTATTATAACGCATTCAATGAATACATTGTTTTATAGATATTTATTTAAAAGTCACACCGGTGTGGTCAGCCCCGTCCTATTCAGTTGAAACGTTCACAGGTTCAAATGCCAGTATGAACACTTCATTAACCATAAATTGAATTATCAATAGATTTAAAGATTTCTATTCGAAGATATGAATGTGTGCGATGTCTAAAATAACTGGTTTGATCCTAAAGATAGGATGCACACCGAGAGCGATTAGCTGACTGTCTTCCTGTCAAGCGGTTGGATAATTGAAAAAATTTCATGATTAATATGTAAATATACAAAATATTGGGAATAAACACGATTGAAAAATTAAAGATTTAATGTACCAATTCATCGTTTCACAGGAAGCGTCTAAAGTCATCTTAATTAGATAAACTAAAAAAATATTGATTTCATGTGAAATAATGTGAACTAGTTCGTTAGGATAATAATCATCGAAATTACATTCAACCTCCATACCGCCTCTCACTTTGTCAATTTCATTATTTATTGTAACAGTTTTTTGACTGTGTTGTGTAGAATATTTGCGAAATACTTCCAAACTCTCGCCGATATCTAGGAATTTCTAAGATCTCGAAAGCTCTTCATACAATTCCACCACATGCATCTCCGCGGGTGCGATGAGCGGTAAAAAATACTCTGTTGAATAAATTTATGATCGTTCGAGTATAAAATTGTCAACGAAAAAGTTTGTAAGTCACCAAACTTACAGCATGGTGGTTGTATGGGTGTTGGCCTAGCACTTCTTACACCGTTTTCAGGATTCTGAAAGATTCGATTCGTTTAAGTTTGAAATCATCTTTTTCGAGATTTTGTTTTGAAAATATCATATCAATATTTTCCAGGGCTAGAAATGTTGGGATATTATATTTAATATTTTTATAATAATTGATGCTCACCCTATAATTACCTACACCAGATTCCTGTGTACGTGTGTTGGTATGTCGATACGTGTTCTATCTGGACCAATAAAGAAATCTGTTTAAGATAATGTATGACAAGTCTAGCTTATAAAAAAATAGATTCATTATAATGGAAGAAAATACAAAATACCACTGTAAGTATCTTTGTTTTGTGATAGAAGATAGTTACAATTTCTAATTAATAAATATTATTAATTTCTTCAGATTAGCTTTTCTACATATATATATAAATATAACATGTTTTTTCCTATGCATTTCAAAATCTAAAAAAGGCCTAAATTATGAAGGAATTTATTATTTCTTCGCTGAAAGAAAAAATCTTAGGAAATAGGTAGAATTAGAAATGATTGTGTTCAATCAAAATGTTTGTAAATTCTGATTTGTTCTGGTGGGTTCATCTGAAAATTTGATGTACCAATAAACACAGAATTAGGTTATGACTGGTAGTAACAAGAATTATATGTGTACAAATTCATATGTAGTGATTGAAAATCTTTTGTATCTTAAAAATTCAAGAAAAACCACAATGCACATGTCACAACTGTCACTTGAACGCTACAGTTGATTTGAAATAGCTTACTCAAAAATAAATTATTTATAATCATCCCGTTTAATCAAAATACTTTGGGTTTTGTTTATGAATTTGTTTGATTGTTGAATTGTAAAAAAATCTAAAATATTTACTTAAATACTTGAAATTGATAATTCATGTCTAAGAATGAAATTATTATTCAAGCCATTAATAAATAAATATACATTTGGTTAAGGTATAACAATTTTTTACGAGGCTGCATAATCATATAATTGCAGCGTCATTGATTGCTTTTGTCCCTCACAAATTTATAGCTGAAAAATAATTGAAATATAATGAAATGGATTCAAAAACGTTTTTTTCTGTGAAATTAAAACTTTATTACAAGAGATGGCATAACATAAATATGTATTTAAGCTTCACGTGTTGAGCATACCTATCTAGGCATGACAAAAATTCATATAAAAAAGATATCTTTACAAAAATGAGTTCAATAAATTGATTTTGATTTTAACTTGATCAACAAAGTTGTAGGATACTAGAATCAACTTGTATTTAAATGTCAGAAATAAATCAATCATAATAATTCTTTGGGATTCCATACATTTATACATCTTACAAAAGACGGAGTATCCACACTATAACCAAGGATGAAATCCAAATTTGTTCCTTCAAAACCCAGAGTTTCATTTGCAGATGTCATTAATGTCTCTTTCAATTTTTGTTTTGATTGCTTGAGATTGAATAATACGGTGCTTTCACAAATTTGTAACTTCTCAAGCACTTTCATTCTTTGACTATATGGAATATTGGAATCCTGAAGTAGTGACCCTAATTTTTTAATTAAGTCTTCATTGTTTTCAGGTTCAATAACAGGCTGAGTGGTCAATATTTGAATGCTTTTGTTTCTAACAAAACCAACATAACTCAGTAACCTTGACCTAGCGCGGTCAGATAATAAAGGATCATCTACAAGATTCTTAATTTTTTCCAATATCGTAACAGCATCCTCAGTAGATGCATTTGTCTGTTTGATAAGATCATTAGATAATTTACTCCTTAAGTCGATCATTTTGGACATGAAATCTACTTTTTCAGCATCAGAGATGCAGGGGATTTTGATAATGGCATTAAGCTTTTGAATTGTAGACTCGTAATCACCTTCTGGATCTATCACACTAGTTGATATATCTTGGATTACTTTTTCTCGGAAAGCAGATAAAATATAATCAACTCGCTCTTTCTGTTCAGGTGAACAGTTTGGTTCTGCTGACATTGCACACAACCTTTCCAAAACAAATATTTCACTATGTTTAGATTTTTCTGCTTGTGCAACTAATTCGTTGATAATATTTTCATTCAGCTCTAATACTCGTGTATTTAAGCACTGCTTTCGAGCTATTGATAAAAATGGATCTTGAAGCATTCGTTTCAATTGCAGTAACTCCCATGTATTACTAGCAGTCAAAGGAGAAAAAAATATCTGCAATGATTCACTCGATGCATTCGAATTACAATTTATATTCTCTATAGTATCCATCTCAATTAAATTATTATTGGCAGTGACTTCAGAGAGTTTCTGTTTCTTATTAGGGGTGAATTCACTAGGGTTCGTAGCAGAACACAATTGATTATTAACTTCTAAGTTTATTGTCTTTTTACATTTTCCTTCTTCACAAGTGTCCCCATTGGGTTGTTCTTGGTTATTTTCTTCAGGCATATGATTCGTGATCGGTGTATTGGTTAATGATTCGATAGTGTATTCCAATGTCTTCATAAATTGGCTACAATTACTGTGAACTTCATTGAGTGCGGTGTAATCGAGTGGTTTCTTCAGCAGAATCCTTGCAGATGAAATCATACTGATGACAGAATCCTGAACACGGTTTGAATTCGAAAGCAAAATTTCGCTACGCGCAGGGGTCATTTCCGAACGAGATTTCACAGTGCTCATTTGTTTTTTCGAGTTCTTGTTTATATACTGTGATTTTCTTTTTCCGTTTTTAGATACATTCTTTTTACCGTCTAATCGTCCAGACGAGTTTTGATCACTTTTTGGTTTAATTAATTCGTGTGACATTCTTTCATGAATAATATTGGACAGATATTACGTCTATTATATATTTGAAGTATTTAAGGTTATGTTGCAGAGAATTCCAAAAAACGCTACTGTCACAGAGTTTCGCTGCATTATCAGCTGTAATATTTACTTTGGAGAATATTTGATGAGTTTTCCATAAATTTTAAAATACTGTTATAAAATAGTTTTTAACCAAACTTCAATTTTGTACTTGTATTCCTTCACAACGTGTCACTAGAAACAATGGCCGCTACGCGAGTAGGGTTGCGAACGTTCTGAACACAGCGACAGACGGCGGCAAGTTTTAACATTTTCGGTTGGTATGACGTAGAATGAAGTCATTTGCTATCGCACTATCGTGTATGGCCATGTATAAAATCAATGTGGTCACTTCAATATCTTCACAAAATTGAATTTGGAAATTATATATAAAAATTAATATGCATGATTATATAATGAATGTATAATGCTTGTGTAATGAATTTTGATTCATTTGTACAATAATATATTCTGTCTGGGATGGAAACCGCTATATTATAAACAACCTAATAAATTTTTCTTCTTCCTCTTAAGCTTCTTGTTTAAGTTACCATGTTTTTCTTCGTCTAAAATATATGTTTTGTTATCTTCGAGAGAGAACTCAACATTTTTCTTTTTTTTCTTACTTGTAATTGATTTTTCATCACAATTTTCCAGATCAATTGCAACTTCATCCTTGTTGTATGCAGACTCTCGTGATGCTTTCCTTTTTTTATTTTTTGGAGGTTTGCTATCGTTTTCATCAACATCGATAGTGGTTGTAACAATTTTTTTCTTTGTCTGTTTTTCAACTAACAGACTACTTGTAATATTTGGCACATTCATACCTATAGTATCTGCCGAGAGTCTACGCTTGTTTTTCTTCAGTTTACATTTAGTATTTTTAGTAATTTCTTCATAATTAAGTAAACTTGTTTGATCATTCATATCATCAGTATTAATATCAGATAACAAGCAAGTTTTGGTCTTTTTGTTCTTCAATTTAGTAACCAGAATCTTTTGATTTTCTTTAGAGTACTGTGTTTCAATATCAACATTAACTTGAGTGGTGGATTTTTTCTTCTTGGATTTACCACTAACATCAGCTTGAATATGGTCTTGATCAACCTCAACCATCTGATTGTCAATCTCAAAAGAATTTTTATTCTTTTTCAATTTCTTACTATTACTAAATTGAAATTCATCTATTTTATTAGATTGTAATGTACATACATCATCGCTTGATTCTTTACCAGCACCTATCTCCTCCAAAGTCACACTTTTTTGAGGATAGAAACTAAACGGCTTAGTCACTTTATTTTCATCAGCCATAGCAAAATGGGGCTTGCTAGGATAAAAGCTAAATGTTGCCGCATTTTGAATTTCAGCAACAGCATTACTCTCATTTTGCGTTCCTGAAAATCCTCTAAAGACAACATCAGTGTCCGCTTCATAATTTGTCACAACAGGATCCTCAACATCTTTACAACCTAAATTTCTTAAAGGTTTTTTATCCAATTTGTTACCGATCTTTGCTTTAAAATAATCTTTCATGCTGCCTCCAGCAATCAAATTATAATCGTCGGAGGTTTTAATGTCTTTGTTGCTTTCAGCGACAGGATTAACAGAATCTGGTTCACTTTGTGCAGTTACTCCTTTAGGGTCAAGTGATTTTTTCCCAAAAATATTAGCCAAATCTTTCGCACTGTAACGAGTAATATCTTTACCCCTGGTAAATTTTTTATAGTGTACTCTAGATTGCGATTTCTTTGACTTTTCTTCCAATGAAACATCACTGTGTAGTTTAGAAGTATCAATTGCACCTGGAAAATAATAACATATTTAAAATACAAAGATCAATTTAAAAATTCTTACAGAAGGAAGTTATCTGTCGTGGGATTAAAATATAAAAGTGAGTAAACACATATTTGTGTAGTTATAAAAATGGTGTTATGCTATGATAGTGTAGTTTATGTTTTAAAATCCTTTAACAACATAATAAATATTTTTTTACATCATAATTCAGTTATTACAATTGGACATAACTAATTACTGTTATCATATTTGTATTTATCTCAAAACAACTATTTGTGATATTTAAAATTTAAAGTATTTATGCAGTGCTATTAAGGAGTTTTACTAAATCAATAAATATTAATAACTGATATTGCATAACAATTATTTTACAAACATACAGAATATATAAATTACCAATGTTTCTGATTTCGCGAGAATTTCAAATTTACCGTAGTTGCAGTAATAGATTGTTTTGACAATAATTCAATATAACAAAACACCGACAGAATTAGTAAGGAATTTAATAATAAAGATGGTCGAGATGCACTTACCTCCATGTAAGGACTGCAATAGGCCATTGAAATTGTCTTCGTGTTCAGTCCATTGATCATTTCTGTCCGTGTAACCAACTCCTCCGTTATCGTCTTTAAATCGTACTTTTACATGGTCGACAGATCCGTCCAGGTTTAACCCGAGACCCTTGCCAGGGGCCCAGCCCATTTTTTCAAGCATCTTTTGACCAAATTTATTCTGGTCATCACTCCATTCGTTTTTGCCACGCAGATTAAGGGTCCTTTTTCTACGTCGAGGCTCAGCTAACATAGCCATTGTAACGCAAAAATATATATAACCTCAAACGCAACAGACTGACCGCTGACAATACACGTGTGACAGCGAGAAAACTTCAGGCGCAACAACGCAGGTTGGCCAACGTAGAGAACACATTTATTTATAGGTGTGTCCATACTGTGTGCGAAAAAAAAACGAAATAGATAAACCATTATAACAAACATTAAATGAAAAATAAAACATATTTTCTACAGATCGTTGAATTTAGAAGAATATTCTGTTTCACCAATGTAATTTCACTATAATTTAATCATATTAACACGGTAAAATGTTCAATTTGGATGACAAATAAAGATTTCCAAAAAAAAAAAATATTTTCAGTTTGATGAGACATTAAAAATAGAAGCGATATTTTTAATCGAGACTTATACAATTTTTCGTTTCTGAAAACATAATCAAGCAAATAAAACGTGACAAGAACGACGCAAAAAGATATTCAAATGACAAATTTACAACAAACAAAAAAAAAAGTCGGGAAAGTTTTGGGTGTTGGGTTTTAGATTTTTTTGGTCGCTAGATTGCGTGGATAAATTAATAGGTTCAAATTGAAAACATGGGAAAACGTATTCGAATAATGCGAATTATTACAGATAATATAAGGTTATACGAATGTGTGTTTTGGACGACCGGATAAAATAACTAACAACCAATTAATGCAATCTTAGTAAATACAAGATGATTATTTGAAGCGTTATCTTAATTCGAGTACAATATCGAACATCAATTTTAATAAACTTTAGTAAATTTTCCATTATAAAAATCAATAACTTATAGTTACTAAATTTATTTTTAACGCCGTTGTTTGGGGGTTATTTTTAAAATACACAAATAGAAAACCCTACTATATTTTATACATATTAAAAATATTTGTTGATACATTCATTCATAAATGTATTAAAATCAATAAAATTTGAATTTATTCAAAAATAATTTTATGGTATATTTACTTTTAAAATAATTAACGAATTATTTTAAAAGTGTACTCATCTTTAAATAATGAACTATGGCTTTGCAATTATTGAAACTGCCAAATTTAAATAACCACAAAACATTGTAATAGCCCTGACCTTTGTTGTAGGAGAATGTTCTATTTTATTAAGCCTACGCATTTCTAATAAATGCAACATTTATTAAGATGAACCATATAAAATTATCTCATCCTCTCACGGATAACAGAAAAATGTCAGCTGATTCATAAAATACAAAAATTGTTTTATTTTGACAGATGGAGATTGAAATACTTCAAGTGTGAGTCAGTGCAAAAAAAAAGGGCGAAGAGTAGGTAAAGAATCTTTGGCAACGTCGCTTTTATCTCAGGTGAAGCTATTCATATCATCATTATCAGATTGACGAAGTGGTTTGAAACTTTTTCGTGTTGTAGATATCGATTATTTGACATAAATATCGAAGCTTTTGAATCCTGACAAAACATAACGTAAAATCAAAGATATACATGAAAAAATCAGAGGGAAAAAATACTTTACAGATATCGATAAGTTTTTGATCTAACTGTTAATAATCAGGGATGATATAACGAGCGGGAAATGAATTTTTAAACAAAATGATCAATTCAGATATGATCCATTCACTTAATTTTCACACATTAAACAAATGTACTCTATAAATGCTTTAAAATTATATTCTTAAAAAATATTGACGGAAAGTTGTCATAATAAATCAAAAAAATATTTGAATCTCACTAAACAATAACAAAAAAATAGTAAACACGGATTTAAATTTCAATACCGGCACAGTCATACCATGTTTTTTTTAAAATAAATTTTAGAATTGCTGTTGGAAGGAATGCATGTCTTTAATGTCTAAGAATCTTTCCATGACATCCAATCCTAAAAAAGGGGCTTATCGAAAACGGTTAGCTATCTATTAGCCATATCATATACTTACTTTCTTTTAAAAAAGATAGGTGAGCAAATAAGTAACAACGGTTTTCAAAGAAAAATACTGAGATACCTTCCATATGCTACATATTAGTAGCGGGCCTGATTAAGGAAAAAAATGACATAAGTGTAATAACAGTAAAAACCTTTAACCATATTTTAGAATTTATGTACATGTAATAAAAAGTATTCCTGTTTTTACTATAGTCAACCTGTTGCCATTGACAAGGAAATTTTTCAGCAACACGGAAGACATCGATTATTCAAAATTGACAAAGGACGGCAACCCTGTGTGAAATGCGTGGATGAGTGAACAAAATCTCAATACATATTATTGAAATTGGGTACGTAAGTATTGTAGTGGTACAGCCTGGGGGAAGTACCTCAACAGACGACAAAATTAAGCGAAAGTGGCAACCGGTTGCAGTATGGTTGCGCTTTTTGTAACCACAGTAATAATGACGAATTTCGCGCATTTTATGTTCAAGCCATAAACCGCCATTAAGAATGCGTATACGACTACAATTTCATTTAAAAAAAGTTGTTTAAGGCAGGAACTTATATTCTCGACACCAGATTTCTCTCGGAAAAGGTATTTTTTTACCAGAAATGAATGGTTGCAGATTCCGAAATATTTGACTTTTGGCTAAGTATACAAAAATGTTATTAGAATGAGTAAGTTTCTTGATACTTTAAGTTAAATGTTACTTTCTTCGTGTAGTTAATAATTTAAGTCGATCGATCTAACCGTGGGTCAGACTGACGTTAGCAATCTATTGAATTATCATTTACATTACAAAAGATCATTATAGGTAAAAGGATTTAATGTTTTAATTTTCAATACAGTATTTGAATAATTGTCAAAGCTATTTCGTAAGTGAAACTAAATGCATTTCATTTATTTATTAAATTAGCATTTACTTAAGTATTCAGCTCTATAAAATTTAAGTTATAGCAGTAGAAAACTATTCCGGCACACATCGTCAGATCTATGACTAAACTAATTTTATGCTCAGCTTTATATACTGTTAAAGAAAATGTGGACAACATATTGTCTACATTTTCTATATACATAAATACATTCTACATATCTATTTTAATATCTACAATTTTATGTATAGTTTATAACATATTAATTATGTTATTGTATAAGAAATCAAATAAAGTGTGCGCGATTACTAAATTTCAGTGCACTTATTTAAATGACTTATGAATATTATAAGTTGAGCAACTGATTCCGACGATGGAAGGCCAAAATAGCTTTCAACTACCATGTCTTAAAAAATCAGAGCTTAACACTTTGATATTTTTAACTAATTATAAAATTCTTTCTTTTTTTAATGAGTATTTCTTCAATTCTACTGTCCATTTTAGGGCATTCTCGGACGGTACGATCAAAATACTAAAAAAAATAATTGCCGCATTTACTTTCTGACTTATTTGTTTACTCTAACCGAAATCCCGATCTTTCAAATAATTAATCTATTCGAGATATATGGGTAAAGCGTGTGGGTGATATTATCATTTCACGGAATCGGTATTTTTTTTTATTCGCGTCAACTATTTGTCGGGTCCTCAATGACAATAGAATAATCACGTGTAGCAGCAGAATTTGCGAAGGTGTATTAAATAATAATACAATATACTACCAACGTCCCACGGAATCCATCAAATAATTATTATGATTGATGATCACATTAAAATAGTATTCAAACGCAGGTGTTTAATTTATGTATTATGCTTTTGGAAACAATACTAATAATTTTTATCACGATGATTGCTCTGAAGCATTAAAAAAGTGTATAACATATATTATATATTTTAATGATACAAGTTTTAAATTTAAAATATCAAAAATCACCACGCTTTTGTAGTAACATAAATAGAAGTTATATCAATTTAAGCATCGTATTTACTTTAATAAAAAAAATAAGCTATCTTGAAAAAATGAATTTCAATCTCGGTTATCTGACAAAAAATACGAATTCATTAAAATGAAAATTTCTTTTTATAAATACAGTTGTTGATCGGATAACGAAACATAATTTGTTCCAATACTATGTTCGCTATCCGAATTATCCGTCAAGCGATCATCGATTTATCATAGATATTGTTTTAATGTGTTCGATGTCATATAAAAAAAATCTTTCGTAAAAGTGTTCAAAGTCTGATTTGTTCGCAGTTTGAACTGATCTTTAACCGATCACCTACCGTTTTAATGTCTAATGTCCGTGTATTTTAGGATCACATAGTACATAGTAGCTACGTGATAAATCTACGCAGCATAATAATAAACTCTCATCTTACATACATATTATAGAATAATTTATTGTTTTAATCGGCCTCTGTGGTTTAGTGGTACGAGATGCACTCTATTGCTTAGATGGGTCTGAGACCAAGGCCTGAACGAAATACAAATTCTCCTCATAACATGGTGAAAAAATAGCAATGTATTTTAGTTCTACATTTTTTTTTATAAGATATAGTTGATAGCTATTTCAGCTCACGCCATCGTTAGAACTATCACCGTGTTATAATGGAGTTATATCAAATAAATGCCAATTCAATCAATAAATTCTCCCCATGCTTATCATAGGCGTCTTAAAAACTTTCCATCGAATTGTTTTAGGTGATCAAAAACATAAAATAAAAATAGCTAGCGCATTAGCTTGGGAATGTCAAATATCTTAACACAACATTTTTAATTTGGTAAATGAATATTAACTACTGACTTCAACACAAATATCAACAAACACGTACAATCTAAGAAGCATGACTTTTTTTATATTTGTGTGGTTAGATTCGATGGATCCAGCAATTTCCGACGGAATACCAAAATCCAATACATCAAAGTCTCCAAACTACTTAACCAAGTTTAGGAGTATAAATGTAATATAAATATTCGCTGCTGACGACGACAGTGAAGTATTGATTACATGTAACGGTTTGATATTTCGATACATAATATGAAAGCAAAATTCCGCGTGTTACACCTGGTTAGTTTCTATGAAAGGGTTAGCGGTATCCATTGTTTCTCAGAACAATTTGGCTCCCTACCAAAGAACAAAGGGTTACTAGGTATCGTCCTACTCGATGGTTTATTTGTACATGTTTTTTGTTCTACGAAGCGTAACCCACTGGCAGACTGGTCAAATATTTTAGTGTATAATTTTGATGAAGCGAGCAAGGATGATCAAACCTTTCTCTGCAAAGTTTCATTTAAAGAGACTGATATTATTTTTTGAGGATTTTTTAGAAGTACGCCCAGTTAGAATTGTCAACAGGTCCCATACGAGTTTTAACGTGATTATATGAAATATATTAAACCAGTATGAAAACGATATTTAAAATAAAATTGTAAAGTGAAAATTAATCAACGCAATAGATCGTAAGCTTTTGAGTACCAAAATTAACACATACATTTTAAAAATCGAAAAAGTACCTGTAACTATTCAAATCATATTGCATTTGAAATACTATAGGACGATTAAGTTCGCTATCACTTCATTTAATATATTGTATACATAATATGATATCATTATATGTATTTAGGAAAGAAAAATATTTTTTCTTATGATTCGGCGATTACTATGAGGAAATTATTTTTCTCTAATAAAATTGTTTCAAATACGTCAACCTATGGCATAACAAAGGCATAAATTTCAATTTCGTATAAAGTGAATTATTCAATATAATGAGAGTGTAAGAATTATCGTGACACTAAAAGAAATACATTTACTTTAGGCATTTTTTCAATGTATTTTTTTTTTGTCACAGCACGAAATGATTTCAGGTAGTAAAAATTATGTGACATTATTCTTATCGCTGCGGTTGGTACAAAAAAATGGGTATATTTATTTGATAATAATCTCGAAAAATATTCAACAATCTCTGTTCCACAATTGTGGAATATAAAAAAACGATTGAAAAAAAAATCTAATGAAACTAAAATAAATGTTTCATTTCGTGTATACCTAGTAAAATCAGGGAACACGATTTGTAAAAACTAAGTAATTTGTGGACAATTAATTGAAGTTAATTACAAAATATTAAATATTTTGTCTAAGCTGCAGAGTAATCGAAAACATACGAATAACGTACATTGTGATTCTTGGAAATTCAATTTAATTTAAGGAATGATGTAATTTTTCTTCGATGACAGGTAGACTTTGAAATGGGTCGATACATGATATATAAATTGCATTTAAAATAAATAAATTTTAAAATGTGTGGTATATGTAAAAAAGACAGACATTTTTAAACGGTATAAAAAAGAAAATTAACAGGTACAAAACAAAGCTTAAATTTTAAAAACCACCTGGTAAAAAGATTCTTTCGTGTCGTAAATCTTAGGCTTGTAAAAAATATCAACTTTATTATTTCTGTAATTGCGGAAACAATAATTATAACTGTTGAAATAATTAAAACAGCGTTATACCGTAATTAATTGAATTTATAGTGCACGTTAAACTGGCAACATTCATGTCATTCATTTTTATCTGAAAGAAAAAAATAATGATATCTAAATATTCCGGATGTACTAATTATAATAATGAGAAGTGGACGTGTTATTTGACTTATGTGGATGTAAAAAAAATGTGTCAAATCGTTGCAAGATTGACAAATAATTGAGTTGTGTCCGAAGCCACATGCAAGAAGTGGGTTTTAAAAATGCCGCAAAATAATGGTAATTGAGAACATTAATGTATTAGGAATAATCACTTATGCAAGAAAATAGTTTAAATATATAAAAATGTACAGAAACGTGGAAAAAATAAACCACCCAACACGCCAATGAAACCCCGGTAAGTGGCGATATTTTCATTATCAACTAACTAACACCAGATGAATCAAAAATTAAATAAAAAAATAGTTTTGAATGGGAAAATCAAAATCAAAATCAACCATTAATATGAGGCGTAACAAAATGTATGATATTGCGAAAACAAGTTTACGAAAAACTTCAAAAATCAACTATCAACTTGTAACTGTATGGAACCGTTTGTACTAGCATAACAATAAAAGAAATTTTATTCTATAATCTAAAACAATTTAAAATTATTGAGACAGGACACCCAGATTGATTATTCATAAAAACGTAATATAAGCTTGAAAAAATAAAATATTTCAATTGAACTTTATAAAAGAAAGTTTTTTTTGCAAAATATGAAGCGTTACAATCAATCATGCAAGTGAAATATGTTTGGCCTTTATCTGTATTCTGTAATTCACAACTGTTATAGCCAAAATTATAAATAATATTACTTATAGTTGAAAAAGAGTTAACCAATTAATTTTGAAAAGAAGCGCTAAACTACGATAGTTCGATAAGCACACTAGCATCACAATAGAGGAATCTGTGTGTTGTATCAATTGATTATCTAGTCAACCGTTTCTTTGGCTGAAACCGAGCGCTGAGTCAACCAGGTCATTAGATTCTGCATGCGACATAATCAACGCCGTTTGACCCTACATCTGAATTTATGTCTAGACAAATAGATCATAATAGAGGTCACTTAACCTTTCCTTGCTGTAGTCGGGCAAGTCGCAAGACACGCCAACGTCGGAATAATTTGCTCTATATACCTGAAGTGACAGACGAAACATCATAAAATCTCTAATAAATGCGATGTGGAATGCCTATCTGCGCTTGGCCTGGGGGCTTCAATTTTTAAGTTTGAGTCATATTACTATCTGTATCAATCGAAACAAGATGGCAAACAATGGTGTTCAACAAAAAAAGTTTAGTGTTGTATAAAAACCCAGATTTAAACATTCTTTTTCTTAATATTATGTAATACATTCTGAAATTTGTTAATATGTCTTTCATTTAGCGTATCGCTCCGAGTGGCTCTGGTATTTTGTAAATTGATCAGCGGTTTATTTAGGTTAAATACGCGTTTATAAGATTAACAGGAATTAGACCGTCAGAATACCTTATTTCAATCTTTCAGAATACAATCGGTATTAAAAAAGCAATCGACAGCTATATAGAGACAAAATCATAAATTCTTTTTTTTAAACGAATACTTACATATATAATATGTATGTGTGTTAAATATAATATGTTACAATTTACGCATATTCTAAGTATGATAGTTTTGAAATGCAAACTTATTTGAGTATTATTATATTTACTTATTTATTATCTTTACAGTGAAAATATTCATCATTCCGTTCGCGGGAATTTGACATTTTTATTTTGTAAAATATTACGTTCATTTATTAATTAATTTACCTACAATGATAACGAAATCTACGCACATTTTTGTTTTATTTTTTATGATTAAGTCGTGGAAAAGTAGTTGCACATTAAAACAAAAGCCTCTATAACCCACTCTTATAGAATATAAATGAATAAAACGGTCCGCAAATCCCTGCTTAGAAAACATACAAGTTGTATCGGAGCTTTACTCAGGGGCTATGCCGAGTTGCAAAATTATTTCACTTCAAAAGTGAGCAATAAATGTATAATTTTGCACCAGTTATGCACACAGTTATATTTAATTAATCCGGCGATTGGGTGTGAGAATAATAATATTAATCCTAACGTCAAAATTTATAGCAATAATAATTCAATGCGGAGTCGAATATTTTGTGAATTTCTCTAGAGAAATTATATAATTACACACGACTCTTTTTGTGAGGTAATAAATTCCACACCAAGAATGCCATTCATAATAAAATATTGTTTTTTTTTCTACTACAATTAATTTTGAAGTAATACTCTATTATATAATATGAAAATAATAAGAGAAGTTGACTCGTACAAAAAAAATAATAATGAGTCATACAAATGAATCAATTCGGACGATTCGAAAGTCTGTATTTTCCTAGGGCACATTAACGTGTGCAAGTAGAAGTGTATGCAATTATTTATCATCCAAAAATTTACATTTTAATATTATGTAAATATATCCTTCTCCTGAAATCTCAAATCTAAGATTAATTAAATTGTTATCTGTAGCCTTGTTTCTAGTTTTCCTAAGAATATCAGACATAAGGTTCACGGTGTCTGATTACAACTTTTGAGAATAAAACTTGTAATGATTTATATGTGCCATTTGTTTACTGTTTATCGTGCCTTCCTAAAATTTTACAAACAATACGAATGCCAAAAACATTACTATGAAACAAAATATGCATTCTAATAACAAACGGCAATATTCTGAATAAATTAATAATGTATAACGAAAAATATTTGTCATAACAACTGATTGTGAGCTGATAACTTAAATTTATCCAGGATTCATGATCAATTTTCATAGAAATGACATTACAGACATCAATATACAATATGTACTCAAATGTTTTATTTTATTTGATATTATTGATAACTAGAAGAGAACAAATGAATGTCCAAAATTATAAAAAATAGAATCATTCGTTATCGGTTTGTTATCAACTATGTGAATGTAAATCATTGTTATCAGTAAATGGGCGTATATGACAATGTTATGAATTTCACTGGTACATGATATCGATTTGTTTGTGTACAGGAAACTGCAAAAAGCCGTAATTTTCGACAAATTTTATTTGCAGTTTTTGAATTCATTTTTTTGTGTCTTCGATGTGAAAGATATATACATACAGAAAATATTCTGTACCCAATTTAAAAATACTCAATATGATTTCCACCCTTAACTTTTATATAATAGTAGAAAAATAATTATTCTCCGTTCCTCAATTGTTGTAATGTCTTGTTATGGAATATGTTACCCAAGATGCGGCAACACTACATCAGACCAACAACGGAAATTCCATCGAGAGATTGAGTTTGTAGGTACAAGCGGGAGTCTGCGCACCGTCGACGAAAGAATACTGCGCACAGATACTTTTACTTTTATCTAAAACCAGTTTTGATACGTTTCGATTCGCCGCACCGGAGAAGCAAAAGGTATAAATAACTACCTGCGATATAAAAAAAGTATACTTCGAAAAGTCATAGACAAAAAAGCCAGAAGTCGTACAGCGTCAAAAACTTTAAGAAGTCCAATACTTGGAAAATTGAGAATCGTTTTTCCATTATATATCAAATGGTTCCTTATATATTTGAGAAAATTTAAATAAAATCAATTCCTTTCAATACAAATGGGGTTTCATCTTACTAGTTTGCGGTCAAAGATTCGAATCCATAGATAAGCACCTCATCACATTCTCCCCGTTTTTAAGCCAATACAAAAATGTAGCTGCATCATTGAGCACAGATTGTCTCTGAAAATAATGTTCGGCCAACTGACATATATCTAGTTCTTGTATATATTCTCTACGCTGGTAGTAAGTAGCAAGTAATTAAATATGTATGATAATCTTTCATGATTTGACAATTGACATTTGTCCAAAAGTAGGAGTGGGGAGGGGTAAGATTATTTTTACAATAATGTAATTAAAAGCCTTGATTACTCCCGATGCGAATAATATGGACAGTTTATACAATATTTAAACATAATATACCTCATATGGGCTATATATAATTAAATTATTCAACGTTCTATTTCATGGTATGAAGAAATATGTTTCATATACAGCGATCCATGATCGATTGGGTCTGGCAGTAAAGTAGGAAAATATCATATCCATAATATAAAATATCCACGAATAGGTACAAGTTGTATAACATAAAATTAATACACAACTGTTTCAAAATAAGAACATTTATAGGTTATTATAAAGGATGGTATGCGCCATAGACTACTACCAGCATTATCGAAAGATAATCAATTTCTAAATTTATTATTTGAAAATAGAAACTTGATAGAATAAAAATGGTTTGGAAGATTTATTTATATCGTGATATATATTATATGGAATATAGTTATATAGTTATAGGAATAGTTACCAGACTAAGTAACGAAATTTATTCATAATGAATCAAAAAACTAGCCGTCAGAAAAATAGTTGATTTGTTATTATTATTACAGCATGAAATTGTGCATTTTCTTATTTGACATATCGGGGTTAAGATGGACGCCTTGCACAATACCAACTGTCAATATCAAATTTTGGTGGGAGTTTTCGAGTGCAACGAACTTTTTTCGTCTACTTATCGTAGCGTTGCCAATGACTCTAAAATGTTGTTTGTTTTTATCACTTTATTTCAACGATTACGTAATTTGAGCAGCAGGAAACAAGAATCAATAAGAAAAGCAAATATATCACAGTAGAGGCTACCGCTGAGGCATATTACCATGATATTGTGTACGAGTCCCAACCGGGCCATTTGCATATGAATTTATCGGCTCCAGAACATTCGCATTCGACTCATATTTTTTCCATCTAAACGACTATTTCTGTTTAAAAAATTAAATCCGAAAACTAACAAAATAACATTAATACACGTTTGGCATTACAGAACCTTCTCATACCAATTGATAACCTTCACGAAATATTGCAGTAAAGAACATACCAGCAAAGTCGACTATACTTTTGAAATAATAGTAATTTTCTTCATTTAATCTTAACGTTCTGAGGGCTCAAAGCTGAGTTGTCAACGTCATCTCAGTATTCATGAATTCAAATCTCGAATCTCGTACAGACAGATTAATAAATTATTCCTTCAATCGATCAATCACTTTATGTTTGAAGGCGTGGATACATATGATGTTAAAATTCGTATTTAATTTATCCTAAATTGGGAGAAGATGTAACCACTATTATTAAAAAAAAATTAGATCAACATCCGTTTTAAAACTAATGAAATAACGAAATGTACTAAACCAAAAATACCGGAACATATATACCAAACACTATTTTATTATTTGGTTTGTTTGTGTATCCGATTTTTTTAACGCGGATTACACCTACACATAAAAATTGCTGTAAAATATACACTCATATTAAGTGTGCGTTGAAAATACACGTATTCATTTAATATTCAAAACATAATCTTTGACCATAATGGAATATCGGCATTCTTGACAACAATGAAGAAGTCACATTCGAATGCCATTGATGCCTGTCAATGTTCATAATCACTGCATTATTATTAATTAAATACGATAAATAAATAGCTGTCATGCTTCGCAAATCAGGTACACGATCTTACATCAGTGATATTTAACCTTTTTGTGAAGAAATTGATTATGATATATAATGATTTGTACACCGTAAAATAATATTTCCCGAGAAGAGAGTTTTGAATTTTTGCCAACAATTATTTTTAATCGGCATTATTTCCAAAAAGTATTTATTTAGAAGTAAGAGTTCTGTGAAAATTAATGAGTAACTCTCTTCTTGTTGGTTGTTATATATTTAATGTGTTTACCATTCTTCACTGAATTATACCTGATAATATCTGAAAACAATTAAAAAGCGAATATAATACCACTAATTATAGAAATAACTAACTCGCTTAATGAAGTATAAAATACTTCGATATCATAAGTTTTATTAGAAAATGATTCGGATAGGACAGGTATCACCCACGCAAATGTATGCCCATTAGGATATACCCTTAGCGAATATTTATTTATACACATTCGATATAATTGCGTTGTAAAAAAATTTGGTTCGAAGTTATTTCTCAAAGGTTTTTAATAAATTTTTAATTATAGAAAGCCAATCGTTATGATTGATAGTTATTATATGACGATTTGAAAGCATTGCAAGAATCATTATCAAGGATTTCAAAAACAAATCGCGCGAACAGAAGCGCTTGAAAATTGAAAAGAAAATCACTGTGTGACAATGTTTAATGTGTAAATTGAAAAACATATTAAAGAACCATAGTGATAATTTTATTATCTAATTTATCAAGTTCCAGCCTTGCATACAATTTAGAAAGATGGAAGACAGAAAAATACTTCGCATGATCAGCGTCAATCATAACATATTTTCTCTCAATAACCCGTTAAAGTTTAATAAAATCGTTTAGTTATCACTGAAATAAATGTATAAGGCAAGGATTGTATTTGCTGAATATAATAAAGACTTTATCAATAACTTTTCTTCATTACTGAGTTCATTCAACCTCACATTATTTATTATCTCACGGTGATGTGAGACAGTCATGTTATCTTGGTTTATATTTGATACCATGTTTTAATATGAATAATTTAAATTTATTTCTATTCGTGGACCAGAAATAAAATATATATATTTTTGGAAGAAGTCTTCTCCTTTCTGTCATTCAAAAAAGACTACTTGATGTTTGTATTGTGACAAAAATCCCTTTCCCCCTAATCTGGTAATAATGGGAAAGACTTCCTTAAAAAATGCAGTTTTACATTTTTAAAAAAAGCACAGCGTAGCCTATGATTTTTTTATATGTGTGGCGATTAAATATCATATGAATCAATGATTTGAACATGTGTCTGGAAGTATATAACGCAGCCAAGTGGATGAAGCAACCACGAAAGCTAAAATCTGAACAGGTTCGACGTTGAACAAAAAAATATCCATCACGATCAGAACATTCTGGTCTGATGCTCAGAAATAAATGAAAAAAAAAAAACAGCAAAATTCGAAAAGGTGATGTATAGGTCCTGCACGCATTTTGCACCTGCAAAAAAAAAACGCCCACACATTGCTGATTTGACTGAGTAAAAAATGCAAGTAATTTTTTGAGTAACTTAATTGCATCTTGCATATTAACTTAGCCTCTCCTCATTTGAGTACTATATGTTTGAGACAATTAAGTATTTTTAATTGATAAAATATAAAGATGAATAATATAGTAAAATCGGCTCTTTCTAAATAAAAATTTTATAAACCCTGAAAATACGAAAAGGTATCGTTGGTATGTCAGAGAGAGAGAAGATTACTGAAAGTACCAGATATTATTTTGTGAAAGAATATTGGAAAAAAAGCTGGTAATAGTTTGCGTGTCATTGGTAAAAAGCGACATTCCTTTCGGGTACATCTAATACTATTTATTTCCCATATTCAGTGCCATTGTAAGTAGATGTCAGTTGTTTCATTTTCACTATATTGTCCTTTACGTATAGTTATGATATCTGAAAGTTATTTTCATTTTATGATGATTTCACCTTTTATATAGCTTTCGTATTGCGATAGATAAAATATTCAAATTTGTAAATATTCATTAGAAAATGTATATTAAAACTACAATATGCTAAGCCCAATATTAAAAATATTGCAACCGGAAATTAAAAATGTAGAGAGAGAAACTTTTTTTTGTAAAAGATCTTTATTTCGGTATAACTTTTAAGAAGGTTCACAAATGTGAAACGATGGAAAAAAAATCAACAAAGGAAACTCATACGAGTAAGAAAGCTAGCCAAAATCTCAACTGATAAGAAACACGTGGTCATAATAATGCATTCGAGATATTTCAGAGTTTTATTACACTATAAAACAAGAAGAATTTTAACTAAGAAGCTTTATAACTGTGCTTACACAATGAAAGCATTGTGGTAATTATGGTAGAAACATTCACTTTCGTAAATTTGAAATTAAGGAAGAGAATCAGTCAAAAATAATTCACATTTCAAAGTGAAAGAATCGCAACAGCGGGGATAAAAAGCTCGCCATAAATCATATTGAAAAATTCCTAAATATATATTATTCTATCGATTGTACTTGTCTTTGACAAGTTTAAGTTACCTGCACTGCCTACCTGTGTTTTCTAGCCAAGCAAGTGCACGAAGCAGCGGATGGACTTTAAAAAACTGGACTCTCGGAATGTGGATACATTTATTTTTTTCTTGGTCGGGGCTTTTCTTAATCTCTTGCCCTTTGTAAATCGAAATACATGACAAAAGAAAGGTTCACTAAATCATACCCTAAGAAAAATTTATAAACCGTGAATGATAAGAGTGCAGTGCTTCGGACTATTTTCAATTGCGATGATGTTCTTTATCATATAATAAAACGTTCAATATAACCTATATCTTAAGTATTTATAAATAATTAGTAGGAGAATGAGATGAATCGAAAGCAAATATATTTGTTTTATTTAGAATATAGAACGGAAGAAATAAGAATTTTCAAATGAAAATAAAAAGTTGATATCTATGTTTTGCCGTATTTTCTTGTTCATCCATACATCTATAATAAATATTTATTGATAGCCATTAGAATTGTTGTGAGCAACTTCAGGCCTTTCAGACGATACAACGTATAACCAGAAATAAATTAATATTCTAACGGCTTAAATTTTTTGGTAATCTCTAATATTGACAATCAGGGAAATGTATTGGCTCTCTATATTTGAAAAGTAGTCGGTATAAATTGAAAGAAAAATATGTTTTATAACATACAACTCCTAATCTACTCTAAAATTTACCAGATGTCGCTTATATCAATGAGTTATATAGAAAATTTAATTGAAAATAAGAATTTGTTTGAGAATACATATGACTTAAAATCAGTATGAAAAAGTCATTAATAAAATGTCAAATCGAACTTGTAAGAGTAAAAAAGCATACCGCAAAATTTTTTTTTTTTTTACTTCGTATATTTTCTTTCATCTTTGAATGTTATATAAATAGCATCGTTTCTAGTAGCATTAAGACTTTTTCAGACGGAAAAAAGCATATTTACCAATTTAAAATTGGAAAATTGACTATAACTTAAGAATAATATACAACACAAATTTATAAATCGGCTAAAAAAACAATTGACATTTGTGCGAAGTGGTCGTAAAGGGCTCCACCCTGCTGACACTACTAAACCGAACAGGATGAGCATCAAAATTTTTTTCATAATCGGCTACAGGCTTATAATTACATATTTAGAATATTTGTTGTAATAAAAATATATTTCACCTGCCATTGCAATAACTTACAAAAAAGTGTTTACGATCATTTCTAACCACCCACTCATGAGTATTTTGTTTTCGCGCGAAATTGATCGTTTGAATGTACATTGAAATAAACAACATTACGGCGTTGTAGAACAGCAAATTTACTTCAAAAACTTTTGAAAAAATAAGAAGATAATATACACGTGATATATTGCACGTGAAGGCTGTCAACAAATTCAGTAAATAAGTGAACTCATGCTAATTCTGTAAAATGAAAAAATATTTTGTATCAATGAATATTGAAAGTAAAATATGAAATAACTGAGAGACTTCAATGCGTAAGAACCACACTGATAATAGTGATTAGTGATAATTGAAGCTGATAACATAACAGGTTTACGCGCCAAATTATCGAGCTGTATCGTTTTTAGATAGATCGATATTTCAACAAAAACCTGAATAGAACACACCAAACTTGTGAAATTATTAACACTGCAAACAAATAAAGAGGGATTATTCTGCGTTATTCAAGGGATGAATGAGCTCACCTGGTTGGCCACCAGCGTGGCTCCAGCGGATGTCATATTCATCTGATCAGATCATACCCTCGTATTTTGTAGAACAGAACCAACTTAGAACAATAAACCGACACTTAGCACAGAACTCCGATGATCGTGTTTATGTTTCACGGGAATAAATGAAAAATCGCACGGAAAGAACTAAAATATCGCTAAGCAGCATCGAAATTAGTTTTACAATGAAAAATACTTTTATTAGTAAGGTTACAACAATGTAACGTGTGACTAACGTTGAAAATATTTCAAACGTGCCACAGAACACAGATTTGAATCACTGGAAAAAGTTTCGAAAAAACCGTTGCCAAAAGTATTTTTTTGACAGCGAACAGATTGATAACATTTATTATAACGAATCACAAAGAAATCACAGCACAAAATACCGGCACAAACATCACTATCACTCGTGGATGTAATAAAAGAAAATATTTCAACAGGTGTATTGAATTTGCATACTGATTTTTAAAGTTCGGTTGTTGTTGTATCATTTAAAATGGACGGCGTGCGTTTGGCGAGTCCAAAGGCAAAGGACGCTGAAGATATACATTGTAGAGAATAGGCTCTCAGGCAAGGAGATTTGTTCTGTTCATGCACTCGCGAGAGTCGAGAAACCCGGGCTCGGTAATCATTCGACGCCGGGTCGCATACCAGACCCGCCGATACTACCGTCTCGTTCAAAGACAACAGCCCGCCCACAAGATCGAGAGAGAATACCGAAGAAGCATTGTGCCGATGTTGAGGTAAACGATAATCTTAGGCAGGTGTTTTGGAAGACTGTCTCGCGTGCAAGGATCACTTGCACAGATTTCATTTGTAAAAGTGATCATCGTCAACATTGATAAATATGTGTATGTATGATATAAATGTTTCAGAAGTTTTCAATTTATAATGAAATTATTAAAAACAACTTCGATTAGCACGACAAATTGCTGTTTAGAACGGCTTGTTCATATTTGGGCATAATAGAAGATTTAATCGAAAAATATACTTTATTGAGTGCTGTGTGTATCGAGGAAAAATATTTAGTAATTAATTCACTGTTTTTCTTTTACATTCCGTACTTGTTAGTCGATCTAAAAGCAATTAAAAAAATTCGCATTCATTTTGTATGTTGTTTTATGAATTCATATATTAAAGAATATTCTGAATGTCAACTGTAACTTTATGAATATGATTAAATTCGAAACAGCAAGTCTAAATAAAGAATGTCTAGAAATAAATTATAAAGAGCAATAAACGCTTACAAATAGAAAGAAAAAAGTCATCACATTTGATAATCCGAAATTATACCGAAAATAATTAGAATTTTATTTTGTAAATATTTTCCAGGATTTAGAAAAACTTGAGAAAAAAATTGTTATTAAACAGAAAATTATGATATCTTAATATAACTTATGAATAAACATTAACACGGCTCCAATAAAAACCCACTAAACCCCCTTGAATTTTTTTATTTACTAGTATTTATTCTATTAATAAATAGTAGATATATTTGCACTTAAATCAAATCGCGGACAGCCTTTGAAAAGCAAAGGTTATCAGTAAGAATAGCATAGTTTAAAGCAATAAATATGCAATATAAGTAGATGATAAACAGTTATTTTTAACTTAATTTTTCAAAAAATGCTATTTGATTTATTTAGTTCGTAAACTCCATGCCACACAGTCGTATAAAATTATAAGTCATCCATGATACTGATATTAATTTACTTATACGATTCTAATAATATTTTCAGCTAGCGTTAAGCATTACAAGTATTATTATATAAATTTACATTCATGTTTATTTGGGTCCACGATTAGTATCCGGCCAAACGTTGCATCAACCCTGCGCTACAGGTTACATTCTCCCACCGAAGGTTTGGTCAGCCGAAGTAGTGGTGGAGAAGCCAGGTTTGCGGACCATCAAAAATATTCACTTATCCATCATACATCTTAGAATCACTTCAACAAAAAAAAATGTAATAAATTATTTTGTATTGGTTCACATTTACTGCACAATCTCTCTTGTTTTACAAAGCTTGTAGATTCTGTATCTAAAACAGTAGTGAACTTAGTAAACGATGGTGAACGTAACTAATGAGACGTTCGACAAACAGTACGTGCGTAGCGTCAATATCACGATTATTGAAAAGTAAAAACGATTGTAATAATAGCTTTGCATATTTCCGATAAAAGAGTTGTCTTTTTTTGGTAATTTCAGCGGTTTATTTGAAGATTTTTATTAAACAATTTAGAGCTCGCAGAGACAAACGTAAGAACTGTGTTGTCGAAAATTACATTTGGGTCTTTTAAATTAATTTTAAACTATCAATCAATTTCTCTCTTGAGAAGTTACATATGTTTTATTTTTCACAGTGTTAAGCGTGTATTTTTCTGTTGTAACATACAAAGTATTGGTATTACTCACAAATTCAACAAATATTATTTCAATATGTTATCCTGCTTTTCATGAACATAAAAACTATTATATTTGAAAATGAATGCAGACACTAATTGATTGAATTGGAATACGTTTCATTCATTTGCAAGTATGTTTGCCGTTTAATCCGTTGATAAGTGACGATCAGTTAACCTATTTAGGTTCACATAAATAAAATCAAAAAGTCAAATGTTTTTATTAATCATACTCTCTCTCTTAATTTCTGCGCTGTCAAAGTTAATAAGTTAAAAAACGATCTTCCAGAGGGATGGAATACATCTCTTTAGAAGAAGAGCTAACAATTGTCGACCTTTACCAAACATATATTTTTTCATATGAACAAAAATAGCAAAGTAATAAATTAAATAAACGTTAATCATATATTACGAGTCATTCGGCATTTTTTTTTTACTCAAATACAGTAACCATATGCCCAATATTTTTTGATAATAACGTGATTAGAAACGCCTCTCGTTATGGTCATATAGAATTACTTAAAACCCGCATCTAAAACAAAGTAATATCTATTCCTGATTGTTTCTGTGTACTTCTTCATTATTGTGATAGGCAATATTTTTCAGGTACCTGGTACAATAATTGTTTTTTGTTTGTTTTATAGTAATGATGGTTGCCCCACCGCAAGACAATAATTGTCATAATAATGATAGTTACAGCGAAATTGTTTTTGTAGAAAAGTTTTTGTTTTCAAAAACAAATACGTGTCAAATAAACCATTTCGAATATGTAAATGCTCAAGATGATACAATATTCGAGAAATAGTTTGTTCACTTCCATTGATCAAACTTTTTTTATGTATACCGGTAAAAATTAGCACTTTGAATTTTAAATTTTCCCGCCGATCTCATAAAGTATATTATAACAATGAATAATATAAAAAATAATTCAGTCATGTTAAATTTCCGGGACAAATCACATGATATTTTAACAAAAAAACCAAAACACTAATCAGTTATCTCAACAGTCAGTAAGTTAACAATACAGTACTAAGCAAATTAACAATCAATGTTGTCTTCAAAAATCATATAGGTTTTCTCCACACAAATGACAACAAGAAGTGTGTTTGAAGTGTGAAGGGAAAATTTAAAAAAAAATAATAATTACTGCGCGTATCGTTGCTATTCGCTATAGATAAAATATCCGTTACATTTTCTGATTAAATTAACTTTTAAATATCTAATAAGACATTCTCTTAAATTATGTTTGTAATACTGAGATTTAGTAGCTAATCAATCAGAAAATCGTGTATTAAAATTAATGGTATGTTATTACTAGCGGGTAAAATAAGATAGTACATAAAATAAGTTATCCTGTAATTGGTATTAGCCCATTAAAACGTTTAAAATTCGTTCATCATATGATATGTTTAAGCAATTATCTGTGGATCATATCAAGTATGATAGCATACATTATAGCTGTTAAAAATATGCTCAAATGAATAAGTTAGAAGGCATAGTTTATTTTTTGCTTTGGTTAACCGTTTGTTTCTCACCATTCATATATCTTGGTCAAATAATTCAGTAGAAAAGGTATTACATTTAAGTCTGTATTTTTTTTCTCCTGAATAGATCGTAGTTCTAGCAACGCTCCGGTGTGTGCTCACAATATATAGGTATATTGCATTGAGAATTTTTGTATTTGGATAGCCGGTGACCCCACCCTTATCAAATTTCGATCACGCGTTTCAGAATTTTGTAGTCATACTGTATGTAACTCTATCTACGCTAAGTGAGCGTCAGCACACATGAAATGAATTCTTAATAAACAATTAAGCAATACTGTTTATTGTGATGGATATTGTAAATTTAGGAGAAAATAAACACTAACACCATCACTAAAATCTAAAAATAAAATCTATCTATCTATATAAAAATGAATGTCTATCTGTCCGTCCTTTATAAACTCCTACACACTTTAATCCAATTGCGATAAAACTTTGTCGACTTATTGCTTAGACTACCGGGCAAAAGAAAGGATACTCAGAATTTGATTACAAAAATTAATTGAATATTTACGAAAAACATGTTTTCATACAAGACTATTGTAATACAGAATGGCCATTTATGACACATTGTATCCATAGCAACGCCGAAAACAAGAACGACGCAAATCTGTCACATTCACTCACCTGTAGGTACTTACGTAAGGTACTGAATATTTTGAAACAAAGTTCGATTTTCGAAAAAAGCATTTCAATGTTCTATTTTTTACCGACTTTTTTATTTTGGTTTTATGTCGCATGATAGAACTAATTGAAATAAATATTACGTATAAATCGTGTGTGATATAGAAAGAATTTATTCAATATATCAATTATTATTTTTTTTTATTTTTCAAAAGTGAATTTCAAAACGTAACATTCACTGTGAAATCAATTATGCCACCCAAACGAAAAGGAATAGGTCAGAGTACAACTCAAGCACGAAAGAAAAGGGCGAAACAATGAGGTGGAAGTTGATAATCGTTGGATTGTACCGTATTCACAGCTTCTCTCGAAAACGTACAAAGCATACATCAACGTCGAGTATTGTAATTCAGTGAAATCCATCAAATACATTTGTAAATATGTCAACAAAGGAAGCGATATGGCAATTTTTGGAGTGGGAAATTCAACTGCATCTATCGATGAAATCAACCAATATCAACTGGGACGCTACATTAGTAGCAATGAAGCAATATGGCGCATTTTATCATTTCATATTCACGAACGGCATCCAACAGTTACTCATTTGGCAGTTCACCTTGAAAATGGACAGCGAGTGAACTTCACAACAGAAAATACACGTGTAAGAGCATTGTCACCACAGCCAACAACGTTAACTGCATTTTTCATTGTGTAGGGATGATATTTTTGCAAAGACGCTACTTTACTCTGAAGTACCAACATTCTACAGATGGAATGCATCGGAAAAAAAATTTCAACGTCGCAAACAAGGTAAAGCAGTTGAAGGACATTATAATGTATATTCAACCGACGCATTAGGCCGTCTGTACACTGTTCACCCAAATAATGCAGAATGCTTTTACTTGCGATTACTGTTAATCACCATACGTGGACCGAGATCCTTCCAAGAATTGAGAACAGTAAACGGTCGAATTGTGTCACTTATCGTGAAGCTTGCCTCGAATTAAATCTTCTAGAAAACGATGCATATTGGGACATTTCACTCGCCGATTCATCGAATACTGCTCACCCACAACAAATACGTGCGTTATTTGCAGTATTATTAACAATGTGCTTTCCATCCAATCCAAATGATCTTTGGGAAAAATACAAAGACTACATGAGTGAAGATATTTTACATAGTTTGCGTGCAACAATTCAAAATCCACACGTTCAATTCACATTAAACGTGTATAATGAGGCATTGCTATTGATTGAGGACATATGTTCAGTAATCGCTAACAAATCACTGCTACAATTGGGAATGGCTGCCCTGAATCGATCTGAAAACGACTTACTTGATCGTGATTTCCAATGAGAAAAACACTTTAATATCGATGAATTGGGTAAATTTGTTCAATCGAATCTTCCGAAATTGGTTCCAGATCAACGTATAGTGTATGACACAATTATGGATGCAATTACAACTCAAAGTGGTGGATTTTATTTCCTAGATGCACCCGGAGGCACAGGTAAAACCTTCCTCATTTCATTCATTTTGGCAGCCACACGATCACGAAAGAACATTGCACTAGCAATCGCATCATCTGGAATTGCAGCAACTCTTTTGGATGGTGGCCGAACAGCGCATTCAGCACTGAAATTGCCATTGAATATGCAAATAATTGAGACACCAACATGCAATATCAACAAAAATTCTAAAACGGGCAAACTACTCACATCATGTAAAATCATTGTATGGGACGAATGTACTATGGCACACAAAAAATCATTGGAAGCATTTCATTGCACACTAAAAGATTTGAGAGGAAATGAGCAACTTTTTGGTGGCGCACTCATTTTATTGTCTGGTGATTTTCGACAAACTCAACCTGTTATATCACGTTCAACAGTGGCCGATGAACTTAATGCATGTCTCAAATCATCCGTTTTATGGCGATACGTACATAGATTCACTTTGAAGACCAATATGCGTGTACAACTATAACATGATGCATCCGCTGAACGTTTCGCAAAACAATTGTTGGATATAGGAAATGGGAAAATGGCAATAGAGGAATCCACACAATGTATCACATTACTAGCAAATTTCTGTAAAATAACCGCAACCATAGATGAATTGATTCACAAATATTGCACACAATCATAAAAATCATCAATGGCTCAATGCACGTGCTATATTAGCAGCCAAAAACAAGGATGTCAATGCAATCAATTTCAGCATACTAAATGAAATACCAGGAGAAGCAACAAAGTATAAGTCCATCGATACTATAACGAATCAAGACAAAGTCGTCAATTATCCAACAGAATTCTTGAGATCACTTGATTTGTCAGGCATGCCGCCGCATGTTTTAACATTGAAAATTGACGTGCCTATCAATCTTCTCCGAAACACAAATCCACCGTGACTTTGCAACGGTACCAGGCTTTCTGTAAGAAAAATGATGCGCAATATTATTGAAGCTACAATTTTAAAAGGGAAATTCAAAGGAGAAGATGTACTGTTGCCACGCATCCTAATGATTCCGACAGATATGCCATTTGAATTTAAGCGTCTGCAGTTTCCATTGCGAGTCGCCTTTGCAATGACCATCAATAAGGCACAAGGACAGTTGTTACAAGTGTGTGGACTAAATTTGGAAAATCCATGCTTCTCACATGGACAACTGTATATGGCCTGCTCACGCGTTGGAAAACCTTCTGATTTATTTGTGTACGCACAAGATAGAAAAACAAAAAACATTGTGCATCCAAAAGCATTCCAATAAATTAAAACACATACGGCCGCCACTGTCAAATTTAGGTAAAAAAAACATAACCTCAGCTTTTCGCTTCTAATTGGCTCCGGCCTCGCCTCCAATCCGACTTATCCAATTGGAAGGCGAGAGGCTCCCGACGAGACGCTTCCATAAACTCGCGGTTTCTTTTTTTTTTTAGTTGCATTGCTACGCATGCCGAATAAACGCTAGTTTTTTTATAAAATTGAGTTCGTCCGTATATCCCGATTTTTTTACACATTATACAATATCGTTGTAAAGAAATTATTGAAAACGAGTCTGTAGCTAATAATCTAGAATGGAAAGTTCCATTTATAAATCTTACCTCTTTTTCTGAACCAGAAAATCAGATAATCATATTTTTCCGCAAAATGCAATAAAATTCCAGGCCTAAATGACAAATTTGAATTCAACAAACCTAATACGATTCTTAATTTTTTTGTCAAAAATGATCCGGATTTACACGGATGCAATAGAACAGAACTTTGTAATTCTGTTGCATCTGGGTGACAGAATACTTGAAGATGCAGGAAGGCGAAACACGTGTCGTTAGTGATAAAACATGTGAAATAATACAAATGTTCAATAATTAAAATTTGATATTGAAATTCCATCAGACACCTATAGTCGATATCATAAATTATAATAAATAGATTCATTTAGATTTTGAGTAATGCATTGCATGCAGACACATTGTATTTTTAAATGTTTTTTGTTTGTAGTAAAAGTAATAAATACGTTAAAAACTCATTTAATAAAAGTGAATCACCACCCAAAGTTTGTATTCTGACTTTGTTGATGAAATTATAGGATTGCAGTTTGTCAAGTCTCATGGAGTCGACTACAAATGCATGCGTTTGTCCCTGTGCAACGGTGCATTGTCAATCAAAAACTCAACCGGCGTGGGAGAAAATAAAACATCACTAAATTAAACTATACTAAAAGGAATTTCAACCAGACACGTACTTGTAATAAAATGCTCACAGTTTATTTTTAAACTATCTAGGGTCATTTTAGATCTGTAAAGTAAATCAGAAGATGAAACAGCATCCTACGGCAGCAATCTTAAGATTTCAGAAATGTGATAAAATAACGAAAGTTGGACTTTGGATCACTTTTGACCCTTTAACACAACTCTTCTGTGTGTAGCAAATATACATACGAATCTGTCAAAATAAAGCACCAGTATTCAATTTTAATTTTTTTTATTATCATCGGGACTGGTTCTGTTTATTCCATGCAATATCGAAGAATGAAGTATTAATTTTAGAAAAGGTAATATTATGAATTCTTTTTCACGCCGCGACTGAGGCGATGAAAATCGAAGCAATCCTTCAATAAAATTATTTAATATAAATTATTTTATTATAATAAATATATAATGCAAATAATTAATCTCAGAGACCATCAATGGAGTAAATTATTGCGTAAATTAAAAAAAAGAAGTATTGAATGTGTTATAATTAGTTCATACCTGTTGCATATATCTAGATTGTGTTGGACGTTTGTTATAGTAAACTTATACCAATTAATAAATAATTTATGACCCGTGCAGTTTCAGACAGTCAGTCATATGTGATTTCAAAGAGCACCTACTACAAAACGGAAACAAAACAAAAAAAAAACTTTGATAAGAAAGATATTGGCCTAAGCTCAGTTTTTATTTGCAGACAACTTGTAGATAAGTTCACCAATGTGTGGTCAAAAGACGAAAACATCCTAGGGCAAATAATAGTTTAGCATAGCCCAGCAATAAATAGTTTCATGTAAATTAGTTAAATTATTTAATACAGGTAATCGATTATTTCATTGTAGATTATGTGAGTTTACTATTACTATTTTTTATTGATATAAAACTGTGGACAATTCAGAATGATGAGATTTTTTAAATGTAAAAGATCGTACGTTTCCCAAACAATGCCACTTAAATCGACGCCCAATAACATAAAATTTGTTTTAATTTTATGAAAAATTGATGTATCGGTAAAGCATCGTGTACGAAAAAAATACATCAAGATTTAAATAAGTTGATTTGCTCATTTACTCACTAAATGAGTCAATACCAGCCACTCCTACGAATTGCTGTTTAGGTAAAAAAATAAAATACTATTTTAATTACGTAATCAAATTAACTAACATCAAAGTGATGCAGCCGTCAATTTCCTCAATCATATCATTTTCGTCATTATAAATAAGAATCAAGTGTCTATCAATGTTGCTTATAAAATGGTTAAGGGAAAAATGCGACAAAAAATAAATAATAATTTCATTCGAGAGTCATACATATAGATATATAAAATTGCAATATAGAAAGTATGTAGTTAATTATCTGTCACTGAAAAATAAGTGAATTATGTTTTTTTTTAATTTGTAATAGGTAGTTCAGCATGCATGCATAATACATTTTTAATTCGATAAACGCTACAACGACCAAGTAAAAATAACAATTTACGTGTGCATAATTCATTGATGTCATAAAATCAAATATAATCATATGTTACAGCATCTGCTATAAACATCTAAATGATGTCTTCATATAAGAGAAAGTGAACAAATTTATTTTTACGAAAAAAAAAAAACAATTAAATATAGTTTATAAATATCTGGAAAAAAATTCAATGTCGAATACATGTATTCACCAATATCAAAAAACTGTATCAGAAATTTAAATGTAACATTAGATAATTTTTTAAAATTTTGTTTTCAAATAATCAGGATGTCGTTTTTGACACATTACTAGCCTACAATTGATCACTTTCTACTGTGTGGTGACGGTAAATTTGATGATTTTTTTCCATTCGTAATCACTCACAAAGTCTCCGAGATTAATGTGGGAAGTTTTGCTTTGAATGCCATCATCACATCGCAAAATATGATGCGAATTTTATTAGAAAAATCTTATTTGAAAAAATATTACAGAGCCATAAGGTAAACATTAGCTTGTCATATTCCCATCAAATGATGAAGTGTGTGGGAGTTGAGGGAGGCATCATTAACGATAGTAAGTGTTGTTGTATTTACCCTGTTTCTAGAGCGGGAATGAGAATGCCTCGGGCGGGATGGATCCCTATCCCTGTCTCTCCCTTCGCTGGACGATCGTTGTCTCCGGTCCACGCTCCTTTGAGATTTTCGACCCATTTTATTTCAAATTAGTCTATTCATAAATTATATTTTTCACATAACAAAAATACCATCACCGAACGATGGATTTTTCGTCAAATTGTTTAGTTCTATTTTATTTGTAAGAAAAATTTTAAGTTGATTATTATAACATATTATATGACCTATTTTGAGGAAAAAGCGGGCGATAAAATGCATCACTTTTAATTCTCTCTCCCAAAAATATAGGCAAGTAGATTTTTGTGATTTAACTAACGCTTGTGTATAATAGAGATGAATGACATAAATTATAAATGAAGAGTTAGTGTAAAGTTTAGCTTCCTGCCAGTCATAATTGACTGCTTGAAATAGGAATCATTCAGGCATTTATAGCTACAACTCGCTGTCCATTTAACACCACATATTTAATCAATGTCATATAATTCACTATCACGAGGTACATCCATTTTTAAACCACCTTTTAGTAATTCCTCTCATTTATTATTTGTATCAGGAGATTTTAAAAGAATTAAATCTGCCTCCTGTACTTATAACGATGCATATTAATCAACCAGCCAAAGTGGGAGCACTTGACAAGAGAACCATCGTGCCAGTTATTAAATTTTCAATCTGATCATTAACCTATTGACTACCGATGTCGCAAGAGTTGAGGCGGCTGATTTTGGTTTATTAATAGTTAATACTCCAAAATATAATTGTGTTTAAACTTTTGTAAACGCGTACATTTTTGTAAGAAAATAAAAAAATGATTTGTCTTGATATAAAACCAGCAATATTGAATCAACTATTGAAATAATTAGTTTGGTGATTTGTTTTAGTTTTTAATTAAATTATGTGGCTTTAAAAAAAACGAGTTATGGATGATTGATTGAATTGTATAATAAATTACGACTACGATTCGATAAAAAGTGACAGCGCTTTCATTTTTACAAGAATTCTACTGATGCCATATAAATCGATATACGTTGGTTTACAGTAATATTTTGTTATTAGACATTTATTATAAAATTGGAAACAAAACTGTCATACTTTCGCGGTACAAATTGTCGTCGGAATATATCGCAACAAACGACGAATTGTTCACAAACCATTCACCATTCGTTTCGGACAGAAATTTTAATTGACACTTTGTTGCAGAAATTTTAATTTACCGTTTCGCTAATGGCCATTGTACTTCAAATATAACTCAAAGGCTAATTGAATAACCCAATCTCTAAAATTAAAAAAAAACATTGATTTGAAATATCTGTTTTCACTAATATTTGGCGCGTTGCGAAATAAAATTTCAAATATAGTACACTACAAAGCAGTAAATTTTACTTTCCATTGACAATTTTCCAACAAGAAAACGTTGCAATTAGGCACGGGTCAAGTTACTTTCACAATAAAAATAGAAAAAATCACAGTTATTTATAGTTTGTATATAAAAAAAAACGGTTGTCCATAAAGACGTCACGCGATTTCAATCGTTGTAATAAGATACTTCCATCTTACTGATTTAATATTTTAATTTAGTAATCTATGAAAAAAATATTTGCACCTCACTTAAAAAAAAATTGTGGTGTCATATTTTCTATAAGTCATTGAATTAATTTAGACTACTTCCCTTACAGGTCGATGTTATTATGGACAACCCCAAAATACACTATAAATACAAGTAGCCCTTGTCTTTTTAAATATTTACCACTGTATAACTAGAGTTAATGGTTAGAGTCACAAATAATTAATTTGCATATTATTAAAATCTAATGAACATCATATTTAAAAGAAAGTTTATTTAATTTTATTAACGATGAATTAAGAGTCTTAGTTGGGACATCTTCAGTCATACATTAAATAACACAACATAATCATTTAAGTTTAAAAGTTGATTTAGTATCTTGCGTAATTTAGCGTTAATTCTAGGTAAGTCTCGTTAAACCTTTTCACGGTGTTTTATCAAGGCGATTTTTAAGGTGACAAAAACATCGATAGTTCAATTTCACAAAACTCAGATAGTAGCCATTAAGGTATTATTGGCAATGCGTCCATTGACAGACTGATTTAATGTTGATATTTACACCAAGCCGCCATGATTAGAACCAGTGTCGTACGATAGATTTAAGCAAAATTTGAGTTAAGTTATAATGTTAATAATAACAGAGAATTGAAATTATTTAAAAGAACTTTTCATTTAATATGTTTGTCTCAAAAACTTCACATTTAAACTAAAAACTATTCATAAATATATAGTATTCCAATTTGAATTGTTTAAATTGTGTAAATTTCCATATGTTATGTCACTCGCGACCTGGTTTCACCTTTTGGCATCTTCATGCACTTTATCACATGGGGTTTTCCATGCTGATACAGTATCCAATACAATATTTAATAGGCAAAATTGAGTAAAAAGATGTGTTGATAATAAACCTGATTGAATTTTAAAAAGAATTCACATAACAAGTTAATTCTTCGTATTTAAAGATAACAAAATAATAGTTAGTAATTCAATCAAAATTTATTCTTAATTAAATCCGTTTACAATATCAATCATTCATTTATTAACTTTTATTCATCGTATAATTTTCTAAATGGATGTAGATAAAACCGACAAACTAAGTCGAGTGTTATACTGCTCAATGAGAATGAATGATATTTACGATAGATATGTTTTTATAATAATGTAGGTAAGTTTAAAGTAAAAAAAAATAATTATTCCAATAATAGTATGCCTCATTTCTGTCCGCCACTGTTGAGATGCGATAGGAAATGAAGTTGCCGCTACTCGCAACTGAGCTAGAAAAGCGGATATGGATCGAATGCTTGTTTGTTCAGCACAATTCCAAAAAGCGCATCCCGTCCGAGAGTGCGTCGCGTCGCATAAATGACTTCTGTTGAATTACATTACCGATTACTGCACGCATTTTATTACACCGTTGTAACTGCACTTACTTTTATCGCATATCCCAATGAAGCAGCTAGGCACCAACCAAGATTCGATTTCAAAAACAAATAAAGTGACACGTCGTTTCAAAAGTGTGTTCCTATTTGATACATCGATATATGTATATATATTTCGAATATATTTTTCATGCACGTCCACACCGAACGTACATTTTTATTTACTATGTAAACATACTGATAATAAAAACGGACGGTCTATTGTTTTTTTTTCCATTATGAAGAATAATAAAAACAAAATTAAGGAATGACAATTAGCAGGGAAGTCAATCGAGGAAGTTCCGATATGATTTAGTTGAAAACATAACAAATAATATATCGAAATCCATGTCATTTCATACTTATATATCCTATCTTATGTATTAGCACGAAGCATTTATTACTCGGCAATAAAAAAACAGAGATAAAGAATATTAAAAAAAATCACGAATAAACTGTCACGAAAATATTTTTTAATATTATTTATATAGCTAATAAAGAAATATTTCAATCGTTCCGCATGTTTTGTCACTCACGACCCTGATTTCGCTTTCAACATCTTCAGGCATAGTAATAGCTATTTCGACGTAAGCAGAAATAGCTATCAACTATTTACCTGCCTATTATCAACTATATACCTACCTACTATCAATTATATACCTATTATTTATCTACTTTATATTTTTTAGAAGTAAAATAGATGCTATATTTTCACGTCTTATAATGAGCTTCTAACAAGTAAATGCCAATTAAATCAAAAAATAGCCTTGTTTGTAATTTGTATTCTATAAGTTGACTATACTCGCAATTAACAAAACCAGATTTGATCATAAAGTATATAGTGCAAATAGTGTTTTTATTACACGGTAAAAAAAATAGCAATGTATTTTAGTACTACAAAATTATTATTTTTTAAGATATAGATGATAGCTATTTCAGCTCACGCATCGTCAGGACTATGGTTTTTATTATTTAAAATATAATGCCTTTCTAATAAATGACAGTTAACACCTTAAGTGACTAAGCCAGTATCTAATATGGTATATTAAATTTTTTATCAAGGTAACATGCATAAAGATTTATACATGTTACCTTGATAAAACATTTTTACAAATAAGTACTTACTTAGTACGAAATTGAAATTAATTCAGGAATACATTTTACTCCATAGGGTTTATATTTTCGTTATTTGTCTTAATTTATATAAACGATATAAACTGGTTACTGGCTGTGAATTGGAGTGCATTCGTGAACAAGAATCTCTGAAGGTGTCATAAGGCGAATCTTGGGACGTGAATGAGAAAACACGGAGAAAGATTTATGTTTGGATTTCAGACTTAAAATTTCTTTTTTGTTTGAATCAATATACACTTGTGTTTAAACATTTCTCATTTGATATTGAAATTCCATCAAGCTCCCTCCGTAGATGAATCCTTTCAACAATTTTCGAACGAAATATATTTTGATATTTTATTTTGTTGATTGTGTTCTCTGTGAAAAAGCTTTAGAAGCTCCTGATTGGAAAATATTATTTTTATTGACAGATGGCAGTATTTTACAAAAGATGCATACAAAACTGACATTTCAGCTAAATATAATAATATATAACCTATAAATAGCATACAATTTTCGTGATCGCTCAATCGTGTTGTATTTTTCGGTCGTGAACTTGTGGGGCAATAAAATTTTAATAAAGCTCTTTAAGTAGTGTTAAATATCAACAAAATCGTTCATTTCATAATTAATATATATACTTTACAGTCATTACGGCCGGAAGATGCGAATTCATAATTCCGACCATGGAAATATCATTATATGTTTCTTGGTGTTTTTATTGGTGAAAATTGCACAGGCAGACGATGTTGCATTCGGAAGCCAATATAAATGGGCAAAAAGCCTACCAGATGCCTTAGCGGCGGCGAAGATTTCACAGAAGCCTTGCATGCTTCTCATCCACAAATCCTGGTGCAGTGCATGCAAAAGTTTGGCTCCAAAATTTGCGGAAAGCAGTGAAATTTTGGAACTTAGTAAAAATTTCGAAATGGTACAAGTTGTTGATGATGACGAGCCCACTGATGAGAAATTTCACCCTGATGGCGGTTATATTCCAAGGTACGATATATAGCATTGTTTTATATTAGAAACCAACTGCAATATTAATACGCTGATTTATGTTTACCCATTGATTTAAAATTCCATCTGTTCAAACATTATAAATATTCATTGTAATAAAAACATTTATTTTGATAATAATTATAATACCTAGACATACACTACACATCTTAACTGCTTATTTTTATAAATCCAGTTTCTTTACAATTCTTTTGTTAATAGGTCTGAATACATACACACACCACTATTGAAATCCCTGGGCATATGAGTGAACTCAATATTTCATATTGTGAAATTTTTATTAATGGAACACAGGATGTGCATATCACATATTTGTCACATCTTTATCAGTTCATGAATGTTATTTTTTTTCTGGCCAAAGCTTTTCGAGAATTTAAGATTGATTGTTTTAACATGATAAATGAACTGTCAGTGTGTTTTTTTTAATATTCTTCAGTTTATTTGATGATAATTAAATATAAATTAATAAGTGAATGGAAAAAAAATATCTGAATTCTTTCAATTTTCAAATTCGGGATTTTATGATCAAAAAATACTTTTCATAATTAAATTTGCATTGGAGTTTAATTATTTGAGAAGCCATATAAGGCTTTGTTAGTATTTCCATAACTTAGATTGTAGAAAATTTATGAAAACAAGTTGTGAGAAAAATTCTCAAGGAATATTTGCATATGTGTGTTTAAAAACTTAAAAGATGATATACTGTTACAAACGGAGTTGAATTACTATGGTGAACCATTTTTTTCTAGTTTTGCTAACATTTATTTATTTTGACAACATTTTTCATTTTCAGAATACTCTTCCTTTCGCCATCAGGAGATGTCCTAACACAGTGCACCAATCGGTTTGGAAGTGAAAAATACAAATACTTCTACAATAAATGCGAAGATATAGCATCAAGTATGCGAGAGGTACTAGTCTCACATCCTAAACCTCTGGACCAAGTAGAACTTTAAATATTATTTTCTGTACCCTAAAAATACTCAAAAACTTTAATTCACTATAATACTTTCGATTCAAGATCTGATTTGTCCAAAATTATCCTTAATAATCCTTACTTTGATAATTAATGTTTGTTAATACTCAGTAGCAGCTAATTGGCTTGTTTCAGTATTTCATGTACAGATAGAAGCATCTCTTATCGAAAAAAAAATTGTCACTAAATTATATTAACCTTTAAACCGCCCATAAAAATAAATCATAGGCTCGATAAATGTACTTAATTTAAAAAAATGCATAAGAAGTGGCTATTGAGTAACTCACTTACTTTACTAATTGTTTTTATTCTGAAATAAAAATGTTACATATAACTGTTGTAATTCAATGTTATAATTAAATATTAATGGTGTTAGATTATATTTGTAATAACACTTTCATTGTGTTAATGAAAATGAAGATTCCATTAAACTGCATTTACACATGGTTTAACTATAAGAATAATTTTGTAATTGAATTTTACCATTTTATTTTTTCTATCTGAAATGAAAAACCTTCTCATCAAAAATGTAACACATGGATCCCATCAAGTGTCTATGCACTGAACTATTGATTCAAATTGGATGCATAAAATGTAATAAGATCTCATTTCAAATATTCTTTGAAAAAAATATTAACTGACAATATTATAATTTATGTTGTTTGTAAACTAACCAAAGAATGTAACCAGAGACTTTTTTTTCCAGGGGAACAAATTTGCTAGCATTTTTTTCCTATATATTGTGTGTGTAAGCCAGTGCAATGGGGGATAAATAATATGGCATCCCTGAATAACACTAATTAAAAAAAATTGTATTGATGTTGTTTTGTAAAAAATATTATAATTTACTGAATTGATTAAATACTTTCTAAAATGTCATCAATTCTATCAATAACGTCTATGCACATAACAGTAATAGGCAGTGACTTTGAAGTATGAAGCACGGGGATGCTGTGCAAAAAAATCAGCCAATGAAAATTTATTTTCCTGTTTATACACTTAACAAAATTAATGATTGGATCAAAGAATTTTTTGTATTTTTTTAAATTCAATGTAAATTTCCTTTAGTTTTTATTAAAATAAGTCAGTCCACCTTTGGCTTCTTCTGGTGAATGTTGTAATTCTTTTCACAATTTAAAATGAACTTTCAACTGATACTTAAGAGGTTTAGTGGAAATTAATTGTTTTAAATCAAATACTTTCGTCAAAATATCTTCGGTCATCTTTCACAACTTATTTTTTCATACAAGCTATATTATGAATGTGAAACATTCAATAAATTTAAATTATTTTTTTTTTTTTATCTAATAAAGTCAGTCTTTTTCATAAGAGAGCTGAAGTGATATTAATTAGTAAATCTAAAAAAATCTTTCTATATTTCATTGAAAATTTTGCATCTTTAAGGGATCAGTGATATAAAAGTAAAATGAGTAACCGCATCCACCGTAGGCGTTATGTTTTTGAAAAAGCGAGTCATACAACACCCAGTAAAGTGTAATCGTCAGGTAAGCAGATTCTAAATCTGAACCAAGTACTCTTGTGCACTTGACTCACCTTACCCTTTGCCACTCATAAGAAGCAGAAATGATAGGCTAAATTTAAATTCCACATGCATTCAAAAGATTGTAAATGTCACAATCGTATAAGAAATAATAAAATTTAGGGAAATAAGCCTAAGCGAAAACGAAATATGATGCAGCATGACAATATTATTGGAAAAGTTTAGGGATGCGCTGTATTTAATTCATAAAACAGGGCTTGTTCACGTCTTTGTATTTTGTCAGAAATGTTACAATTGTTTGCTTGCATGTTTCTTGACAAAAATGCAAAAACGCAAATCAAATAACATTAAATTTGCTTTTAAAGGAGTTTTTTGTTATCGATATGTAGTGCAACTCTGCTCTATTTAATGCAATTGTAGATTAGTAAACAAATTTACAATTAATATATTGAAAGAGAATTCATCCAAATCAAACATTAGAAAAGTTGACACCATCAAAATAAATATTTTAAATAATTGTGCCAATTTAAAAAGTGTAGGCATTCTTGTGTTAATGTAGATTTTGCCGTTTGATGTACTTAACATTTTTGCTAAATAATCATTATAGAAGAATAGTTTCGCGACAATTTAATTTTGTTTGTATTGTTTTCACATCAAACTCCTGTATTGAAATATTTATTGCTTAAAAATAATAATGGACTGTTTGAGTATATAAAATATTGTTGGGTTGACGAAAAAGTTTAAGAAGAATAATAATAAAGTAGAAACAGTTATAATTTTTGGTTTCATGAAAAGACCCTGATATTAACATGGTATCTACAAAACTAAGACTTCATACTCTTAAGTGCAAATGTGTGTACTCTATAAGCACTTAGTTAAGTCAGTACACTGGTGTAATTGTGTTTTTAAATTTTGCAAGAACACTAAAAAACTTTTATACAAATCGTACATTCAACTTATTTAGTCAAGACAGATAAATATATTCATGTTAGAAGAACTTACATCATCATCATCTTCTATGACTGGTTCTGTGTAGACTTCGATAGTATGATTGAGCGGAGGTGGAATGTTTTCAGGTGACATAGAGCATCTCCGTGATGTTGGCACTGGAGTTATGGACCCCCCTCGACTCATTGATCGTCTGCATTGTGGTGATGAACTTTCTCTGAAAGAAAAATAATAATTCATACATAATTGAAAAATTTGAAAGTGGACAATACTAAATCTATTATCTGAAAAAAACTACAAGGTTCTTTGAATGATTTTCTCATTAATGTCAATGTTTCATTGTTTTAATTAACACATTCAGCATTGAAATTCATCCAGCCAATTTTTTATATCATACATTGAGTGTGAATGTTACAATATTTATCTTGTCTGTTGTAGAATAGCTCGGACCCAATGTTCTTTACACCCAGAATAGAACTATGCATCATGTTGATTTATATACATTTTGTTAAAAAGCCAATAAAATATTCAATTGATTTGGACCAAATATGTCTTCCAAAATCACTATAAATAGTTAATAATTAATAAAATTTCTTTGCCATCAAACTTCCAAAAGGTTTCAATAGCTGACAAAGGTATTTCATATAAATTTTGTATGATTAGGTTTAAATAAATATTCATACAAAGTTTCAATAATCTTGAATATTAAGAATGTTCAGCAATTCATACTTCAATATTTTGTATTTATAAAAGCATGAATGATTCAAATTTTACAGGATAAGTGTCCATTCACTCAAGGAATCTTTATAACGAGAACTAACATTCTGTAATACTTCTGCAAATTTCTATTTTAAGAGAGAGGCCATCGCAATAGTGGCATCTGTTAATATGAATTATTTATTATCAATAGAAATTGATATTGATCAATAGAAGTAAATTAGTATCCCTGCAGTGCAGTATTATGTTGAAGAAATCTCTACTTATTTAGGAATGGCAAATAATATTGTTTCCTTAACGGACTGCTATAAAGATGAATTTGGTTTTAAGAACATTATTTATTTTTTTGAACAAACCCATACTGTTTGAAAAATAAAACAGTGAAATAAAGTAACTTATTCTGCAAATTTACTTTAATCCACAAAATACAATTGATTACTTTTATCTCAAAAACACTAGCTTCAATTTTGTATTAAAACAAAAGGACAACACATCATAATAAAATAGGTTTTTTTATTTGATGATCTATTTATTTAAAATAATACTAATAAACATTATCCAAATAAATAGGATAAAACAATGAGAAGTACTTAGTTCCACATGAATTGTGTTATATAGTTGATAGCTATTTTTGCATTAGGCTTTTTTCGGTTTCTAGCCATTACTATATGATAAATCAGAAATTTTATTTTATCAATAGATGTCGCTATCGCAGTATCTTTCACATTTTTTTTTAATAATTCATATTTATTTGGTTTAAATGCAAAATGATGTTTTAAAGACTTTATGAAACACAGTCTTGAACATTATTAATGTTACAGAATGTGTTGGAGAGCTGTTGTGAAACCGATATAAGAAAATTTTCTGATATTACAGTCAGAATTATTGACTGCCTATAATATCTGCAATAAAGTATTTATGGTAAATAAGTAAAATCTCACCCTCTTTTTATTACATTTGGAGATAACATACAGCGGCATGGATTTAATGGGACAAAATAGCCCAATTGCGGAGGTGGGGAACCACCGCATTGTGAAGGAGACATCTCACCATCCCGATACAAATTTCTCGCCAACAAACTCATTTGACTTGCCGTTGAGTATCCTCCAACCATCTTTGATGATGATAATAATTAAAAAAGTATAATTATATCATATAAGCACTAGGTGGTTCACTTTTTGAATTTAACTTTTTTCACTGTTTTCACTTCTGATTGAGAGGTGGCAGTGTTAGTTGTAAGATTTGTTTTGTTTTTTCACATTGTTTTAACTTTGAAAATTATAATTTTATGAACATAACAAAATTCACAATTCTATAACACAGATTTTGTTATGATATTTTTGATCAAAAGAAGATTTCTAGCAATAAAATTTCATGACATTAAATTATTCAAAATTATTGATAACTAAGATATTCAATTTGTCACAAAGATATTAGTATTATAAAATTTATGCTTTTTATGATGATGCTTGTTAAATAAGCAAAATAAATCAAACACAAAAAAATATCAAATTCGATTCTATATATAAGGTAAACGTAACAGTAATTGACCATGTACCAGTAGTTGACCATTTGTCAAAAAAATGTTTATAATAAGGTTTCTAGAAGTGATAACCTTGGGAAATTAATTTTTTTAATTAGCCGCACCATTTACCGACACGACTGTGAAGAATTCAAATGTTTAAAGGACTTCATAATTGCACAGTGGAATTTTTTTTAGGTTCAGGTGAGCGATCTGCCATTTTTTGCTATATTCTTAAGGTTTTTGTTAAGGAAATGCGTTTAATTAAATGAATAGAACAATAAGGTAACTAAGTCTTTTTAACTGATTTTTAAATTTTTCAAATGTACACAGAGTTTATTATTCAATAAGCATGAGGTTTTTGTGTCATAAGCTCAATAAACTGAGTTTGTGGGGTGGTCAAACACTGGATCTCAAAATTCAACTTTTTTTAGTAGTTGACCGGGGTGGTCAACTACTAAGAAAAAAGAGGGTATGGAACAATCGAGGATAGAGCGAGCTGCAGAAAGGCAAAGGAGGAAAGTAGAAAAAGAGAAATCTAAAGAAAATATGCTCCAGAAATTTTAATTGAAAAAAAAAGATCATTGAAGAAAAAATTGCAATTTTCATCGGAAGGTTCAGAATTAAACATAGAAATTACTGACTCTTCAAAAGATAACTGGAATGAAGAGTCCGGAGAAGAAAGCGTGCAGCTGAAGCATTCCAATTTTAATCAAATCACCTTTCAGAACCGATGGTCAACTACTGGTACAATACATGGTCAAACTGAAACATTCTCCAAATTATTTGAAATGGCTTGTATTCTTTTTGCAATGCAACAGTTTCAAATAATCTACAATGCTTAAAGATTGTCTTGACGTATCCACTTTCGTTATTTAATAATAAAGTAAGCGGTGGATTGTTGCCAAAGTTAAAAAAATCCTTAAGCCGGTCAACTACTGGTACGTTTACCTTAATATATTCAAATAAAACCGCCGAGTTAACCTAAAATATCCTTTTTGTCCATATAGCCTTTTTTGTAAATTGAGCTATTTATAAAATTATTTGATAAGATTATAAGATAAGAGATTCCTCGGGGCACAATACATAATACCAAATCTAATAACCATTATTTCAAGGTGGGCACCGGTTGATAGCGAAGCAAAAGTTGAACCTAATAAAAATTAGGACTTTTTTATAATTTTCATACTTTAAATTTGCAACTATGATTAAAAAATTCCAAATTATTATATATATATTGATAATATTCAACGATATTTTGAGTTTAAAAACAAAGATTTTTTATTTTTTAAAAAACTAAAAAACCAAATTTCTTACACGATTTTTTCGATCATGTCATTCGCCATGACAATTCTAATTTAAAGTGGTTTCCAGCCTCAACAAGGTTGCCCACCCTTGTGTTATTCTGCCGAGGGGTAAGAACAAATAAAATATAAATGCATTGTATGTAAATAATCCAAAAACTGAATAATAACTAATCTAAAACACACTCCAGTGCCTTTATTTGTAATTATAGTAAATGGTCTAATGCATTTTTAGAATTGTTAAATTTCGCCTGAAAATATTTCTCAAATAATATCGCCGGTTTGCAGTTTCAGTTGATAGATATATTGTTCAATTTGATACATGTCAAACAACCACATAGAGAGCGCGTGTTCCACGGTGTGTTTATTAACGATTTAAAGTTGATAGCCCCAATCGGAACAAATAAAATAAAATGTTTATCAAACACACGCATTTTCTCTGCACGTATTTATTAAGGATTCAATCACACAAACCGCTATATAGAGTCATCATTAAACTTGGCACCCAATTCTACAATACCAGAATGCAGACGCAGTTGTGATACGAATACTAAATAATAAATAATTTACCTGCGAATGGTTACACATCCGCGAAGCTTTTCAAATATTTTATTCTCCGTGAACTTCGAGAAATAAAACCGCCGCTATCACTCGTGATGTCACCATTTTAATTTTTAAATTTTAATTACGTTAAGGGTCGTGAGTACACACGTCACAAAAGTTTATACAGTTATGTATGGAAAAATCAGAAAACTTTCTATTATATATACTATTATACAGCAAATTTTATTGAATAATTTTTATATTAGAATCACGGCATTACTTGCACAATAATTCCAAACACATGATTAAAATGTGTTCACATTGGTGAAATGGAATTTATTTGCAGGATACTGAACCTTTCAACCAAACTTTCATCAACTTGAAATATTTCACAAGGTGAGCGAAATTGTTTCAACTGTTCAAATAAAATTCCTACATAATATTGTTTGACAGAACAAAATTTATGTCATCATGCCACGGTGATAATCCGGTAGGAAAAAGAACGAATAATTCGACGAATAAGTATGTATAATATCTTTGGAAATATATTGAGAGAAAATGTGTCACAGATGGTTACTTTTAGCGTATTGTGATAAATTAACAATCTTACTAAAATAAATAATGTGGTGCCACGTTGGAATGCATATTAACCACATGACCATGCGTATATTATGTTAAAAGAATTTTTAAACAAATTATAGAAATCGTTTCCTGAATAAGAATATTGCATATCCACAAATAACAACATATAACAAGTGACAATTATTTTGATATACATGAAACACTTTATCTAGACAGTATTTTTATGTTATTTTACAAAACTCTCTACTTCCTACTCAATAACGTTGCTACAAATATTGCCCCCAAAATAAAATGTTCGAAATTCAAACTCTATAAAATACAATTCTGACAGATTCGACATGACGTCACGCTACGACTGACACACTATTTATATTTGATTAGTTTAAGTCATCGAATGTAAACACTTAAAAATATAGATTTCTTTCGGTTTATGTATATATTTTAATAATTTCTTAGTCCCTCTCACCCTGATTAACGGTCACAAAAATACGATTAGCTTGTAAAGATGCATTGTTAGAAGACTTATATGTTCATGTTCAACACTAGGAGCAGTGATGTTGCCTTTTGTCCAACTTTACCTCAAATGTTTGTATTATCATACTATGTTTTATTAAAGCCTCTGATTTAAAACGTATTCTTTTTTAACGAAAATAACACTACATATATGATTGAGTTTATCGTTGAAACACGAGGACAGATGTGGCCACGTGTAGAATTAATAATATGATATGGCCAGTTGATTGAAAAGAAATTGTCACGTATGGCAAAACAATAGCGTGTAAAGCACGCACACGTCCATTGCTAGTGTTGGACACGGCGCGTAGTTGAATGCAGTTGACATTAAGAAATACATTTCTATATTATGTATGTACGTGTATTTGCATTCAACACGTGGTAATCAGAGATCAAATTAAATATTTTTATTCATGAAATTAATATTCTCATCGGAGTTCAAAAACTATACATCGATGAATAGCATCAGAATAATATATACCATCGCCATTATTGTTAGAGAAATACATCAAGAATGTCTAGGCACAGATAAATCGATATGCTTGATACATTGTCTGTTTTAATATTCAGACCTACGGAAAAAGAAAATATTAAATACTGATTTGTATAAACAGTTCAACAATTATTGTATTCCAAATTTTCCATACTTGCATTACAGATCAGGGTTGTAAATTAGCTACGCGAGATTTATGGTAGCTGTTTGTTCAAACCTTTCCCACATATTGTAAAGGCCTCATCAAAGTGCATGGAAAAACGATAAAACTATTTATATATATTTAACGAAAACTACGTGTTTTAAGCTAATAAAGGTAAAAAGAATTTGAGTACATAGACAGTGATTCATCGATACACCTGGTGGGAAGAATTGATTCGATAGTTGTTTGCTATTTTTTGTTACTTACTAATCGATAAGATTACAATACATAACTATAACCATGTGGTAGACAGGTGAATTTTCATACTTAATAAATAGTATGGTTTAAAATATGCTGTATTTAAAAAATAAAATAAATTAGATTCATAAAAATCAATACTGATATTAGGTACAGTAAATCACTCGTATAGTATATTCCGTTAAAAGATATCTTACTCATTCTCACTAAATTTCCATTTAAATTTAAGTTTCCCATAGTTAAATTCCGATAGGTTCATTACTTAAATAATTATATACTTTTTATTGGAGTAGTTTTCTCAATGAGATTCTAAGCCACAAGTAATTTTTCAACACTAAACGTTGCTATAACAAGCAAAAAACTTTATATCGAACGTACATACATAAGACACAAATTAACCGCCGTATTCACGTATGTATGTACACATATATTTTTTCTTTCGTGCGATAATAATTTTATATCGAATTAAGAGACTACGAAAACCGAAAATGTACGAAATACGACAATTAAGACAACGCTACGTCAATGAAAACAAAGAAAACTGTTATATTTATTTAGAATTAACCCGGTTTCGCCATAATGCCACAGTGCAGCTTAATAAAAAAGCTTTGCGTGCAAAATTGAGTTTGTTCGCACGTCTTGTTACGCCCACAGAGTGTTTATTTACAGAACGAAATAAAAAAAAACAATCGATTAGTCTGAGTGGACAATTTAAGAGTTGACTGCATTCACGCAAATACAAAATATTTTAATATGTTAAAATAGATTGCTTATTTTTTTAAACGTGTTGTCATGATAAGAGTCAATAACCACTACTAGAGTGTTGTGCGCTAAATGTACATTAATTTGTTTATGTAAAATCAAGAGTAATTATAATTAGTTAGGTTAATTGATTTTGCCATTTAAAATTGTAATATGATTATTAAAATGTTTCATAATACTACGATCAACACAGATTGATTAATCTGTACTTCAATAATTGTGCCAGCAATAATATCAGAGTATTTTTTTCGAGATTTGGCCGTTATTAAATGACACTGATATTCGAATAATAGTAAGATTTACCCAACCCACATAGGACATCTACAAAATATTTTAACACACTGTAATCAGCCGCACAACTGACGTCGACAATAGATTTTAAATTATGTTGATTCAAATAATTTATTTTTCATCTGGTTCGAAATTTTCCTGCCATAGAAATTCCAATTTATCGAATGTAAAAAACACTTAATAAGAGATATCTTAGTGTTCATTTGTAAAATACCACCTGCCTCCTTTAATTATAATACATTTAAAAGATCATGCTGTGAGTGCTTATTCAATTTTAAATGTTATTATTATAACATTTAATTTGGTTTTTATTTTCCGATTGACTTCTGTTTTGTAAATAATATTTCAATTATTAGATATAAAATCTATAAACTTTTAAAAAATTCAGTTATATTTAAAATGGAATCGGTAGTAACATTGTGAAAACAATTTTTTTTTATAATATAACATTAAAATTGATAACCTGAAGATGCATCACAAACAGCTAAAACAAATTTCATATGTATGTGGTAATAAAATGAAATCAGTATCAGACCATAATAATTAACGATTTAAAACGTAGTTATTTTTTTACACTCACATTAACTGTTTATTTTATAAACCGATTTTATTAAGATTAGATCACTTATTATTTATAATTGTTTATCAGTTATGCAGGCATCACAGTAACACGTATTATCACGAATAATACTAGTCGTTAATAACATAAGCCGAAACGTGCTGATTTCTGAGATATGGAAATATTGCATTGTTTTCACTACTGCACGTACAAAAAATGTAGCTGCAAATGGTATAAAATAGACAGCGCCTGTTTTAGGAACTCATTTTTTGTAGATGTTATATTTACCTGTTTGCTTCATAGATAAGATTATGTTTAGTACAGACTGTACATGGAATGATAAAACTGAAATGATAAGGAAGTACTATAAAAGCGAGTTTTAAATTTATAGACAGGAATATTTTTTTAATCAAATACGAATTCCATAAGCTCATATGGAGAAATATCTGATTTTGAGGTTATGTTAGTAATGCTTCTTATTTAAATTAATGATTAAAAAAAGTCTTAAGTAAAGTAGTAGAAAGGTGTCAAAAATAATATTCAATAATTCGTGTGTGTGATAATGTGATACAACGGCGGATTAGCGTATAAAGAAAACAACCAAAACTATGTCATTTAGTCAGATTGTTCACACACACATATATATATACACCCAGTCCTTTTTTTACGCGATACGTTGGTTCCAGAAAAAGGCGCGTACAAAAATCGCGTATAAAGATGATTTCATGCAATTGCATTATATTTCTTTACACACCCTAAAACATAAATTCGCATAATATCCGATACACTTGTTAACATTTGGCAATTGTATGTGTATTTAAAAAAATGGAATGCTTTACAAAATTAAGTTTTAAAAATACACACATTTTTTTATTTAAAAAAATAATGAAACGTACATGCCTAGCATCATATATAAATGTATTCTTTAAAACAAATTTGGGGAATAAATTACGTAAAAACGAGTGAAGCGCGTAAAAAAATGTAGCGGTGCCGTCCAAAAAAATCGCGTAAAAAAAGGACTGGGTGTATTATATGTTGTGAAATGTGATTGAATTATTCATTTCATTTAGAAACGTTTTCTTATTGAGTCTTAATAAACTAATGGAATGATAATGCCGGTGAAATATTTGCGATAAATATGTTTCGAAATATTAAAATTAAATTAAATGACTATCGCAATATTTATCATTATAACGCTGAAATCAACTACTCTAAAATGTGTAGATTAAAAGTTCAAATCTCGCTGGAGGCGGGATAAGTGTTCCGTTATCCAAATCACAAAACGACTTCTCTGTGCCATAATCTCACATACAAAACACTGTTCCACATGGTCCATTAATGGCTAGGCCTAGTCTGTTCTCTTAAAATGATTTATGCACACTCACTCGCCGGCAAAGCGTGAACCGGACTATCCAGTGTTTAAGTTGTTAGTTGAGAGCAAACACTCATATTCCTCAAGACGAATGTTAAAATGTCAAAGATTTTAGTACGGTAGCGCCGGTGACTCACTCTTTTATCTACCTGTAGATTTGTGAACACACCTCTTGCACATGTTAATAACTTCCGGTCAAACATTGTTCTGTACAATCCTGGAGATGATTCGTTATTCAAATTTTAAAAGATGAATATTAACGCACTTTTTTTTAAACACTCAATTTTTTTACTATCAAATGGTCTACGATTACTTATACTGCAAAGATATTTAATAATAATTGCAAGGATAGAAATATAATACATATATTGATATAAATATACTATCACGATTCAAATTATTTAACATAAATTTGCAATCCTATTTTTGGAAATGCTCCGTGATGCAATCAGTATTGAAAAGTCAACCGGCTTTTTGAAATAGTGCATTTTTCTTTCACACCTACCAATGGAAGTGGGAAAATAATATGATATATAGTATAATTTTTTTCTAAAATAAAATTATTTTAATAACAAATCGTGACAGCCATTAAAAACGTATTTAAATTTAAATTATAATTTCAACATAGAAGTTTTTAATTGCTTTTATATAATGATAGAATAAGGGTTGATTATTAATTTTGAAAAGCAAACGATTAGGGCGAATAGCTAATGGAGGCAAAGAAGATGTTTAATTTTGCAAAGCATTTTTATTTTAAGGTAAATTAATTTAAGGGCCTTTTTAACCACATTTTTCTATATTAAAAAAAAGAAAAGAGAACACACATTTTACACGTGTGTGTGTGTGTGTGTGTGTATATCTTGTTTGTCTATATACATATTAAAAAAATAAGAAACAAGGAACAAAAAAAAACAATACACTGAATTCATTGCTGAAAATGTCCACCTCTAGCCATTAGATTGTAGCTGGACAGCCTTCAAAACAGGCGACTTATATGACTGACGAGTAAACAGTTTAATGAAAAATGTTTTGCTAATGTTTAATGGCAGCATGAAGATTTTCATTGATTGAGTTGGCATTTACTTGCTATAACTTCATTACAACAAGGTGAATAAATAGCAATGTATTTTAGTTCTACATTTTTTTTTATAAGATATAGTTGATAACTATTTCGGCTCCCATCGTCGGAAATAGTTCTACTAGTGCTATTTTTTCACCGTGTTATGAAGATTTTTACACTATAGAATTTCAGGATCAATAAATCAAGCTAACGAGTACGTATTAACCTTTCTGGTACTGGATGAAAAGTATATGGAATATACTCGCGGCCTAAGTTTTTTTAGAAATCTCATTTTTTTTTTTTTAATAAATTTTAATATCAATTGGTGCATATTAACCAAATATAAGGAAAGGAATCAACTGAGCTAAGTGTTTACTATAAAAATCGTAATAAATTCTATAAATATCTGACAGTAATTTCAGGGGTTCCGAACATATGAGTACGGTCATAGTCCTTTTGACATGGTTACTACCAACCGTACATGTACGGTCATAGTACCAGACAGGTTAATGTATAATTTAAAAGAATAAAAACAGAATAATGGATATGACCCGAGTAAAAAAAAAGTTTAGGATGGCTGATTTAAACCAATTAATCAATGTCATAGCTTTTATTGCATTGAAGATGCATACAAGAAACAACAATTAGCATATTTCTTCGATATTGCAGTAATGTATAATGATAAATAATTTATTTTGAATGTGTTGTTCATTATTCAGATGAAAATAAAAAATGAATAGTTAATATTAATGAATAGAATAATGTCCGCTACTAGGAGTGTGTTAATGTCGAGATGATTCAAACAACGTTCCCAGTAGACATTTAGGCAATATGTCTATTTACTATTTAGGCGTGGGCAGACAAGATGTCAAAGATGATTATGAAATGCCAGGTAATGCTACCGCTAATGGATCCGACAAGATAAATCTCAATTTGATAACTTCCAACATTTAACAATGATGTTAGACAATCTGATTTAATAGTGTTTCATTATCATTTTCATGTTGGTACAAGATAAACATTATCATTTAGTGTGTTCTGTAATAACTTTTAAATTATTTCCGACCGGCAAGAATTATAGGCATGGGAACTTGTGTTGTTTGAAGGTGTCTCAATTAAGTGATATAGGAAAAAAACAATGACTTGGGATAAAAACACTGCATCAAATATTTATGTTATTATTTTTCTGAGTTAACTTTGTTTACTGGATAAAAACAGAACTTTACCTCGTAAAGTAAGTAAAGATGATAAAATATTTATTATATGAAGTCAAATTGCGGATACGGCACCAGATTTATTCCCAACGTACATTTAGATGCCTCATAATACTCTATGTGTTAGTTATCCATTGATAGCGAATATCACTTTAAAAAAACACTGCTTATAGCTATTTCAAATCGAATATGCACAAATCTGCAAGGCGTTCATAAGAGTCATTCATTGATCATAATGCACAAAAAATGACATAAATAATAACCGATCGACCTCGAAGAAGTGATGACAAATCGACTATTGCAATATTATATTTTAGTTTCTTCATATGAGAACATGTAAATTACAATGTCACATATTTCGAACTGTCGATTTCACAATACAAATGTAGAAGATTTATCTTCAAAATCACAATAATATTTTCATATTTCGACAGTTTTGAATAAAAAATTTGCTGAGAAATTAGTTTTGTTAGTTATATATCAAATTAATTCTCATCACGACCAAGTGAAAAAATAATAATTGTACTCTAGAAACTAGATAATATTCAACTCTAAATATGTTTTTAAAAATAATTGACCTTTTTGTTCCAAGATGACAGCTGATGTCGATAAAAAAATATAAATTAATTGCATATTAAGATATCAGCGGCAATATCAAATGTAACGGGGGAAAGATATTCTATGGAAATATTGATAAAAATAACGTTAAAATTTATTAAACGAGGATGGGATTCCGCCAAAAAGTATTGTAAATAAATCTAGCTTATAGTTATAACACTCGAGTGAGTTTTTACTAAGTAACCGTCGAATATACTTTATTAAATTCGCTCGCAGGCCCACCCTCAGCTGTCAAAATTGAAATACATAAACTTCTATTCCATTTTTCCAACATTATAATACATATACACCTAGGCCTCATATCACACGGTTTTATACAACACGGATGTATAAAACGTGACACATTTTTATACAATACGCTTTATATAAAACGATTTAAAGGGAAAAAAAAATTAATGAAATGTTGAATGAACCTACTTCAAATAATGACTCGGAAAGCAGTTGCAACGGAGTAGCTACATATTTCACATTAAAAAAATGATGCAAAATGAATAAAGATTCTATAGTGGAAAGGAGTTCGAAATTCAAGAGGGAATTACAAAATATTTTTAACCTTATAAGGAAATATATAAAGATTTATGCGCTAAAAGCAGACAACCGCTAATTAACGATTTTTTTGCGAACGATTTTGAAACGCAAACCTAAATTTTGTGTGAATTTCAAACCTTGTATAACACGGATTTGTATTACACGAGGTTTTTGTGGAACCATATAACGTGTTATACGAAGCCCAGGTGTAATATATTTTATGCACTCTTTTCAAAAATAAATAGTAAAATAAAGCCAGAAAAATTAATTCTTGGTCAATAACTATTTGGCCATATTGAAAAGCAGTGACAATTAAAAACATCACCCATGATTTAGAAATCAACCTGCTCATCTTACTCCTTAAAATCTTTCAATTTGGACACGCTATTCGTTTCATAATTTGGGGTGTTTTTCTTGCACTACTATTATGTGTCGTTACATTTGCCACAGTACAATATATGTTTACACCAAAATACGATAACACTAAACAGAGTCATGAATGTTAACTATCGATGGAAAAAAGTGTTACATTTATTCTCATTATAAATAACTTATCACAAAGTAGCCGCCGAAGCAATGCAAAACATGATACGGAATAGTGTTGTTGTGAGAAAATAATTAGCAACAATACAAGAACAATCTTAAAAAAAACGTTGACATTATTATCACTGTTAAAGTTACACTTTCGTCATATCAGAATATGAACATTACATCATTATTATTTAGCAAGCAGTTCCTTGTATGGAAGGCACACACTTGCTAAGTCAGTAGTATTTGTTATTTTAAAATTTCATAGACAAGACAAGGCCACCAGTTTAATTAGGTTAAATAATATAAATAAGTGTTTTCGAATATAAAATCATAATATATGTCAATCTAAGAATTATTTCGTTTTATATGAGAGCATGGCCACACCTCAATTTAGTTTAATGAATAGTAATTTTTATTTTTTAAAAAAGATAATTTAATCAACAAGTGAAACGATAAAGTAATTAATTTGTAGCCGCTACGTAAACTCCATCGAAGATCATCGTCAGAATCAATCGAAAAAAGTGAATGAAAATTTTCGCTTCAGATACGCTCCTTATATTAAATATGGATGAATATTGTTGGATGGATGTAATTGAAATGGAGATTTTTTAGTGTAGCATTTTTTGTGTCGGTTTATGTACAGAAGAGAATTTTTACAAAACCTAAACAAATCGTATAGGCTTAGATCTGAAGTTTATTTAAAAAAACCAAAGCAAATCATTAAATGAAAAATAAATAAATAATTTTTTGGTAATATAACAGTAGAATGAAACTGTTGTCATTTTTAAAAAATCAGCAAGGACGCAGATGGTAGATATTTAAATCTGTCGATGTCAACAAACTATGATGGCAAATAATTACCAATCATGAGAAAGTAAAACAATAGTGTGCTTATTGTAAACAAATGAAACAGAAAACAGAGACAACTGCTTGCAAAATGAAATAATAACAGAGCACGATTCCATGAGAAGTAAAACGATTTCTGAGAACAGAATACAAATTTAACAATGTATGGCACATGGGTAATTTGATCTGTTGTGTTGTAATTTTCAATATGTTTAATACTCGATCATTTTCGACATAACAACATGAACACTTGTTTTTTTTTATAGTACCGCTAAAATATCAATAGCTATATTTATTTTCTGTAGGCTTATTCGCCTGATATAGAATTTAGTAGACTTCCGTAAGTAATTTAATAAAGCAATAACAACATCATGTTTTATTATTATACATACTAAATACGTAGTCCGCAGAATATTAATATCGCCAGTGTAAAGAAACGGATTTACACTTTACCGTTAAAGAAGAAAACAAAAATTCTAAGAACCCTGAAATATATAATTTGTGATATCGACTGAAGGTGCTTAATGGAATTTTAATATCAAATTTAAATTGCTTAAACTTTGTACGATTCCTCATGTCGTCACTACCGACGCGGGTTTCGCCTTTCGGCATCTTCAGGCACTCTATCCCACGGATGCAACAGAGCTGACAGTTCTGTTGCATCCCGTGTTTGTCAGTCGCCTGAAGATACCGAAAGGAGAATCCCGGGTAGTTATTGACAAAATATGTGAAATCGTTCAAAGTTTTAACAATTCAAACCAGACATATATTATTGCATTATATGTCGACATAATAATTGAGAATTGCTGTTTTCGGTGTCCTGCATTTTTGTATTACATTTTAGGAATAATGAGACTTGCACTTCGTTGAAATATTGATAAATCTGTTACGAAATAATATTTTTTTACAGTTTGAAACTATACCTTACTGACTGGGTGACAGTTTTAAACAGATTAAATAAAATGTGTTGATAAATCAAAATTATGTTGACTTTGACTTTTTCCCTAGCTCACTCATATTTTATTAAAACATCTTTACGAGTCTCGATTTTTTATTTATTTTTTATGTCTGATTGATTATAATTCTACGGAAAAAATAATGATAAAGAAATAAAATAGGCCTTATTCTTTAAAAAGAATAGTTCTTAATAAGAACAATTTACACAAAACGAGATTAATAAATCCAAGATATTTCGGCGAATGAATTCATTGTATAAATATTATCACAAACCACATCTCAATGTAATGACATACAGAAAGGTGTTTTACGGAAAAATAATTCGATAAATATTTACATAAAACGGCGGATCGAAGAATTCGACGATATGGTATCTACACAATACGATGTTTGCAAAAACATGTCATTACCGAATGTTTCGTAGATCTCAAATGAACACAATAAATGATTGGAAAAACACACATTATGATTTCAGTTCACTTTAAAAATATTGGGAGAAATAATAAGTTATACATAAAAATAAAGCAAAAATCGCAGATTAACTAATCGTTGTATTCGTTTTCTTTATACTATATCGTGCGTATTCATTAGTAATAATATAGTGTCATGCCACCGAGGATTTACCATAAACAAGATTTAGCTTATTGCTAACAAATTGAATTACATGATCAATACTTCATTGGAGCCTTTATCTGATCTCTGCGTGGTTTGCTTATGCATAAGTGGTTGATCTGATATTACAAACAAGAATCCAGATTTAAGTGCTGGCAATATAATATATTATGGTCCAGTTGACCGCACTCATTAGATCGACGGCAGATCGCTGATTAGTTTGATGAGAGGAAGCATGGTCCATTGATGTATCTGAATTGGATTCGCCCATCTTGTTTTTTTTTCACCCGAGACGAGATGACTAGCATTTTGCTACAGAGTTGCACTGTGTAGCTAAATTTAAATATTTTTTTTGTTGTATCCTGTTTCGTTTTTGGGGTAGGAGGCGCTAGAGGGGTTGGTATTCTTTTAGTAAGGTTTTTACAGGACCGGAAGTGATAGACAATCAGTAAAAAAAAAACTAAAAAAAAGTTGACTGGTTGTCATCGACTGATCGTTTACTGGTCCACACTTAGAAATAGTTCAATGATATTATATAAATAAAGTATCTATAAATCCTCAGTGATATACCATAAAAAAATTTAATTATAACACATACATAATAAACGCATTTTAATAAAAATATCCATACATATAAGATAGGTATGGTTAAATTCAATTGACCTAATCAGTCGAGTCCGTTGCAAAGTTGTCTATGATAATGTGCTTTTATCCACTCAGTTTAGAATAAGAGTTTCATAAATATAGATGTATGTGGCGTTTATACATTCATAGTTATAAAAATCCGTAATCTTAGATAATGAAAACGGCAAGTAGAGCGACTAGAGGGAGACATTAACTGACTGACTTAAAGTCAGTTTATATTTAACCTGATGTATTCGATATGCTTCTTGTGAATCCGTATTTTGCAACACTGGCAGCGTATATAGTACAAAATATATTAATATTTAAATTATGCATAAATAATAAATTCAGAAATAGTTTCAATGAGTAGAGGGAAATTTAAGAAATGAAGATATTTGCGAAAAAAAATCTGATATATTCTATACAAATTTTGTGGCGGACCTGTGCTTCCGAGAACAGAAGTGACAAATGTTTGACAAAAATAACTCGCGCAGACTCGTCTAGGAGTTCTCAAAACTATCGAATATAAATGAGAACACACTCGGCAATAATAAATTTGTAATTCATTAAATTTAATTAAGTACTATAAATGCCGTTTTGGTTCGTTTATATAAATGCAAATGCATAAAACATTTCTATTGAAATATATTCAGAATTTAATGATATGTGACTAACAAGATACAGTTAAAGCTCCAAGGCATATTCCATACCAGCAATATATTGTAAAATTTACGAACACCAGTTACAATGTTTGTTTTGTTCCATTTTTAAATATAATAATGACGTATTTATAGTTCGAAATAATTCATTATGGATAGTCAATAAATGAAAGCTTCGTTCTACTTTATTATCTAAAATATAAAAACAAGTTCTTTTGTCAATTCTATCAATGGGTTTCGTGGGGAAGACAATTTATAATATTAATATAATTGCCAATGTAAGTATTATTTTTTTAAGCGCTGCAGATTTATTAGCGTTCTTTTAAATATAATTCGAAATTTAAAATGTGCGAGAAAAATCACCGAAATCAAATCTATTTCCAAACTTTCCAGTATTCGAAACGAACGGTTGTGGGAAAATTTGTAACCCGAGAAAATTATGTTTTTAAATTAATAAAAAATGACAAGAGACAGAGAGAGAGAGAATCGAGTGCGTTATCTCATTTACGAAGATGTTATCTTATTGAACAAATTTGAATAATGAACTTGAGATAGCCAACATAATAATGCGTGAACGTTTAGTTCAGATTTAGCGAAGCGATTTGTGACAAAATATCGTTTTGTTGTGAGTTATGACTAATTTTTAGGAAGATAGCAGTGAGCTAAGGAAAGGTATTTGTGTTAAATGAAAACACAGTTGCTCGCCAATTTTACATGCTAGAAATATGCAGTATTCAGAATATATTTTTAAAAGAACTTTTTTTTATTATATAGATGAAAGACAGGCCAATATATTTGAGTGTAATTTAATCATAGGAAAAACCAGTGTAAATTGGTGTAGCAATTATCTAATATTAAAAATTATATTGACAGCAAAGTATCATGTAATCGTTGTTTCTTTTTTAAACTTCAATAAAATATTACTAGCTTAAGTATTACGTGCGAAGAACTGTCAAATGGAATTTCATTAAATAATTTGAAATTCTCGTCGTTTTATTTTTTTGTAGGCACCAATTGTTTTAAGCATTATGTAAATAGTCTAACCAAAGATTCGCACTAAATGCTATTGTATAGTAACCGTATTTGGGTAAATTTTGCATTAGTTGATAACGCTCGCGATGATCGAAACCGGTATTCATCTTATAAAAAATACAGAAGAAGTAGAAAACAAGTTATACTTTATTTATATGATTAAAAAAGAAAACTGGTTACGATATTTACTTTTTTATAACAACCCATTACAATTTATATTTAAAAACTAGCAATATTAGCGTAACGAGTAAATATATGTTTTCTGTACGAATAAAAGAAAATTTACAAAAACTGTATGCATTGACTCGATTTGAAACATATATAAATTCAATATAAAATATATGTTAATTTATGCTTCTACCTATTTGGACAACGGGCAGAAGGTTCCTAGCCAATCAAATGCAACAAGTCGTGGTAGTTTTATTTCAGATAAATCGAATTATTTTGTGGCGTGTATAACAGAAACCGAAAATTAATCAAAAAAAGTACGTTAATTTTTGTCCAATATTCATTTATTCCATTTATAAAAAATAATTTGCTAGAAGTTCAAAGTCAATTTTGCAATTACGAAAAAACAAGTTGCGATAAATTATGGCTACAGACTTGTAATCTGTCTTGCAAAATTCTTTGAAAATAGCTGATTTTTAAATATTGTAATGTTCGATATATCATATCATCAGAAATAGTCAAAGAATATTCAAGTAGCCATTTTGTGATATTTATACTAACCTGACTCTTTTTTTTTTAAATATACGGCAATTATTTAGAATTAGAAGATTAAAAAAACATATATACATATAGCGGCTCCTCTTTTATTACTAAATACATTTATAATTAGTTTAATTTTAATAAGTATAAGACGGTATTTAACTTAATTTCGAGAGTATTATAAAAAGTATTCAGTTCAAAAAGCTTAAATATATTTTTATGTGCTAATTCGGTCTGTTAAAATATAGCCCTGGAAGCTTATTTTTATCTAGAATAATAAATTTTTATCTTTATTTTAAGCCAAAGTTTCTTCATGTCAATATCTGGTAAACTATTGTATGGTAAATCATATGTTCGCCTTAGTAATTGTAGTGGCTATTTGCTGTCATAATTTTAACTGGTCGTAAAAAAAAAACTTCTAAACCAAAATGAAAAATCTTACAGTTTTTACTGCCGATGTAGCTAAAAGTTGAATGAAGTGATAAATGGGCACATCCATATTTAAAAGTCAAGTTTACCTTAAGCTTAGATTATTTCAGTTTTTCATTTATTTAAAATTGCTGATGAAGTTAACTCGTAATATATTTTTTTCAGTAAGATTTATATGTCTGATTTACCAGACTTAATATAGATTATTTATTATGAGTGGCAAAGGTTGTCGCGGTCGAGTTCCATTTAATGTGATATATATAAATCGAAGTGTCTCCGGAATACGAATGAGAATTTTTCGCTCATAACTTTTCGCATGTTGGAAAAGTGTGGGTTTTCCCCACCTGACAAAAAAAAACAATAACATACGCACAGAGTATTGTTGATTGTGAAGTATTTTACTGATAAGTTATTATACGGCTAGAAACCATAGACAAACAAAGAAAATTACATTTTTATGTTATTAAAGTATAAACACTACTTCAAAAAATTAAGAAAAAAAATTCTAAGTTAACAGAAATATAAACAACATAAAAAAATCATTTTCACATCGATATAAATAAAAAAATAATATATTACTATTTTGTTGACTGATATTTCATTTCAAACGTTTAGTTGATCTGTATTCGAGGAATGAGTATTCCTTAAATATATGGAGATGCTTCTCTTAGAGGTGAAAGACATTGTGACATTTGGTGACACAAGTAATAGAAAAACAAAGTTGTCCAATTTGTTTTCAAATTAAACTATTATATTCTTAATTGAATTTCGATTAGTTGACATGACAAAGGAATCTACCAGTTATCTTATGTGGTTTTGAGGATGTCGCTTTTTCTCTAAATTTCACAACAGAGGGTAAAATATACTTTTATGAATCAATGTATATATATATTTTTAATATAAATATACTTTGTATTTTGTATTTTTTAGGCTGTAGCGTTTCCTCCGCAATATTTCAAGAGGTTGCAAGCTTTATTTGCCGGAAGTAGCTCTCGAGGATAAGTTTAATTAGATTCAATGAAAAATCTTCCAGAAATATCTATTAAGCATTATTTAACTAACATTCCTACTTGAAGATATTTTTGGATTATCTTTAGTTCTAAATCAAGAATATATTTTTTTAGTAGAATTTATGAGATGTAATGTTTTTTGCGCCATTATATCATGACATAACGATTCACTTGCTTATTCAGTAATATAATAAATCATAACATAATAACAAGAAATGTGTGTACGGACTCATTAATCATGTAACGGCAATGTAATCTGATACACTGGACATTTGACTAATTTTATTTCACCAAAACTACGTTGTGATAAATTATGATTTTTTTATACACATAGAAAACGATACTTCATTCATGTAATATTTTATGTACACATAAATATGTAATAATCAATATTTACATTGCTTTACACTACTTAAATTAGAATTTAATGGTTAAATAACGACTGTGTATCAAGCAAATGTTTCATTCTAACTAAAGTATTTTAGATATCAGTAAACAGGTAAATCCTCTGTTATGATATTGTATATCAGCGTTTGCTTGTCTAACACGAATTGCTATTCAAACCTGTCGCTATCACTGAAGAAAATATTCGATACGTATTCAACAGTCGTTCGTAATACATTGCTATAGGAGTGTAGCATACTTAAAGTTATAGAGCATATACTTAAAATAATACACATTTTTAAGTCAATTTCCACAATATATTTTTAAGTGACGATGCTCGCGATGAGCGAAACCGGTCCTGTTCACAAAATATATTGTGTAACCAATACTAAATATATTTTTTTATTATTCAAAATATAATGACTTTCCTCCACGAAGAGACGGTTAACACCTGAAAAGTTATAGACCATATTGTAATTATGAATTATTAGTCGCGGAATTTCTCGCGAGGTAATCTGAACAGAGGATTAATAAATTTATGAATATTATCATGTGCATTTTTTACGAACTATTGAATATTATTTACACGAACACATTAAAATATGAATCAAAATAAACACAAGCATTGCTTAGCACCATAGTAAAAGCGGCGTTTTCTTATTAGATTTTTTACATATTTAATATTATAAATTCACAGAAAATTTAATTGGATAAAGTGCATTAAAAAATCACATAGAGCACTTCTAAAAACAAACGATGAACTGGAATTTTCACACACTTAACTAACCACAATACTATTTTTCGATAATGACAACACAAAAAATACGCGTGATTAGAACACTTTTTCATAAACGAGGAAGAAAGAAAATGCCTCAGCGTCGTACATGTCCGCGTCAGACTGACGCGACGCTCCGACTTGGCGGCAATAGGCGTCGTTTTAAGAAGACGCTTGGTCAGGGTTGCCAGATGGTAAAATATATACACAAAAGTGTTTTCTTACGAAAAGGTTTCAATTATTGGAGAGAATGCATTGAATTTTATATCGCGAATTAAAAATACAATTCAATACTAGCAAAAAAATCGTAATAAACCATTTATTGCTTTTGCTATTTTTTTTTTTTTTTTTTAATACAGTTCCTTAAAATATGTTATAAGAAAACCAAGTCTGGTTCCTTTTACTGTAATGTAATCTCAATTGTTTTTCAAATATCTCATAGTATTTATAGTTTTGAAAATCCAGTACGAAAGGCATCTTTACTTACTTAATTGGTAACCCTACTTTAAGTCAGTACCGAAAACACTACTGCACGCCTGTTAGGCCAAGCAAAAATAAGATAAAAACTAATTCGGTTCTTCATGCGAACGCGAGGAGCGCTTGGCATTTTTAAACTCTTCTTATTATTGTTGTCGTTGATCCTCTCTCAAGTCTATGAATCTCTCTGGTAAGACACTTCTCATTCAACGGAAGCCAGTGCATAAATTAAGCGGGAAATACGTTTCGAGGAATGACACGATTTGGCGCAATCGAGATGAAAAGATTCCAATCGAGGATTTGAAAACTCAAGCGACGAGATGGGCAGTGAAAAGTTTAACTTTGGAATTCATTGTCACTTCCGCATGCATTTCTCATTTTAAGAGTTTTAATAATGAGATGACGTAAATTTGACTCACAATCCTTGACATTAATAAAAATTAGGTTAAAATTTATCGTCGTCTGAAAAGTGACATTCTTGAAAATATTATGAAAGAATTTGTGGAATTTGAATTAAATAATCGTGTGCTATATAAATATTTATATTATTAGTATTTCCGAGCAATATTGAATTATGATGAAATAAAAATATGATGGTTAACTTTCTGGGCGTTTTTTTGATTCCCGTACGATCAGGCAAATTTGAATGCCAATAAATAAAGCTGTTGGCTTCGGTACGCCCTTACACCAGTCTAGTCGACTACGTTCGCTTGATTACTGCACAAGCTACATTCGCGGATTCGATATACTTTTGTGATTAGTTTAATAGTTTATAACAAAGCACATACAATATATGAAGAACTTTTTGTACGGCAATGTTCAAATGCATTCCTGCGTAACTGCACGGGAAACGAATACGCATGAGTTGCCGTGAAAAACGTGCAAATAAGATGAGGCATCAATCAATTCGATTTATTTCTATAGCGTAAGTTATAATCAAATTCTAATAGTAGTTGACAAGAAAACATTTTTTGTATTTAATATTAGAATTTATGCCCGGAATTGGCCAAAATCAAGGGTTCACATTGGCGGGTTATTCCCCTGACGGAAAGAAATTGCTGCCATTTATTAAAGTTTTATATAAAATACATTGATATTATTTGGAATACAACTCATGATTTAGAGTTGATGTAGAGTGTGGTGAAGCAAAACGTGTTGGTACCCCCTGATTTAACATATCAAATTCACTTTTAAATAAGCACAATAAAAATATTATAATTATTAGAAACGTTAACTCTTGTCATGTGATATGTTGACCATAAGGATCTCATGCGGTCGTGTATAAATGTAACTGCATAGTAATTTCTAATCAAGTCACTCATTAATTTCCGCAATATTATTGTCTTTGAATAAACTTGATTACAAAACAAAGATTCGCAACCTTTGCAGAGCAAGTTCGTGGAGATGCAGTTTTTTTATACAATAACTTAGTTTTACAGCCGAAAGCGGCTAATTTATTGATGCAACCGCAGCATTGAATGACAAAAATCTGGGGCACATTTACAAGACCGGATCGCAAGTTTTTTTTCGTTAACAAAATCAAATATTATTGAAATAAAAATATATGTCAATGTAAAACGGACGTCATCATATATAGACACTTATGTGATATTTTAATTTCGATAGATAGACATGCGACATTAGATCACAGAAAAAAATTGGAATAAGAAACAATACAATGGTAGTGTATAGAATTATTAATTCCACTACTATTTTTCACTGTGTTTAACAAGTTTAAAATATTATCGCAAAACTTTTGACAATATACGCAAGGTCGGTTATTTAAAAAAATCAAGTCAATATAATTTTTAACTCAATCATTATTGACGTCTTAACTGTAGGGACATGCGATGTTTTGATAGTCAATATTCAAAAAAAAAAAACTTTAAAACTTTCATATACTAATGAAAATAAATAAAAGGAAATGCACACAGCGCCATGTTCCAACACTCACAAATAACTGGGTAGTGGTGTACAGGCAAATTTTTGTACGACATTGAATATGACATTTTTTTCCTGATAATCTCCATAACTTTACTTAAGTCCATTATTACTGAATTACTTTTTGTATTATTCAAGGATTGAATATCCATTTCGTCACTTAGATATTAGCATAGTATGAGTTGAAATGGTATGTAATTATTGAAATAAAAAAATCATAACACTATAGTAATTGACTATTGAAAACATTATGTATTATGTATGAAATTGCCAGGTATATTTAACGGGTTGGCTATGTGTGCTGTAAACCCGCCCGGTTACGACGATCGACAATAACAAACAAATAATAGTTCTAACTCGTTCACAATTAATACTTTCGCGATAGTACTAATATAACAATAAAACGCACTATATATATAAGTGGAGGCAATAAGTTATGACTGACAAATAAATGCATAAAAATGACAATTAAAGATTTGAAAATTAACGTCCACCTGTTAACGACGACCCTTGATAGATAAAGTTGCGTTAATATTCATAGTTAATTACTAAAAACATTTCATATACACTTTGTAGTAATAAAACAAAGGTAAGAACTCGTCACGTCTCATAGCACAATTGAAAGATAATATTGCACTAAAACAAAAGTTCGTAAGAAACTGACGTGTTAAACAAATAGCGCGTTTGTTCAAGAACAGGCAACATCGGCCACTGACTTTGAACATCACGAGTGTTCAAATTCATTATTTACCACTATTTACTTACCATTTTTCCATCGTGACACTACTCATTAGATACACAAGTTATGGAATATGAAATACAGGACCGTACCCGGAAGTATGCACTTAATTCAATAGAAATTCACGCTATTGATTGAATAAGCATTTACTTGGTAGGACTCCATTATAACGCGGTGAAAAAATAGCAATGTATTTTAGCTCTACAAAATATATAGCTGATAGCTATTTCAGCTTACCCATCCTTGCCAAAAAACCCAGATTAACTCGAGAAATGCATAAAAATAATGTGCCATAATTTAGAGATTATTAGCACAACATGAAACTTGGGTGTTAAAACAGAAGGGAAGATGTATTATATATGTACGTTTAAACATATTTCTGATTAAGGGGTGAGCAGAAATTACAATCAACTGTATGTCTTATAAATTTTGTAACATTAAAATACATTGCTATTTTTTCACCGTGCTAAAAATTAATGCCTTTATCATATTATTGAAGGTCAATATTATGTCACTTTTAAAGTGTTAACTATCAATTCTTGATGGAAAGGCAAGATATTTTAAATAATATTTGTTGTGGAAATAGTACTAAACACGTGTTTTTTATTAAATATCAATATAAAGTGTTATTATGTTACAATTAAAATCTCTTAGATTTTCCCCTAATAAATAGACAAATATAAGGTCGAATACGAGTAATATCGATCCTTAAGATATGGCACACTTGTGTGGGTTTATTCACTTTCCTAAAATGTAGTTGCGGTGTAAAACGCACTATAGGATAACCTTCGAAAATTTATTATATATTTTCTGCAAACAATTGTTTTGTGAATTCATTTCACACTAATGTAAAAAAACGGTCCGCGTTTTCTAACAAAAAAACATATATGTCAAATCTACAATGACTAAGTAAACAAGATTTTCGGCTGATTTTCGTAGTTCTATAATTAAAAATTTGCATGTATAATTTGATATTTTAACACCACAATGTCTCTCATAATTAACACCTTCCAGAAATAAATATACCAAACTGAGTACGTTACTGCTCGTCTAATGTACATCGAATTAAATTTTTTCATTGGTAAATAAATAACAACCTCCGAACTATTCTCTGCCAATCCAATCAAAAATGATCTTTTCATACGGGATTATATTCTAAAATATTATTTATTTGATTTAATTTATGTGTAGTTTTTATTTTATAAACTCAAATCTCAATTTATTAGACATTTATACTATTTAACTTATTCATAAAAAACTCGTTTATAAGTTGGATTGTAATTATTAATACATTTGATTTTCTAAGACTTTATGAGAGACCATTTAAGATTGCTTTAATTATTTATAGCATAAATTTATTCTTCAATATTTAATAGTTTCCTCGAAAAATTGTAACTCGATACATTATATTCAAATCAAAGATAATTTGCTAACGTATTCATATATCCTACCGATTTCTAAGTAGACGATGGCGTGGTGCCAAAATTACTACCAATACTATCTGACAGTATAAAACATATATAACTCAATTAATTATATTTTGGAACATAACAATATATTTCGATTCAATCTACAATCTTAATCTCAATAACGACATCTAACGAAAAATTGATTATAAAGTTGTCAAAAGTCAGAAAGTATGCGGAAAGTAATTGAATTAGAAAGAATAAATTTGCTAATAGCTATCAACATGTCCTGTTTTTAAGAATCAGATAAGAATCGACTAGGAGAGTCAAAATTATCAATAACCAATAGAATTGGTCAGTCGACCACTAGACCTGGTATTATCAATTCGCATTTGCTATTAAATAATATTTTTAATATATATAATTCTTTTTACCACGAATACGTCCGTTTATAACATAATATTTAACACAAATATCACTGAAAAAAATGTCGGCTGTCAAACGATGTTCGTGTCATATGTCATGTCAGTGAGGTTTTGAACATTATTTCGCCAATTCTTTTCGAAAACAATCACATGTGAAATTTCTGTTTACATGTCGGTTTACGATTTCTTTTGACTAATACTGGCAAGCGTTCAAACTATCATTCCAGTAATAAATTTAGCAAAATTTAAAATGTGTGCGAATTCTCAGACAGAATAAAAGAGTTATTGAACCTGGAGCGAGACGTTAATCTTTGATGCTTATGTTTATATATATTCTATTTGAATCTTTAAATAATTGAGTATAAACATTAATCAATATGATATATACTTTCAACACGTGCATACTAAAAATTTTGCAACTGTGTAATTATTGAGATATCAAAACAGGTAACAAATTGCATATGATATGAATAAAACAATCACGATTTATTAGCACAAAATTATAAATTCAATTAAAAATTAAGAAGTCGAATGATTTGTTAATTCGGTTAAATTAAATTTTAATTGTTGAAACTTAAACTAAAATAATTCTACACTATTAAATCTTCGAATAAGAAGGAAATGAAGATGCCTAATGGTATTTCAATATCAAATTTCAATTGTTGATACCCTGTACGATTCTACATGTTTCGTCACTATCGACCTGGGTTTCGCCTGTCTGCATCTTCAGGCATTCCATCACACGGATGCAAAAGAACTGACACACAAAAAACAGTTAGCATCAGATATATATCTAAGGAGTTAATTACAAAGGAAAAATACAGACATGGGGACCCAAATAAGAAACTGAAATATATATTGGTTTAATAATAATAGCACTTACTTTGCCTGTGATAAGTTTTATTAACATTAAATACGATTAATGAGTCTTTCAAGAAAAGATTCCACAAAAAATAATAATCAACTATCATTAAAATGCAATTGGGTAATTTTCGACTTAGAAGTACCTACCTTTTTCAAATTGGCAGGTAACGATAAAAATTAAACATCAGGAAACGTTATATAGGAATTTAATTTTATGAGGTTGTCGACTCCTTGCAATAATCTCACATAAAGGATAAAACAAGGGGAAATTGGGAAGATTAGGCCAGTAGTTAAGAATATAAGTTGAAGTTAATAATTGACCTCTTTTTATTTCTAAAATCTCATGATAGCGTAATTTATTATCCCTCCGTGTTATGATGTAATAATTGAACACATTCATCCGCGTCAAATGAATGTTTTTCCGACAGTAAACTGTTGGCAAATGTGGCGGTATCTTTACTTAATCTAAAAGCAGCCGAGTGTTCTACAATTCTAATGTTCGGTAGGTTAAATTAAATTAATTAATTCAAATATAAATATGCATAATATTCACCCACACTCATAGTACAATGCAGCGTTGAGGAAAAGAATGATTTATAACGATTATTATTAAAATTCTTATATACATGAAAGCAACATAAATCCGCTATACTAAATCTGTGGTCCGTTGGCCACATATATTTTCCAAGTGTAACAATTGTAAACCTATATCACACCTTAAAATCACACTTATTTATTTAGGTTTTAAGTATTTTTTTTCCATTATTTACAATTACTATCGTATTGGATGACTATACTGTGGTCGACATAACGCTACAAACGTATACGCGGCTCAAGTAAAATAAGGCTGATATAAATATTACAATTAAAACTTATTTTATTATTACATCATTTTAGGCGGCTACCTCATAAAGGACATTATATATATATAGACCTTTGGTAATTCGTAACAAGAAAAAAATGACAGGTTTCTTCAGAAGGTTTGAAACATTTCCTTTTTTTGATCCGCAAAATTCGACTTGATTCAGTCATAGGATCAAACTCTTGAAGCTGCTTCAAAAATATCGGTACTTTAAAAAGCCCCATGTGAAGATATAAGACTAAGCATTCTTTCATCAGTGATCATCCTAAATATTTCGAATACAAATTAAATGTTGACGTTTGTCAGATTGATTAGTCATCAGACGATTAAGACACAATGAAAATTTACACGTGACATTTCGCAATAGAGGCAAAGTTTTTTTGACAGAAATAATGATGAAATAATATTTCGAGATCCGAATTAAGATATTTATTCTAAGGTGTTGATGTGTTAATTAGTTTGAACAACACAGGCCTAGAATACACTTGCATATATATATGTATTTTACATACCTGTTAATATTGCAGTCTATGACCATGCTCTCTTTGAAAGTCTCCAATAGATTGACACCTGAAATAAAAATGCAAAAAATTCAGTTAAGATACGTTTTTAGCACAGATAAGGAAACCATTATATTTAATGATTTATCTATTATTGCTGATGAGTGACATTCTCGATTTGAATTCAAAATTATGTGAATTTACTGATATAGACTTACAGGCGATGAATTATGAAAGGGAATATAGGAAAAAAATAGCCTTCAATTTAGTATTGTTTCTTTAGAAAATGATTCGAATAGATTAGAATATTGATCGAGCGCTTTTTATCTAAATATCAGTGACAAAATCAAATGAATTCTTTTTGAAGCACAGAAATAGCATGATCTAAAAATAAAAAAAAATGTCTCTGAGCTGGAAATATTATGTATTGAAATCATACAATGTAACTTTTTGAACAAAGGTCTTTTCATTTATTTTTGTGACAGATCTGTAGCGAGCTGCCACTATTCAAAATGTAGTATTTATATCGTACAAGAACATAAAAGTAAATATTTAGACAGTTACACGATACAAGTATGTAATCATGGATGCTAAAATTGATTGTCTCGTTCAAGCAAATAATATCTTTACTACGTTCGTGAATGACTGGTGTCGATAAAAAAATTATCATGCCCCAAATTAATTTCTTCAGTAAGGCAAGGTCCAATATTTTGACATAATGTTGAGGTAACGTAATGACACAATTTATGAACTTTTTTCATGCGTTCAATATCGATAAGTATTACAAATAATATGTGGAAAGACCATAAAACGTAATGAAAAAAATATGTATGGCATTTACGTATTTTACAGTTTATTGGAATATGGGACCGGCTTTGATCAATTACTGAGCATTTCAAATAAAAAGTAAATTCGTTTAGAAAACAAACAAATATAAATTAAATATTTTTTTTTTTCATTAATTCTCAGTTCAATCATATTACACTGAATTGTTAAAAACTTTGTACGATTCCACATGTTTTGTCACTAACGATCGGGGTTTCGCCTTTCGGCATCTTCAGGCGTTCTATTACACGGATGCAACAGAACTGACGTACAATACATAGTTACAATAGCATCGTCTATATTCCAAAGGTATTAATTACAGGAAAATACAAACCCCAAGTCAAGCACTAAATGGCAGCTAAAACAAATTTAATAATATTAATCTAATAATAATTAACACAATTGCCTGTGATGATTTTCATTAACGATCTTATTAATGAGTCGTTCTTGAAAGGGTTTTACAAAGATAATGATTTACTATCATTAAAATATAAATGTTTTTTTTTATTGTTATTAGAAATATGTAGCTACATTTTATGACTACTAATTTTAAACTGAAATACTAATTTCAATCTGGCAAGTGACGATCAAATATCTAGTGATTTCATCACTATGGGTTTGAAAATGTATTCAATTTATCGTAAAAAAGTATTTTTTAGTAAAATTTCCACCACAACAGCTTGGACAGCAAATTGGACACTTTTTGAATTTATCATAATTTAAAAAGCCTTATCCCATTCTATTGAAGTCGGTTTTGACTTATGTTTAGCAAAGGCCGGAGATAACTTTGATTTGGGTGATACTGTATGTTCATATTATATAGCATAAATACTATTAATGTATGTATAATGCATTTTTTATATTGTATGAAATATTAAAAACATATTTGGCGTTTTTTATCATATAAGATATAACTGATAAAAATTTAAGTTATATCGAACCCCGGGACCTCACATTTTGAAATGAAAAAATCTTTAAGTGTTAGTGACCTTGGTTGGTTCTGATCTCGGAATCGTCTAATCATTATACTCATCTAGCTCGACACCAACCACAGCGGCCGGCGAAAATTCCATTTGAACTTTCAATTATTTTTAATGTCATTATATTGACAAAAAAAGATGTACATGATGATCAAAGTGTGCAATTAAAAAAAAATATCAAGGCCGGGTGTTTTCGTCGATTACGCATTTACAACTCCAAAAAAGCTGTTATTTTTGTGACACTATATATAAACTGTTGCCGCGAGATCGACAGTACAAATGTTAGTAATTCTTTTATTTCAGAACACTTGAAATTAACTCAAGCAATGCAAAACATGTCATTATTTCGATAAGTTTTTTTTTTACTTGGGGTGTCTAAATATAAACAAAGTAGGAAATAAAATGCCGTTTTACTACGAATACAAAGAGATCTGCATGTTAAATACTTTAACGATAGAGGGGATCTCTTGAATTCCTGACATCTTAAATAAACGTACCCACGGTAAATTGAAATCGACCCGGAATTGCAATCAATTTGAGTTCAACGAACTGTTGAAGATTTTTTTAAAGCAGAATGAAAATTGTAATGTGCGATGATACACAGTTATAAAAAGCTTAAAATGCTAATTAATGGGAAATGCTCAATCAAACGTTCAATTTAAAATAGATCGAAAACGGGTACTAACAAAATCGATTAGTCGTAAGAATTGACTACAGTCAGAATAGCAGATAACGAAAACGATTTTATAAAATAACTGACATGAAAGGCAATGAATAACACCATGAAGTAAAACGAATCCCTGGTTTCGTTATAATAACAATTAAGCTTTGCCGACATTTTAATTAAGATATTTCTCAATTTTAATTCCGAGCGATTTGATATGCAAATTTCTTCAATGCAGCTTATATTTAATTAATGCAAATGTAACAAAATCTTTGAAAACTATAATAAAAGCACGCCATTGTTGTGGAGCTCTATATAATCTACCTATAAAACGGTTAGCAAAATAGTATTGTAGGGAATTCTTTAAATATGTAATTATGTCTGACGATTTTTGTCAATTATAGAATTTAAAAAGTCATTTAACAATATAATTTTCGTTCAAGTCAATATCTCAGAATCTGAATCTGAATCAACTCAGCCTAAATAATTAATGAAACCGTAAATTGTCTATGGATGATTTTTTTATGCCAATGAGCATTATAATAAGGCTTAGTATAAGCCAAGGAAAATATGTATGTGATCTATTAAATGCCATCATTTAATTGATGGGTTGATTAAATGAATTACGTATTTCATTAATAAAGAGACATATTCAAATTATATTTATTGGTAATTGCACACAATCCGACCCGTGTAGAATTTTGATTGTCTCAACTTCATGAATGAAACAAGTCAAAAAAAGAATCATTTGAAAACGTACACGAATGAAAAAAATATATTTACGTCACTAGCTTAGTATATGATTAAAATATTAATTTTTAAATACATTTATAAAGAATAAATCATTGAATGGCAACATAAAATATACTAACGGAATTTATTATAAACTCGACAAGTAATACGATAAGTTATCAGTATAATTATTTGAGGTCATTCAGAATATTCTCAATAAAATAAAATTACCGGTATTGGATTTCAATATACTAAAAATGTGTCACGTTCTTTTGCAAACTTAAGACGGTATTATATGAACCATTTTGCTAAGTTACATCACTTGATTTTTTAAAGTTTGGCTTAGTCTCATTGTCTATTTGAATCAATCAATTCAAACTATAATATAACCTTTTGAGAAGCAGTTGAAGTGATGGAATACTACGTAATATGTTTAGATGCATTTGATTTACCTTATTATATATTTTATTAATGCTGTAAAAAAGTCTGAAATGTCACAACATATCAAACGTCATAAATTTTCTTTAAATATTATATAAGTTTGAAAACCGTTTGGAGTGGACTTTTCAAACGATTGGGCGTTGTATTTGACATTTTACCATCGAAGAAGAGGTTTGCATAATAATTTATACAGTATAAACTCAGGTTGAGTTTTCTGTTAATTAAACATAAATATAATAAAAAGAAACGGTTACATATCATTGGTATTGCGATGCAACAAAAGCCACAGATATTTCTCTGGTTCACCGTTGTTCTAACACAATTCTTCTTACGTAGTTTGAGACAGTGAAGAAACTAGTTTGTTAATATTCTTACTTGGGATAAAAAGAAGAAGAAATGTGCCCATCTGTCTTAAAATTTATCAAATGGTATCAAATTTCGGTAAGTTGTATAAAAATGTTATCCGGTATGGTTTTTTAATAACATAATTTCTACTTAAGTTGAATTCATTCGGAGGGTAAAACGACCATGTTTCGAAATACTTGGAGCATATTAAAAATTGACAGCAATCAAATGTAAATAAATACGAATATAGATTGTAAAGAAAAGTCTATCATCGTTATCAGCTCTCAAATACAATGCTACTAATTCATGTTTTCTCGTATTTTCTCACTTGTTTGTCTAGTGTCTAGTGTGAATTTCTCACCGAACCTCTTCAAGCGAACAAGTCAAGAAATACAATTAAAATAATAACGCGCATTCAAAGTTCCGTGAGAACTTGATCCAGCCTTGTGCTCCCCTTGATAATGTGTGTTTAATCATTCTCAAGCGGTAGAAACTGAGATTCTTCCTAAGAAATCTGATGGAGAATTTTTGCATCTATTGCATTCATAACATTTAAAATTCGTAGAGGGTAATTAACTAGTTAGAAAAAGAAAATAAATGCATAAAAATATCGGTTAAATCCAAAGCCACAGCTTTATAATACTTCGATTTTTCATATTGAATAATAGATTTGTTTCGAAGGACATATCACTTGGAAAGTCTTGTCCTTCAATTCTCAATGTTTCCCCTATTGAGCATAAGTGCGAAAAAATTCTTATTACGTATTGTCTTATATGCAGGCTGTTTCTTGGAAGAAATCAATCTTGAAAATATGATTTAATTGTCGATCTTGCTTTCAAAGGCCATTACGTAATTTTATTTTATTAATTGTAACTATTGTGAGTGTGAGATGTCAAATAGCGTGTATTTTTACAGATCAATTTCAAAAAGAAAAATGTTTAAGTTTGGAAGCCGTACGCCCAACAAAATGAATCGTGTTTTTTTTCCCATTAAACTCAATAAAATTGTCTGGTAACAATTATTCAACGTGCAACAACATCGTGCATTCACTAAAAATGCAGATTATATCTTTAAATTTATTAAGAGCATAGAATACAACTCGGGAAAGATATTTTTATATTTCTAAGAAAGTATATTAACATCACAGAATGAATTAAAACTACATTTTAAAATAATATATCAAACCATGTCCGCATCCGACGCAAAGATATGAAGTTCAAATGGAGCATCAAATCTTACTCTTCAAAGAGATTTTAATACGGTGAAAAAAATCTAATTCATCAAAGAGAATTTAGTGATAAGTTTTTAGAATATTATTTTTGATTAGAAACACTTTTTATTTTTTAATGAAACTGCTTTACATTTTTAATACAATGAAATAAAAAAAAGGGATTAGTTTGATGCTCCTTTGCAATTTGACAATGGTTATTGTATTATTCTTAAAAGATTAAGACAGTGAAAAAAAATAACAATGTATTTTAGTTCTACAAAATTATTTTTAAAAAATAAAGTTGATAGCTATTTCAGCTCACGCCATCGTCGGAACTATGCTTAAACTAACATTTGCTTATTTATATATAGCTGTGTAGAAAAGGTACACAATACACCTTCTTTCATGTTTTAACGGCCTATCTTGTTTCTTTCTCGCAATAAAATAAAAATTTTCAGAAATTGTAAATGAAACTAAAAAAAGGAGAGAATGTTAAAACAGGAGAGAAGATGTATTGTGTACCTTTTCTACACAGCTATAGATAAGCAAATGTTAGTTTAACCATAGGTCTGACGATGTCGTGAGCCGAAATAACTATCAACTATATTTTTTTTTAATAATTTTGTAGAACTAAAATGCATTGCTATTTTTTTCATTTCAAATGACTTAAAAGATTATTTTGTATTCTAACCTTTTGTTAAATGTCTGCGATATTATTAAAATAATATTAGTTCAAATGTAATAATGGCATGGAGATTATCTCATCATGAAAGTTTAATGTTTAGCTGTATATGAAATATAAGAAAGACGAATTAACTCAACTTAAAATTTTTATATTCATTTAGACTAACAGTTTCCCACAATTTCTAAATTGTAACATCGATAAAATAACGGCTGTTGGTAATAATTTAGGAATAGCTTGATCGAGTTGTTCGAAATGCCAATAGCATTTTCGAGATTTTTTCGATCTATTACGAGATCCGTTCCGATTTTACGGTAGGGACCATTGTGTGGGAGATGTTAAATTAGGTATTTATTGTATTTGTATCAATGGAGGAGGCTTAAAATCGTAGTAAAAATGGTGAAATAGAAATAGTTTGTGTTTCAAATAGTAAGCCAAAAAACATGTGCACAACATTCTGCAATGGATCACTGTTCTGTTGGGTATAAATATATATTGTTTTAATTATGCAGTAGAACATATTCTTCATCGATGCCATATCTATATCGTAGACCTCAATTACAATAAGAATATGTAAGTTGTAAATAAAGAATCTTTTGAATGATTTAAGGGAAATATAACACCCAAACATCAAACTTATACTCAACCCTCTGGCCGTTGTATAGATAAATAGTATAAATAGTAGATATACATATATGGCGAAATTATTAATTTTAATGAAATCAAAATTTCATATTTGTTATTTCTTGACCGAAAGTCATGATATTTTTTATATTTCCATTATATATTTTATGATCAGGATCGGTTTCGCTCATTGCGAGAATTTTCAACTGATTTGCAGGCGACTCGTACTAACGTACTTTATCAAACGTATCACCCAATCGGTCCAGTTTTGGGTTTCGACGCATATTTCCACATGCCCTCCGCAGTCCAGGGACAGCGCGTGGGAAGAAGGCACAGCAAAGAATTCCGAGTGTTTACCCACCCTCGACAAATAATTTACGCCCGCTCTGTCTTTTTAACGGTCTGAGAACTTTCGCTTTTGTGGAAGAAATAAAGGTGTAACCACTCACTGGCAGACATAACTCGTTTAATAATAGCCAAGCAACGTCTTTCAATTAAAATTTATTACAGTGAACTTGTTAAGATCACTGCGTAAATTTATCGAGGAGTCATTTCCAGTTTTAATCGTGTGAATGGCTAGTTTGAAATGTAACAGTAGGTCTACTCTCAAAACAAAATCAACTTGAGAGAATGAAATAAATTCGTAATTGGAGAACCGAGTGCCGTTTTGAAAGCAGTAAATCTTTTTTTTCCACCAATATAGTAGGTGCACATTATGGTATCAATTCGGTTCATTTAGACTAGAATATCAACGTCAGAATAATTCTACTATCGTCGTATACATTCTATCAAATCTATTTATTTGATTTTGAGTTTCAAACTTCGTTTTTGCCCACCGTTGCCCTAATGTTACCATATATCGAAAGGTCGAGCAATATTGCTTAGAATAGTGACTGACGTATTCTTTCTTCATGTCATATTCAATTTCTGTGTAAGCTTTATCAGAATTTTAATTTTTTAATTTTTAAAAGATGCAGTTAAAAAATAAACTTGTTAGTTATAATTTTTTGAAACGATTTACATAAGCAAAATATATTTGTCTGTATTGTGTTTAAAGTTTCATACACGGATGTTTTCAAAGGAATCTTTTCGTGTGAAATTGAAATGATTAATGAAAGCCCATTGTAAGTGTCTGCATAACAAAAAGTCCGATGTAAATTTTCCTAAGAGAACTGAATAGGTCTGAAAACAAGTGTCAACGCCTTGGAAAGATCTTTATCCAGAAGTAACCCGCGGTCAAAATACTTAACTTGGATAAATAAAGTAAGAAGAAAACCCTTTAAAGAATAAAATATTTTTAAATATTGAGAGGGCTGACATTTTACAAATGCAAAGTCGTTTAGTCATACGTAATTTAAGGAGGGGTTGATAACCTTTAACTATACCTGTGTCTTGGAAGAAGTCACATGGCGTGACGTGAGGATCTCCTTATAGGCATAGTTACAAGAAATGAGCTATAACTATCTCAATTGAAAATCACGATAGAAAACAATTGTATTATTTATTGTAGAAGCAACAAATTATCAGTCATGTTACTTTCTGATTTACTAGTTTCAAAAAACCTTGTCAAAAATAGCATATTAATTTTTTTTATTTCTGTTTTATGAGAGAAATAAAGTTTATCAATCATTGCTATTCATACCAAAATTTCTTTTAATCAAAAGAATATAAGATTATGTACATGGAATGTTGATGTTAATTTGTTGGCTGATATTTTAAGTATCGTATCGAAAATAATATCAGCAGGTAAGTTTATTTACATTATACACCCAGTCCTTTTTTTACGCGAATTCGATTATACGCGATTTTTTGGACGGGACGGTTACGTTTTTTTACGCGATTTTTTCCCCAAATTCGAAGAAATTTATATATGATGCTAGGCACGTACGTTTCATTATTTTTTTAAATAAAAAAATATGTGTATTTTTAAAACTTGATTTTGTTTACAAAACTTGATTTATGCAAAATTCAATACCTTCGTTCAAAAAACCGCAAACGATTACATTTCGCAACCGAGAGTGACAGCAGCGAATAATTCATATAAGTGAAAAAAAATATATTTTTATAGTCTCATTATATGTTATTTTCAAAAGCAATAAACACGTGAAAATATATATTTTTTTTTTGCACATAAAGATCAAATTTTCGATTTTCATACGTTTCTGGTACTTTTTTATGCGATATTTTAATTTTTGGAACCAATTTATCAAATTATATGAAAGTTGTGATTTTTCTGGAACCAATGTATCGCGTAAAAGAAGGACTGGGTGTATATGTCAATGACATCTCAGTAAAATAGGAAATAATTGAAAAACACCTGATTGTTTTAAGCAACCTGTTAATCAAGCAATTCCGTTTACAGTATAACTGAGTAAAAAGAAAATAGGTGTTTTTTGGATGTAAATATGGCAATTATAATTAATAATCGGCATATATGCAGCAACTATAGAAAAGAGAACTTCGGTGACAATATTATTGATAGTTATTTAATCGAGATATCATATCTCACATAAACTGAAACATTTCATCCCTTCATTAACTGTCATTTAATAATTAATTAGTTTACATTTGGAATTAAATATAATATGATCAACCCTGTTAACCTAAGATAACAGATTTATCGGCTCAAACGCTCATCGCGATTTGAAAAACCAATTAAAATTAAGATTTTTTATAAGTTTAAACTATTTGTTGATTGATTGAATTGGCATTCACTTGGTAGAACTCCATTATAACACGGTGAAAAAAATAGCAATGTATTTAAGTTCTACAAAATTATTTTTAACAAATATAGTTGATAGCTATTTCGGCTCACGCCATCGTCAGAACTATGCTTAAACTAACATTCGCTTATCTATATATAGCTGTGCAGAAAAGGCACACAACACATCCTCTCTCCTGTTCCAACGGCCTAGCTTGTTACTTTAACACAATGACACTAAACTTTCAAAATTCTTAATGAAACAATAGGTGTCTATGACAATAAGTTTACATGTGGGACGGAAGTGGTCATTATGGAAGCTAATCAGACCACCCCTTTGTACAACGGCTGGACAAGTGGCGATACTATTATGTTAGTTTGTTCGTTAAGAATCCTTTGTGATAATTGGTATCTATTGATTTCCAGCTGTTCCAAAGCCGTCATTTTCCGACCCTTACTACAAAGATGCAGACATTTAGGCGCTGAGTGAATTTATATTATGTGATTCATTAATAACGTGATTAGCGAATTGTGAATCTGTTTTTTTACTGTCGAATGATCTTACATGTTCCTTAGGTCGAGTAGATATACTTCTACGTGTCTGTCCGATATAAACGGATGAACAGGAGCCACAGGACATTTTATAAATACCGCTTCTGTCCAGTTTATTAATTTTATCTTTACTATTTTTAAGATGTCTGCCTAAGTTATTGTTGACCTTGAAAGCTACGTTTATTGAGTTTTTAATCTCCCGATGAATTTTTTCGCTAATGCTACCTATGTAGTTAATTGATTTAAAGAAGCGGTTATCTTGTATTGTGTTCGGGTAAATGAGTTTTTTAGCCATATTTAATTGTTTTTTATATAATAAATTATTTATCGTCGTTACCTCATAACCATTATTAAGGGATATGCATTTTATAGTCTGCAGTTCTTTATCGTAATCTGCCTGACTCGTAGGTACAGTTACTAACCTATGGACCATGGAGTTATAAGCCGCAAGCTTATGATTCCATGAGTTGAGGGACTTTACGTGAATTGTGGTATCACAAAAGGTAGATTTTCTAAAAATTTCCAAAGTCCAGGAAATTGATGGAGTTGTCTACCTCTATCTCTAGTGTGAATTTAATATTACTATATATAGAGTTAGCTTTCTGTAGAAATTTATCTAATTGTCTATCCGTGCCTTGCCAACAAATCAAGATATCGTCTACATAGCGGTAGTAATATACTATATTATTTTTATCTAATTCGAGAAGTTTAGATTCGAAGTTGTCCATAAAAATTTCTGCAAGTAATGGGCTTAGAGGGCTGCCCATTGGCAACCCGTCGATAAAAAAATAATATAATATAAATTAATAACTATTAATTAGTAACTATTTGCATGTAACATACATTATTATACTGATTTGATCAATAGGTTTCTGCATAAAAATAGAATTTTCAAGCGTAAGCCTTAGTTTGATGGTGGATGAACCCTTTGTTAAACGGTAAATAAAAAAAGCTATTTTTATAATCATCAAAGCATTTATATATTATCTTTTTATAAATATAAACCTTATAAATAATTTTTTTGTAGTACTCTAAATTCGAGTCGCATCTAATTAAATTCAAAAGATAAAGTTTACTTTATTTCCTTGTTGGTATATTGTATATCTCACAATAATTTAGAATTAGAATCAAAGAAGATTTAACTAGTCATAACATTTGCTCTTTAATATTTGAAATCATAAATTGTAAAAATGGAATATTTTTCGCATTATTAAAAAATTATTCGGTTATAATAATAGCATACATCCGGTGATTTATTTTTACATTTTTCTTACGCGTAACATATTACATATTATTAACTGTTAATTATATTTTATGATATTTCAACGTGTTTCACACTGGGTAACACTTGTATACACTATTAAATTCAAATACAGATGATAGAAATAGTTGTATTATCATGAATTATTGTTTGATTGAAAAGGTGACCAGTCATGATGCATAGAAGTCTATTCACTACCAACTGCAGTACAAGACATTTGTTACGTGCCCGGCGTGCGAAAACTTACTTGTTACATGAGCTTTTTTTCATGTTTGTCGCATCCGATTGCCCTGTTGAGCACGATGCCTTTGAATACTAAATAAACATACTATTCGTTGTATTAAAAATTGCAGCATTTCATAACTCAGTGAGTGCCAGAAGAAAAATTAAAAAGTGGATACATACTTAATACTCAGTATATCATTGATTAAAATTGGTGTACTCCTCTAACTTCAATGAAATATTTTTTTATTATTAAAATATCGGATATAATATATTTGAATCGAAAAACACTGAATAATATAAAGCTTTTATTTGTATTAAAAAACAGATTAATAAAATAGTAGTCGTTTTATAATGCTGCTGTGGTGACTTAATGATAAAAATGATCAAGATAAATCCTATTTCTGATAGGCTAACGATGTAGAAATTTTAATGAATTAATTTTCATTCGTATTATAAGATGTAAATGTTGTGATCCAATACTATTCGTCTTTAAATCATTTTGAAATATCAAGGATCGTAAATATTAATGTATTTATAAAAAAAACATGTCACCTTTGTTGCTACGTACAGCAACGTTTCTGGGTGACTGTGTATCTAAAAAGAACAATACAAATTTAAAGTTTGTATGTAGGTATATAATATGGCCATTTTTCACCTGTCAGGTACAAATTTCAAGACGTGGGCAGTCTCCCAGAACCGTCGCATAATTTTCGAGTGTTCAATTCACACCATTTAAATTCAGCAACGTAACTAGCACATGCCGGTTAACACACCATGAATGACTGATGCTTTCATTCGTCCGATCCAGGTTGAATGTAAAGAATAACCACACTTTTTCGCAACCCATCGATCTCTGCTTATCCCATGAGGAAAATAACGTTGACTATCATGAATTCTATTAGGGCTACACTACGCTGACAAACTATTTCCGTGCATCGGAAGAATTATTCGATAATAGAGCTTCAATCGAGTGGTATATTTCGTTAACAGCACCAAAATATTATTCTATATTCAAAAATCATTTCAAGAATATAATTATACCAATAAGATAATTGAAAGCACTCAAGAAGAAGGAATAACTGTTGGTTCTTATCGCCAACTTTTTAAAAGGATACTTAGTCATATGGCAATTCGGGTAACCAAGTAATAGGCGTCCATGGGATATTCTTTAAATTATATAAAATTTGTCAGTGGCAAATAATTATACCTTTCGATTTTGAAGCACCTTACTTAATTTACGCATAAAAACTATTTTGCATTTTTTATAAAAAAACAAACATAAATTTTAATATTATATAATATTTACCCGAATTGATTTTTACCATATTGTATATTGACGAAGTTGGTACGCAATTTGGATTATTTATATTAACGATGAAAAATGTAAGACAACTATTTTTATCGACTTTTGTTCAAATTCTGTCTGCTTTATTGTGATGATTTTTTCATTTTATTTTTAAGACCGGAAGTTACTCGTCTTGTGCAGGAAATTATTTATAAACATTTCTCTCTCTTGCATTAATTTACATACTACAAAATAATATAGAAAAAATAATTTAAGAGAACGTACTAATGACTCGAATACTTTTTGAATCTTGAAAACAACTCTTATATGTATAAAGAGCTGTGGTTATTTTTACGGGTTACTATCAATAATAATGTTTTAAAAAATATTATATGTGGATATTTGCCTTATCGTTCCATCACTCAGTCAGTACAATTTTTAAAAAACAATTTATATCACTCATACGTGTTTTATTATCTTAAGAATATCTGATAAAAATAAAGTAAATATCACATATGTAATTTTGCTAACGCACAGTATTTGATGTCATAATAAATGTATCGAATAAATAAAGATTAGTTTAGTCACCCTAAACTTTGAGAATAAACGCACTAATGATTCTAGAAGTTTATTTGATTTTATTATAAACACGTCTGTCTTGGTCAGAAAGATATATAAATTGATGATGTCTTTCGAAGATGTGAAAATCCTTTCTATATTAATATAATATAATGATAAATTTATATTATGTATTTCCCACCCCATATGAAGCATAGTTATAATAACAACCTGTGGTAGATATTTTAATAACCGATTATTAATAGCTCGCATCCTGTTTTCAGTAGGTTAAGAAAATTTTGATGAGATAATTTGAGCACAACTGTATACACAATGTTAATTTATTAGTGTCTAAAATTTTTATATGTTTTATCGTTAGAGATATGCAATCGAAGTTATATCGATCGTACGTAAGGCGAAGACGTCAAAAGTCGACCGACTTGGCTTCATTTTTATAGGAAAATGAATTTCTAAATTAATAATAATGTTAGATTTATATTTGTAAATATTGTATCGTAATTTTTTCATTGCAATTTTAAGAGTTTGTAAGCAATATTAACGTTGTACGTGCTGTATTATTTGCGCGTGACGAAAGGATTAACACTGACCATTTTTATTTAAGTTAAACTATTTGTGGGTTCTCATGACATCTGAGATGAAGATTTCATTATTGGCTATTGCAACGATAAAATCTGATCTAACATAGAAATGCTAGAAATACAAAAATATTCATATTGCGGACAATAAATATCATACATAACGTTTGTAATGTTTATACATTTAATTATGTGGTACAAATAAAACCGACGTAAATAATACATATTTTGTAAAATGATTTAAATTGAATTTTTTATTTGAGTCAATAAAGCAATGTTAATTAAAGTACAAAATTGATTTCGATGGTAAATTTAAACAAAAAACAATCACAAACAAAAATCATTTGAACATATTAAAGATGATAAAATTGGAGGCGATGTTTTTATGAAGACTGATTGAGATATGCATCTTTTCGAAAGTGGTAGTAAATAACAGTAAGTGATATTTCAATTATTTTTCACACACCCCCAACTTTAAAAACAACTATTAAAAATTAGTAACAATCACCTAAAGTGACGATAAAAAATTAAGTACCATGATTTCAATGAGTTTGAACGAAAATTTTAATTGCTTCATTGAATCTGACAAAAGGCCTGCTGATCGCCATAAAAGTATTTCTCTTACTTCACGGTATTTAATTAAGTTAAAGCTACGTGCTTAATTGACCAAGGTTCATATCAATTGAACTGGAAATTCAATCATAAGCCTTGCCTTGTATGAAATGTTTTAGAATGTCTATTCCCGCTATTTTAATAAAATGTACGTATTTTTTGTTTGGCTATTTTAATTCACTTTCAGCAAGAAATAACTTAATGACCAATTTGATATGGATACAAATTTACAGTAATTTAAATCTGTGTTCAAAATCAAAAGTATGCCGATACGATATCTTAAGTTTATGTGATATTTAATTTCGAATTTCTTGATTTAAATATGAGTTTATATCGTGATAATACTGTTAAAATTATGGCTGTGAACCATAAGATAAAATTTTAAGTAAATGTAACATGTATATAAAATAATTGTCTGTACCTACTCTGTAGATACTGTACCAAATCCTTTGGGATATTTAATTCCGATGGAAAATATTTATTTGTTGATCTTCGAGTTGTAATAGTATAGTTTATTGACCTTTTCAGTGTTGAGCAATTTTTTATGACATTCGATTTTTTCGAATACATATTTTGACTATTTGTACAGTAACTATACACAAAAGTATTTTTTTTTGTTGTGGATCAATTTTGAAAAAGTGTATAGTATTATTTCAAATTTAATTTGTTCAAAATCTGACTGAATTTATTTATAATTCAATATAAAAAAAGAATATAAAAGTTATTGCTTCCAATTCGATTCTAGATCTAAATTGCGTTTGGTGCCCATGTGATTCTGTCTTAACGCTGATTCCAAGAAGGGGAACAGTCGAACTGAAATGGAATTATACGCTCCGTATTCGTTTGTTTATTTCAATGAAATTAAAAGAATATTGACGCGGCCGAAAATTACTAATAGATGCGTTGTCTATAATTAAAAAATACTATAAGAATTCAATGAAAAATTCATTTGGACACGCATACGTGAGGCCATACGTCTCAAAGAGTCAAACCATACATGACTATACCCGTAACGGATAGGAACGATTCCAAAAATATCGATTCAATTGGAATCAGCGGTATTTGTGTAAAAGCTTTTTTGAAATACCTTTTATAGCAATAAATCCAAGCTTGTTTTTAAAACTGTTTATAGATCATAACACGAGACTTATTTGCTTACAATAAAACAATAATAATAGTATTTCGCATTGTGCCGTAGCTCCAATAAAAATGTATTGTAGAAATGATTACCATAGCTGCTAGATAGATTATTAAAGTAAGTACACACGAACACGTTTGACAAGACACCTAGAAATTGTGGCGTCCTACATAATTTGCGTAAGAGGCGAAGTCGCTGGTTGAGGAGAAAAATCACATACACCCAGTCCTCTTTTTACGGGAATTCGATTATACGCGATTTTTTGGACGGCACCGTTACATTTTTTTACGCGCTTCACTCGTTTTTACGCGATTTTTTCCCCAAATTTGTTTTAAAGAAGAAATTTATGTATGATAAAAAAAAATATGTGTATTTTTAAAACTTAATTTTGTAAAGCATTCCATTTTTTTAAATACACATACAATTGCCAAATGTTGACAAGTGTATCGGATATTATGCGAATTTATGTTTTAGGGTGTGTAAAGAAACATAATGCAATTGCGTAAAATCATGGGATGTATGTCCGCTCGTAAACTTGTTTAAACAATGCATTTATTAAATACGTTGAATAGCACTTTTCTCGGCCTTTAATAATTCATATAAGATCATAAAATATATTTATTTTTTTTGCACGAATTTCAAAGAGCAAATTTTGGTTTCTCATACGTTTCTGGTACTTTTTTACGCGATACTTTAATTTTTGGAACCAATTTATCAAATTATATGAAAGTTATGATTTTTTTACGCGATTTTTTTTACGCGCCTTTTTCTGGAACCAATGTATCGCGTAAAAAAAGGACTGGGTGTATGTCTTATATGAAGAGATTTTAAACATTATATTTTCTTATTTGAAGTATTTTTCTATCTTTGCATATGTGCCCAAGCTCAGTTATCAAGTATAATAATATTATTATTGATTAATTACATGCTTCTGAACACACGAAATAATACGTTTTCTGACAGGAGATAATAACCACATTATCCAGACTTCTCTGATCAGATAGACGTCATCTATCATTAATATTTTAATTGATATTTAATTAATATTTGAAGATGCCGAAAGGCGAAACCCGTATCGTTAGTGACAAAACATGTGGAATCGTATAAAGTTGTAACAATTCAAATTTAATATTTTACTCGTTTAGTTCTCATTTATCGTTTCATAAATTAGCATTAATCGGGTTTAGTTGCAATTACAAATGACGATTTCTATAACAGTTGTTATGAAAACCTATTATTAACCTTACATTGAAACATTGGCGGTCTCTGAGGTTAATTTGGTAAGAATTACAATAATTAGAAAATTTAAGTCACAGTAATCTACACCATTTTTGCTTTATATTGACTGTGTTTTGATGTCTTTTCTATTCGATTTAACTAAAGTGATTTTATCAATGTTCTCTTATGTCCTTTAAAAATATATGCTGCATTATCATATCTGTTTATTTTGCAAATTAATACTGCTCGAAAAATCGAATACACATTTTATTGTGCGTGAAGTAATGTATGAGATAAAAAAAGAGTGTGTAACAAAAACTAGCTGTCGAAGGTTGTGTTAATTTGTAGCTCAGCCTTTCAATGCAATACGATTAATGACGATTTGGGCGACATTTTATAAAAGTAAATTATTCGTAATTCCATTTATTAGTTAACATCCTACACAATACACATAACAATTCTCATGCATAAATAATATGATGTTTTTAAAAAGATTTATAGAGTGACAGATTTGACAGTCTCGTGATATTCATTACTACTTTTCAAACAAACAACGGTTAAAATTCTACAAAAAACCGATACTAAATTTTAATAAATGGCTTCTGATCAGTGAATTAACTAAATTGGTCACATTTACCATTAAAACAACGAAGCACGTCACTGATGAAAAGTCAAGAGAGCATGTCACATGAGATAGTTAACAACAACATGCTCTTGATAGTAGTATACATAATTATAACGATTACATTGACCGCTGATACAATTATAGCAACGGCGTGGGGTGTCTCATATTGCAGTTTGAATCATTGCGAATTGCCGACTAGTCTCTTTATAAAAGCGCAGTCTGCCAAGAAATCTCCAATATTTATATCTTAAGATATATTGGAATCTGATGGAAAAATGGCGGATAGCACATTACATAATATATATATTATTTATCAGATATCTTTAGGCAGTTTATAACATCCCACCAAATTTTTCGTGAGATCTATACTATTGTAGTAATATCGCTAAATGATACAATATAAAATTTATAATATTGAATACGAAGACTTCAGAGAAGAAGAGGTAAATAAAAATATATTATATTGAAGCAATGATAGGATACCTAATAACTGGGGAAAATACGACCCGATCCGACCGTTGTGCGGTCCACTTGTTTCATTGTTTTGTCTGTTCGTATTGAATTTTTAATGAGTCCCTTCGCCCAAAAATTTTGCCTTGATTATTTATTAACTTAGTTTTCACGAAGAATATCATTATGAAGAGAGGATAAAATAAGCAATTAAGAGCAGTAGAATGTGTCAACTTTGTATTTGCTCTCTTTTTGGTTTTATATAATTTTCATCTAAATAATTCTCCCGAGTACTATAATATGTAATCTATTGATTATTATTTTCTACAGAAACACATGAAAATATTTGCCTGCCTACTATTAAATACACCGACAAATCTCTCAATCAATATTGTTTTAATAAATATCAACGGATTAAATTCACATACATACCTACAAATCATTTTAACAAAATATATATTTATGATACAATATATATTAACTGCATAATGCATAGAATATATATGTACTGATGTTTTTTCCATGATGGAAACGCATTAAGAAGACATTATTTTCCCAAATATTATACAATTTTATTCAGGATACATTTAAATATAATATGATAAGCTCGTTAAAAAATATTGTTATCGTTCAATAATATCACATGGTATTGTTTATGAAATTATCCATGCAGTTGATGCAGCATTTAACGCTGTGCGGGTTGAAAACAATAAATAATGAATTATCATAGGTGCATATTTATATAAGTATTACAAAATTAATGAACACGCAATTTTCGCTCAGAATATCGAAAGTTTTGCAATGTTAATAGTTGCAAATATTTAGTAAGATGACAAATATATTCATAACCTCAAAAACTAATATACATTTTGAATATTTATAGTGAAACAAAAATTGTATCTGTGTCAATGCGTTGCGGCCGATTAGCGACTCCGACTGATTTTATAATTAATTATTACATAAATTCGTGTCTGTCTACTAATGAAACTGTCTTGGACATTATTTATAATTAAAAAAAACATTTGACCTTACAAATAAAACTATGATTTTCACACGAGATCAAATCTAACAGAAAAAAATCACGAATGCTTATGATACCAAGATGTTAGATGGTTGAATATTAATGAATGAATCCAAATTCGATATAGACAGTACCCAAGAATTTATGAGTACAAACCCAACCGTAAATATTGCTAACGAACTATACGTTTCCAGTACAGCTTTTTTAATAATCTTTGGTTTAAATAGAATTTGTAAAAACCTATATTTTGTACGTCAAAAGTTGGTACTCAGAACTTTCTTCGCATGTTCGCACGGCCTTAAAATCTATCTGGCAATAATATAGGGTATTTTTAAATAAATCAGTGGGACTCTTCATAAAGTCGTAACTAGTGCGTAGTAGTAAATAGATTGGTTATATTTGACAAAAGAGAATACTCTAGATCGATTATTCAGCATTTTGAATGTAGACAAATGTTGCTTGCTTATGTACCCCCACAACAAACGAATTATTTTACATTAATAGTAACAGTCTTAAAATAGATAGAGTTTGCTTATTCGGGTTCATTGCGGTCTCTTTGCCTAAATCCATTAATTTTACATTTTTACTACTGAGTTGCATAGCAAATTTTTGCAATTTTCGCATGTTAGAATTAATAATCCTTCAATCGTCTCCTTTAATAAGGAGAGAAATTTTTCTTGGATTATATAATCAAGTGGTAAACGCTTCTCAGAATTCACTTTACTCCATTAAATCTTCAAACGTGTGATTGCTCGAATGGACATATCTGTACATGGCTTTTCTATCCCAATTTATTCTGTATCTGTCCCCTACTTAAAGGTAAAATAAATTGCTATAATTTTCAGAATCAACTAAATTTACATAATTATGAAACATTGTTTTTCCTACCGAAATGAGCGAGTCAATCTATATTCCTGCTATCACGTCTTCGCGTGGTCGGTGAAGTGAATTGTTATTAACCGCATATCTGCGCAGATCCACGATACTGGACTTCTTTAACCTGATCGAATTTCATTCGTAATGAAATAAATAACACACTATCTGCAGCTCAGAATCGTTATGAGACTAGAAATAACACTATTTGTTATAAGATTTTCTTTTATTTAAAATTTAAGATAAATTCGTATTTTATGGCGCATCAAATAAACAGACTATTTCATTTAAACACACAATCGATGTTAATTTGTTGGGTAATTTTAGTTTTTTTTCTCTGCCATATCATAACGGCATTGAAATATTATACTTAGTGTCGTAGCTCTAAAAATGATGACGATTACTTTCTGTAATTAGGGCATAAACAATTCAAAGTGGTATAGGCCCCACTAATAAAAAATGCATATAACGCTGAACACTTCTAGTATCATAGCCACATATACAATTGTGAATTCATTCGTAATCCCCATATTATAAATTGTCAGAGAAATATTAATTTAATTAGCAAAAAATAATAACTAGCCCGCATAGCAGGGGTTGGAACTAATTAAATTATGTAAACCAAAATTAAAATGATACATGAACATTCAATATGAATAGAAAAAATAACTACGGATCAGTACGTAACATAAATTGATACTCTATTATATTAAATAATTGTACAATATATAAACAATTCAAGATAAAAAAGCTGTACTCCTATATTCACTGTATATTTTATAATTGTTGCATAAGCCCCAGTCCCACACAAATATTTTATTTCAATATCCTTTAGAACATATTTTCATTTGTAATTCTTTTTATACTCATATCCATTTATAAATTCTTGTATTCACAGATTAAACGCATTCAGTAATATAAAAATATTTTTGATATCTAATTTTCAATCTTATTCGCACGAATAGCGATTGTTGCGTTAGTTTACGACATTAATTTTTAGATCTCGCATTTTAAAACATCTCATTAGCTTTATCCTAATTGGTATGGAATGCTGAATATTTATACATGAATACTTTGGTATTCTTCTAAAAACACTTTCATGTGTAGTATTTTAAAGCTAAAATATTATTTCCGACGTGAATTTATGATTATAATATATACGCGACACTAATCGTTTGACAATATTCCACAGCGATTAATGCTACTATTTTGCCAGTGATCGACGATCGTTGGTTGGCATTTTTTTAAACATTGCACTACGTCTATTCAAATAAATGATGATCTAAGAAATAAGATAAAATGCGTTACAGATTTCGATATTGCAGGTGTAATGCATTATGCTTCGTAATACTCTCAAGGATAACAGTGCCATATCGGCAATAGAATAAATAACTTAAATATTTTAGCCCACCGCCATGTGCAGTAATTTTAATGAATAAATGTGCATCGGTGCCGCAAGTACAAAACCTTGAAAGGATGTTGTCATTGTATACATCGTCATTCATTTTCAATCGTTTAATAAATCGAAGCATCGAGAAGGAAACTCGCAACATTATAGCAAAAATGTATAACTTGTTTCGTTTATTTGGCAATTTTAATTTTAGTACGGATATGGATGAACTCTTTCAAGACTTTCACAGCTTTATCGATACATTTTACATGACAGTTGGACAGATCCAGATTGGCACATAAAAGCAGGTTTCTTGGCCGTGTAACCAAATCCGTCGCCGCATGAGCGTATTATACCTAATTTTCCGCACCATTTCGATCACCTCACGTTAAGCCGTCCAAACTTAGTCTAGCTCACTTAATTCGTCACGTTATTTAAATACCGACAATTATATATTTTTTATTATAAAATTTTTGAAACAAATCGTTTTATCATGATTTGATGTACACAATGTCACAATTGCAGCCATTATGCACGTGACCTTTCTCACTATGCATCTCGGCGTATATGCTAGGTGAGGGGCAGTTATTGTTTATTGGTGCCAGTGATTGAAATTGATTGTTTATATTCAAGTCACCGGAAGAGGGGTCCATATGAACCGAGTCAATTGAATTTAGACCCCATTCTTCGCTTAGTTTAGTTTTGTTGAAAATTATTTCACCCTATACGCACACTACGACAAAATGCTACAACACACATCATTGGATTTCAACCCGCATAAATATACCGCCATTATGATAAAATAAAAAACTTAGATTTATTAATTTATGTGACATTTTGAAATTTTATTAGATTACTATTATGACTACGGTAGACGAGTGACCAGCGTGCTGTACATTTGTTTTTTTCGGTTTCGGGGGACGTATTTAAATGACCTGGACGGACAAACTGTTTGTTCATTAGATTTATGGATTGTATTAAAATGCATGCATATCTCGTGATATAAGGTTATAGGAATAAAATTATTACTAGTCTCTTCTAAACTCCGTCATTATTCTCTCTGAAAAAACAGGAGATTGGATGACGTTACAACATCAGTTCCCGTAAAAACGACTTCTAATCGACTAATTCATAATTCTCTAAGTAAAGAGTGAAAAGTTTGGAAAAATATCTGCTTGCATTATACACTTATATGACGTTTCGTATTAAGTATTTTTATCGTTTCCATTTTACATAACAATATAATTGATAAAAACATAATATTAAAGTTAGGCATTGGAAAACATGATTACACTCTACAAAGATCAAATTTAATTCAATTAACACGTAAGAATTTAAACATAAAATTTATTGATGTTTCAATCAATTCAGATCCTTAAAAAATGTGTAATAATTTCATAACAAACGGTCAATCTCTTAATTTGTTTTCCAGACCTAATGGGCATACCGCCTCTTGGTAAAAAACTGAAAGTTAATTCTATTCAATAAAACCTTATATGAATTTCGATTCATTCTCTCTGCCGCCATGTAATTTTTACATCACATACAACATCCGTCTTTCTCGAAATGCTATCAGAACACATCAGAAACCATCTCGAGAAATATGATAAAATTTAAATTTATATTCAAGACGAAATTTCGTAATTTCGGATGGCACACGGCATACATAATAAAAAAGAAGATTTTCATTACAAACACAAACATATATTATATTTACGAAGATTTACAAAAATTAAAGATATACTATAGAGAAGGTTGGAATAAAATTATGCGATATCTATTATAACCTAGTGATACTCAATTCCAACAATCCTAACCAAAAATGTAGTTCCGAAATATATAGAGTGTATTTTATTTCAAATCAGACTTACGCAACTTATAAAATATGTAGTTATGTGCCGCATTTTTAGTAGTAAAGATTTACACAATTGCAAACGTCGAGTATGTACCTAAATAATTGATTAAAAGTTTTGGAATTTCCCGTATCGGTTAATCCACCCCTGTTTTAAGACTTCATATCTTATTTCTTTGCAATGATGACCACCTGCCTTTACCTGCATATTTACTGACCATCTGCGCCCAAAAAAGATTGGCACGTAAAAAATAACCATAATATAGAAAATTAATGCACACACACCTCCAGTAGCAATATAATTATTAAAGTCATTTCGACACAACGTATACTATGTTTTAAAACAGTTAAAAATATTAGTCGATAAATTTTTCAACTGTATTGGTTCATTTTTACCAAGAAAATGTTAGCGTTTTAAATAATAAAAACATATTTTTAGTACTTATTTCCAGAATATATTGTATGACCAGGACTGGAGTATTAATAACTAATGAAGAAAAATGTGTAGTTGCGAAATTATTGATGGTAAAAAAACAGTGTTTAATAAAGCGTATTATATTATAATATTATCGGTTTACTCATTTATTGTGCGATAACTACTTGAAAAAATGAGAGTTCAAATTTGATAGAAATTGAGTTAAAGGATAATAAATGTTGCTTATTATTGGCATCCATACATTTCTAAATATAGAAACGCACGTGAATAAACGTGATATGGTAGTTTTAAAAAGTTTGAACGATACAAAAAAAACACAACTTGTCACTTACATGTGTGTTACGTACCAGAAGTAACTGGAGTGAGAAAGTTATTTATAGGCTTTTCGCAGACAATATTTGAAAATTTTAATTAAAAGCAGATAGACAATTATTAAAAATACAGCTATCAATATTAGAGAAATAATGTTAAATTGTGGTCTTACTCTAAAAACGTTGTTAAATAATTAAATATATATCGAGTTTATGTTGAGTTCCTTATAGTGGAAATCACAAATCTTTTCAATTAAAATATAATAAAATAATAATCATTAAAAATTTATTGAAGATTATTAATTACCTTGGGGGGGTGGCAGACACTTATCATTCAATATTTCATTCACAAAGCACGGACACTCTTTTTCAATTACGCTACAAAACTCACTAAAAGTTGATAAACCTTGTTTAGACACTGTTTCAATAAAAAATTCACACTTTTTTTCTGTATCAGGTATATTTGTTATATATTCCTCATCGTCTGTGGATAAAATACGTTTTTTAACAAGTATTGACAGAATATTTGAATCGTTCAATTCGCGCAATAATGACGTTCTATGCCGCAATAGCACAGCTGTCACAAACTCACTACCCGCCATGGTAAGACTCATTCAACTAGTGAATGAACAAAACAAAAACATTGCTCTGCATAGTGAGCTACTTCGTCGCCGTTGGATTGGGTTGGGAACCTCAAGTTTCTCACGAGTCAAACGAGCTTTATAAAAAAACTTTTTGACTTGTATTGCTGTAGTGCAATAATTACAATACAGCCTTTGACAAATATTATTATGTAGCAACACTGTGAAAGAAAGCGGTCTTTTCAAAGAAGATCTGTTTTATAATATAAAATAACAGTACGTCAATATTTAATTTTATATATATATTGAATGTATTAATTATATATAATTATTCATACGGTAAACGATTTCTTTTTTAAGGCTAAGTATTTTTTATAAAAAGATTTTTGCTTAAAATTGTTTGGCAACTTTTCGAATTGATTTAAATTTCATTAACTATAAATAAAATTATATCTTACCTAGGATTACGCCATGTTTGTAAAACCTTTCATATCACTATTGAAAGAGGATCTTATCAAACTTACTTCAAAGAATGGTAATTGATTTTCAGTGTAAACAATATTTATTACGATTGATAATTTTGAAAATCATAATAATCATTTTGGAAATGATATGAATTTGTCATCCATGTCCTTTATCAAGACTCGGCAAAATATTCTCATTTATATTAAAATCTGTCATTTATATTTCTTGAAAATATGGCTTTTTATATTTAGATATATATTGGCCAAAATATCTACATTTTATAAACAAAGCTAATATTTTTTTTACTTGACAATTCAAAATAGCGACCAAATTATTTTTCAATATAAATCTATAAACACTTCCCCTACTGTGCTAAAAAAATTCGTCCTTCAAGGTGATGGACACTCAGTAAACAAAGGAAAAAATATGCTTTAAATTGGAATAATGCTTAGTTAGGTTCTTTCGATAACTGTATTTTAACAATATTATAATTGTATAATGTATATTATTCCCAATAATGCAACAAATCATGAAAGTCTGTAAAATAATGAAATAATCATAAACATTTCGAGAAGACAACCGCGAGATGTCCTCCCTGTGCATTGACTCAACGATGACTATGCAACAAATTTTTGTATATGGGCAGAATGCGTGTGCTCGGGAATTTGAAACATTTTGAATTAAATTTCATTAAAAGAAAGCAAATAAATGTAGTTTGAATAATTATTTATTATCTTATAATATACGACCATTTATAAAACTTGAAAATTAGGACAGTTGAAAGTCATTAAATATGCGAAAAATAATAAAAAAATTAAGAAAAATAAAAAGAATAAAAAGTACAAACATTTTGTATATGTATATGGTTACAGTAAAGTAGAATGTCTACTGCGTTCAGGACAAGAAATGTTTTGCTTCTACTCTGTATATCAAATACACCGGTCAGTTGTAAATATTGCAAAACAGTTTTGTTCTTTTTATGGAATCTTTAGAACATAAACTACAGATTCTTCTCTTTTAAGCCCCATGGGGTACAACTGAGATGTTACTTTCTACCGTGTCAGTTAGCACCTCGCCACAATACGACAACACCGCGTTGAAAGCATTTTGTAGTTGCTTATGGTATTTGATGTTCGCATTTTTCCTTTTTAAAATATTGGGCTTTGTTAATTATAAGCTTAACTCCCTAATAAAATGCCTTGTTTTATAAAAAAATAGTAAATATAAAGAAATTTCATGACACCGAAAGAAATAATAAATAAAATTGAATAAAAATATCCAAAACCCAAATTCAAAGTTTACTTTCCCTGCCAGACAGAACTCGCGAATGGGTGGGGGACACACACACTTCTACATGTGCTCACACCGATACCATGAAGTACGCATACATACAAGGTGCTTCCCGAATTCATTGCTAAAGTTGATTTTTTGCGGGAATTGATAAATGGATTTATACTAAAATATTTTTATTTTTACAATAAAGGCTTAGTCGAGGAATACATAGAATATCAAGACCCAGGGCTCAGTAGATTTAGAGGAAAAAAAATATACGTCCTGAACCCTAAAGGTCCATCATCGGGCGGCAGGTGTCAAACGAATCCTTATTGATGGAGTATTTTTTTTAATATTCCATCAATTACAATAAAAATTACAATTAATAATCAAATTTGAATTGTTGAAACTTTCTACGATTTCACATTTTTTGTCACTAACTGCCCAGGTTTCACCATTTGGCATCTTTAGACATTCTGTCACACGTATGCAACAGAACTAACACACAACAAACAGTTATCATCAGTTATATATATATCAAAAGAGTTAACAGCAAAAGAAAAATACAACCCATAGGACTAGGATCCAAACAAACAATTTATATAATTAATATTAACTCTAAATACTGTTAATGAATCTTTGATGAAATGATTCTAAAACAAATCATATTCAACGATTATTAAAATTCATTTAGGTAATTTTAGTCTTGGAGATACCTACTTAATTACTTTTAAGGTGTTAACTGTCACTTCTTGATGGAAAGGCATGATATTTTAAATAATAAAAACACATTTTTTAGTACTTATTTCCACAATTTTCTATCCACACAACTTATTTTCATCAGTTGATAATGCTCGCGATGAGCGAAACCGGTCCTGATCAAAAAATATATTGTGGAAATAAGTACTAAAAATGTGTTTTTATTATTTAAAATACCTACTTAATTGTTAAATTGGTGGGTAACTGTAGAAATTAAATATCAGGTGACGTAATATAGGAATTTAGTTTATAATATTGTTGGTTTATTGGAATTATCGCACGTAAAGGATATAACAAGGGAGAATTGGGAAGATAAAGCTGGTAGAAAGAATAAAATTTAAATTTAATTGACCTCTATTTATGATTTTTTTTAATAAAATGCGAAAAATTTAGAACTAAAAAAGTACCCTATCATTTATTACATTATACGGTTTGTGAATTTAAAAATGTAATTTTCTAACTGTTTGTATATATGGTATTTTCAAATTAAAAATAGTTTTTTTAGTTTGTTATTTTTTGTCTTGGATTAGATTGAAATGAAAATATTATGACAAATTTGACAATGAATTTGTAAAATTGTAACTAGAAGCATCCTACTAAAAAAATAAATGTGATACTTTTTGCAAAGCCTGTTTAATTACACGAATGATTCATAAATTGATTAAGTTCTTGTTATTTTATTATATTTAAGATTTCGCCGCTCACAGAGATAAAGAAATATATTTTTGCATATTTAGTGGTTAACTAAAACTAACGACTTTAACTCATTGACGACGAATTTTACTTATTTTACTGTTAAAGGGTTAATATATATTGTCATTTATAGGTGTTTGTCTATGTCGTTGGAGAACTGACAACCGTAGATGAGTATATTGACAGCTAACAATTAACAAAATATGGCGCCGTACACAACGGATGAATTTGAAGGTTAGAAATGAAGTTTTGACTTATATGCAATTGTGTAGTGGTTATTTTGTAGTTTTTAAAATAATTGAATTATTCTTTTAGATAATGAATCCGGCTCAGAGTCAGATTCTGCATCGAGTAAAGGGAGTAGCAGTAGAAGTCCAAGTCCGGCACGCTCCGGTGCCGAAGGTAGCGGGAAATCCAGGTTAGCATTTTGTCATTTATGTTTAAAATTATTGTATACTGTATAACACATTATATTTTCTTTCGTTTCACCGTGTATCTCAAAGCCATCGGGCTAGCTAAATGCTGAACTGGTAATTACAAATATTTTAAAAATCTAGGTAACGAATTGAATTAATAAATTTTGATTCATATATTACGGACCAACTAGAAAAGTTATCATATTTATCAAGTTATAAACGAGACCTTTTTCGATCAATGTTCCTGCTTTTCAGATCCTTAAGAAGTTATTGGTACATCTAAAAGGAAATTATTAGAATTGTATCAAGAATTCGTGTAATTGTAGATAAATAATACTGTAAAACATATAACACCATCAAAATTATAACAATTCAAATTTGATATTGAAATTCCATCAAGCACCTTCAGTCGATATCATAAATTATATAACAACATCATCTTATTATCAGGTATCTCCCAGTTATTAGTTTGGTTATTTCCTTTTTTTATATTTTATTGGTAATTTCCATTTCTATAAATATCTATGAAAATTTAAGAAAGGCAAAAACAATCAATTTTCAGTAGACACTCAATATGGTTGGAACATATTTTTTTGATTCAATATTCAATTTCATGCATATTGGTGTGTGCATATTTTTTTCATATTATTTCACACCTATTGGTGTTTAAAACCAGGAGGCAATTAAAAAGTAAATGTGTTGTTTCAAAATTCCATCTGTGATTTATAAAATGAATATCAAAGTATCCCATGGTATGACTGATCAGTCATATTTTATTTTTATGCACATATTTGCTTAAATTTTGATTTAATGCCATCACTCAGTGGGCACTAATTATTTGTATCATTATTAACAGTCGATTCATAGTCTCTTATAGTCCCTATTTTGCAATATTGATTTAATATACAATTTTATTGTTGTCTAGATCCCCATCACGCAGCCGAGATGCCAGTCCTGCAGAATCTCATCATTCTAACACCTCTGGTCAATCTCATCATTCTAACACCTCTGGTCAATCTGTCCATTCATCAGCAAATAACTCACCAAACCGCTCCAGATCAAATTCTCCTCAATCTAGACAATCCAGATCTCCTTCACATGGCTCTGAGCATTCTGGAAGTCCTGCATCTCACAAATCTGCTTCTCATAGTCCGAAGTCACACAAATCTGCTTCAAGAAGCCCGGCCTCCCATAAGTCTGCTTCGAGAAGCCCGGGCTCACATAAATCTACCTCCCGAAGCCCAGGTTCACGTAAATCTGAATCTAGAAGCCCTGCATCGCATAAATCTCATTCAAGGAGTCCTGCATCACACAAGTCTGGATCTAGAAGTCCTGAAATGAGAAAGTCTGTCTCTGCAAGTCCAGAAGGGAGTCCAAAGTCTAGATCTCAAAGTCCTGTGATAAGAACATCGAGATCCCGTTCGGGTAGTCCTATTGAAAAGCGCTCTAGTAGACATTCAACCCCTAAATCTCAAGTGGGTAGTGCTAAATCCAAGTCACGTTCACCTAAGTCAAGATCAAATACGCCGAAATCTGGAACCCATAGCCCCAAATCTCGTTCTCAAACACCACATTCTCCAAAAGTACGAAGAAGCAGTCATGCAAGTGGAAAGTCAAAGTCGAGCAGTCCAACTTCACTCAAATCAAAATCTAAGTCGAAAAGTCCACCTCAGAAAGTGGTTGATCATGATAGCCGTTCTAATACCCCTGATTTGCAGATTGATGATGGACACAGGTAAAACTCAATTACCTAGCATGTTTTGTATTTCTTTTCATAAGAATCATATTAAGTCAACATTACAAAATCCTAATGAGTATTTACAAAATCAAGTTTGCATTTGTTTTGTCATCTGTGTCTACAATTACATATGCCTTTTTATTGACTATGTACTATTTTTATACTGAAGCTGCTCAAATCATTGTTGATCTTAAATCAATTTTCGGCCAATCTTTGGACGGATGCTTTCTTTATATGTTAAGGAATTGCTTAGTTCATAGTTTGTAGTGTCAAAATATCTATAATGATTATCAATATTTACAGGTCGGCATCTGGTTCCCCGCGCTCCCACCACAGTGATGAGACTCAAAGTAAGAGAAATTTAATTTTTTTGCCGATACAAAATACCTATAGGTTTTTGTATAGAATGTTTTATTTTTATCTTTGTTTCTTTTTAGGCTATTTGAGTTTATTTTTTTGGTTTAAATGTAAACACATCTTTATTTTTTTAAATGTCTTCATGGTTTCAGCTCAGAAGAAAAAGAAAATGGCGGTTCTGTCAGATTCAGATGACAGTGATGTGGGTGTGAAGAAGGTGGAGAAGAAGCGTAAGAGAGCTGCTCTGTCTGGAGGGGAAAGTGGAAGCGATGCAGGCAGCGTGGGAAGCAAAAAGAAGCAAAAGAATCTCATTGATTCAGATTCTGAAGATGATCCTGCTGGGGAAAAACCTGACACAAGTAATTTAAACATTCTCTTACATTATTTAAAAGTTAGTCAATATTGTGATTATGAGAACCAGAAAGATTCATTGATTTTTTTTAAACTGAGCATTCCACTTTATAATAAATTTGTTTTATTTCATAGTGACTGCAGATGCTCTCTTCGGTGATGCATCTGACATCAGCTCTGAAGATGAAGGTAAGAAGGACAGAGATTCTGAACGAGAGAGAGATGGCTCCGTCTCGCCTAGAAGAGATCGAGATAGTGGTAGTGAAAAACTCTCCGACAGAGAAGATGCCAGACGATCAGACAGCGAGGAACGCCGAGGCAGGAGTGGAGATGAGGTAAAAATTGCAGTTTAATTAGATTCCATTAACCACACCTGAAAAGATTATGTGCACTAAACCAAATTCACTCTAAACCAAATTCACGGACTTAAAAGAATATCAGTGGAACTGAAGTTCGTCTGAACTGAAATTCATATTAAAACAAAATGAGTGATTTCGATTTTTATTAATTTAAATTTTTATTAGTAAAAATATCAATAATTTTGCATCACTGCCATTACTTTTTTTTAACACATTTTCATACGCAGCAAAGATAATGAATCTCATCTTTTATCCTGTCTTTGAAATGTATTATGAAAAAATCATTGTTGTACTGCTGAATGTTGGAGTTAACTATTCACGTGATTAATTAAACATCAGCACCACATGGTGAGCAATGCTCCATATAGAGGGTTGGTCATGGTAGAAAATGAAGATTACATGTAGTTAAAAAATAATTTAATATCATATGTTATTTTAGGAAGAGGCAATGAAAGAACCAGAACCAGAAATCGAACCAGTTCCAGAGACCAGAATTGATGCAGACATTCCAAAAATCTCAACAGACCTCGGTAAAGAGTTACACTTTGTGAAACTTCCTAATTTCTTATCAGTTGAAACACGTCCATTTGATAAGGAAACATATGAAGATGAAATTGATGAAGAAGAAACTTTGGATGAAGAAGGAAGAGCCAGGTAAATAACATTTACTTTTAGGTTAATAAAGTTGCTTACATAAAAAAAAACCTATGTCAACCGCTGGTAAAATTTCTGTATATTGAAAAGAATCTAATAGCTGTTGTAAAAATATAATCTTTTGAATAAAATAAATTCAATAATAATTTATTCCATACAAACACCAATCTCTCATTTTAGAGTGTCCATCTATTTGGCCACATTATTGCTAAATAATGCTATACTATCATATATGTACACCTTTGTTTCAGATTAAAACTTAAAGTTGAAAACACGATAAGATGGAGGACTGAGTTTGATAAAAACGGTGATGCAATAAAAGAATCAAACGCCCGCATCATTAAATGGTCTGACGGAAGCATGTCACTTCATCTAGGATCTGAAATATTTGATGTTTACAGACAACCTCTTCATGTAAGTATGGAAAATAAACACTCACACAGTTAAACTGATTTATCTTATATTTCTTTATTTTTGTCTAAAAAATTCAGGAATATTCATTATTGATATTGTGTTATTCAGAATGCAGCAAATAATTGTATTTTACATTGTAGGGGGATTTCAACCATCTATTTGTACGTCAAGGCACAGGATTATTAGGTCAAGCTGTATTTAGAACTAAACTCACATTCCGGCCACATTCCACCGAATCGTTCACCCATCGTAAGATGACTCTGTCTCTGGCCGATCGCTCCACCAAGACTTCAGGAATCAAGATTCTTTCACAAGTTGGCATTGATCCTGATCAGGACAGACAATATCAACTCAAGGTGGGGAGAATTAAAAAAAAAATACATTATTAACTAAGGAAATCTGTAGAATGTTCTGGCAGTTTAATTTTTTAATAATATATCTTAGCATGGTTGGCTAAACAATAAATATATTTTCAGAAAGAGGAACAAGAACTCCGAGCATCTATGAGACTAAAGGGGTCGACGGGTCGTGCACCCGGTCGTCGTGTGAGAGGCGGTACTGGAGGTGAAGGAGGAGGTACCACCGGAAGAAGAGCGGGTGGAGATGATGGATCTGATGATGAGGGTGCAATCTCTCTTCAGGCTATCAAGAACAAATACAAACCTGGACAGCAGCAACACAAACGTGAGACTTTTTTTACATATGAAAATCATGTAGAGAGCTGGGAATTACTTTGATCCATTATTAGTCGTAGATTATATGATCAAGAATAACAATGAATGCGGGAAATTTTTTTGAGTCTCACAGCTGAAGTGATGACTTTTTACACTGCAAGCTTTTTAGGTGCAAATCTAAATAATTCACGTTATAAATTATGATGCTAAAATAAGCATTGACCGACTCCATTGAGGACTGAATTATACATGTTCAGTTAGCTTACTTAGCTGAGATTACATGGCAAGTGTTGAGGTTACTATCTCTCAGAGTGTCAAATGTAAGCATTCATTTTTATAATAATTTCACTTTCAGCTTTACTTACAAAATTTTGATATCCTGAGTATTATATGCATATTAGTTGAACATAAAACATAATTCACAGATTTTCATAAGAGAAATCGACTAATATATATGTATTTATAGCTGCCGGTGGACAGATTTACTCTTCGGACGAAGACGCTTCAGATGTTGAAACTCATCGAGCTCGTCGTTTGGATCGTGCGAAAGCTCTCGATGATTCTGAAGATGAGAGGGGGTCTGGGTCTGGAGGAGACGATGAAGACGATGATGGTAGAAGAGGTAAAAAGAATTCGGCAACTCCATCTCCAGCTGGCTCTCGACATAGCGGATCTGAAAGCGAGTGATTGAATAGTTGGAATACAATTGGTATTGTGTTCAAATTCGGAAATATATTCCTTCTTATTGTAAAGTGAAGGAAAAATCAGATCAGCTGAATATTAATTTACTGGGAACACCATTAGTGTGTAACTCTTGGATTTTTTTTGTTTTGTTTATTTATTGTATGTTAGTCTTGCAATGGTACTTTTTACTTAAGTTTCGCTGTAATTGGTTTAAATACATTGTTTCCTTTGTTTTTCAAGGACATGGTTGACTGTCATGCTTAGTCGCTTGTCCTTCATCTTTAATGGCAATCTTTTTCTAGCCCAATCCTTATTTCCTTTCCTTAGCAAAAAAAGAATGTTTGAACAAATTAGTTACAAGTCTGTGTCAATTTTTCCTGTCTCTGATTTTTTCTATCCTGCAATTACATAGGAACGCTATTGCTACAGTTTTTGTCATTGGTAAAGATTTAATAATTGAAAACATTATTTTTATATCAAGGACTCATTAGAAGATTAATTTATAAATCTAATGCTAAGGAAGACGCAAACATAGAGTATACAATAATTCTGTAAATATTCACAAATAAGTTAAAAACTAGAGTTTTAAAATGAGGTTAAACAATGTGTATGTTTGTGGTACTAAGAAGAATAGAATGATTTAATAAATGTATAGTGAAATATTTGTTTTATTGATATTATTTTACACTTCCTGTTAATTCTCTGTTATTGACCAAGTATGCATTTATTGATCCTTTCGCGCTTGGAGTGAAAACTTGTGATAAATATATAGATCATCTTCCAGAATACTCATAATTTTCAGTACCAACTACACTGAGCATGTGAGCATTTTCTTCTAAATTTCATAGAATATATATAAATCAGATAAAAGAGCTTCGCTTTGACAATTAGTATATCAATGTAAGATAAATATTGAATTCAGATAACAATGATTTTTTATTGCTTATTAATTGGATGGTTATAATCCTTGTTTAGTTATCACAAATTAATTAGTGTGATTTTTTTATCATATGAGTCTTCCTCACCTCATTTTTATTGTGATGATAGACATTATCAAGAGGGGACTGTTATATAGAGCAGGGGAAATTTCATCTGCAAGTCTGCACATTGTGGGTACATGCATGCATATTGTCATCCATGCCCAATTTTTTATGCAATTGCAGCTAAGAAGTAAGCATCAATTAGATTTCACAATTCCAGGTCATGATATCAATGCTCTTAAATACATTTTTTAGTTAAATCAACACCATAAAAATAGTTACATAAAGAAGACAATCAAACAATCCACTTTCACAATGCTATGATGAAATATTTTTTTAGCTGAATACTGAATGTATACACTCCAAGGTAATTTTTCAAATTTATAACAATTTGTGAGAACTTTTGGAGTTTTGTATAATTTTGCGATATTGATGTTTTCAAAATATGAAATATGGAAAAAAAAAAACATTTTTTCAACAATGGTAAGTTATAATAGGATATAAAGTTTTAATTGATTACATACTGTGTGTTCTAAGAGAACGTCTACCACATACAATCATTTTACATTAGAGGAATGCCAATGTGCACAATATTATCCCAATTAAATCAGTATAAATTTAATTTCATGTGTATGGTACCGCTGCTGCATTAATAATAATTAGTTCTTTATATCATATATACAGCAGGTGGTTAGACTACTCTATATCCTGCAAAGAGAAAGGTCCCACCTCACTTTTTAATTCAAAAGTAAGAATTAGATTCACTGTTTACTTTAGTAATTAACAATCTTATGATACAGTTATTCTGAAGATGCTCCTCAAAAAAGCGAACGAGTGTCACATTATGTGGCACACCAAATGAAATAACAAAGCTATCAATTTTAATTTATGTCAAATTATATTTCATAATGGTAATAAAATGAACAAGTAGTTTTGTGTAATTTATTTGGTAATAATGACAGCCTTAGAATTAATGTGTTATTGTGGAAAATATTTTTTTTATTTTATATCCTGAAATGATTTTAAGATTCGAGAGTGCATGTATGTGATATAATATTTACAAAAAATAATTTGGGCAATCCTCTAAGTTAACACACTTCTTGTTCTCTTCATCATAGACTTTTGGTAGATCGCAGTCACATCGAGACATATCACACACATTACCGAGGTCCCTAGCTTTAGGCTCAGCACATGTCAACTTGCTCCATGTCGGCGGATGACAGTTACTTACAAAACTATGGGTTCCTTCTGGGCATTCTTCTTCACCTAGAATAAAAATTATCATCATTCATAAAGGCCTGCATAATTCAACAGTCTAACTACAGATGTACCATAGACATTTTTAAATGTAATATGTAAAGTTAAAACTTTTGCCTATATTTGTTTTTGCAAAAAGGATAATTGACTTTACCTTACATTCACACAATATTATTCCAAATTTTCACTATATGTAATGGCTATCTGGAAGTTCTCAATTGTAGGCAGTATTTAGATATACAATTAAAAATATACTATAAAATTCGTTATGACATTGATTGCAAATTTTAAATATGTTCAATGAAAGTATATAATTTTATAATTATACTTTTAAAATTTTAATTAATTACAGTTGCCAATAACTTCCAGAATCTATTTAAGAGGGCATTATCAAAATTCAATCAGGAAAATTTCTAATGCCATCTGAGAAATTAATTTACTCTGATCTGATAATGCGGAAATAGTATGAAAACTTGGAGATAAAAAGATCCACCCTACATATAATAAAAATAAATATGTATGCTTACACCAAGAACCTTTGAAATATAATATAATAGCCCTGGGAATTAATTTCTCATTAACTCATTCTTACTGCCATCAATTTTAAAAGAATTGAGTAAAAATTTTAAATTTGAAAGTAAATCATTACATAAAGTTTTATTTTGAAGTCTTAACTGTCAATTCTTGGCAGAAAGACATTCCATAAAACTAATGCTCAATTCATTTATATTAATTTCACTATTCTTTTAAATGATCTTCACTGGTTACGCTTGTATCAATCATTTTCATTTGATGACATTCAATTTGAATGTTTGTTATGAATGAAGCCAGTCCGATCACCCAACAAAATTATGGGATTGTTTCGATAAATGAAATATACTTACAAATACCGTCTATGTAGATACATCCCCTAGATTTTCCTTGTGCTATAGAGAAAACACAGCAAGCAACCAGGAACAATAATGTGACCTTCATCTTGGGAAGTTTCATGTAAACTGATCTAAATTCTCAGTTGAAATATAATTTACAGTGTGTAAACTATTATTGTGTCACCAGAATATTAAGGTCAAAGTAAAGATAGCTAGTAGTATATTTATAGACATGCATCACAACAATATGAACTTTTTGGAAAATATTTGTCCAATACTAAAATTTGTTTATCTTAAACATCCATTTTATGCCATAAGCATCGACAACATTAAATTTATCTTGGAGATGAAATTCATATTGTTATTCAAAAAGGTAAAAGTGTACAATCAAAAGAATGTTATTGAATACAGACTCAAAAGTATTTTGGCAAGAATTTTATTGTCCGGGCCCCAAGCGCGTGCACCTCTTACACTAATTGGTAATCCACCAATGTAGGCAAATTTTTAATTGAATTATATTAACTGTAAATTCCTGTGATATTGATATGAAATAAAAGTGATAGCGCAGACAATTTTACGATGTATTGAATAGTCGAAGGCACATATTTCATGTTAAAAAAATAATACAATATATTTTTTTTTTTATATTTTGTCAAATAATACATCTTAGTTAGATAAAAACTAGCAATGCAAGTTAAAAACTTACTACATAAAAAAAATAAGTACAGCTAAAAAATCACAAATTAAAGTATACAATTGATATTTTATAAATAACATATTTGTGTAAATGATTAGTCAACATATTTTTTAAATGATCTTATACATGTACATATATACAATGAACAATAAAGTTGTATAAACACACTTTTCTGTTAATATTAGAATAGAATTTTTTTTTGGAAATGTCTTAATATTGTCATTTGAGAAAATACTTTAAAATCATAGCCTAAAACTCGTGAGTATGCGGATGCACATTATTAGAATTATACGAATGCATGCACTTGTTATTTACTCAAAACATTTGGGGTTCAAGAATTTTGTATCATTTCCATCATCAACCAGATAAGGATGCAAAAATTGATGAAAATAAATTTTTAATTCATTCCTGATCACATTATCAGGATTTAACTGTATATTATTACAAAATATAGATAATAAAATCTACATTTTTTCATGCGATTAATTAAGAGTTATCACAACCATTACAAATCTTTTTAATGACATGGTAACTTATGATTCATGAAAGAGAATTTATGAGCTAACTATGGACATTGTATATGACACAAAAATATTGAGAAGACGAGCATACGAAATTATTATGAGAAAGTTTTAATATATATATATATGATAGACAATTCAATTATTCTCAACAATTTTACACTCTGGGTCTTATAACATGTATATATTTTATATAAATTCCATTTTTGGTGTTAAAGATAAGATATTTTATAAAATCACCAAAAAATGACTATTTACTTTTACATGGCAATATTATTGAATTATGATTGCACAGATTACATAATAAATATTACAAGATATTGTAAAATTTTAATGCAAGTGCGCCTTAACCCTTTAACAGTTAGAAATGAGTAAAATATAAGGAAAGCGACAACGGTCAGTCGTTAGCTTTAGACAGGTTAAAGATATTTCATTGTGAAAATGAGCTGTATTAATCAGTCACTATTTACTGATGGTATTTTTGCAAATGAGGCCACGAGTAAAAACTTTTACTTCGTTTCACGTTAGGTGATTAATGTTTAATGATTTTTATATCACTATTTAATATATATATATAAAAAATGTAATACTAGTGATTTTATTTTCATTTTTGATCTAGATCAGATTTCATCCTATATGGTTTGAATAATGAATGGTTAAATAGATTGAAAAAAAAATACCATTTTCTACTATTAAGAGATTAAAATGTGAAATTTTCTGGTTTATAATTATGAAACAGCCAATGGGTTACCTTTAAATTAATAATGACACTTATTGTTGTTACGATAAATAAATTCTCACTGAGACATAGAAAAAACATTTAATGTACAATATGTGTATAAATAATGAATACAAAATATCGTTATGTTGTATATACTTTATGTCAATATAGAATATTTTTTTATTTATTCTAGTAACAAATTCTCTTAGTGGTGGGTGTTTTAGATCATTCAAGAAATAATCAAATATTTTGTAGTGAAAATTTTTAGAATTATTAGAAATATTTAAAACAATTTGGAACTGAAAATTTCTCAAGATCACTTTTACAGTGCTAATTTTCGGGAATCTAAGAAAAATCTTTCAGTGACGATTGAAAAATGGGACATTCATAGCAATGACACAAAATAGGGCGACAATGACAACAAATATTGAAAAAATCAATGACTGCTAATATGTAATATAAAAAATGATGTATTATGTTATTAGCTAGATCTTCTTTACTATGAGATGTTTATTAACTAAATTCTCTAAATTTAAAAAAATATGAATTATTAGGTGATTGAAAACTAATTAATATATCAGCACACTATTGTGGTGTTGGTAATTTGGAGAATCTTTATCACTAATCAAATTTAGAAATGATTTAGTTGAATCTATTCCCATATTACTATGCTGTTTATAACTGGTGTAATTTTCTGTTTCTTTCTTAGGTGGGGTGATTTTGGCCAGAGCTTTTATGGCATCTTCTTGACCTCTTTCAGCTGCCAAATGAAGCAACCGCTCAGCAGCTAAACTGTCACGTTTGAGACCGCCTCGGCCTTGCCCGTAGAATATTGCCAAGTTATACATAGCCGTGGGGTGATCCTTACTGGCAGCAACACAGTATAATTCCATGGCCTGTAAATGTAAAATTTAATTCAAATGTTTGAACTTTATAACCACATCGATACTGCAAATTAATTTTTTTTAGCTGATAAGTTGTTGACTTTTGTTGTGAGGAATGAATTAATCATAAAAATTCATATCAATGTTTTTAATAACAACACAGATCTTACGATATTTACATACAAATAGAAAAAAATATGTTTTAGCTTTTTTATTAATAATGAAATTGACAGTCAATAAAAAAATAAATGCATCAGGCAAATATCAAAGAAAAAAAAAATAAAGGAATTTGAGTTTTAGCCCCGTTGACTTATAATAACAAAATTATAAAGATTATACTCTAGCTCACCATTTTGTCATCCTGTTTGATGCCTAATCCTTTTTCATAGCAAATGGCAAGATTGAACAGTGCAGGAGCGTGATTCCTCTGCGCCGCTGATTGTAACATGGCGAGACCTTCTTTCACATCGCCCCTATCGATACAAGCCAAAGCTAATTTATTCTCAATAGAACTTAACACATCAGTAAAGTCAGATACCGCCTTGTCCAATCGCAAACTCTGATCATGACTCTTTGCAGTGCTCTCGGATATTAAGTCATTGGATATGTTGACTGCAAAGCTACTGCTTTGCTGATCGTAACCATTGAAGTTACTTGAATCGATTATTTGACGAGAAGCATAGTCAGTGATTTTTGTTGGAGGTTGAGCGTGTGCATAATGCGAGAGCAGTGCAGAATGCAGACCTTTTGAATTGGAGACAACTAGATTGTAGCATGGCTGTTTATTATCAATGTTATTCCATCCGCGGCGTTTCTGCGTCAAGCACATCAATTGGCTTGCATACCATCCTAACACTAGAGCACCACTCTGCAATAATAAAGAAAGTAATTTACATGCCGCAGAAATAGTTAGAAACTATTTTTTATCACTTCTTATTAGTGTGTCCAAATAATGTAGTTTGGGAATAAAACGTAAATACGCTTTACATCGTGCTTTTCTATTTATATCCAAAAGTTTACTTGATGCTACAAAAAACAGTTTCGTACTATTGAAATTTTATTGTGAATAGGATAGTACAAGAAAAGTCTAACATTGAAACCAAGGTAACCTTATTAAGATTATATACAAAATATTAATGAGAATACTTCATATACCTAATGTACCAAATATCAAATTTGATTTATCAATTATTATAAAAAATAAACCATCAGCAACATCATAGTTTTGCCGCCACGACATCACATTATTATGTCACGCTCTCATCATTGTGTATGAAACTCATTTCTGAGGGGGTCAGAAGCAAACATAACTTTCTACCACTGAGATGTTATTTTGAGAAAATCATCAAAAACAAACTCCTGGTAGAAATCTAGGTTTGCTTCTTGCCTCCTCATATCAAAACTTGACATTTTCCCACCTGTAATTAAATTTTATACATCTGAAATGCATCTTTACTTGCTGCAATTGGCAAGCTTTCGGCTAGAATAGAATAGCACGTTGTAAACTAATATTTACGAAAGAAACAATAAAGTTGAAATGCAAAACATCTTCGGCGAAGGTATTTTGATTGCAATATGGGTCTATTGTCCATGAAAGGTAGATAGTCATTACTGACCCACGTGAAGGCATTTATCCAGGATTTACATGCATATTCTTGGTACCACTGGTCATTCTTTTTTGTATTGCAGTCATCTGCACTGCCACTGCAGCGATGTTTTTCTTGAAATTTTTTAATAGCGCTGTCGCTTCTAGGGACAATTGAGGTATTTTGATTTGACGAGAGTCCAGCTCCGCATCTTATATCAAAATAATTAGCACTGCGCTGCAATGTTTCTCTGACACAGCCGGTGACATATTTCCACATTTTAAATTAAATTAAAAGGTATAAATTGTACCCCGTTGTCTTATGATTTTGACATGTTAGTTGATAACAAGCCAGTATGGCAATTTCTATTTTTGTCAATTCTTAGAATTATCAGTATTACCAAATAGCGGACTAAAATTTTGTATTGTCAGTATCTAAAATATACCTTTATTTAGTCAAGTCGGCAGTGACTTTTATGGTATACACAATAAAATCGCTGCAAACAAATAGTATCGTTAGTGAAAGTTGAAACGACCCGCACTAATTGGTATAATCTTTTGATAAACGTTAATACGATAAAACGCACAAAATATTAACTACAAACATAATTTTAATCCCCAAAATTATAATCTTTCATAAGTAAACAAAGTAGTTCACGACTGTGAGCTTTACCCCAATACCTTTGTCTACTATATAAATAGTTTAGTATGTTAAGAAGATTTGAAAACATGTATAACAATGAATTTTTACGAGTATTTTATTCTCTCAATATTTTCAATATTTTTATGAATTTTTAAACTTTTCTAGGCGAAATCTCAATATATATATATCAACAATCAAATCATTACAATAAATATACTACATTTTATATCTATTATCACATGTCTACAGTCTATGATAGACCCCGCCATTTTTAAGGGAAACATCAAGTTTATGGGTACCATTAATTTATTGTTAGTAAACAGTACATTTTGACAGTTTACTCGAATTCAACTTTATTTTATACATCAAAGGCAAACACAACTACAGAAAACAGAAAAATGTGTGGTCGAACTGGGCTGTAAGAAAGATATACAATTCACGATTTACATGTTAAATAGGACCTCATTTAAAAAATATTTCTTTTGTAGTACCTTGTGCACAGCAGATCTCCAAAGTGCCTGCGCCTATAAACGTAATGATAGAAATGATTTTGAAAAACCGACTTGGATTGATGAGTTCAATCTGGGCAAGGAATATTCACCGTCGTATAATATAGCTCCAACTGAGATTACACCAGTTTTAGTATCCGCTTACAATTTTGGTATCGGTGAAACTTGCGAAAGAATCATCAAACCAATGATGTGGGGTATGATACCCACTTGGCACAAGGTATCATATTGATTTAAGTTTTATTATTTTAATTGAAGATTGGCAACCAAATTGCACTATTTAGTATCTTGGGCCAGACATACCCAATTATCTAACCTTGGGAGCCATTTACGTAGGTTGCATAGTTAAATAATTTACTAACACTGCTGCAATCTATTTTTCGTTTCTTATGATCTGCATTTGATTGTTACTATTAGAGAGTAAATCGGTCCTATATGACAAAAGTGTTAAAGGTAAAATGATACCTATCAATTTAAATTATTTCTTAGGGAAACTACAAATCGCATGGCCTTTCAACAAATAACTGTAGGCTCGAAAATATAGTAGCATCAAAACTTTATGGAAGCTCATTAAAAGAAGGAAACAGATGTGTTATATTAGCAGAAGGGTTCTATGAATGGCAGACCACCAATTTAACAAAACAACCATATTATATTTACTCTCCGCAAGATGAAGACATTAAGGTAAAATATAAAAATAAATCATAACAATTTATTGTGTACTCTCTATTTTCTTTGAAAACTCCGGGAATACAAATATAATTAAAATATTTAGTTTGAAATGTGGCATTCGTTATTACTTTTTCAAAAGAATTTGCATGTTGTATTTATAAATTGTATGTGTCAAGAGTAGAGGCATGCAATTAATTTCTATTTCGATGGTAGTTTCTCTTCTTTAATTTCTAATGCTGAAATAATATGACTATACAATATATCAATCATTTTCCAAGAATATTCATTCTGTCAATATTTGCAGTTCCATTAGTTTTCTCACCACAAGAAATAAGATAATTTTAGTATAAAGAGGTTTCAGTACCATTCTGAGATTTCAATTTATAAAAATTAATTTTGTTCAAGAAAAACACTATTTTTTTAAAATAGTATGTTACATAGGTAATTTTATGAAAATCAAGTCAATTTGGAAATCAACGCCAAAATTAAAATACATTTACTGAAGTAACATTTATATTAAATAAATTAATAATATCGTAGATGGACGATGCAATGTCTTGGAAAAACAAATTCGAGAAATCAGGAGGATGGAATGGAATAAATTTATTGAAAATGGCCGGTGTTTATAATTCATGGAACTGCGAAGAAGGCACAATCTACAGTTATTCTGTTATCACGATGGAGTCCAACGATACAATGAATTGGTTACATCACAGGATGCCAGCTATATTAGAAACAGATCAACAAGTTGCAGTGAGTTTATCAAATATTATATTATTCTATATTGCTTATTTCCGTGTAATAGCTTTATAAATTAAAATGTTTTAACACCTCTATTATAGCATAAGTAGGTAGTGCAGGTACACAGCTTTGGGGACTGGTTGTTTTGTCAGATTTATTCTTTACCACTTAAATCATTTTGTATAGTAGTGAAATAATTTATTCCTGCTATTTTCCACTTAGATCAAAAGTGTATAGGTTAATGTGTATCCATTGTCGGTCTTGGATGCGGTGGTTCGATTCAAAGTATGGATTCATTATAAAGATATATTCACATATGTATAAATCTTCATTTCAGCTAATTTTGGTTTCATCTACTTATGTGCAAACCGTGGTGTTATGTCAACAATACAATTCTATTTACAGAACTGGTTGGATGCTGATCAAATACCTTATCAAACTGCAATATCAATTTTGAAGCCTGTCAAAAAACTTTCTTGGCATCCTGTGTCAACCTCTGTGAATAATGCACGCAATAAATCCTTAGATTGTAACAAAAAAGTTACGCCCGATGATCTACTTGCAACACAAAAGGCAAAAGCAAAAAAGTTTGGTTCTAGAAGTGTAATGGATTCCTGGTTAAAGAAAAAATATAATGATACTGACGACAGTGGGGCGAGTTCAGAACTAAAGAAGTTAAAGCCAAACAAATAGAACACACATCAACTTCCATCTGGCGATGGTATAAAAGATACACACACACACTTGAAAAACTTATTCAAACCCATGTTTTCATTTGTCTTTTACATATATTATAACAATTTGATAAAATGATAAATAAGCTATTGATGTTATCATAAATAACAAAAATAAATATGTTTTTTTTTATATTGATAGTTTAATTCAACTGAATCAAATGCTTAAATACTAAAACAGGAACAAATGAAAAATAGTGACCAACATATAAATTATTTTTTATAAGAAATTCACAGAATCATTTTAACACTTTATGGTTTGCGGACGCCACATTAGCGTCATTTTTGAGACAAACGTTACAAACTGGTAATGCACAATGTGGCGTCTTTGGATATGCGCAGCTATACTACCAAAAATTAATACGAATTTTAATTCTTACTTTCTAAATTTATCGATAGATGGATGAAGAATATATACAAGGTCTAAAATCAAAAGAGGAAACAACTATTTCGATGTAGTTATTTAGCGAAAATGTGTGGACCGTAAAGTGTAAAACCAAAGAAATAAAGCCATCAATAAATAATAGAAAGTCACTTGGACAAGACTGAAAATTTAAGGATTACCAAATAATGGTCATAAAACTATTTTTTTATTTAGGTTTTATTCTTTGGTTTTCTTTGCAAGAGTTTTAAAAAGAAAATAATTTAACCAAAAAAAAAAATATCCCATGTAAACATTTACATTATTTTTTAATTAAATTATGGTGACTTAGTTGCCTGGTTATGTTTGAACACAAGAGTTTTATTAATTATATGAATAGGGTAGATGTAAAGAGTCCAAAAAGAGTGATAATATATTGTGTACTAAGTAAAAATTACAAGCAATTTTTTTACATGTATCTCAGAATAATGGCAAATCACGATATAATGGGTGTGCTATATAGTATATATAGAAAACCATTTTCTTAAAAATGGTTACATTAATACACATTTTAATAACACAAAAATAAATTGCCTTGAAGATATTTTTTTTTTATTAGATTGATAAAATTGAATATTTACGTATTGTCATGAGTATTATTGCTTGTGTGTATTTAAGGGTTGAAGCAATGAAATACAATCAATGAATTCAAACCACTGAATCATAAAAAAATAATAAATATTATTGGAGACAGACAACAGATTCTTAGATATTATGTTTTACTGTACTCTTGGCTACTTGCAATTTAAATGATGTATGTGATTTCCTATTTGTCAAATATTTTATGTTTTAAAACAAATTGTACATAAATTTTTAATACTAAGTTAATAATGACAACTTTATCATTCCACTGGATGTGTTACTAATAACAATACATTTTTCATCTCCCTGAGATCCATATTCAGACTATGTCGAAATGTTAACAACCCACGGGGCAGTTGTCAATTTTGATTTTACATCTAAATATAATCGATTAAGTCAAATATAGCATCATTGACTTCTTTTCTTCTCCACCTCTTTCATCTTAAATCAGTTATTCAAATGGATAATTTACAGGCAAATGATTATATTTATATTATAGCATTCACTACAAAAACAACTACACAATCATAGTTCAAAAATTTTGATCGATAGCAGTCAGAAAAAGGAAAATCTCCCTAGGAAATGTGTTTTGACTTATTTTTGTGTTGAAGTTGTAATTGATGATATTTTGGATAAAAAAACTAATTATAAATCAACCAACTTAATGTACAGATAGATGACAGACAAACAAAAATATCCTAGTTGTGGTTCACAGGGGAAAGAGTAGAGCCAGAGTACAGAGTAACAGTGATTTGGTTTATTCCTACCTTATATTATTGCTCTTAATTGTTACAAGACCATTCAACACAATATATCTATCAGGTACTTAAATGATTGGATTTAATATGGAATTACTTGCTAGGTTTGCATATGAGATAATAAAATAATAGTATTGTAAAAAGCACTAAAATTTTAATATAAATTACATTATAACGAATAAATTTTAATGTTACTGATATCTATTTGTTTTTATGTACATATAATAACATTTAACATTATTGAGTATCTTACCACAGATAATCTAAAACAACAGCTGAAAATTCTTGCACAGTTAATAGTATTAGTATTAATTCAGCTGGTATTTATATTAAATGATAATTTAATCGAAGAAATTAATAATATAAGCAGCATTCAAACTAAACAGTTTCTTCAGTAATAAGGTAATAATAACCTATTCGCTGCCCAGCCAATATATATACAATATGAATAGTTGGACCCCACGTGCCTTCTCCATATTTATACAAATCCTGTATTTGTTTTTTTTTCATATTATCACTGTAATTTTAATTTCACTAAGCATTTTTAAAATTCTGGGCATTAGAGGATAAATTGTATTTGATGACTGAACAGAGAAAAAGGTTAAAATATTTAATTTTGTGATTTAAAATAAGTATTCATAATATATCAAACTTCTGAAAGATGTGATCAGCAACACTCACGTAGAAATTATCTCTTAAATTTCAAACTGACACCAAATAATACAGTTAAATAGGATCTGTATTATTATACCAGTAATATAGAAGGTTCTCGGAAGATAACATAGATCAAAATGTAAAATAACTAATGGAACCATATTTAGATACAAAGGCAACAGAATAAATTGGGAATAAACAGAATAATAATTCTGACATCACTTAGTTACTCATGTATTCTGGATGAATGATAAACTACGTTAAACCATCACATTAACTTTCAATGAATGTATTTTGTATATTTCATACACTAAACTGTAGGTAATATTATTTGGTAACATGGTTTAACAATAGGTATTAATATCCCCTTAAATAAACAAATAGTTCAAATGAAAGTTTTATATGATTACATATATTTAAAAATCAGCTTGACATCGAATCCGTGAATGACTTTTGAAGTATTTTCGTAGGTAGAGGTAAACTGCATAATCATCTGAAAAATGATATAAGATGTACATATGAAGGAAATATTTTTTGAATTCATAAATTTGTTGTAATCAGTATAAGTACAGGATGAAAATGTCATTATTTTATTATCATTATATTCTAAGGTATGTGTTGTCTTGGTTGTTGATCTATTACCATGTTTTTATTTTGCTGCCTGTTGTTGGATGTCTGTAACACAACTTTGATAGTATTTGTGGGATAATATATAAATAATATTTAATTGTATGTCTGTAAAAACTTAAGCACTGGACTAAAGTCCATTCAAATTAAACATGAAATGAAATCGTGTTTGACTAAATAAGTATACTGTTGAAAAATCATATAGTTATAGATACCTGGGTATTCATTACTTTCAATAAGCTTGTAGAGCAGATATCGTGACAGCGGTTTGAACAGGTGTTTTTGTATCCGCATTTTGGAGAAAAATGAGCGAAGATGACGCACCAAGAAAGGTGCAGCCCTCTGCCGACAGCTCCTGAGGAAGTCTGTAGATGTGTTTGGTGATTGCAGAGCCTGTTCATCATCACTGTCGTATCCAAATAGTTCTACAAATCTGTACTTTACCTGAAACGATGACGATCATCTTTCAAAAATCAGTTTGATTATTGATTAAGTTATATATATATTTAATACAATTTAATAAAAGGTGATAAAAGTATGTCTTATGTATATTATTGTAGATAAGATATGCAACTATTCAGCTGGTGGTTTGAGCGTAGTAGCATAGAAAAGCAGAGGGTTGACAATTGGACCATTTGGTCTCACAATAGAGGTATTACAGTAAAAAAAATACAGTTAAAAAAACTGCTAGTTACTCGAGTTCTCAACCTCTTTATTTTTAAAGATAGTAGGGGTAGAGCTAGGGCAGTACTAGCGGCACACTAATTGTTTTTGCAATGCTACATATTTTAGAATCAGATTGGTAATTTTAGTTACCCATGCCATTGAATAGAAATCCATGTATTGATTGAAAAATTATTCATATTCAGACTCAAGCTATTGAGATCTGTGACGGAAGCCAACAATATTAACCACTGCACCGTGGACCTGACACAATAGAAGGTAGCAATAGTTTTGAGTTTAATTCACAGTTGCTCAGACTTGATTTTCGAGCGATAATCAATATTATTATTATTATTATTATTTATAAATCGCTTTTCTAGTACCAACACAGAAGGCAATGAATATGTTAGGTGAGAAGCACAAAATTTATGTTCTTAGACTTTCATAGTATTGTCTCTGGTAAGACAACGTATTGGTAAGCTTTTTGAAATTGTACTCATACTTTAAAATTTCAGTTTTAATGATGTACAATGCAAGGAATATTTTTTTACCTTCACATGTAATTTGTAACTTTTTTCACAGAGATTATCTAAAGTTTCACGCAGGATCTTTTTTTGATAATAAACCTCACACGGCCACCTGGAGTAGAAATATTTTTGGTTATTTTGAATTTTAGCATTTGTGATGTGAGATAATCTTTCATCTAATGATTGAATGACAGCTGGAGAGGTCTGATTAGGCGGATTATTCAAAACATATTCTCCACCATCTGATGATACTGACGGATACTGAGTTCCCAGGTTTGAGGTGTTATTGCTAACACTGCTATGTATGGCCTGTATATTTTTGATTTCATCTATTTTTACTGAATGGTCTCCAAACAACTCCTCCATCTCCTTTAATATCTCATCTTCAGGAGAAAGATCCATCATCTGTGTCAAATCAAATATGGTCTCTGAGAATGCACCCTTGTCGGCAAATATGTCATCATCTCTCTTCACTGCAGTGGTACCATTAGTGAAGTTATTACTTATCATTTGATCATTATTAGTGGAATTAACTATGCATTTTAAAAAATTGTGCGCATCATCGGAAGGTCGTTTAACATTTTTACAGTTATTGTCTGGATTTTTAACTTCTTCAGTCTGCGTTGATTTGGTTAGAGATTTAACACAATATTCCTGGAACATTGGGAATATTTCTTTTTCAGCCGTATGCTTCTTCAAAGAGTGTATCTGAAATTGATTGATTTGCATTAGCTATAATTGTGCTTAGTCTTTAATATATATATTATTAAATACTGTTGGAATTCAAAAAAAATTTAAACAAAGAAAGAATTTAATTAATTTTTAAAAAAACCAAGAATGTGACAATTACGAGTAAAATTTTTTAAAAGTGGATTTAATCAAAATATATAACCTTAAAGAGAGAAATCTTTTTTTCAATTTAATACAACAGTTAATACCTACTATAAAGTTATATATTAGATGATAAATTTTCAATATAAAGTTTCGCAGGAAAGATATTTTTCACATTCCAGAATAATTACAAAAGTGTGGATTTGTATCAATTTTGAAATACACGTTTCAATTAAGGTTGAATTTTTTAAGATATATTTATGCATTGGAATTATTCAATAATGGAAAAAAAGTTTACTATAATTTTAATAGTGTTATTGCTTAATAATATTTGACCAAAGATATTCACTGAATTTCCATTGGAGAATGTTACAAAGGATCTGAATTTTTCTAATGCCTTTCCTCTTAAGAGGACATTTTATTCAAGAATTCAGATTGTATATATAATATTTTTTTACCATTGTAATGATTGATTTTCTATAGAGCGTGACAGCCATTGCTTCAGAGGCTGCCTGGAGTTCTATTTCACGTGCTGCTGCCCATAATGTTTCTGGAGGAGCTTCTCGACACCATGTCACATAATTCTCGTTTAAGAGTTTCACCAAAAACTTCAGATATTTTTTACGGATCTAAAAGTAAAGAGTAAAATATTGAAAAGGTTGATCAGATTGAAGCTTAAATAAAACATAAAGATGTAAATTTATGAATGAAAAATATTCGATAAACCACATTCAAAACATTCAAAAAATTAATTAGTGAATAATTTTGAATATGAGGGCTCTGTAAGTACATAAGCAAGCCTACTTAAAGTCTACTAGTAATTTTTAGTTATAAAGCTTATTAGATGGAAGAAGAAATTTTAAATGATGTGAAAATTTCTATAAAATTGTGAACCAAAATTGAAAGATTATAACAAACACATTATCCAATTTTAATTTTTCAAGATACAGAGAAATAGCAATACAAGATTTGTCTACTCTAAAACACTATAAATATGTTTATCTTAAAAAATATTTTTTGCACAAGTGCCCTTTTGCTCATTAGGTGACGATATACACTTTGTTTCTATAAGATTATTGGATGTATATATAATATTTGACAATAATGAATGATAAAAATTATTCATATTAAAGATAATGTATTAATGAAATATTTTTTCATGAAGACTCACAGATGAAAGAAGAACATGGGGTGACATTTCTATTGTAGGTGTCTTTATATTATAATCCTCCTTAGAGTCTTCATCAGAAAGCATTCTTAAATGGTTTTTCAATAATGGGCACAATTTATGAAATAAGTCACATTTCCAAATTTACCTGTAAAAAAAAAACAATGTTATATTCCAATTAAGATTGCATAAAACTTAGTAAAATTATAGTTGTTGACTATTACACTAATTTGACTGATGTATCAGTAAGGAGTATAAATAAATAAAAACAGTTTTTTCATTCCACAATGTTGATGTAGAGACTATTCATTATGCAATAGCTCTGGTTTATAGAACAGAATAAATATGCTATTTACAACAAAATATTATATACCTCATTTAAATTGTATTGATACACTATTGAGTGTAGTATTTGTGTGATAGATTTTTACTATTGAGAGGATGCTTCGTTTTAATATGCAATTGGTAATTTCAGAAAAGTATTTTTGATATAAAGAAAAACATCGAGCCGTGAATCTAATGTAATCATAATTTTATAGTTCTATTAATTACTAGATTGCAAACAAGACATAAGTACTAAGCAGTACATGTATGCAAGAATAATTCTTCAACTATAATTAAAAGATATTGATTGTTGATGAGTTTTACAGATTTTTAATAGCTACGTAGTAGATTCGATTGAAACAAACGTATTTTTTTATCAATAACATTTAATATATAGTGTAATTTTAGATGGCATTTCTATTTCATAAACGAACTAGTTATACGTACATTATATTTGGCTCCATATCCTGATATATTATTTACGACATGATCAAGTAACGACGTGCCGAAAAGTCGGTTAGTTTTTATAAAATAATTATGAAAACTTTACTTCGAGACATGTATGCAAGTATTTTTTTGGACAAATATATTAAGAGTCGGTAAGGATAGCATGAAGAAAAATTCCTGAAACTGTCAAGTTTGGTATATGATTCATGCGTCACAGCTAGAATCAGTGGACAAAATTGGATTCTTTTATATTTATAACACATTCAAATTCATTTTGATAACCATCCCGCCCCGCGGTTCGCATAAAATCTATAGACAAAAAGTGTCAGATTTCAAAATTTGTAAACAAAATGAAGAATTACTTTTATGGTTGATCAGCATGGCTTATTGTTAAGTTATACTAATAGAAATTACGAAAAAAACAAATGTGAAGATTTGAAGAAAATACATTAAATTGAGTCGAAGATCTTTTATCGACAAGAGTGAAGCTCCAAAACATTTCTTAAAAAAATATAAATTCATTTTTAGTATAGTTTATTATTATGTATTACTCGAATATTTAAAAAAATGGAGACACAGATCTAAAACTATATATAAACTAATATTTTTTGATATTTAGCAAAGTTCACCTCTTCTTTTTTTTTCTTTAACACTAACTGGAAAAAATATGATTCATGGCAACTACTGAATAAATATAAACAAATATTGAGGTTAAGTTGTAAATATCCGTGTCTCAGTTAACCATAATATTATTCTAAACGTCAGATTGAGCTATTTGCATATTATTGTTCAGATGATTGAAACATATTTTACAATGAAATACCGTTAAATAAAACCCTTTGAGGATGGCGGCTGCAGAGCACTTAGAATGTGCTAACATTATAAAAAATACCCATTCTTCCCTGAGGAAATTGGCGTCTGAAATTGGCTTTCAGTCTGCTTGGCAAGAGCATTGCTCTGAAAAAGAACGTCTTAAAAACTATGCTGATGCCATGAAACGTTTGGGTACCAAGTATTGGGAAGAGAACTCTGCGGATCCCACAAAGCTAGCTACATCAAGAATTAAGTGGATAGCTGAGCAGAGCTATGCATATTATTTTTCCGGTGGTATTTCAGAGCAGCACTCAAAAGAAGCAATAATTGCTGAGAAGCTACATATCAGCTTAGATTGTAACAGTAAACAAACCCGTAACTCGGTCAGTCCAGATAATTTAAATGTTATTGACGTAGGAAGTTGTTATAATCCCTTTGAATCATATTATTTTATGCATGTTTTGCCAGTAGACTTGTTTCCTGCTGATAAAAATGTTTTTCAATGTGACTTTACTAACGTTAAAATAAGTAACAAAAATCTGATCGAAAATCAAGCCTTAACAGCAGTAAAAGAAAACTCTTACGATTTGGTTATATTTTCTTTGCTTTTAGAATATCTCCCATCATCAAGCCAGAGAAAGACAGTTTGTGAAAATGCATATAAGGTTTTGAAAACTGAAGGGTTATTAGCGATTGTTACTCCAGATTCTAAGCATGTAGGGGCCAACGCAAAAGTAATGAAAAATTGGAGATATACTCTTGCGCTTATGGGATATTCACGAATTAAATATGAAAAATTGCAATATTTACATTGTATGCTATTTAGAAAATCGTTACATTTAGATATTGCATACAGATGGGCTACACTTTACAAAGAGTCATACATGGAAAATGAAATAAATATTCCACAAGATTTCTTAAAGCTTGACATAGAAAAAACTGAACATCAAAATAATAACAGTGCTAAATTTGAAAATGAAATCGCCATTAACTTCTTTGAAGAATTGCCCAACCTGGATATGGTTGACTTGTCCTAGAAAACAATTTTTATGAAACTTATCACAAAAAAAATACAAATTTGTTATTGAAATTCCATCAAACACTAATAGTCAATATCATAAATCAAATGTTATTTATTGTATTTTCTGATACATTAAATGTGAAATGAATTCAGTATATTACAATGAAAAAAATAAATATTGATGTACAAAAGGATGAAGGTGTTGAATTTAAAATCTGCGTTTATCAGCAAAGCCAAACAATGGTCCTTGTTATTGAGAATTTTGTAAATAATGTGATATTTTAAATGGTTGACTTTCATGAAATTTTCTTAGTCAGCGGTTTTGATTCGACAATGCCCTTTTTTCTTTTATGAATTATTGTTATTTTTTCATAATAAATTTTATATAATATGAAACATTGCTTCCTTTCAAACGTATAATTTTTTTTGCAAAATGTAAATTTCTTCTAATTAAAAACATATTTTTCAATTTTATTTGAATTTTTATTTCATTCAGTCCTATTCAACTATATTAATAAAATTTTAAAAAAGGTATTTGATTCTGATGGATTTTTTTTTGTTGCTATGAATTTTTATTGTGACTACAACAATTATTTTCTCTTGCTCGAATTTTTAGCAGTTTTAGAATACTTTTTGATGAAATATATTTTTCTAGAACACTAAATAGAAAACAGAAGTTGAATACAGTTAAAATATGCTGTATTTTGTTAACTATCAAACTTTATCATGACAATCAAAGTAGAACATAGAGAAAAATATTCGTTTACAACCTGATTAAATAAATAACAGACTTCATATGTTATATTATATATCAGGGTGATCAGGAACATAGAAACTGACAATCTGAAATTTTGACCAGTAGTCACTTGATATTTGGCGGTTTATTATGTTAAGATTGTTATTAGTAGTACTACTGATAGATTATAAGTTAGATTCGTTATTATTAATAATATTAATTTGTTCGATTTATTTATCAATGAGGCATATTTTAGTTAAAAATTAATACACGCCAAGTGTAAAAATTATTAAAAAAAATCTTAAAACGTTTCAATATGAATATGTTTTATTCCAAGAGTGAATTTCTTTGAATTGGGTGATCTCAACTAATTGGTATTTACTGGAAACTTTATAGTAAATCTTTTCACTCTGTCATGATGATTGAAAAGTAATGGGTGTCCCATGTGTTCTTTTTGATAGTACATTTATTGTTTGTAAAAATTTATGTCTATACATTTACTGTTTACATATTTATTTACAGATATATGATCTATTTATATTAGTCACTCATTTTCCCGTATTCAGTTAGTATATAGGGTATATATGTAAAGTCAATGATAAAATTTTCAATTTCAATTGTTGAAACTGTGTACAATTCCACATGTTTTGTCACTACCCAGGTTTCGCCTTTTGGCATCTTCAGGCTTTTTATCACAGATGCAATAGAACTGACAGACAGTAAAAAGTTTGTGTGTATATCAAATATTTGAAAATTCACTGACCGAGTTTTGTGATTTGCTGTGGGTTTGTTTGGCAACTTAAATATCTATAAAAATTATAAGACAGAATGGAAGAAAGTTAAACACAATAAGGATTAATCTTTAACTCCCCAGCTGTCCCAGTGATTATGGTGCATTTCACTATCGGATTACAATGATTTATGATGATAGTATTCAAAATATGAATATAATATTAGCTTGCATAAATAATGTCTTAGATACCGATCCACAATTTTATTTTTGGTTAAGATGAATATTTTTGTCAAGATGTGTAATAAATATCAACATCTACATTATAAGGCTGATTCTTGTGATATGTATTGTTAGGCATACCATAATAAATCAGCTTTATCTACACCACACAATATATTTCAATGGGGATACAGGTTTCTCCCATACATAGAACTTTATCCTTAAAATTTGGCATACGAAAAAAATGTTTGATAGTTTTTTTTTGTGTTTTTATTCTTTAACACGCATTAGCATAATTATGTTAAATGCAAAATTTATCAAATAAAGCTTTTGTAAATTATAAACAATCTTTTATTTTACTAATGCTTTTTATTTTATCCAAATAAGATGACTAGTTTTAGAGATATAGTATTTTTAAAACAGCGCGAATATTTCATAAAAAATGTTTGGGCACAGGGTTACTTTTACTGCGGAAGGCACACGGGCGGTTAAAGGTTAACATCAAAAGCTATTACTGTGTGTGCTGAAAAGATTTTTTTGTTGGACGATAATTGGATTATGAATAAAGTGCAGTACGTTATTTTTTGCTTAATTTGCTTTAAGGTTTTAAAAAAATATATTTTACTGCTCTTGTATTCTAGATCACTCCAGAGGTTGAAACTTTATAGGATAACCTAAAAATTAATCATTAAATTGGAGAAAATTTAAAATTTAAAATTTTACGAGTGACTATTAACCAATATATATTTTATTCTGTAGCCTTCATTGTATGCGTGAAAATTATTATGACATATATCTGTGTCAAATCGATTTTACAATCAAGTCCGAATGATGGAATGACTTATACATCTAAATGGGAATTTTACCAAAATTGTGATATTGAAAATTAATCTTTGCTATTTGATTAATACACCCCTTTGTAATATGATATTGAAAAAGTATTTTAATATAAAAGGATCTAAGCACCTTTCATGCCTAGATATAGCCACAATTTTTAACACCTTGATTAAATTTGTTACGCTTATACGTTCAACTGAAAGTAGGAGTATCCAATCTTTTTTCCTGGATTATTTCTATAAATATATTATACGTTCTTCAGAAAATCTTTGTCGTGAAATCAATTTTTGTCAAGTTATAATAAGCATACATTTGAATTAATTGTTTAATAACTTTAGAGATGAGGAAATGTTAGGAAACGTGATGTTATCAAAATGACAAATATATATTTTCTCGTGAATAAATATTGCGAGAACATGAATCTACAAAGAAATTTGTGGAAAATTCTCCAGTCGTCTGTATGGGTAAACAGGCATATTATTTTATACGCATACTTATAATATGTATGCCGATATTATAAGATACATATTTGAGATAAACTTAAATAGAAAAAATAATATAACTTTCCAAGTTATTGCATATTTGACTAGACTTGAGCTTCTTCGTAATTCAGGATAAAAACAGTCGACTAACACTTGTGTAATTCCATCTAAAGATGTCACATCCGATTAACCGAGTCGGCATTTTATGTTCCTTATAATCAGTGACCATGAGTAGGTAGTAATATTGCGTTTCTGAATGGAGTACAGTCCTGATTGTGGACTTTATAATTCGACTTGCTATTCAGCTAACATCGTTAAACAGACACTAACACTTTAGTTTAGTGGAGACGTCATCTTCGAATGGTAGGATTTGCAGATAAAATACTCTCCTCATACAAATTTCCGCACCTCATGGTTATCTATAGAAAACATTAAAAAAAACACGAGTGCTAAAGATCACAATTAAGGTTGTAAGTCTAGGTTATTGTAGTGTTTATCAATAGATTTCGCTATCCCTGAATCATTATATTTATTATAATAGTTAATATCGGTGAACCTGTAAATCGGTTAGTGCATCTCATTATTTTTTCGCAAAACGCGGCTTGCTACCGCTTGACCGAAAAATATACTATAAAAGTTATCCTAAATTTCATTTGGAAATCATAACCACATATAAAACTTTTTTAAGAAAAAGAGGGAGGAAAGAAACATTTGAGGGCAATTCAACGAACGGAATTATATAATAAATAAATTAAAAATAATCAGATTAGTAAAGAAAATAACGTTTTGAGTAGGTATCATATCGTCCTAAATTTACATATAATATGTTATATATATAATTCAAAAGTATATTTGCAAATTCTACTGAAAAATAACGTGCTCCAGGCATAATTTCTGCGTTCCCATGGAATCGTGATCCACGAGCTTGCGAAACAATGTAAAGAAAATCAATTTCAAAATTCAGATTCAAATTCAGAAAAAACAGTATTTCTGCAAGACAAGATACTAAAAGTGTTCTGCTTAAGGACAATTTTCACAAAACTCGTTTTGACTGATAATAAATAACAATACACTGAGCCAAAATACAATATATGCCACAGAGTCACTCAAATCTAAAGTCTGTTTTTGAAGACCTCTGTGATGATAGATGATGATATTAATTTTGTAATAGGGACGATCCGTATTTTTTTTAATAGGTTAGACTATTTTTACACCAAACTAATGGTCTAATGATGTCAGAAATAATAAAAAAGAATTCGAATAATCTTACCCGCCATACGACACAGGGTTGATAAAATTTATTCATCTTAAATTTATTAAGTTTAAATTTATAATTTTAAATGTTCACGTCAATTTATTTTGGCAATGTATTTTTTCACATTTCAAAAGTGGTCGTCGATAGTATTTGGAATATGATTGCTTTAATCGAATAATGGCTTAAATAGATTTTCGAGGATTAAATCTACTTTTGATATGTAATAATTTCATTCCGAAATATTCTTTCCACAGTTATATTGCGTAAAAATTTGAAAACTTTTTATTTTATATTAACTTGCTTCTTGGGTATTGCCCTGAAATTTTTGTTTAATATAGATTTTTGTTAAACTTTCTCTTAAGTAATTTATTAAAAATATAAACGTTCTTATGGGGTGTAATGGCCAACCCTGATTGCCTTATGATTCATATATGCTATGTTTGTTTTTTATTGCTTGTTTGAAAGTTGTATAAACCCTTTTTGATTGTGATACTAATTTGGCATAAAAAGAAAATTATTTGATTTAATTAATCCGTATAAATTAAAGTTAATAAACATCCTGAAAAATGACACCATGAAATACATATCGATAAATTTATTTCGCTTAAAACACATAATAAAAATATTTTTATTATACAATCATATTTTTTATATATTTACAACCTCAAATTACTTTTCAATTTACTTTGGGAAAATTATTGGGTCTGTTATGATGAATGTTACAGATTTTTTCGCCAAGTAACATTTTTATACATCAGATAAGAAATTTATACTGCTGTTGAAACGATTCCTTGTAAGTTCAGTTTTTTGACAAAACAAAATGTAGTGAACAATTATAATATAGGACAGATTCGCTCATCGCGAGCATATTCATCGATTGATAATGATGAGTGAAACCGGTCCTAATCGTAACATTTCATGCGTGGAAATAGTGCTAAAATGATTGTGTGTTATTTATTAAAAAATATTTAGTAATTAAAGAAAATTTGTCACATAAAAGTCATTTCATAAATTCAAAAAATTAAAATAAATATAGATTACTATTAGATATTATTCACCAGTTTGCACTGTCTCTTATTGAAATAAATGTACTCATGCACTCTTGACAGAGAAAAAGAGGCATACAGCTGCGTTATAGACAGGTAAATCACAACATATAGTCATATTTCCATTATGAATTTAGCTGTCTGTTTACTGAGCGCCGACAATCAGTATTCATAAGGAGGTTTTCTACGTTATTTTACCCATTCAAAGCCTTTAGCTAGCAAAACGTTTAATACGGTGAAAAAATAGCAATGTATTTTAGTTCTACAAAATTATTTTTAACAAATATAGTTGATAGCTATTTCGGCTCATGCCATCGTCAGAACTTAGTTCTGACTTGCGTGCTGACTTCTGGCGTGAGCCGAAATAGCTATCAACTATATTTGTTAAAAATAATTTTGTAGAACTAAAATACATTGCTATTTTTTCACCGTGTTATAATGGAGTTCTACCAAGTGAATGCCAATTCAATCAATAAAACGTTTAATGCAATAACTAGTTATAATAGACGTAAACACATAATTATTTTTTACCCATCCTTGAACACAGGAAAAAAATAATTGTAGATTGACGTAAATACTCAAATGGAAGACCTGTAAAAAATATTTCGTAAAAATGTACCACTTGTATCTTAACCGTTGTGGTGAGGAATCTAGGACGACGTGTAAATAATGCATCCACTCAGTCTTGATTCACTTCGATTGGGTGTACGGATGCGACCATTAGGGCGATGCATGTCTGAGGCATGCTTCTTTATTGTAGCCATTGTCCGAAAATGAGGCCATTACACTATTATGTGGGGATGATTTGGGATGAATTGTTGACTTTTGACTTTTTTCCCCCGGACCGGCATTCAATGGCCACTCAGCCCTTGCGTTTAACAACAATGAAACTATCTGCATAATACATTTAACATTATGTTCGTGTTTATCTCGGTAAATAATAGACATAGGAAATAACACTGGATCAGGGGTTAACATTGAAAAACTGCATCGACATTATTATATGTGTTTTGTTCTCAATTAAGAAAAATTACCAAAGACCATCGGTTTACGAAAATGTTTACTAGATTTTCAAAAAAGAATATGAGAGGCCTGTAAATGACATAACAATTCAGAGCACTTAGCTGATTTAAATCAAATATATTCAAACTTTTTTGATTTAATAAGAGTCAACAAAAAGCAATGTTTTTTAGTTCTACATTTTCTTTTTATAAGATATCGTTGATAACTATTTCGGCTCACGCCATCGTCAGAAATATGTACGTAGTTGTGACGAAGGCGTAAGCCTAAATAGATGTCAACTATATCGTATAAAAAAATTGTAGAACTAAATATATTGCTATTTTTTCACCGTGTTATAATGGAGTTCTACCAAGTAAATGTCAGTTAAATCAATAAATTAGTAAGAATGCTTTAAAAAACAACAATTAAAAAAAACTGTTTCTTATGCGTCTTCTCCTACGTTTTTGAATTCAAGTAACTCGCCCTTTTTGAGCCACTGAATATGTCACAGCCCGAATTCGATTGCTGTTTACCGTAACGACATTCTAATTAGTGAAATCTGTATTAATTATTCATCGTCGAAAAACATCGTGAATGATGAAAATTCTTGTTCATATATTTGGTAAAATTATTGAATTTCACGGAGTTTCTGATTTCATACTCAGGATCTAGTTTATTAAAATGTATGCTAACGATAATATAAGATCACGATTATATTTTTAAATTTATTACAAAATTATGTTTTACACGATATTTGAGTCGTCTTGTATTTTTGAGTAACATCTCTAATTTCCTAGTTTAAAATTAAGACGATAAGACTATCCGGATTAAGCTTTTCAAGTCCCTGGTAGGAATTATACCACAGCCAGTGTATTTTTATTGTTTGTATTTTTTTTTATACCGTGTTAAGAAAATATTTGGTATTTACACGAAAACGACAAAGTCTACGCTCCTAACAATTCATTGTTTACGAGCCAAGAATTTGAATACAATAAAATATAGATTTATTTTAATATGAAACATAATATTTTGAAAAGCAAAAAAGATCTCATGAAAATAAAAAATTAATTTAAAAAATACACAAGGAATGCGAGACTGTAAAAAAATTCTCAAGCAGTCACAGTACGGAATTTAAATAATTATCGTATGCCCAATAGTATGATTAATATCGTTGTTCTTCGTGCTTCATTTACAAATAATGAATACTTTCATCTATTTGAACACTTATTGCTAGTAACATGACATAAATGGACATTTTAATTTAAAGAAAAAATCATTAAACATTTTATATTAGTTATGTTTCAGAGAAATATATCAGATGAACTTATTTATTAAAAAATAGTATAGTCACTAACAATCTCTTAACTCTTCTTATCGATGGCTTATGACTCAAAGATTTCCAGATTCAGAATTTCTCAATATCAAAATAGCGGGCTCAAGGGAATGGTTACTAAGTGTGATATCAGATTTTAAATTGTATCTTGAAAATGTAATTGGATCGTAATATTTGCGAAGATTTTACATAATCAAAAACTTTTCATTCGTCTCTATTTCTTGGTGTTAAATAAAATAAATCACTTAAAATTGAAAGATAATATAACATAAATCAAGGACTATATTTCTACTTTTAGTAAAGTGTAAAGTTTTATGTGTAAAAGCTAACGCGAAAACTAACCGTAGAGTCGTCACGTTTATCACACCCAAAGTATGATGAAAAATTATATCAGACTGAATTATATGTCTGCGATGCCAAAACAATGAGCTTTGTAAAAAAAACCTGTCACCTTTAAGATACGTCATTTTATACACCTTTATTGAGTGGCATAAGAAACCTTTTGTGATATTTAAACATTTTTGACAAAAAAATTTGAATCGGTATAAACTAATTTATAGTGTGAATATGTAGCATTTTTTTAAATATTGACTTTTTATTTAGAAAGATTTGAAAGTTTCCTACCCCTACATGTTAGAAACAGTTAGTTTACGATGAAAACATACAAATTTTATTGAGCATATAAAAAGATCATTTTTAATCTAATCATTTCGCTCCCTATGGAACCTATGTATGTTAAGCTTATATTAACGTAAGTTTCTTTTGAACAAGTCCTTATGGCATACTCACACAATCCATTTTTTTTCGTAGAGAGTATAGTATATAAAGATTTGGTTACGTTTTGTTTTTAGAAAATAGCTGTCAATACTCAAATTTTTTTGAATTTGATAGATTGAAAGGAGTTTTAGATAACAGAGACATCTATGCATTTGAATACAAAATCGATTAATGCTGCTGTCTGTACCAGGGACTCGCAAGCACCGCAAACGATGCCAACGACATTGACCGGTCGACCACAAGCCCGAAGAATGTTAATATCCAATATCAAATCAAAAGTCGTTATATTTCAAGACGTGCGGTACTTGAAAGACACTAAGATTAAGATCTTATATCGCAACCAATGAGGTTGGCCCAACTGAATTCATCTGGTTCTGAATAAAATTATTTTCTTGGTAAAAAAAATTAAATGTACTGATAATATATCGAATATTTTTTCTACTCGTATATTTTAGTATTTTTACGCAATGATTCCACGGTACGTCAAAGTTTGGAATGTTGTATACACATTTTTGAGCTATTTATAGACCTATTCGCTGAATTTACCGGTTAGCAGCTATTTATTAAAAATAATAATTTTACTAAATACTTAAATACATCGGCGTTTATTTTAGTTAACTTTTAAAAACGACTTTAAATCATTCAAATGTTAAATTAACGAACAGTTAGTCGGTAACTAAAATTTGGAAGATATTGTTGATATTAAATTTAAATTCGAATGTTCATTTCACTTCCACATTTTATTGATAATGACATATTGATTGAAATTATTATATCTGTTTTATAGTTTTCCTTAATCATTTCATTGCCTTTAGATTTGGTGAGATACCCCGCTGTTACTCTCTTATTCGTAATGGTTACGTAGCCCTATTTTACCTGGTGTGAAATGTAAATTATTTTATTTTATCAAAATGGGAGTTAAAAGACTTTCGAGATATAGCCGCACCGCCATGTCTTGTTAATTTTTGGAAGGATGGTATCAAAAATAATACGGCCAGTCAAATGGCAATCAATCATCGTACAATCAACATATGAAAGAAAACATAAAAGTGCAAAAGCTGCGGTCGATTTACTTGAAATAAGCTGTTTATAACTCGACATCCATAATGAAAATCAACAATAATAAAAACGACGCCCATATTATCATCTAATACTAACTACATTTCAAATGATTTTTTTCATTTACGCTAGTTTTTGTTTCTACAATTCTTAAATATACGAAAGATATTGTCAGTATTTAATGTTTTTCCTTGTTCCTTTTAAGTTTTATGAAATAATATTTTTTTTATTTGACAGTTTTATTTGAAAGGGAAAATTTTTATTCATATGTGGCAATTCTTTACGACCAAAAATAAAGAGATGCGTCTACCATTTTCGTAGACATCTTAAATCATCGAAACTGCACGCGAAAGAGTTGTTTTTGGCAACTCTGAGTGACAATTATAATTTATGATGTCGGAATCACGCAAAGAGAATAATTGCATCGTATATTTTGCCAAAAAATAAAAATTAATTCAACAAAAATGGTGGTTTCAAATGATGGAGTGTTTGAAAATTTCAGCTCTAAATTGAATAAAAATGTATGAGCAATAACGATTTCACACAAATTATAACGACTTACGCTTCTGTGAATATCTACGGCAAAAATATGAGAATAGGGAATTGTGAAATCCCGGGCTTGATACATTCAAAATTCAGATTGTGTATATAATTGCTTAAAGTGGAGTATTAAATATGCTTTTTTATTCCTTAAGAATCATACAATCCTTGATAAACAAACTTCAAAATATATTAAAAAAACGAAATAGTTATGTCAAGATGGCAACAATTTTACGACTACTAATTTTTTATAACGATCAGTAATGGTTTCGCTAAATGCCACGAGCATGTTTATATTTAATTAATTTCATTTGCAGTGTTTAATTCTTTTTATACACGCGATTTTATGGTGCGATATGCTTATATATTATTAGTATTTTATCTAAAAATAATACAATAAATTAGATTTTTGTAAAAAATTTATAACCAGACAATATTCATTATATTGGCATTATAAAAATGTGAACATAAAAAACCGAGTTACACTTTGCAGTTAGCTAATATGAAATTATTTTATGAGAAATATGGTTTTTTATACCTTTACGGAGAATCCTTAAATCCCGTGATTGTTGCAATATCAGTCCCGGAAATAGGAATTGAAGGATTTAGCTAAACTCTTCAGATTCAGTTAGGTATGGTGTACTTAGTAAATCGAACACGGAATGTTAAAAATGGAGGTTTTCGGCAGATGGCAGCATCTATAATAATTATTGCTGATTGTTGCATTTTTTTGTAAGTCAAATTCGATAAAATACTTTGATAAACGATGGATTTGTGAGTTTCTTCTGATTTCTACTGAGTTAAATAAATAAAATAGAAGTGTTAAAAATACAGCTGCCAGATTTATAGTAAAATAATTACCACATAATAAAACCTTACATCGCAATGTAAACGCTATAGACCTGTTTATATTGTGATATTAAATACAACTTTAACCAGTTGTAAATTAATAACTGATCTTTTTTATTTCTTTATAGCCCTAAATTTTATCTTCACTAAATTTGAGGAAACTAATTAAAAAAATGCCAAAGGCGTTGCGAAACGATTTAAATTTAACGTTTATGGTAGTAATACGCGTTTTTTTATGTTGCCAAAATGACGTTTGATGGTAGACGATTCTTAAATTTTATGTCCCCTTAATTGATCGGATTTTAATAGACCCATTTTGATTTTTTATTGACCGTTTTACTAAATATCGATGTTTTAATCAAATTATTGAATATATTTTACCTTTCAAGTGAATGATTTCAGATGGGGTATTCATTCGTTTTGAATAGAATGCTTTGTAGTTGAATGTAATATCACCCCATAAGATAAAAAAAAATGATTAGAAAGGTAGAATAATGCTTGCCGGAAATCAGAAGTAACTTTTTCAGTCGTTTAAGCATGTATAACTAGGATATTCAGCCCCATGTTTTTTTTTATTTTAACGACTGAAATTGACATATTTTCAAATACTCAAAACCCATTTGTTTCAATTATTCTGGAAACCCGTTGATGATCGTCCGTATCGTATGCTCAGCAGAGGTGTGGAGAATAAGCTTGATTTGGAAAGGTGCTTTGAAATTGGCGGGAGACAGACAGACAGACAGGACAAAACGCCAGAGTATAACTTTTAGTATTATTTGTCATAACAAAAATTAATATTGATTCAATCAAGAAGCGTGTCAATGTGTTCTCAATATATTATTTTTCTTTTGATACAAATAATAAATTGTAATACACATCATCGCTTGTGTGAAATTCATATTTTAATTAGAGCATTCATTACACCGAGAAAGCAACGCTCGCATAAAAAAGTGATTTAACAATTTGCCTGCGGCTCAATTCTCCATTAACGGCAATGAATCGATCTTCTGCAACGTTCCTGTTTTAGTTAAATTATTAGCCCGGGGACTGCTAATAACGTATGAGGTCTCAATCTAATTCGAAGATTTATTGATATTCTTAAATAATATGGCTTAATTATACCTACTACTTTGCACTCTGGAATTCAAATTAAAATATATGTGAAAATAAAAGAATAAAATTTTCAAATAAGAACCATAAATTTATGGGTTGGCCATTTTTTATTGAAATCTCGTTTGTATAGGTCTATTTGTCAGAAATTCATATCTGAATGAATCACGAAGATTTAATGATTTATAAAGTATACAGCGTACCCAATAACATTTATTTAAGATTTACAATCGAACATTCGTATAAAATTTTACTAATCACTTTTTGAGCTGATTCTCTGTCATAATAATAATAATAAAAAATATAATTTACGAACTACTCTGAACTTGCAAACATTTGAACGAGACATAAATAAACTTTGAATTTAGAAGGATAAAATGTCGTAGTCTTATCAAATTATTTAGGAAACTAGATGTCCATTCCGCAGACTGCGTTTTCAGATCATTAAATAAATGTTCATTTATTAAGATTTTTTTTTGTCTAATCTTCTTGGTCAAGGTAAAAACAAATATATTTCAAATGATGCGTATTTGATAAATTATATAAGTTGCCGATAACATTTCAAATCAAATACTATGTCAGTATAAATCTATTGTCAGTGACGAAATAAAATTGTCTTCGATTTAAGCCTGTTGGCTTTTTAATTGAGTATTCAGTCATTCAAAGATGCCAGTTATTTTATAATTGAGAGCTCGCCTAACCTACATTATCGTTATCTATCGCAATTCAACCTAACCTAACTTTAACGATCATAACCTAATTTGACGCAATCTATTGTTGACAGTTTTTACCGAAATTTTTCAAATTGGCACCTTAGTCGTAAAAAATGGGTTATTTTCTTCATTTTCCAATAATGTTCTTATCACAGCAAGATAAACAAAAATGCCCCACAAAGCGCCAACGGAATAGTAACTTAGAGGATATTTAATGAAAATGATTCATCCACTACATGCCGAAGACCGTAAACATTTTTACGACCAATTTTGAGTCTCGCACAAGTCTCGCAATACTTTGTTCTCTTCCCACCGTAAATCTTCCCAGTGAAGTTATTGGCAGGAGAGATGAATATAGTATATATCAGTTGTAGGAAATCATTATGGCTACCAACATTTAAATATTTTACTGTTGTTTCTCTCTCCAGGTTCTAAGAGAAAAGAGATACTTACACACAAATTTTGTATCATAGGTAAAGAAAAAACGGATCAAATATATTAATAACATTATAAAAAATATTTTTCACGGAAAAAAGATAAAATTGTCTCGATCATGGGTACCTTACAGTAATTGCATAAATTTTCAGTCAGAGACATAATTTTGAATATGAATGAATTTTGCATTAATAATTGATATCATTCTTACCCAATATAAAAAAAAATTTTTTTCGATCATAGTTTGGATTGTGGCTACTCTTTACAAAGTTAATCTGAATGTAAGTATTTTCTACGAGAGCTACTTTATATAAACTTTTTAAATATTAATTTTACGAAGAGAGTAAGGATTGAATGATAAGTATATTACAGGACTAAGTGTAGTCGGAAAGGTGGAAGAATATTCAGATATCTTCGACCACATTTCACAAATCACAAATTCACAGAATTAGTTTATGAACAATTGACAGTGTGCAAAATGTCATTCTTAAACTGTGACATGATTGCTTTTTTGTAAGAGTTTTTGTAATGGTTAAAAAACTATTCAGGTGTGTTGTCATGTAGTTATAGTAATTCAGAAACCTTTGCGAGGGTAGAAAGAAGATATTCTATTATGAAATTTTCAAACATTTTTTATGCTAAATACAGCAATACATAAAAGACACACATACAAACATACATTCATTTTATACATATATTATAGATTAGTTCAAACTAGAAACATATTTTTTTCACGTTTGAAAACTTGATTCATTTTATTGGGTCGTCAATAAACAGCAAAAAAGTATTTTTATTCAATATTTTGCATGTTACAACTTAATATATTTTTTATAATATAATGTTAAAACACTATTTCCATTTATAGAACTCTGTACGTAAAGAGTGTTTATGGGATTTTTGTGTAAATCTACATTTATAAGGAAATATTAAAGTATGTTTGACTTCATACAGTTCCTATATTTTTCGACTATTTCGTCGTATCATTACAGGTCTTCATACTGTAACAAACATCTTAGTTTTACTATCCTGATATATTGTACCAGAGCATCGCACATTACATTCATATACAAAGGTAAAACAATAAAGCTTAAAATATAAAGCTCGCAATCTCTCAGTTGCGAAACCCATCGTAAGAAATAAGTTTATAATATACTAATGTATATTCAACTGACATTGTAAAGTAAGCGATAAAGTTCCGAAATAGAAATGAAAAGTTCAGACAATATAGCTAAATTTTGAACTTTGTATTATGGTATCATTGTGAAACAATAACGCACGAGTTGCTCTGAAAGGAGTTTTATTTAATTTGACTGAAAATCACAAGGCACAACTTTTTATAGATGAAAGTAATATGAACGCTTTATCTGTACCCCATGATTTGGTTTGGATAACCTTACAATCATCCATTCCCGTAAATAAAAAATAACATATCTTACTAAAAGTTATGAAAATGTACTAATTGAGTAATAAATTCATTTAATAAATTAGGTTCAAGAGAGGCTAAGATATAAATTGATATGTAGAATTTAAGCATAAACTTTCTTTCCAACAGGTATCTAGTGTATGACAAAAAAAGCAATGAATTTTATTATTTTGAAATGAGCCGATCAAACTTTAATCAAAATACGTACATAAATTACCTGTAAGTAATTGGTAAAAAGAGGTGAGATTTACACTTAACCTGTCGAGTAAAATGAGTTTGGCCGCGCATCTAATTAAAGCTGTTTGACAAGCCTACACATTTCAAGACCTGGCTACCCTGCAGTGAGTCTTCAACTATTCACTAGTAAGTACTAACTAGTAACACCTTATACAATAATTAAGTATATGGAATACTCAACCGAGAGTCGTAGTCACAATAGGAATAATAAATGGATATCACTCGCTAGTTGTGATAAAGTTCGGTACTATGACATAGGCGAAAAGCCACGGTTATTTTCACATTGAATCCTCCAAAATTCCTTGAACACTTTTATTTTAATATTAAAAATGATAGAATATATAATATAGGAAAATAAGCAAGTATTTTTTCAAAATCATTCAGAGATTGTGTTTGTTTATCGATTTAGTATTATTTTACGTATATTTTAGTATTATATTAGTTGACGTCAAATATTTGGAGCGCCCTCAAGCAAGTAAAGTACTATCACCATTAGCTTTTTGCTGTAATGTCATCGCTAGGCATATATATTATGGTGTAATATTAAAACAATATTGATGGTGCATATTCACTTTGGCACCTTGAAGAAAATTATATCCGATCGTTGTTACTTTCAATTTTTGTGGCGTGTTATAGTTTTTATTTTTTGAGAAGTTAAATGAACGTATGATCCTATGCAAGTTTTGTGATTTTAAATGCTATTTGGAATATTTGAAAACGAATTATTAATATCCCTGCTTACTTTATTCTGTTAAAATAATTATAGTATCTTGGAAACTCTTCACGAGCCTGTGTTTATACCATCACCGGTCACAATTAATTAAAGAAGACAGTGTTCTTAGACACGATAATAGGGTTAATATAACAGTAACCAACAGCAGGGGTGTCCTCAGTTGAAATCGCTATTGGGGATAATAGTTTTCTATATATGAAATATTCTATGTACTATATTTCACTATCAATGTAACATTTTAGTATCCTCAAACAATGATCGTTTTCAGTAAACCTTTTGAATTTTATTCAATTTATGATATTGCTAAACAAGTGATGGATAAAACTGAGATTTCATAATTTCATAAATTTTTGCAAGACTAAATAATATTGAGTATTTATATTATTGTAAAAGCCGCTGAAAAGCTATCGTAATTAAAAAATGGAATGAATTTACATTTTATTTGTTATTTTAATTAACTGATTTATAAAGTGTGCATATTCCATTTAAACAAATGTCCACCTCGGGTTCGTTCTTCAGAGCGAAAAATAAAATCAGATACAGACCTTTAATATACTTTTAATATCAGTCTATACAAAAATTATTATGTAAGTTTGACTATTGTATTGATCCTTTAGCACAAGTTTAATAAAAGTATTTTTTTATAGTGTTTATTTAAAAAAAAATAGATTAAGGAAGTTTATAATATACATTTATATGATAAAAAAAAATTGAAACTTAAAAATGAAAGATTTTGTCGAATCGATGAGTACGCCACTGACTAAAAAATTGAAAGACTAGCCGCTAGAAGATAGGAAGGCATGTTGACAAGTATTTAGCTGGCGATTTAAATGTCTTATTTTTCTGCCTTATTTTTGATAAACGTATTATTATAATCATATAGTTATAACTAATAAAGCAGCGTGGAGTTCCCAATTTAAAATTTAACAACCAAACACAATTCTAAAACTGTGAGAAAATAGATGCTTACTTTAAATCATATTTCCCTGCATACCTAAGGCAAAATTTTTATTTACTCGATACCATTCAAGAAAAAAGGTAGCAATTTAATTTTGAGTACTATTTCCAGTTATATATTTTGATGGTTATGGCCGGTTTTGCTCACCGTAAGCATTATTGTTAGCCAATAATGATCTCGATAAGCAAACTTGCCCTGATAATAATAATATAAAATTGTAAAAAAAGTACTAAAATAATGATTTTATTATTTTAAAAGATGTCTTCCCGCTATGAAGAGACAGTTGACATATTAAAATTGATTGTATAAAAGGTGACGAGAAAAGCCATAAAAATCATGGCTTTCAGAAATTTGCTTTTTATAAGTGATGTTTATTAGAAATAAATTTTGAATCACAAAATAACTGTAAACAAATCGCATATTTTTATCCATTACGGCAGTGGTTAGCAAATTTTATTAATCTCCATAGTAAAACGTTCATTCTAAAAACGGCAGCTAGCGAAACTGATTTACATGATTAAAATTTTTTTGAAGAAAGCCACCTCTTTATTTTATGAAAAATAAAATAAAATTGTGTTGAAGAATGCCTCAAACTATAATATATAATTATGATTATTGACAGTAAAAAAGTTGAACTGTTTGGCGCCCTCGTAGAACTATTTACTAATAATAGCACAAAAATGAGATATCGGGGGTTATATATAATCATCTAGTTAGTCATAGACATTTGATGGCGTTATTAACAAGGCGTTTAACTAGGTTGCAAAAAATGTCATTTTCAATATTTCATTAGATTTCAAATACCGTGTCGGTTATTATTAATACGACCAATTATTTTAAAATTCGTGTATGTATTCGAGTATGTGTGACGCAGGATCATTTTTTTTTATTTGAATATTATTGTATAGAGAAAGGAAGCTTCGTATTCATTTCAGTTTTGCCGACTATAAATCATTCGCCACTTTGTGCTTATTTGATTAAGCTGCCAAAATTTAACTGATACCTGGAATAAAATTTTACCGTATTTATTTAATATTTTTTGTAAAATTTTATTTATATTAGACGGAACGAAAGTCGTACCTGCAAACATTTATTTTTTCATTAAGAAACGTGTAATTAAATACGTACGTCAACAAAATTCATAGTATCTTTAACTGATATGATGAAAAGCTTAAAAACGAGCATAATATGATACCGTTATATTTTTTATACAAAATAACACTATATTTATTCCAAATACATGGAAAAAAATATTATTTAATTTTAAATATGTTTATTAGCTTAACCAAACCAGCTTTTATGTAAAAATAAAACATGGAATACGATTGATAAATACATTATGCTTAATCAAGAAAAAATATGTTTTTAATACCTCTCTTGTTTTGGTCGTAAAATATATGACTACAAGCAACGTAATACGAATTTAAATGGTAATTTTTTTTATATAAGCTGTGTTATATAATAGTAATCGATATTAAAACGTTTATTCAATATTTTAGTATCCATTTATCGTTGATAAATAGTTACAGGTGGTGGCATATAGACGTAACATACCTCAACACATTTTCCTCACGCGGACTTGACTGATTTATGGTTTAATCAAAATTGATGATCTTCTGATCTGACTTTGGACAAGAAAGTGTGAATAGCGGCAGACAATCCGTGACCAATTTCCTGATTACAATCTTCGAAGTTATGACCTACAAAAGGTTTTGACGTTTCGTATCGTAACAGGTCAAGGATACGCAGGTTACAGTTATATTTTATAAGATTACAACGCTATCGTTTTTTGTAAGGAATTATTAATATTCAAATCTATTTATCGGTATTCACCATCAGATTTAAAGCGAACATAGCTATTTTTTGTCATTTGATATTATCAGTTACAAAGGAACGGACAGATTTATAATACATTCTATCAAGCAATAATATTCAAAAAGTATACGATGATTATTTACATATCTGTTTGGTTAGAGAAGTTTTGGTCTATTTTAGTGGGTTTATAAATTATTATTTTAGACGATAGATCACATGATATTAAAATAAAATCTACTTTTGAAAAACTGCAAAATGAAATTTATTAGTGTATCAATTTTTTACTCACAGGATGTGAATATGTAACTTAAATTGCGTTGTCACAGCATTACTTGAGGTTAAAAAAAAATAGCTCGTAAAAAGTTGCAATAACACATTGCGCTAAATCGTCATAAAAACTATCATATTTTTTATCATAAATCCCTTAATTGAAAACACCCCCACGTTGATGAATTGTATAATTTTAACATCATTTTATATTTGACATGAAAATTCGCTTGTTTTATGGTATTTGTGTTGTTTCAACATTTTTTAAGTCTTTTGCATATAAATTGTATGCAAATTAAAGATTACTGAATTAAAACAATATTGATCATTAAAATGAAACTGGAGAGAGGGCGTTATATCAGCGAAAAAAAATGATTGGTTTTATAATGAAAAATTCTTGAAGATACCATTTCAACTGGAAATTTTTATTTCATTATAAAATGTTAAGTGTTTATATTGAAAGTTGACGAGTCATTTTTTTTTTTTTTTTGCTTTAAGGTTTTGAAAAAAAATCCCACTGTGAAAGACGAAACTTTCAATCCCGTCTATCTGATGATATTTTAAAGAACATATATGTAAAACATATTATTTTTTTAAATAACCATAAAAATCTATCTTATTATTCAATCAGTATGTATGAAGAAATACTATTTGTCATTATATTGCGGTATATCGAATGATTCTGTCAGCAAAAGTTATCTACGCATTTAAATAAAGATGATATCTGACATGTAATAAATAGTTTTATCTGAAAGTTGCTATGTAAATGTTTTTGTAAATTGACTTAACTAAGTTGTGTAAATCTAATAAATATGAATAGAATATTCTTGCGCGTCATAAACACAGGTTATTGCAGGACTTAAGTCCCATAATGGCTAATCAACGTCACAAGTGACAGTGGTATATTGATCGACATAGCCGTAGCCCTTGGCACGAATTTATATCTAAGATAAACGGTAATTATTGATTGCAGGTTGTAACTTTCATTTGAATACATGCTTATATTTAATTGCCTACCAAGAAAACTCAGGTCGGGGACCCAAATAATTTAATGTGTAATATTATTTTGCGAAACGTATAATAGAATTTTAACAGCTTAAATACGCTATTCTTCGAGAAATTATTGTATTGGCTTAAATTCGCAAAAAACGTAATTTACTGAAGTTTTCGTTTAATTTATGAACTCTCTGAAGCCAAAAAAAAATCATCGTTTTTAAAAACGCTATCAGCGTAAGGGGCTATATTTTACATATGTTATTCCTATTGTATATTATCGATGCAAACTATTTACTTTCTATGAGTTCTATTGCATCCTTGTAATAGAATCTTTGAAGACGCCGAAAAGCGACACTCTGATTGTAAGTGACAAAACACGTGGAAATATGCAAAGTTTCAGTAATTCAAATGCGATGATTTGATTATAAATGTATGAAATGATATCTTTGAAAAAGTGAAAATTGAAAATAATATATATTATCTAACTGATGTTTTTCAATATGTTTTCAATGAAACTTTCATACATTTTTTTTCTAGGAGAGCGATACAAATCGAAGTAAAAAGATACAAGAATATACAGCTCTTTAATTATTTGTGTATGATGGTTGCGGTCTGTGAAAATAAGTTGGAAAAAATGTTATCAATATATTGACTGCTTAGTTTATATATGATGTCAACCGTTATTTTAAAACGTTTGTGGATTGTATACCCCTGAAAATCAGGGGGAAATCCTTATGTAAGTGTAATCCATCTTGACTGAATTTTCATATTACTCTATAAGGGATCTACATAAATGAACTTAGCGTGTAATTTGCTGAATTTCTCTGTTGAAACAATGCGCATAAGAAAAGAAAACAATTTAGTGGTACTGTAAAAGTGTGGGGGAAGATTTGGGATTGTGGTGAGACGGAAACAGAAGCCATTATCACATGACGATGTACATACATTAAATGCAGGGTTGCCATAATAAATATATATCATCAGTGGCGTCCAAATTTAAAACTTTAAGAAATAAAATAACATCAATGAGCTGCTAAGTCGTCATCGATTTTGAAAATTTTACAGTCAAAACGTAGTTTTTGATGGACTTGAAAATTTTAGCCACCTAGATTCAAACTTTTGTTAGTCATGTACACAAACGCATCACTAAAAAAAATCTGTTCAATATTCGCAATTAGTTAATATATTTAAATAATGAAACACACTGTTTAGAAACTATTTCCATAAATGTATATTATTATTATCTGATCACAAGCATTATAGACTAATGTTAATAATGATTGCAATCAGCGAAACCGATCCTGACACTACTAAGATGAAATTGTGGAAATAGTAATAATTGTAGTAATTAAAAAAGAAAGTTTGTTTCCACTTAAGTCAGAAAAATCTTGCTACTTCAAAAAGTAAACAAAAACCGAAAGCCTCATTTATGCTTTGACTAAAACTGGAACCGATTTTGCACCATGGGTGCACAGAACAAAAAATGGCGATTCTTAAATCAAGCTAAAACCATTCTAAGATTTAGTGCATTAGAAAATATTTATATATTTTTTGCACTGACTTCGACGTTTTGGTTTTTTTATTTAGCAATTCATGTATAATATATTCCATACATGTGTACGACGAATTAACACACTATTTCTTAATTATTGGGCAGTAAATCATTGGAGAATATATAATAATTATTCTGTATTGTATATATAATAATACAGAATAACTATTTTTTGCGAGAAACAAATTTATTAGGTTTGGAAAAGCTGATTGAAATTTCTCTATATAATATTATATTACATTTAATTATGACAGTCAATAATCAAACTTAATAGAGATACAATATAAACTAAAAAGCATAAATATTTCTATTCACTGTTATTTATGATTAATCAAACTAAACAATATCCAATTAACGTCAAAATGCAGAAGTTGTCCATTTATGAAATCCAATATGTCTTTGGATTTATTGTTGCCAACCATAAAAACAAGTCATAAGTGTTTGCTGTCATTCGCTGCCAAAATATGCCTACAAAAATACACTCTTCCGCCTTGCAGCAAAAATAATATTAATTTTTCTTTAGCAAGTACATGATGTGTTCGCACCCAAATACATTACACCGAACCTGATATTTTGTTGCGCGAAACAATTGTGTATATGGTACACCGGACAATGAATTATGAAATACAATTTTATACATTTTGGAATCTTAGTAATTCATTCTTTGTAATGATCACTTTTTAAATTTGTACACACTGTTTTGAATCATTAAACACATAATGTATTAGTTTCGGCAGCAAAATTTTATCACAATCGGTTCACTTTTCCAAAATTTTAACACAAATGCATGCGACGTTTAGCAAGGCGTTTACTTCCATTTAAACAAATACTTTTTTATATCAAAAATAATACACACCGTAATCCAGTTTCATAAGTTCAGTTTTAACAAGATATGTATATTTTTCTGAATCACAACTAAGATTTCAGTCATTTATCAAAATCGATGAAATTGTCAAACAAAACACTAATAGCAAAAAAAAAATGATTAAAAATGTTATTTTGGTTTTATCACGAAAAAACTGGCAGTATAATATTGCATATTTAAAAATTTAAATATGCTTTAATAATTACTGAATATTTTATTAATATAACTGCATTTCGTGTAAATATTTAAAAAAAGTTTTCCATTTAAATGTCGCGTATTTTTTTTAAACGTAGACGTGCGCGTATTAAAATCACGACTCGAAATACGATCTGAAAAATGAAGTTTTGGAGCTATAGCAATTGATATAAAACAAATAACTTCTTAGATGAAAATTCTGAAATATGTTATTATTGATATCATGCAATCACTACAGTAATGTTGATTATTGTGTATAAAATATTCCTTACGATCATAAAGAAAACCGCAGTGTAGACTTAACACCATTACGCATGGCAGACAGCTTAAGAAAACTGTTTTAAGGAAGATGGCGGGGTTATTATTGCATTGTGCTAAAAGTCATGACCCATAAATGTATCAAAGAACGGTCGATTTAACGAGACATATTGCCACCCCGGTGTAGGGCGTACGTGAGGGTGGTAATTTTGTGGCGGAAAGAAACCAAAAAAAAAACTTAGAGAAGTACACTATAAAAATATTTATACATTTAACCAGTTGCATTTTTTTAGTTTTAGAAAAATAATTTGTGGAATACATTTGTGACAGCTCGTTTTAAAATCATATCGTAACTATGTTTATTTGAATCATTTTTTTATAATTAGATATTATACTAATGTTTGTGAAGTTTGGATTGTTTTGACAATTTTGTACGACTTCACGTTTTTTGTCACTAACGACGCGGGTTTCACCTTTCGGCATCTTCAGGCATTCTATCACACGGAACACCGTAACAATTCAAATTTGATATTGAAATTCCATCAAGCACCATAATCATAATAATTCAACCTACAGAGATATTATAGTTATTATAGTATGCATGTTTTGAGGCTTAAAAGTGAAATGCCTTAATTAAAACAAAAAAAAAATATTTGTGAAATTGGATAGTTGATTAAAATTATTGATGTGATATTATTATTTTTTTTTTTATACATGTTTGTTAATTTTTTTTCCAATATTTCATGTTGAATTACCTAAAATATGAACAATTAAACCTATTTAAACGTATTATTAATTATATATTACCTAGTAAGTTTTGCATTTATTTTAGGTAATCAAAAATCATGGAGTCACTTCAATGTTCATTATAGAGACAAAATATTTTACAATTCTAGATACATATTCCAATAATAAACTTATAAGGCAAAGTATGTAATGAGCCGGTTAACGTTGTACTATTTTATTGTTAATATGTATATTAGTAAGGAAATACTGAGCAAAAGATACTAAACAGCACTGAAGGCGAAATCTAACTTGAAAATAAAATTAATGGACCATTCCTCACAATGGCTAGAGGATTTGTATGAGTTTTATTGGCTGCAGTTATCAAAGATATACGAGAGATTATAATTTATAAGTATATCAAATTGTCGTTAAGTCTGACTAAAGTTGGCGTTAATTTTTACGATTTCGGAAATAAAGTGAACGGCTCAAATTGTTGACTGATTTCTTACACTCATGGAAATCATAAGTTCTTTCGTGAATAATGAAAAAATGTCATTGTCAAAATATTTACGGTATGAAGTATCCAAAATGCAGATTTAGTACATATTTCAAAATTAAACATTAGAAATAAGCTTCAAAATAATATATATTCATTTCTACATAATATTTTTTTTTTATTTTAAGCACTTATTCACGCACAGAAATTGGTCATAAAACGATTAAAAAAACTATTTATTACAGATATCACAATTTCAAAATTTTTACACATTCCATATAAAATTTTATTATTCTTTAAAAATTAGCATGGTGTTTCAAACTGTTTATTGAGTTTATTTTTGCAAAATTTCTATAAAAAGAATTAATTAAGATGACGTGGTCATTTTTTACTCCTTTTCCCAAATAAAATCACGAGCTATGTGCACGGCTATATTATCAGAGAATTCCTTCATCTTGGAAAGGTGGTAGAAATCGATCTGTCTAACTAATTTTTAGAACTTTTTTTCAGGAACTTACTTATGGTTTCTATTTTGAAAAATTGTAGCAACAATCAAGTCATCAGAGAGTAGAGTGAGCTAATTCACAAAATGGCGAAACGTGTTTATTCAAGGATTTATTAAATTAACTTCTAACAGTATTTTCTTAGCTCAATGAATATTTTATACGTTAAAAGTGCTATTCTTAATTATATTTAATAATATAGCTTCACTCGTATGATAATATATTACGACATGTAGAATACTATAACTAACCAAATTCATTTTTTTAGATAATATCAGTTGGCCCACCTCACTTCTCGTTGGCTTGATTTTTAAAATGATGCTTAAAAAGTTTAAAAAAGTACTGGCGCCATTTAAGACTTAGATTATTCGCCAAGTTTCTAGCCACTAAAAATGTCTGGTATTTAACGATGCCAAATAATTGGTATATTGAGTGGAAACTAGTTAGCGGGTCTTACAAACAGACAACTATTATGAGGGTTTGAATGCACTTTTGCCAGGGTGGCTGCCACGTCTGGAGACAATGATCGAAAGCTGCGGTAAGGGCGCGTATATTAGTTATTATGTAAATGGGAATAACGGGATACATGGACTAACTGGTCCAATCACGTGAACAATGGATTTATGTTTCAAGAATCTGAGATGCCTTCGAGAGAAATGTTTGAATATTTAATTTGTTGGATAATTGAAAAAAATAAATGGTAGCCAAATCAACCTGCATTCAAGTTTTTTTTATGTTAATTTTAAGTAACTTTAACTTGGTATATTAGAAATGTAGCAATTAATTGAATTTAATGATTGATTTATTGGAATCCTTTTCAGCGAGAACAACAGATGGCAGTAAAAGCTAAAGATTATTTTGGTATCGATCGTTGGCTTCAAAATGTGAGCTATTTTGTACTAAGGCAAAACCGGTGAGTTTTCCATCAATAAAGTGAATCGTAGACCTAGTTAGTTAATAATTTTTATTTTGCAGCGATTCAGGTCTCAAATATTACGATATAAAGTTTTATTTTTGATTGTTATAATTATACAGATATAAAATAAATTTAATTATTTATTTCAGCGGGAAGGTCTGCAGATCTTTGAATAGAAGTCCATGCAGGACTGTGTGTTATCAATCAGTCCCAGTTTTAGTAGAGTTACTCCAGAAGCTAAATGCAGACTACATAATTTGCTGTCCCACCATCCAGCCATGATCTGTTTTTGATCACGTCTTTCAATTAGTACCCTATTTTATCATAATCCATTTATAAATAGCAATTAAGGGTAAAGATATAAAAGTATACTGTTAGGAAATGACAATTTGTGAAATTAGACTTCTCTTGAAGTACCGTTTTCAAGATCAACTGACGTGTATCTGCATAGATGAAAAGATCATCAGAATCCAAGCATTTTAAAATTCGACTAAAAAATATTAAAACAAATTTATATCGCTTTATGAACTCGTAATTATAATAAAATATAAATTTTCTTTAGGATATACAAGTAAAACATATTTTCACAATTTTAGACAATTGTAGGCATACATATTTATTTCATTTGACGTAAAAAAAATCTCTTCAATGATTGACAATACAACACTATGTATCTATAAGCTATGATCAATGAGTACCATAAAATAGAAACCTTGATATATATTTTTTGTTGAATTATCACTTAGAAATAAATACATTTGTTCACCGGAGAATAAGTAGAATTTTGAATTTTTGTAATATGCGAAAAAAGTTATCATCGAAATTTTTAACTGACTTACACTATACTAGTCTATTTTTAAGCCGTATATTTTTGTAGTTTTAAATATCTGTTTATCTGTCGAGGTCCGGTGTTTTAGGACAGCAAATGAGAGGTCGCTTTATCATTTCCATAACAAAACAATAAAATATAATTGCCGAAAATTTCCACTACTTTCATAATATAGTGGTTTTAAAAAGTAGCGGATATAAATATTTGTGATACTGTGTTTATAAAAACTGTATTTATTAATATTAATGTCCAAAGGAATTTTTAAGGCTACCTAGTATACAGATTTTTACGTCTGTAATAAATCTTCTTTATTTGACATTAGCTGAAAGATAAAACATAGATCGTGTTTGGATAATATAAAAAATAGATTTTCTATCATTTATAAATGTAATTTTAAACTCAAATAAGGAAAAATTTATAAAATCAGTAGGTATGTATTTACTCACAACTAAATTATTTACTAGTAAATGTGGGAGACACTTTTGTCTCTGAGACTTCTTAATTGGCATAAACTGATACATTATAAAGTATGAATATACTAAGTCGACCGAAACATCGTCAAGTTGCAAACAGTATTCATATTCTTTAACGTAATATTACGTATTCACGTAATGACAATTCACTGATTGTTATCATATATAATACTTTGCTCTCTTAAACATTCCTATCAAACCCAATTATGTTGATTAAAATATAAAATATTTGTCGAATTCGAATTCATAAGTGTAATTGATCGCCTGGAGATGACTAAAGACAAAACCCCACGGGAACACAAGAAAGAGATTGAGACAAATTATTACGTATCAAATTTGAATTGTTGTAATTTTGTACGATTCCACATGTTTTGTCATGCCGAAGGGCGAAACCCGGGTCGTTTGTGACAAAACATGTGGAATCGTACAAAATTATAACAATTCAAATTTGATATTGAAATTCCATCAAGCACCTTCAGTCGATATCATAAATTATTACGTATCATTAAATAATTCTCAAATTTGATGTTAAATTTGTTTTAGTGACTTCAGTCGACTATAACATACACATATATAGAAATAAACGCATACATATTATTTAGGAGCTGAACTGGAAGTAACACCAATATTTTATTTAACACGGCTTTGCAAATATAGTGAAATAATAAATCAACAATTTGGCAACAAAAAATGAATAAAGTCCCTGGCACACACACTACCTCTCTAGCTGTTGGCGCATTGTGTATACCGAAGAAATGTTGAGAGGTGGTATTGCCAATTGAACAAAAAAATATAGTAGGTCATTGATTTATTCTCTCAGGGCATGTTACTGGATTGCATTATTTTATCACCAACGAGAGGAATGTGGAAAATATAATTTGATGCGACATGGAAGGACTATTTACAATAGAGCTAAGGGATTGGCGTAACTTGGATGACTACGCAGGCTTAAGACATAAATGACTATCAAAAAATACATCTCTTTGAAATAAAAATCCAATTATTCCATCGGCCTTAAGCTTGTGGATATAACATTTAATTTATTATCATTTTATTAAAACGATGAAAAGAAACAGTTATGTGTTACAGCATATTTAACAGGTGAAGAAAGCGTCAGATTGTCTGGAATGCAATGGATAGGTCAGTATCTAGAAAAATTTAATCTCATTGTGAGAATCTAACGTAATATATTAATGATATTATAATAAATGTGCAACCCGTTAATAAATTCAAATATGCTACCACTTTATGTGAAAAAGAATAATAACACAGCAAATAAATAAATAAATTGTAATGAATTTAAATTGTTATGAAAGAAATTTAAATATACTCTCGGTCAAATATTTGAAAAGCTTTCGTTTTTCATTTATTGTTTAAATCAGGGATGGGGAAACTTTTCATTAAGGAAATCTGCACTTATTTATTTGTAAAGTATTTTTTTTATTCATTCGTGGTGGAAGAGATGGAAAAGCAATGAGAGAGACTATATTGTTGTATTTAACAAAGCACGCTGATAACGTAGAGCCCTTTTTCTATAATCCTTTTTAAAGTGCTCATATTAAGGACAATTGAACATTATTTTGAAATTGAATTGAATACGTTATGTTTAATAGTATCCAATTGTTTTGCCAAAAAATAGTAGAGAGCGACAGAGAGATTGGCTAACAACAATTCATATTTTATTAATTATTTATTTGTGTTCTATGAAAATGAAACATATTTATTTAATAATTTATGATATCGACTGAAGGTGCTTGATGGAACTTTAATATTAAATTTGAATTTCTGAAACTTTGGACGATTGGACGAACTTTTTCTTAATCGTATGCTAAATGCCAGAACAATACTTAATTTAATTTGTTTTAAATTATTATTTAGTTTTTTCATTCTCATTATAGGAATTTTTTAATCTCTAATGATTTTTTACGGTGTGTTAAAATAGAAACAGCAAGAATATTGGTATTTGCCATGTTTTACAGTCAAACCACAGACTAGAACCGCTCTCTTGTTGCAACCAAGAAGATCAAAGACCTTTACTAAATATAGAAGTATTAAAATTAAAATGGCTTGATAATTTGACTGCAATCTGAAAAAATATACTTTTTGGTCATGTTTAATTATTAATCATTGATCATTACTTATTTTTTGAAATATCTTTAAAACGTGATACCTCCACAAAATGTCAATTATTTTGAATGGTGACTAGTAAAATCTGATAATATACACGTATCATAAATTATAGAAAAAAAATAATAAAATATCGTTTTAAATGAAATTCTCTTTCTTTAAAACTAAATAAAAAAAATGTACGACTTGTTCACACGAAAATATTTTCAAATAAATTGCTTATTCATGACTAAAATTATGACATAAACAATTATTGTGTAAGTTGTAATACTCGAACCGTAGTTTGGTTTATTCGAAAAGTTGATATAAAATGAAATAGCAATTTTGACTCGAGAGGGACGTGTTATGGGTTACCAGTTTCGGTATAATATTGATTATGCTAATAATACTTATTATTTTGTGTAAATGGCAAAACTATTCATAATTACGTGTTTGATCACGAGGTTATTGTCAATATGAAATATCTCGTATACCGCTCGACTCATTTATATGTTAATAAAAATCTATAATTATAATGGTGTGCTAGAAAATCGGTAGCACGTTTTACTTAGGAAATTCTGAGTTCTCATTTTTGTCCATATTTTGATTTTTGAATACCATATTCACATTAAAAAAATAAAACGAACCAAAAAAACCTCCGTCAAAAATATGAATTTCACTTCAAAATTTAAAAATGAACAGTAAACATATGAAAACTGTTTTTTTTATACATCTTCTTAGCAGAATTATATAACAGTAAACATTAATAATTTTCTAGTTTTAAGGCAACTAAGTATTCAAGCGATTAGAATATCAATATTTCAATCGATATGTTTTAAAAAACATAAAAGTATACAATTTTATGTGCGTATTATTTTCAATTTTCCCTACATTACCCATCGATAAAAAAGTTGAAAAGCAATAAACAAACATGTAATGTTACTGAATTTTTAAGAGTTATTAAAATACATAACTATTTTTATATGTTATAATATACGAAATATTTTGTTAGACTTCTTCATATTGTTGCTCGAATTTTATAACTGTTAGTAAAACAGTAGTTTCTACGTAATCGTAAACCTTAAAAATAGTTAATAATTTTTTTATTGAAAACATTTTTTCAGACAAAAACTAAATTGTCATATACATGAAACTATCAATTATACATTATTCTGAAAGAAAAAAAGTGTATTTTAACTGCGATATATTTCAAATATTGTAACATATATTTTTTGAAAATGTTTCCCATTTTCAACATATCATTCAATCGGTGTTATATATTAAATTTTCATATATTGTGTCACTAAGATTAAGCGAAGAAACAGAGAATTTTCTTTATTTTCTATGGCTATAATCTTATCGGAAAATCAAATGTGTTCTGTCCAAAGGCGGAGATTAGACCCTGATGCTCATCCAGTTTTAATAAATTTTCGCAAATGCGTAAAATTTTAATACAAAAATAAGACAAATAAAACCTAAAATGGTTTTATATTTCACATCGAGTACTTCTTTTGTTATCCTTTAATAATATATTTAGGCCATAAAGCCAACCATTTATTTTGACTATATTATCTAAAACTAATAATATTTGACAATACTTATACGATAATAAAAACATAGCTACGATTCAATACAAATGAGGGATTGTTACTGTAAACTGTACATATTTTTTATACATATTATTTTTCACATGATTATTATAGCAGGTTTTCGTATTATATGTTCACTGTATTGATTTTAACTGTGCCACTGCTTGAAAATTTAAACTTTAAATCCTAGAAAATGTAATTTACATAAATTTGTGCGTAGAAAATGTGGAATGTAAATGTATGCAAGATGATATTTGTTTGAAACAAGTTAAAATTGAATAATATTAAGTTTATGAAATTCCTGTCAGTTTCAAAATGATTAATGAAATAATTATATTTACCCATACAGTGATATTAAATATGTATACATTATAATTACACTCATACAACTAAAGATGTAAAAAATTATTTTTGAGATATAATTTTTGAATTAGTTTCGATGATTTTCTGTATTTTGATAATTTTTAATTAAATTTCAGATGAGTTTTGCAAGGTAGCATAAGCTATTTATTCCAAAGTTAAGGAAATCATGATTTACTAAATATGAAGTGTCATTTTTTCTTCTATTAACAGATTAATACAAATATATATTATATAAAAAAATGAAAATATGACTCACTGCAGGAATTTTGTACAATAGTCTATTAATATTTAAAGTAAAAAATCACTGTATATAATAAATTTAAGCAATAATTTTTTTTTTATAAAATTACTGTGTATATAGAAAGTTAATTGATTTTTTTTAGTAGCTTTAAAGTGATATTGAAATATTTTTTTAATGTAAAATCAAACAATACATATAGAATCAGTTATTATTCTAGTTTATATCTTATTGTCAATTAAGACAATAACTTCAGATAACTTTTCAATAAAACAAACATTACGATTTCACCATAAAAAATATATTATTGTAAAAATTTCACTAAAAAATATTTATCAATTGAATTGGCATTTACTTATTCCATAATAACACGTAGAAAAAATATCAATGACATCTTTTTAATCGAAGCCCTAAGGTAAATGGATTCGAACAATTAAATTTTAATAGATATCAGCAATCCAATGTTATTGATGAATAAGTAAATTTAAATCTATATTGTAATATAAATCATTAAATTACAATACTTGTACACTATTTACGTTTTTTCCCCAAAAAACCCAGATTTACTCTCACTCCCAAAAATGCACAAAATCAATATGCTACACATTAGAATTTTTTAGTACAATATGAAATTAGGGTGTTAAAACAGAAGAGAGGACTTATTATGTACCTTTTCTACACAACTGCATATATTATAAATAAGTAAATGTACGTTTAAACATAGTTCTGATGAGTGTGTAAGCCAACATATATATCAAGTATTTAACTTATAAACTTTGTAGAACTAAAATACATTGCTATTTTTTCACCGCGTTAAAAATATTTATTTCATTTTTCTAACACTTTTAACATTACAATTTTGTCAGTGATATTGAAACGTTCAATTAATTGCACATCAGATTACAGGTTTTCTATTGTGTGACATATTATATGTTTTCCATTGGTTGATCATGCTACAAATGATTAGTAGTCAAGAAGAGCCAAAAATCCAAGCAACACCAATCTTATTTGAAACACTTAAAGGCTCTTGGTTCTAGATATGACATATGTACGTTAGAATAAGAGTTAATCGTGTAAAAATAATTAAGCGCTGTGAAAAACAGATTGAAGAAAAAAAATAACAAACCTTAGTAGCTCGATTTTCTGAAAGAGAAATGACTCTTTTGTAAAAAAAATTGTGTCCGATTTTATAACGTTTGACATTGTACCACTCAATGATGATCATTTTTTTTCACTTGATTAAAATTTCATTTTTTTTATTTTCTCACTTGTATGCCATTATTTTTTTGAAGGACTAAAAACAGTACACTTATATGATTGCAAGAAAGCATCCAAAGGCCGTCACTTTAAAAAATAATTTTGGGCCTACAAAAAAGGTTTTAGGTGAAATTAAAGTAATAAAAACTTTTTTTTAGTACTATGACAACAAAATATTTTATGAGCAGGATCGGTTTTGCTTATCATCTGCATTATTAACTGCCAACCTAATAAAATCATATTATAGAAGTAGTACTGAAAATGTGTTTTTATTATTTAAATTATCATGCATTCCCAACAAGAAGTGACAGTTAACACTTTTAAGTAAAAACATATGTATTTAATCTGAATTAAAATAGCAGTTTCGAAAGAATGTTGTAATGATTCTACATGTAATGCGAATAGCCAAGGACATTGAAAAAAAAAGTCATTTTTGCCAATTCTAATTTAATTAAAAGACGAAAAGCTAAGAGAAAAACTTCTATTTCAATCTTGGTTAAATTCTTTCCGCTGTGTTTAGTTAACATCGTTTTCAGGATTTTTATCATCCAAAGTGAGTGAATATTTGACACAGATAGCTTGATTGTGGTTAATATAGATTATACGCAGAATCTGTTTTTCTGAAAAGAAACTAGATTGGTATTTACAGGTAAATAATGTTTTTTGATATTGAAATTCTCATGCAAGAATTAATAAGTAATTCTATTTTTAGTCAAATGGCAATATAGTGATGACATAGCAAAGAAATGTTATATGCTATTCTTCTGAACTACATAAACTGCCATTTTAATATCATTTAAGTGACGTTCTAATAAGCAAAAGCCTGTTCTATCACTCAACAATGAATTACAGTTTTTTTTTAATAATACACAGTTTATTTATAATGGCACGGGGCAAAAGTTTCCTTAAGCGCTTAGAAAGGTTTTGGGCCCAATGTCAATGCCAATCTCTTTTTTTAAGTTTTGCATTAAGAATCATCCTTAACTTCTATTATCACATATCTATTACTTTCGTAGTTGTGAGTTGATGTCGTGATTCTATTCTGCTTAGTTATCGGTTCATTTTTGATAACGTTATGGTATCAAGTAGAAATGAGTCTGATAAAGTGAAAATTTTCTCTCATCGCTAATCACCGGGTACTTATGTAACGTCATCTGCAAGAATCGTATAAGCGCCGACTTTGCGTCCGATCCGTCGAACTGAATGTTCACAGGGCAACGAAGTGATTCTTCTCAGTCTGTCTTGAACAGTCGTCGCGTGTACACATCGCAGCGCTCGCTTCAACGAGTGCACCGACCGCGTTCCACCTTCGTACAACCCCGAGAAAATTGAAAAAAAGTAAAAACTTACTATCAACTTTTTATCAAAATCAAAAATTAACTATAAATCAGCTGAATTTTAAATAATAAAAAAACAATTCAAAAAATTAAATAAAAAATAAATAAGTTTTTCAAAGGGAAACTCACGTGAAAATTTTATAAATTAAAACTACGAATAGGAGATTTTATAGTGTGATAAAATAGTTCTAATGCATATGTGTTGAAGAATTGTCAACATTGTGATAAAAATATTTATCGTATTCAAACTACACTTCAGTGATTAATAAATATATATTTAAAATAAAGGATGTTCATATGAAAGAGTTGTGATTTCAAATATTTGGACGGAAAAGTATCGGCTTACTATAACGTTTTTCACGAAATATATGATAGGGAAGGGTTTTAGCCAATGAAAAAGAAAAGAAGAGAGGGTATTTTTAATTCTGTGCCCAAAAATATACTGTAAAAAAATATTTTGTATGTTAGCGGGAAAATAATTTATGTATACTTCAAAGTGAACGACACCATAATTGAAAACATATGATATTAAGGCTTAAGGCTTAACATAATTTTATAGTTATCTAGAACTTAGGTTGAAACGTATAATTTATGTTTTATCATTTTAATGATAATAATTAATCTTTGTAATAAAAATATTGAAATTATATATAAAAAAAATAATTGTATATTCTACAACGTTTGTTATTATTTTTAGCACCGGTTTCACTTTCCGAATGATAATTTATACATGGATTAGAATAACGATATATTTGTAATTATCAATGCTTATTGAGTTTAATATTCACCAGTGTATAAAATGTGATAATTAAAAGTATTGCATGTAGTATAAAAAACATGTTAAGGAAAATAATATGACACGGTGAAAAATTAGCAATGTATTTTAGTTCTACAAAATTATTTTTAACAAATATAGTTGAAAAAATATAGTCAAAATAATATGATTTTATTTCATCAATTTTTTAATGTAGAAGTTGTTCAGTCGCGCTAAATGTTATCCAAGGCAATATTGAAATAAGTTTTGTTCTTTTTTCAAAAACATAGATAAGAATGGTTAACATTGACAAAGTTAACGCCAGTTTAAACGATTCAGAAATTTTAGTACGTAAAGTTGTCATACGAGTTGTGTTGCGTTGTGATGTCTTTGAGCGTAAAAAAATTAAATGTGCGTATGGTTGGTGGCCAATGTCGCGTTTTTTTTCCGTTAATATCATCCCGTCCGTCACAATTGGCGGCTGAAATTTTCTCCGTAAAAGTCACGTAGGCATATCGCAACAAGTCTGTTTTTTAATGCTTCGACAAAATGTGCCGGTGTGTTTTTTCGATACTACCGCTTCACGTTTTTTGCACTTACGCGAATTTGAAACACTATGTTACACCGCTGACGCCATTTTTTTAATCGAATGCCTCAATGGACTTTTTCCATAGACACTTATCAAGACTCGAAACCTACTCTAGAGAACCGAGTGAAAATGAGATTATGATTTTATCTTTGAGTTTATTGAAATATCAGATAAAATGATTGTGAATTACAAAACACGTTTTATTTATATGCATATGTAATGATAACATTGAAAGGAAAAACTTGTCGAATATTGCGACTAAATTAAAAAATACCTTAGGGCGTTTATATTTGCAGGTGTATAAAATGTTTTATTTTTGAAATCTATCTTGAATACTATTCTAACGTTTTGTGAATAGATTATAACAAAAATAAAAAATAAAATAAACTACTTCAAACGTCAGGAATGATACAATCAAAAATCAAACTTTTAAGTATATATTTTTTATTATTAGTGTCGATGATATTTTATTAAAAAAATATTTTAATTAATAGTTTCACTAAATCAGCTGAAGAGAACATTTTCCTACACACCTGTAGTGCGCGCATTTCATTGGAGTTTGGCCAGAAGCCAAATTGTTACATATCACTGCATTTTTAACTAGTTCGCACAGTAAATAGATTCTATTTTATTACTGTAGCAATAAAAAAATACCTTTTAATTTTTTTCGTCTGCTTCGGATATTATTACGATACGACATAATGTAAATGCTTTATTTCCAATTTGTATACATTTAATGATTTATTACAATTTCAGAGTAATGCTTTTTATTTATCATATATAAAATGAAATGAGCTTACTATATAATCACTGTCGAATGTAATTTTTGTCGTTAAATTAATAATTACAAAAAAAATAATTTGCCTGTTAAAAATTATGTATATTTTTCTTGTAGATTTCGATGGGCCTTTTAGTGAAAAATGATAGTTCAATTGTTTGTCCGAGAAGTGTTAATAGTGTTTTATGGATGATGGCTGATTGACTTAGTCAAAATGGTGTGATCTTGACGGTGATTGGTGAGAAATAAGTGATTGATTACTTCATTGGTGCTTTATTGGATAACCTACATACAATGTCAGAGGATTTGAATTTAGACTAATTTTCAAAAAAAAAATGATGCAGTCTTCATAATCGAAGTAAGTATTTTTAATTATTTTCAACTTTAAGCGATGACAAAATAAGGACAATAAACACATTTCAGTCAATGTAAATGATTAACAATCCAATGACTTGTCGTTTTTATACATATATTTTGCTTCAATTATGAAACACATAGTTCTGTGGCGTGTCTAATTCGTTGATCTTTCAATGAAAATGCTGCGTTGGTTCATACAGTGCCTACATTCGATAACGAGCAACTTCGCTGTTAATTTTTAAACAACTTAATCTTACATGAGTGATTTAGTTTATTATGCTTATAATGTTATCGTTTTAAACGTTATCACACAGTTAAAATCATGCTTTGATTTTTAAGCGTTCCTTTTCGACATTTTTGACAGCTAAAAGCATTTAATTTAGTGATCGTTGAATACATTACGTACCCGTATAATATATAAACTTACAAAAATTTTATAAATTATTAATAACTTTTAAAAACTTAGTGCTACTTTTTTCAAAGCTCGCGACACACTGTGCTTCAAACGTTTAAAAAAATTGGCATGCTCTTGGTTGCTTTAGTAAGGTTGCTGAAATCATGTGAATCACACCATTCAATGAAAAATGTTAGGTGAACCTGCTTTTACCTTATTTTTCACATTTAAAAAAAATGCTTTTTATTGAAAAAATCATGTGACCATAGAAGCTATCGATTGGTCATTTATATCGCAATAGCAGTTAATTTCTGTTTTTAAAGCGAGCAAAAGTGGACCCTAACCTTTTAGTATTTTCATAATCCATATTAAAAAATTACTACTGTAGAAAACAAATTGATCTTTTTGAAACTGAACAATTTTTATCAATTAGTATTGTATAGCTACAACATAAATTTAGACAACTTTTAGTTCCATTTTTGAATTAAGTCTAATATAAAAAAATGTGTTAGTGAACGGAATATATTTTTTTTTAATTCTCATCAACTAATACATTTAAAATTTTTCAGAAATCCCGATTGTGCATAACTGCATACTGCAAATTAACACAAGCATTCTATCACGATACAGAACCCTGTTGTAATAGATCTCTCTAATATATTCAGAAAAATTTATTCCAACAAATTATATTCAATTTAATTTATTTGTTTATGCATATCATTTAGTTGACTGCTTATAAATACAATCTGTCAAAATTTTAGAATGCATCTTAAAACTCTTTTCTGATTGCGTGATACTGTTAAAATTGATGTTATATTTGTTTTATAAAAATACCTAAACATTATTTTGGATACCTTAGTCGATGCAACATGCAAGATTCTATCAAATTGTGTGTAATTTTGCAAACAAGAGCGACAGACAGCTTCTTTTTTTTCTATCTTTTTATTATAATACCACGTAACGATTAAGTGGATAACTAAGAGTAAAAAAAGGTAGAATTTTTTTCAATGAAAATTACAACTAATGTTTAATTCCTAAAAGATAATCATAATTTATGATATCAGATGCTTGAATTTAAAAATTTAATTTGAATCTTAATAAATTATATTTAATTCTACTTGGTTTGTCGCTAACAATCCGGTTTTATGCTTATATACAAAAGAAACTAAAACGGTGAAAAAAATGTATTTTAGTCAGAACTATCGTCAAATAGTTCTAACGATGGCGTGAGCCGAAATAACTATCAACTATGTCTTATAAAAAAATTGTGGAACTAAAACACCTTGCTATTTTTTCACCGTGTCATAATGGAGTTCTACCAAGTAAATGCCAATTCAATCAACAAAAGAATATAAAAAAATTACCGCCAATCTTGGAGTCAAATGTTTATCTGAAATAATTTTAATAACAACTGATTTGATTATAAAGTCATTAAAATTTGGAAATGGTTTTATGATTACGTTTCAAGATTGAAGGTCTATATTTAACGTCACTTATCTTTTTTATAAAACTGATAGCAAACTATTTATTGAATTTTCGGTATATTTCATGTGTGTGATAGAATTCCCCAAGATATCAAAAGGGGAAACCTGGTAGAGAGTGACTAAGGTTGGGGAGTTGTACATATTTCAAATTAGATAATCATACAATTTTACAAACCCGCAACATGTACCTTACAAATTCAAAAGTGTCATTTATTTATAAAGATAGTACCATTATGACGATATTATTCATTTAATTCAAAAATAACGTCCCGTCATCTTTTACCCAAATCAAATATTACTTGAATTGTACGCTGAAGTCTAAAATTGTATCACACCCACCCGATCCTAAAATTGAAAGAAAGAAAATTATTTTTTTTCTCCATCGCTCAACTTTCTCAAATACGTTGCATTCTTGACAGGTCCAGACCTATGTCGGTATGCATGGATGATTTGCAATATAAACAAAAACCGACATATCACTAACAGGCGTTAGGTTTGCTTAAAAAAGGCTGGTCTTGATCTACAATATGGAGTTCAATTACCTTCAATGTCATACAGAAACAATTTTTTCTCGATATTAATTTGGGTTGCATCAGATTTGTTCGCTAATGAACCAATAAAAAGGTTTGCAAAAAATGGACTGGAATTCTCGATAAGAAGGGCTTTTTTTATTATATTTTTTAAAATAAATATTTACACAGTAGGATGATAAACCCACTTAGAAAACTATACTCACAACGAATTATATTGTATATGATATTATGTTCTATTTAAATTTTGCATGATAATTAATATAATAATCATTTCATAATTGATTCCATATTTGAATTCATTTCATCCAGTGAATTCATTTGAATAAAATAATTAATTGTATCGTCTGTAATGAACTATACACACTCTTCCAAATAGTAACCTCTAATGTTTGATGAAAATTTAAAAACAATATGGAACAAGCTATTATATTTTAATGAAGAAACAAATTTATATTTATTGATTGAATTGGCATTCACTTGGTAGAACTCCATTATAGAATGTTGAAAAAATAGCAATGTATTTTAGTTCTACAAAATTATTTTTAACAAATATAGTTGATAGCTATTTCGACTCACGCCATCGTCATAACTATCTAGTTCTGACGATGGCGTGAGCCGAAATAGCTATCAACTATATTTGTTAAAAATAATTTTGTAGAACTAAAATACATTGCTATTTTTTCACCGTGTTAAATTTATATTTATTACGATATTTTTTATCAAGACCTGAAAAGTAAATGTAATGTTATATAGTAAAAAAAATGAGCTGGCCGTGTTAAAGTATAAGAAAATCAAATATATTTGAAATTCATCAATGAACTTTCCATAAGTAAATAAATTAAGTTGCCAAAACAAAACCATTAAATGCTCTTTCTCACCACGATACTCAATGTGGTAATCGCAATCACCAAGAGGGTAATAAAATGAAGATTCGTTTAAGGTAACCTCTGATGAAATGTCCATGAAAATGATACTAATTTTAACAAATGTAACATAATATATTGGACAATGTAGATTGTAGAAAAGTACACGAAGTTATTGAAAATACACATTTATTAATAAACTCTGTCATTGCTTGTGAAAAATATATGAAAAATTATTCTGAATAATTTGAACAACTAATTGTAGAAATCAGAGGCCCACGTAAAAACAACTTAGGCTACTCGATAACAACCAATTTTTTTAAACATCTCATTGATGATACTCCATATTGTGAGAGGGCATGGATGTATATTGATGTTGTGTTTGATATATTTATATATTTTTCAATATGTAATGTACAGATTCGTTCTCAAATTGGCATCCAAAAATAGTTTACTACACGTTTTTTGACAAATGAGAGAATAACGTAAGAACGCATATTTTTTAATATTGTGAAAGGCTACTTTCATAAAAATAAAAACGTTTACATTCGTCATAATATCGAAATACATACTAGTCAATTTTATTAATGTTCCGTAATAACTATTTATGATAAGAAGTGAAATACTTTAAATAAATTTTAACACTATGAGACATTCACCTGCTTTATTGAAGCATGTAATGGCAATAGCCATAATATATATTAATAAAATAAAAGGCATTAGTACCAGTGGTGCGTAGAGAAAGGGTGCCGGATATCAAGCTGCATAGTAACAGCAGAAACAGACCACAAATAATCGGTTTCTTAGGATCATATGGGCGATACGGCCAAATCACAATATCGAGACAAAAAATATTTGCAGACAAATCGAAAATTATTTTTTTATTCCTCTTATAACGTTGTGGAGATACATGATTCTCAATAATAGTTTTTTCACTGATAGCATGAAAGTAAAATTATGTTATGCCTAATTCTACCAAAAGAGTCAAAACATATATACCGCGTTTAATTAGATAAACGGTATTTCAACTAGAATCTTAAGGTGCTATTTTTGCTGCAGTTTGAAAAATAAATTGCTGTTTTGTTTGATTTCAAACATATTACTTGTATTTATATGCGATATGTATTTTATTGGAAATGTAAAGCAATCACGCTTTACTGGTGTAAGAAAATAAATTTTATATTACTTATTGTCGAATTCCATCACTACAATAATCAAGAAATTTTTTGAAATAATTTAAAAGGAGTTTTTGAAAGTAAAAATTTTTCAAAAACATTTAATATATTGGGAATCTAAAATCAAATTATTTTTTTTATCAAAATAAATTGATTTATCTTGATGTGTGTTCTCATTATCTCATCGGTTAAAATGACGTCATATCAAGTAATTATAATGCAATGATAAGAAAATAGAAATCATAAACATTTCTTTATTTGAACTATGTAAGTAGTCTTAAAAAATATTTCAGTGATTTTTCTTTTAATTTATTTCGCTATCAAAGTTTTAAATTGATGATTTTGTAATAAAGCAAAATATAATATTACTTGAATAAGACTGTTAAATTTTATATGTTGTAAAGAATTTGTATTTTATATTTTAATACTATATTATTTTGTAGCTCTATGAATTAAAATTATGTTTAATTTTAATGCTCGGTTAGGTTAGGCTTGAAAATAATAGCTTATTAATAAACAATTATGAGTATTGTTGAGCCCGTCTCGCCGGTTTTTTTGAACTTATAAAGGTATCAATGAAAAAAGTTTCGCCGATATCATTGATAGCCGATAGCTGTTTTAACAACAACTTACAGTGTGCTTCAAAAATATAAATATACTATATGACAACCTCATATCAACCGACGATCTTGTTGATCGTCAAGCTATTATCAACAAGTAATAAATATGGTACATAAATTTTAATATTTTTCGATATTTAATTTTATGCGGACTTTACAAGAATTTTGTTTTAACTATGGTTATGCCTAAACTAAAATATCCATCGTGCATTTTTTTGTAAAAATAGGTATCGTAAAATATTTTTTATGAATGATTATATATATATATTACTTTATTCCCTTTAGGATGTTATATATTATATGATTAGTTACGTTTAGTAAAGTCTACGTTAGACTCAGAAGACTTAGAATTATCACACAGAAAACTAAATAAAATTTTGGCAAGTTAGTTAGCCAGTAGATGGGTTTATGTTGGTTTTATTCTGTAATAATCAAAATTATCTAAAATTTTTTACAAAATCTAATAAACCAAAATTATTTACAAATTAAAAAATAATTCCGCATAGCATTTCTTTCAAAATCAATTTTTGAAAAGTGACTGGAAAATAATCTATATAAAATGAAACGTGAGGACATTTTTAGTATTTTTTAATATGGTCATTAATGTATAAAGGAGAACTTTTATTGCCTATAAGCTATTCAAATTATTTTAGCCTTATTTTTTATAGCCAGACTGTATATAAAACGCATTATTATCAGATACGCACGTCATGCTTCTAATTTTAAGCACCTAATATTAAACAAAAAAAATCTTTTTGTTATCAAGATGTGTTATTTCGCATCAGTTTATATCCTATTGTAGCTAGGCAGCATAAAAAAAAGTTAAAAAAAACCCACGTTAAAAAATCAATCAGCCGTCTCGATTGTCTTATATTCCACCAAGAATTAGTATACCAATTCATATTTCAGTCTGATTTTTGAAATAATCGAACTCAATTAATCGTGAGTTTAACTATATAATAAACATACGTAATCAAGAAATGCTTTTTAATTAAATAAGCAAAAGAAATCGACAGTGGAAGCTGTTATACAAGTGATACCGGATACGAAGATATAGGCTTTTAAAAGTTGTCACATTCGTATGATATAATTGTGTCCAAGAATAATGACCGGTTTTGTTCATTGCTTGCATTTTCAACAGGTACATATTGTCTATTTTTTTGGATAAATAAGCATTATTTTGTATTATTTATGCATTTTTTAAATTTAAAATATATTGAAATTGTTTTGTTACAACATTAAAGCTTCAACAAAAAAATCAATTGGAACAAAAATATCAATCATTTGTTTAGACCTTGAAATGATATAAACCTGAACCACTGTTGAAAAATCAACATTTTATAATAAAATTTCATACGTCAACTCTCCGAAATTGGGAATTCATATAAATGATGGTATTGATTAAAGATATCGACTGAGGGCATTTGATGAAAGTTAAATATCAAATTTGAGCTTTGAGTGCATCATTGTATAAAAAAATCCGAAGATGCCGAAGGTGAAACCCGTGCCGTGCGTGATAAATTATGTTCATAGTTTGAATAAATCAAATTTGGTGACCTAATTAATGACATCTATTAAAGATGCTTGATGGTATTTCAAAACCATTTTTTTTAAATTTGTACTGCGGAAACTAATGCTAGTTCTGTTGAATCCGTGTAATATAATGCTTGAAGTTGGCAAAAGGCGAAACCAGGGTCGTTAGTGACAGAATATTTGGAAACGTTCAAAGTTTCAACAATACAAAATCGATGATCTAAATTTTAGTTTTTTCAGTGAATATATTATAGTAAAAAAATATGAAATTTAGATGACAACTTGTTATTAAATTAGAAGTCATTGCAAAAGATTCAGCTGTTCAGATCTCGATAAACCACAGCTGATTTTTAATATTGGTTGAAAAAACCACTTGCTCTCAGAAGAATAACTAGTTTCAGCTAATAGCCTGACGAGGTATCTTCAATAGTTTTATAAAAACTAAGTAGACACGAAAAGCTCGTTGTAATGTTATGCTACCTTGAAATATTCATATTACAATGAGATAAATAACACCACTAAATATTAGTATTAAGATATGATGATTAAGACACAAAAAAAAATATGAGCTTGAAAATAAAGATAGTTATGTATTTACAATGCGCCTTTTAGTACTGAATCCTCTTTCAATGTGGAACATACGGAATCCAAGTAGAGCTGACCTCGAAATTTTTTACGGGAACTGTTTGTTACACAGTTGCTCGACCACAACTCATAGTTGAAAGCAATGGAGAGTTTTCAATATGAAGTTAGTCACTTCCGCTGCGCTTAGTTCTTACGGATCGGTGGTTGGCTAAGAGGTAATTTGACATATATCGACCGGTGAGCATTTTATCTAGCTTAGAAATTGAAATGTCACACAATATTTTTATGTAACACTTCTTCCGCCAAATTTGTAGTAGGTGATTAATTTAAATCATGCTTAACTGTAACTGACCTACATTATTTTCTGAAGAAAGAAATTCACGGGTGTGTTTTTTACCATATAACGTTTTATATATTTAAAAATTATGATTTTTGTATGTTAATTTATTATTTTAGGATTCACTGTAATATTTATGGATATACCAGAGGTCAGTGATATAATTTTGTAATATATTCAACATGGCATGAGCCGATTATTATATATTTATTGTTAATTTCAGAGATCGACAACTAGTGTTGATTGCTGTATAATATTTAAATATACAATTTATTGATAACATATGAAGGTATAGAAATTTCTTTTTTTCACACATTAAACAAACTAAACTATTTTGTTGATATATTTTTTGCTTAATTGAATGGAATGGATACAAACGTATATATACACGTTGCAATAAATATTTTTTATTAGGATAGCGTTGTATTTTGAATGGTGGCAATATCCCATTGGGTCTAATTACAACCTATCAAAACATGGTGATTTTCCAAAGTATATTGTTCAATTATGTTTGACATCGAGAGTCAACAATACATTATTTATTTGAGGACAAAGTTTTTTATGCATATTTTATAAAAAAAGTCAAAATTTCTTTATGACCGCTATATTAGTAATTTTACTAGAATATTTATAACTTGATAACATTAATGCATTATTATTCGAAACTAACTTCTTCTGTGAATTTTTCAAGTCAGAATGCATGAATAATTTAATAATAAATAATCGATTTTTAATTTAAAACGAGAATGAAAAATCTCTATTTTGTAAAAATATGTTAATGCGATCGCAGCGTAATAAGTTAATAGTTTTGAAGCTAATAACACTTCTATAATATATTTTTATTCGACTGCATTTGCTACAAGTTTTAGTTCTTATAATTAGTATTTTTTAGTCAAAATTATTTTGAAGTCGGTATTTTTGGATATACTTTAAATGAAATTAATGACTATGGAAAATTTAATTTCAATAGAGACTCTAAAATAAACAAGCTCGTGTCAAAACAAAATATCTTTTGTAGCAAAAGTTTCTGAAGCTAAGAAATAAAATGCATCACTAATAAACTTTTATTCAAAATATCTGTTTTCAGTCGCTGCCATAAGTTACAAGTCTCATGGGATTAATTGATCCTAATTAGTTGCACTAACAAATTTATCCCATTAAATTATACGTTTCTTTTGGAAGCCTCGTTTCTGTGATATCTATTCTTTCAACTTCTACTTATTTTGAAAAATAGAGAAATTTAATAACTAAGTACTAACTCTTCTCTGAGATTTTGTTGATGATTTATATCCATATGAGCAACCATATTTTCAACAGGAATCAAAAAAAATCAATTATAAATGGTATTTGTGGTACATGAAACTTAAACAACAAGATTGCCGTTATGTTATATTATTGTTAAGCCTGAATAGTTAAAAAAAATTGTTACAAAAACAATTATCTAATCTGTATAAAATCAGTGTTTGGTGAATAAATTATAAAAAAATACATATGCATGCTTAAAAGAATTTGCACCAGGCCATTCATAATTGGAAATAGTCGCTATGTTGATAAAACATTCCAGCCAAGATATTCCCATGATTAAAAGAAAGGATTGCATGTAAATGTTGCGGTAAACTTCATAACCGCATCCGACGGGATTATCTGGAGATGTAAACGAATTAATTAAGTCAGTCTAAACCACAATGACTACATTGAATATTTATACAGCATTTTAAAAATTTTATGAGTAAATTAAAATCTGGATTTCTATTAGCTTGATTTACTTGCATGCATACTTTTTGGGGTATACATCTGTTTCTTAGTAATATTATGGCTGCGTCTCGGAGATCCGCCAAGTATATCCTTTGGGTGGTCATCCCAGACCTTCTGAGGTGACAAACTTCACCTAGTTCGATAAATGTCATAATATTTGGATGAAGACACTTCTTCTGAAAAATTATAAATACTTTTATGAATATCAATAAACTATACATCAAATGGGAGTAAATTAAATAATCATGAAGGAAAACTACGCAAAAGTTAAATTTATTCATAATATTGGATTGTAATTTTGTGGTAACAATTGACAACGAATCGGTAGCAAACCAGGTCGGTTTTGCTATAAGTCTTCGCGCATTTTTTGAGTGTTTCAGGAAACGGATTGTTGCCCAACTGAATTCTTATGACTGGAAAATGGACTTGGAAAATGCACGTGGTCGGTGGGTCGGCGGGCAGTTTGACGAGCCGGTGAGTGAACGAGCAATATGTGCGGATGAGGGCGATCACTTGGTTCATTAACCTAGTCACAAATAGCGCAACTTGGGACGGCTACCCACAATGGATGGGTGAGCGCAAATTAGTCGACTTCGTATAGAGTCTCGCTCGCATTATTATGGTTACATTCGCCAATGATTGTTTTGCAGTTATAAATTTGCCAGCGCACCGCCGTTAGAATTCCTGTGACGACTATTACTGCTCGCATCTTAAAAATATACAAATAACCATTTTAATGGCATATAATTATGGCCCAACGTCATTAGCCGGATGCTCAAAAAATCAATCGAAACAACAAGGAAAAAATACAATACAGGTTAATACGTATTTTGCCTTGGATTTTATGCAGTCAAAACACATATTCTCATATACTAAGAAGGAAATTGTATTGGGATATAACTCTAACTATATATTAGATTGTAAATGAAAAAAAAACACGATGAACAAGATATATACCACAGTTTATACATTTCAAGAAGCTCATTACATTATTGTCTTCACCTAATCATTTTATAAAAGTTTTTTCAATCATAAAAATAACTTGAAACTTGATGTTTCTATTTCAAAAATACATAATTTATCCCGGATTGACTATTGTGTTGTTTATGTTTATTTACATATTTTCACAATATATGATGTGTTGAAAAAGAGATTATTTAACTGTTATATTTATTTGCTAAAAAACCTAAATAAGATCACAGTGTCTTATTGATAATATTTATTGATATGACACTTTTACCGAATGGTCACCAAATATTTATTGGAGGAGATTTTTTTAAAAAGAATGTACTAATACTTTTTTCTTTTACACAATATAAGATTTTTACCGCTTTACAAATATATATCAATGTATTCGTTTAATTATTCCTTCCTTATTTCTTTACATATGCATATTTTTAACAGTTGATGTTATGCGTGTATTTACGATTATTTAAAGGCCAACAATCTGACATTGACCGGTGAGAAACGGTTCTTTTCAACTGAATACATTTTAGGTAGTATACTAGTGTAAATATTATAAAACGATCGTAGCAGTGAAATCTTTGCACTTTATACTCACATACTATTAAACATATACAGTATCGTAACGTCTGAAAAGCGTATCGAAATATTAAATTATCACAATTACACTACGATTATGGATAGCACGTAATACATCGGTGAAAAACGTCATACAAGTGCTACACGTAGCAAATCACGTACTAGGTTTCACGCAAATATGACTAACGTAATTGTTGGGTCTACGGGCGACTTTAAGCGTAGACCCTGGTGAATAAAAATTCATATCGCACTTTTTTAATGGTATTCAGCTCAGGGATTAGCATGTTTTTTTAGATCGATGTGATAATTGTCATGTGAAGTCATATCTTTCACACGAAAATTGCGGTTACCAAGCAAATAACAAATGCATTAATTATTTTTGACTTTATAAGCTCCTCGATAAAATAAGCATATGCAGTGTTTATCTGTACTGTTTGCAGTGTAGTGTTATTTGTAAGATAATTGAAACACATAATAAATAACTTTCTTCGAAGGTGTGTTATATTGGTGAAATTATTAAAAAATAATATCATTAAATGACTTGAAATATTTCAGGACATTTTTTGCATACATATTATACGATATTTTAATTATTAATGATGATTTCGAACTGGAACTGTTGTGGTTTGTGTGAACTAGTGTGATTCAATTCTTAAACAAAAAAAATTTCATCATGTTTTGTATTTGTTTTAATTTCTTTCTTAAATAATGTGAATTTATATTAATAAATAATTAATCTTCTTAGATGTTGAAACTTGCTGAAGGTGATAATTTTTCACATATAAAGTTATTCATTTTATTGTATATAACCTTTTCTTTTCATATAATAAATAAAACAGAACGCTTGTTTTTAAAATGTTCACTTCCCATAAAAATGTAAAATATTAATACCGAAAAGTATCTAAACTCAAACATATAACAATTGTATTGCTGGAAAATAAAAGCTTTTTTTAACAGCTAAACTCGCGTTTTTGAGTGTTGTCTTGATATAAAAATTTCCTCACATATATTAATATAATCATATATAAGGGATATGGGAAGGAAAACCCAGACAGAAAACCGAACACCAACCCGCCTGGGCAGCGTGGTGTTGCTATGTCCAAACCCCCCCTGAAAAAAAAAAAAAAAAACAGGGGGAGGCCTTCATCCAGCAGTGGATCGACCCCGGCTGATGATGATGATGATATATAAGGGAATTGTTATAACATTGATTTCCATTTTGTTTTGTTGCATCTCAAATTGAATGAGTTTTAAGCTCCATGACTCGCTAACTCTAAAGTTTCTGTGTATCGGTTTCCATTTGCATCGTTGCACTTGTGTATTATTTCATCATTTAATTTCAGTAGTTTTGCCTTGATCACAGCAGATATCATTTTATCTTCGGCCATAAGCCAGTATTTTCCAAGCTACGACAGACAACTCGATCTGGCCAAATCGTAAGATACCGCATCAAATAGGATATTTTTGTTATGTATTTATATGTATTTTTTTTTATCTGTTTACGGATATAACATGTAATGTTGTTTATGCATAATTTTAAATTATGTCAGTAAATTTAAATAAATCAAAAGTATTAAATGATATGAATCTTTTAATTCAGTGAATGTAGGTATCTATTACAATGTATCAAATATTTCTTCGATTATCTTATCTCTTGGCCAAAATCAATTGACCAAGATAATTAAATTGACGAATTAATCTTTCTAAAAGCAGGTGTCATACACGAATACGTTTTACGGTCGTAAAGTAACATAAAATATATTTAATTTAAAAAACAAACGTTATAAAGTCTTATAACAATTAATTTGATATTATAAGGCAACTGTACAAAAAAGCTTTTATGAGACATATCGATAATTTTTTAATGTTAGTAATTCAATCGTAAAGTATGGTTTTTGGATCTTTTCTACGTTCTGTTTTGCGTTCCAAAAAGGGATGATAAGAAAAAAGGATGGCAAACGCAAAAAGGTATGCGTTTTGCAAAATAATCAGAAATAAAAAGCACATTTCGTTACCGAAGATAGCAAAAGCTGAATAGACATGTTTAAGGGCATATTATACAATATTTATTGAGCATTTTTTTAAATGGTGTCTATTATGTTTAAGTATGTCGTAGTTTAATATTTATAAGAGCATTTCCGATCAACAAAAAAAAAAATGGAAAGTTATGGATATTTCTTGAGAAGATGAAATAACAACCGGTAGAGGCGCTTATGTCTCAATGTGTTGACAGACTCTGACGGCCTGTTAATGTCAAAAGATGCCATCACGATGCCAAGATGCTGAACTGTTTATCATTATTCATTGGGTAGAGATAGGTAGTCTACCCAACGTAAGCTATAACTATTGTATTTTGGATTCAATTCTGTTATTAACCATCAAAGCATGTAATTTACGATTTCAATGACATCTCAAAATATTGTATAACAGCTGTACCTTGAATAAGTTACTACCGTATTTGAAAATATTATGATGGAGCTTAAACTAAAATAACACGCGGAGAAAGTGTTCCGTTTATTTACACTGCCATATAACGATGTTTATGATTTTATATTTGCAACGAACAGTAAAAATGGTATCGCTAAACATATTTTCCATTAAAAACTCACAAAATTTCACCCGTTTACTAGCACCATAGCATAGTGTATTCTATTGAAAAGAGTACAACAATATTGAAATGCTATTTAAAGTGTGCTATAATTCTTAGATTTTAGTAATAACTTCATTCGAAGGACTAGGCTTAATAATTCTTAGGTTCGATAAACTTATCACAACTTAACGTATCCCTATCTTTTTACTGTTTTCAAGTGACTAAGCTTACTGGTTTTTGTTAAACAACCACTGATGACTTCTTTCTTGTTTGTTCACATTTAACGCGCAATATTTTTTCATTATTACAATAGTATATCGATTAAAAAGCAATATGTATTTACAAACTGTTATCAAATGTAAAAAAATAACGTATTCTTTGTATTTAACATTTACTTATATATTACTACCAACACAAAATTAAATACCACAAAAAATTGTCTTTCTAGGAAACATCAAAAATATTCAAAATCTTTTTCGGTTGTAACAGTTGATTTATTAACGGCTTATTCATGCAATCCCTTTTCAGCAATCTTTTCTATGAAAGAGCGGGGTTCAAAGACATCTGCATGCATTTTACGTAAAGGCAAAGAGTTTTTGTACAAACATCCTAACAAAGTATTACTAAGAATGCACATCAACAATGCTTACGTCCATTTTTTTTAAATTCATAATATTCGTTACAAAGTCCTCACGTGCATTAAAAGTAGCGAGCAACTTGGAGCGAAAATCAATATGCAGTTACTTTGCTTAGATGTACTTATGGAGATAGAAATAAATGACAACAATTTAAATCATCTATACATACGAAATGTATAACATTTTTCTCCTGACGGTGAAACTGCTTTTTTAAAGAGTTAAAAATCGATTATTCCTTTCCATGCTATAAAACTTTAGAGTCAAAATTTACAAATTCTATTTCATTGTTTGTACTCACGATACTTCAGCGGTTATGATGTTTCAACCTTATTTACAATTTTGATTATACTTTATAAATTTTGTTGAAAAACATATTTTTTTATAATTTACTGTTAAATTGTTAAACTTTGTGGGATTCCACGTGTTTTGTCACTAACTACACGGGTTTCGCCTTTCGGCATCGTCAGGCATTCTATCACACGGATGCAACAGAACTGACACTTTCATTAGTGACAAGATATGTGGAATCGTAGAAAATTGTAACAATTCAAATTTGATATAGAAGTTCCATCAAGCACCTTCAATGGATATGATAAATTAATTTACTATTGCTTTCTCTATTGTACCTACATTTGTATCCACCTCCACTCACTGTGCAACTTTAAAATGTGTTTGAAATAGCTAATTTTTTATTATTTTTATTTGAAGCAGTGAATAAGTTTCATACAAAATAGTCATGAAAAGAAAGGTTGCACTAAGAAAAAAAGAAAACATGGTTTCATTATACAGAGACGTACTATTTCGAAAGCGTAAAAATCTAATGTTACTGATATTAGCTTGTATTATATAAAATAAAAGGTATAATTCTATGTTGTTCTTTTTTCAATAATATTTTGAGTATTGTTTTATGAATATTGGATTGATATTTATTAGGTATTAAATTTGTTATTATTGCAGCTGCAATATTTATTAGTTGATATAAGTTGAGCTCATTGCAATAATATAAGTAGGTTTTGAATTGTTGCCCGGCTGAGTTTTATTGCACAATAAACGTACCATTACGTTAAATTAATAAATATTTTCACTGTTCGTTGCAATTGACTATTTGTTTTAAATTTACTACGTTTCGAGCATGCATCTCATTAAGTGTTTCCACAATAAAACCATTATACAAGTATAACAAATATTCAATTTATTTTTGGAAACTAAACAAATTTTGTTATAAATAAATTATTCTTGGTAGGGTCGGCGAAAACATTGTATTGGATTCCAAGTATTCGAAAACTAGAAAACATATATATGTATCTTGGAATAATCAAACCATAAACATACATATATCTTGCAATTCTAAATGATTTTAAATTTTAATGATCTTATACTGATATATTTAGCCTTTGGTTATCGAATTCAAAACTCTCTTATTGTTTATAATAAATTTAGGATATTATTTGATTATCTATGCGTAATTAGCTTATTGTTATTGTCAATATGGAAAATGTTTGCAATATTTGAAATGTCATTAGATCGAATCCTTGTTTATATGAATCATTAATCTTTTTTCACGATATAATTAAATAATTTCCCGCATATTTAATGATTATATTTTAGATGTATACAAATGTGCTTTTTTGAATTTCGAATCAACTTCCCCATTGCATTACCGGTTGCGGAGTTGTCCTTGACACTCAGATAAAAAATGGCTGTATATTTTATGTCGATAAAAAAATGATCATAGACAACGATTTATTAAACTATGTTTATACGTATATAAACATTTTATTGGTTGTAGTTTGACTGGTTAGGAATGCATGCAGTAAACCCATATCTGCTTCGGCGAGTAGGCTTTTTTAGACTGTCTTTACTCACCTGAATACTATGTCTACTGTCCCAGTCGTAGAAAAAAGTTTCTCGGGCTAAATTTAGTTCTCTGTCTGCTACAACCGCCATTCTTCGCTATTCAAGTCTGTCACTCTCCACCTGAACTGCGCTAGACATTCAGTAAAGTAGTTTTGTTTGCGGAACAAATAACACGACGACTGTTGCTACATTGTCCAACAGCGTCACCGCATCTCTTGTCTATTATTCGCTCGCCATCTTTATTTATTATTGGAAATTCCTTTTTCAAAATATTTTTGATTGCCGTCGCACTTCCATTTTGATAAATAATAACGTACAAAAAGAAAGGCTATCTACGCACGCTTCAAAGGTGTAGGTACTAATTCGTATTGATTGAAATGTAAACATCGAAATAGTTCATGTAAACAAATGCCTCATACAAATGTACTACACACGAATAAAATATGCATAAATTATAACTTGACAAGTAAGTCAGACGATTTGCTCACATACGAGATTTATCGACACCTTCCCGATTTACAATTCTTAAAAAAATATATCGATAAAAGAATCTGACTATTTCCACATTTTGTGACCTGAAAATTATAAGGTTCGATTTATTGATACAAATAAAAGATGCAATGATCATATTTAGAAAACTTACTTTATGGTTTGTTGTCGTTTACTAATCAAGCTATTATCGCCGTAATTTTTTAATATAATTTCAAATTGTGAAAATAGTAAAATATAATGTGCTTATTTATTTAAATACAATAATATTCCAGCGAAAAGCGACTATAATTACATTAAAAGTGATATATTCTCCGCATTAATGTTATAACTTAAATACATTTTTTATGTACGTTTGCGCGACACTTAAACAATATCAATTATCAAATGTAAAACTACTAATGAATTATCTAAATTAAATAAAAAAAATTAGGTTTTTATTTGTTAGAAAGAAATAATGCAATATGCGTTACTATTGTCGCCATTTAACGGTCGTTTTGTTTATTGAAGCAAAGTTAGTGTGCGTGTTGAAAATGCGTTTAACCGTTAATAAAACGATAGTAAATTTAACAAATTATAGTCTGCCAATTATGCCAAATTCGGATGATTATAATCCAATGATTTATGAAATAAAAATAAATTGAAATTATTGATTGACGAAAAAATAAGGTTTTACCCATTCAAAATGTATGCACGGGAAAACTCACAAATAGCTCGCTTGCGCTCCGAAGAAATGTGCGAGTAAAAATAAATCGCTAAATCACGCCGAAGATGACGAGTTTGTGACACCTCTCGGATGCGTGCCTCGGACATTAAGTCTAACTTAATACTTACTTACACATTATAATACGGATATTGAACGCCATGCCATCTCGAAATGGTCGTAAAACGTCGTCTTCATAATGTTGACGTTCGTTCACAATATCTACTTCACCACAGTAATATTGGTTCCGCTTATGGATGAAGATCGAGTTTTGTTGAAGCGTTGTTACACTGCAAATTCCTTCTTATCTGGAATTAAAACCAAATAAAATGGAAGTTAATATTGAACCTTGTTGTTTATTTTTTATCGAAGTACGTTAAAATTGTATTATTATGCATAATTTGTTTAAAACATTGTGTGACACATAAAAGAAAGCTGTTAGAAATGAAATGAACGTTGATGAAAAATAATATTGATAAGAGAAAACTAGTGTTTTTATTATCAGTTTTTCTTATCCCCGTGATAGCTAAATTTACCAATGGGCTTCCTTTTTTTTAAATAACGTGTACAACAAATGTTATTCTCAAATATAGCTCCAACTCTAATACGGATATTAGAAACGGTCATCCCACGAATCTCACTGGTTTTTCATAAATGCCGAAGTCAATTGTCCTTTTAAACGTTGATTATAGGTTAACAGGTCGCGAGATATATTTTATTTTTTATATTTCTATGATAATTTTGATATATCAAGCGAATCCCACAAATGGTCATCCAAGCTGTCCATCAACGATTTATATATAGATATCGTAAATATTTTGCAAAAAAATACTTTTTATTATTAAAAACAGTAAATTATTAAAAAAACGCTAATAATTCGGATTCTCGACGAACTTGCTTCTCCTCTTTTCTATAATAATACGGTATAACGTCACCGATCTAGTGAATATACACATATGACTGTTTATTTAATACAGTAGTTATTAGCTCTAAAAAGAATTGTTTTCTTAAATTTGGTATGCCTTATTTCAGACATCCAAGTTTCACGTGTACTTTCCATTTATAAACGTAAAAATAAGTTTTTTTTCATACACTAAATGTTGCCAAACAATCTATATTTATTTCCTGTACATATATAGTTTCTGTGTGCCAGAAACACTGCGGTCTCTTACCTTTGTTTTTTATGAGGGAATACACATGTGACTAAATTTCTAGTCATGCCAAAATGGATGGTTGGTTTATGAAAGTCTATAAATTTGTATAATCAGATAAAGTTACGTATTTTTGATATTATATACAGTTATCTATACTATTTTAAAAGATAAAAATTATATGTATATAAAATCGTCATACTGATATATCTACTTCTTTAATAATCATAATCTGTCAGAAACAAATAACTTGACGTAAATAAGTTTCATCTCTTGACGTAATAAAATGAACATATTAAATCATTTAACTTTAGAATCAAAATAAGCTAAATATATTCTATTAAATAACATATTAATTGTAAGAAAATGTGAGCATTTAAAGACTGAAAGAATGTTTTGTTACTTTTTAGAATGAAGTATACAAATGATATTATTTTTGTGACTATAAATATAAATTATTTCACAGTCTATTTCTATTTGATTAATAAGTTTTATATTGTACAAAAAATATATGGATTTTTCAAAATGCATACTATCATTTTTACACTCGCCTTAATTCATAGCTTCCTAAAGTGGTCCATGCTGACCATGCATATAAACTCGCAGACTATTTATGTTACAGAATAAAAAATGATTCATGTTCAATTGACTAAATTCCAAGATTTTAGGGATTCAGAAATATATTCCAGTTGCTTTTCCTGCATAATGAGCTATCGTAAGAAAGTTTTGATGCATTTTTAACATTTTCTTTTTTATACCTCATGGGAAAGTAGTCAGTGCAGTTACAAATCTTCTTGCGAAAAACAATATCTTTTGCAAGTAACTGAACCTATGGATTAAATATTACACCAGTTTAATTAGAATTGATATCGAAGCATCATGTTCATCCCTTTCAATAAAGATATGATTTAAAACTATGCAAGTTTTTATTTTCGTAGATTGACCACTACACAACGATACCTATTGCAGCAGCATTATTTCCGTATTTGAGGGTTTGTAAGCTTGGAAAAAAAATCAATATGCTAGGGGTAGGGGGTTAATGTAAAATAAAAGAAAACAGTAAGAGGCTAACGGGACATTTTTTTTGTAACCTTTGCTCTGGACATACGATAGATTACACTTATCGCATTTCATACGTTAAACAAACTGTGAAATATTAGCGAAATCACACGTATACTATAATCTTATTTTTTTTTTAAATATAGCAGTTGTCAGTATTTATTGTGCAATCGTGAGCATAAGATTTAACTTTTTCAATATCAATAGTAGAAAAGGGATTTTATTCTATTAACTTAAGTGCGTCTTCACCAAATATACTATTATGTATGGTATGGGACCTTTAAACAATGTTAAAACAATTGACATATTTTTTGATCAGATTTATTTTTTGATATGGTCATCAATATTCAATCCTCAGAAACGGGGCCACAGTGAGAAGGATACGCTCACTGCTAGACTTACCTTCCTTACCTCTTTCATAGTTCTTTAACTTTGCCAAATAGAAAGGTAGAACAACTGACATACAAACACCGGAATCCAATAAAAATACTTGCTGTTGATGTTCTCTATTAGTCCTCCGCTCACTCAAAACAAAAGTGAGTAGTGTAAAAGAGTAATGCAATCGCATCGATTAGAATATTACAATTCTCTCAGTTTTTATTTTATTTTGATGAAAATAAAAAGAAAATATTATTTAGGCCAGTGATCTAAGTTGACAAATATTCGAATGGGTGTCTGCAATTGCAGATTTGTGACAGGAAGTAGAAAATAACGCAAAGGTCATCCAAGTCTTAATTAGATGCTCGTATTTTATTGAAATAGTCGGTATATTGTAGCTGTCGCACATACGTCCTTGGGAAACCGAGCAGTCTTGCCAGATCAAAAAAATGTGAACCGCAAATAAATCTCTCGCTGCAATAGAACTCTCATACAAAAGAAAAACTATTTTGACACTGGAAAAAACAGTTGCATAATGTTTTCCTAGTTCGCTATGTACCAGAGCAACGAGCACCCGCACGTCTTGTTGATAGAAATGTAACACAATTTAAAAAAATGCTTCGAGCGAATTCATTGCAAGTCGGCAACCTTGACGCTGTTTTTTAGTATTCAAATTATGCCTGATTTAATAGCGGCAATTATTTATTATATTTTCTTCGCAATAGTAGAGGAAAGTGAAAGTTTTAATACAGTGATAAACACTGAGAAATATTTTTAGCTAATGAAGTTGTCTGGCTTAGAACTGGGTATTTATAAAAAATATATTTCAAAAGGTTATACGATAACTTTTTTTTGCGTGAAAAAAAATTGATGTTTGTTTTATTAGCAATAATTTCATAATCAAAAAAGAAAATTACGCTCAAAAGCTTATGTTCCGTCACATTTGTACTTTTGAATAGATGTGGGAATTTTCCATGTGACTCGTATTACACACACTTTCAGAGAACCACAATTTCCCTTGTTTCGTTTTCAGCGTCCTTAATACCAATGACTGGATATTGTCCAAATTAATTCGTTAAACAGATTGAGGAAAGCCATCACTAAATATAAGACACACTAGAGCATAACGAATAAATGTGAGGATAAATTAAAATACACCGCATTCTATCATAAAACACGATTTACCATATGAAAATGTGAACATATCAGCGCAAGGACTTACATACTATCCACGGTCTATTAACAGTAGTCTAAATTCCAGTCAATGATCGCTGTATTGTTTTTTTTATTTTCAATTATAAGTAGCGTCTCTTTTCAAAATTATGACACATATATCTTTATTAATCGATAATATAACGATGTGTTATTCAATACATTGTATGTGAATAGGAAATATATTATAGAATCGTTTCCAAAACGGTGTTTCGAGAAAAAAAACACTTTTTTGTTTATGCATTGTAGATCTGTTTAAATAAATATCATATGTACGTCAAGAATGACTGTGTTCATATTTAAAATATTTAACGTTACCAGGATTGTAAATCATTTTTTTTCAACAGATTTAAATGTTTCCTCTATATATATTAATTCAAGCTAGTCACTTTATTTACCTCACACCAAAGTTGAGAAAAGTTGTTTTTAAATATAAACCAAGTTAAAATTGCTCGCAATAAGTGGAATTGTCACAGACTATTTTATAAAATTGCAGATTTAATGAAATAATATGTGTTTTATATTTGTGTCGGAAAATTTAATTTTTGTACTGCGTCATAAATATGTACGGATTTCCATCTTGGCTTTAAAAGCTACAAAAGAGTTCTGCGGCTTAGTTTAATGCGGAAACACTGTGACTTCGCACAGATTTTTTCAATCAGCCAACTAGTATTTACGATTTCAAAGAGTTCGAAATGACAGCTGTTTATATTCACAGACAAGTATATTCCGATGTAATAAAATAATAAACAGAGTGTCGACAGCTTAATATTACTTGTACTTCACGATTACAGTAATTATTTACGTAGCTTTTGTCGACTAAAAATGATTTTCGTTCATCGGAGTCACCGAAACTTCAGTTCATGTATTTTTAAATGGTTTACATAAAAATAAACGGGTGAATACGTAAGAGTTAGACGGCGTTTGCAATAAGAGCGTTGAAAATTTCATAAATCTGAGTGGCAAATCTCTTTTTGCGTGGTATTTTCACCAAGTAGCAGAACCAGACAAACTGTCAGCTTGGCATAACAAGCTCGTAGTATGCAAAAGAAATGGCTTCGTGTTAATCGCTTATTCTTTGATTATAAAAATATTTGTAATTGTTTTATTTTCAATATATACAGATCTTTAATGCTTTTAATATGTATGGATTCATCGAATTTTCCGTAATTATTTAAATTTCAATAAAGAATTAACGATATTGTTAATGCAACATGTGTTCTTGAAATAATTTTTAATGGAAAGCATTTACGTTGAATTCTTATTATAAAGGTGAGCGTCACGATTATTCGTAAAGATATCGACTTACCCAATCAAGCTTACCTCAACAGAATTTTGTCATTAACAACGACTTGTGACCAACACGCTCAGCCTTTCTTTTTTGGAGAGAGTAAAGGTAGAATAAATGAAACAAACAGAGCTAATGGTTTGCTTATCGCTCTCGATAGTCCTGTTTTTAGTATTGTAAAAGTGTGAGGAAATTTAAATAAAACGTACATATTAACATTCGATCTCAAATCTGCAATCAAAAAAATACTGTTTTAGGTGGCGCTTAATATTATTTTTCTATCCGTTTTTAAAAGAAATTTCAGAATATAATAAAAACACATTTTTAACTTCCATTTTTTATAAATACACCAGAAAGGGATTACTATATTACTTATCATATTTCATTTCTAATATACTTTATTGTTTTGTGAAATGATCAGCTGAGATATATGAATCAAAAAAACATCCCGTGATCGGCTTCATCAAGCAAGAAAGCATTTTAACGTCTGAAAAAAATTAATTGATAATTAAATTCAAATGTTTTTTATTTATTATTTTTTTTGCTTTTCGATGACTTTATGTGATGATTTTCCATTCAAGATAAATGTTGATGAAACAATCGTATATCTTCGACTACAATACGTATTTACTATGTAAAAAAATACTGTGAGATTGGTTGAATATATTTAAATGTTATAATCTTTTAATGTACAAAAGAATGCTATGTTAATGATTCATTTTTATGTTGTAAATATATAATCTCTTCTACGGAGAGAGCTAGACTACACACGAGTAAGACCTAAGGACAATAAAATAAACAGTTGTTTTATATTGGATTAAACGAACTATATATTGTAATACGCACGACGCGTTACGTAGTGCATCAGCTGCTGAAAGAAAATACTCGTCTATTATGTACATTTAATTTACGAGTGTACGTAAATAAAAATAAAGCAAACATACGAAGGCGTAACATTATTATTTTGAACGTGGGATTTGTAGAACTCCGTTGGATTTGTCCCAACTATCTTTCCGATATTTTTTATTATGTTATTCTCAGACAAACTTTCGCCTGCAAATATTATATTTGTAAAATAAAACCTCTAGAAAATCGTAGTAAATAAGGAATTTATAAAAGAATAAAATACATTTTGAAATCAAAGAAGAGCTTAGAACAACATAAAATGGAATAAAGCGTAAAAACGTTTGTATGTTTATAGCTTCTCGATTCTCGGAAATTAGAATATTGACATAATAAAATAAATAATAATCTTGCTTTTTCGGTCATTGACCCAAAGAAAACCGTATGCACATTTTATTGAAACAAAACTTATCTTTTATGATATTTTTTTTTATCAAAGCATTAATTAGCCAAATACAAATATCTCTTTCGCGATTCTTAGATATTATTTGTTTTGTACGATATGTGCAATCATTCATATTTTTGTCTAAAAAATAACTTTGAACGGAAACATTTGTAGGTTATGATAATAATAAACGAGCGAATATTATGTCTGTGTAAACAAACAGTAAATTCAATGTTCCATAAAAGTCGTCTAGTAACACACGGAAAGTTTTGTGTATCAAATTCAAATTTAAATCTTATGCAATCAATATATTATCTACAATGTATTAAATAATATCATTTATGAGCACAACATATTATATTGTATCAGGGACATTAGGTGTGTTTAATAATTTTTATTAGTAATTATTTGATTACCACTTTATTCCAAGGTACAACAAATTTTGTGACTTTTTTAGTTTCAAATGATGAAAGTAAATATAATTTGATTTTTCTGCCAAGAACACTTCTTAAGGACCGAGACAAATGTTTATAAATCCGATAAAGCAAGCTGTTATGGATAGATTAGATTAACAACCCCTTTTCTATTCAGTTATAATTATGCATCCGGATGATGAAACTTTATTCCGCCATATTTTTTTCATCTCAACTCATATTCAACTTTCAAGTTGAGCTTATTTGCTTACATTCCCATATTGATATTTTTTTTTGAATACATTTGAGCTTTTTAACCAAAATTTCCAACAAATTTGTCTTGAGTACAATCTAAACTATTTTATAATGTTTATTTCTCATTTAAAACCTTTAATTATGAATTGTCGTGCAATATGGCGACTAAATTTCTTCTTATTCTCAATATCTTACGCACGAATTTTTCTGGAAAATGTGCTTATTTTATTGCTGTTCATTTTATAATTATTTCATCAATTGCTTTTGCAACCATGCCTCTGGAACATATTCGTCACACTTCTATATTAAATATGTACAGCGACTATTCGCTTTAAAAAAAATAGCATCGAAATTGAATTAATTTTGTTAAGTCAGCTATAAAACTGAATATTTGAACTTTTAGGGTTAAAACATAAATTAACGAAGCCATCAACATCCCCACTAAAATTATTATATACGTATATGACATATGGCCCAGCCTAGTAATATAAATAAACATTTAATATTTTGTTAAATCCTGAAATACTGAACATTTTAATAATTATAAAAAATATAGAATTGTGTATTCTTTTGCCTCCTTGTATTTAAAGGTAAATTTCTGTTGAATAGTAAGTTATTTTTTAAATTGAAGATATAATTTAATTATTAATATCTCTTTTATGTTGTGTGTCACTGATTTATAAACTTGAATGAATTGTTGTAACGTTTTATTTCATTCATAATTTTAATTAATTCTCAGGTCATAATTAATTAATTAAAAACAATATAAACGGGCTGTGACTAAGTGCGTTTATGAAGAAAAATATTTTTAAATGTTTGATAAATATTATTTAATCATACGTTAGTCGTGGTAATGCGTAGAATCAAAAATATTTTTCCATTTTATCCAGAGTTTCATACATTTTGTACTGGAACACGATACAATTTTAAAATTGCATTTACCGTTATCAATAAATGTGTATTATATTTACTGAAACAGAGAGATGAAGACGATTTAACAGATCCATAAACAAATATGGTTGTGATCTGAAAAACCGAACGGCTATAGTGTATTTTGTAGAATATTTCCATGAGATGGCTCGCGTCAATATCGTTGTTGAGTGTCTAAACTAGTCTAGTAAATGTCTACTCGATAACATGCTTGACGAAGTCGTGATATTTTTTCAACATTACGGTGCTCCAAGCAATTATTTCAGCCGGGATGTTTTTTTATCTCATGGTCACTGAGAGAATTACTGGGTCATTATTGATATATTGCCCCGACTGTTTTGAATATAAAATTGCTTATCTTTGCTATTATCTGAAATATAGAATTGTAACTAAAGTAACAGTGATTTATTGTGCAAAAATGTTTATTTATTACAATTTGCAGTATCATTTGTATATATTTATTCTGTACTTAAAATTTTCTAATTCAATTTGTTTTCAGCTCTTTAATCCTAAACATAAATCGGTACTCTGTTGAATGGTTTCCAAAGTTTTTATTACGTCTTTCGAATCGTACATGTGTTTTAATTGTGAATGGTGTATGTAAAGCATTTATTTATACAAATAGATGACTCAATTTTACAAAAATATTTTGCGTCTTAGTAACTTTCATCTTAGTAAAGTAACACAAATAGCACTTCTTTAAAACTCTGATCACTCTAAATGTGATACTAATTTGACTCTCTTAACAGAAGCTGTACGATAACAAAATCTCATTATTTATCATATAGTAAGAATATAAGAATATGAGTAGTGTTTTATTAAGAGCCATATTATCTTTCACTTGCCTTTTGTTTTACAGATTGTAAAAAAATCAATTTGCTTCTATTTGAGGTTTTTGACAGCAAAATTAGTTAAGGGAGCCCAAGTGATTTTATTGACCACTCGTCTGCAGACACAGAAAATAGCTTTACAAGTATGATTTATTGCAGTAAACGTTTTGTATATTAATTCTATTTATAAATAAATAACGGTTCAATTATAATTATTTATTTTTGAATGATTTTTAGTTTATAATAATGACAATTTACCGTGAGTTCGAATGCAGTTACGAAGAGGCAAAATTATGAAAAGAATAAAATGGAAGAATATTGCAGCTAAACAAATATTACATCATAGTTCTATAATAATTAATTGTTTCAAATATAGTTTCAGATGAATTTATTACCAAGATAAGTTATTAGCTAAATTTTTGTTTACGATAATTGAAAAATTTGAAGTATTCAAAATCATCTACTGCTTTTAATAGCAGAAATTCCTGTTTTCCATAGGATTTGCGTTTGTTTCTTCAAAGTCATTCACGGGCGAACAATTGAATTGAAAATAAGGATATGTAAAGAATTATACATTATGATAATATGTCAATTAATAAGTTGAATGGTTATTGTATTGCCATTCGAGAAAAAATGCTTACTATATATCACCGGTAAAGTATAAACTTTATGCTTGAGGCCATCGACCGCATGCACGAGCATTATTTCCAGTATAGGGGTTGCCAATGAAAGAATTCAACAGCTTTTTAATGAAGCCTTTTGTATGTGTTAAGTAAAAGATTCAGTTTTATACACAGTAAATTAATAAAATATAGTGCTCTGTTTATATTTTGTTGTAGTTACAAAAATAAATAAACAGAATTTATGGAAAACATTATGTATAATATTTAATGAAGAAAAATCAAACACAATTCGAGTTACAATACTTTTTATTTTTTACATTGACCAGACAAGGTTTCTTTTATCGAGTATTATCAACCAGTACTGCTGATTATAAAAATATAAAGGTAGAGGAAACCTTGAAAACTGTCTGTGTGTGTGTGGTTTTTAAATATTTTCTTGCCACTACGAATTATTAGTATTAAAATGAAATTTTCCCAATATATATTTCATAAATGCATTTCATTATGCAATAAATACTGGTCTTAAAATTTTTCTGTATATAATTACAGAATTAATTATATTATATGTAGTTTTTTCAATCTATTTTAATATGAATTAAGTAAAATTGGATTGGAAGTGCGACCTTACTTTGCAGGAAGATAAACCGTCTTTAATTATGTAACTCAAGACTTTGGGGTTGACAATCTTTTAATGAAATTTTACATGTATGCAATTACCAAGTCACAATCAAGGAACAAATGAAAAAATGAGAAAAAAATAACCTTAACATCAGAGGACCTGAAAAACTTGAAAATGATTTTAAACAGGACTTTTTTAAAGAATTTACCAAAATAATCTGTAAAAGTAAACAATCTTAAAATTTTATTCACTTTTCTATGAATCAGTTCTTTTTTACTATTGATCGAATTATTCGATGAAATGACGCAAAAAAGTCATGAAATATGTAACAAATTTGACGTTAATTATCCGTTATGATTTTTATACTATACTATATAAATATAGTTGACTATGTATACTATTATATTTTTATCGTTGTACATACAAACAATAGGCACTCATTATTAACTTACGAAACGACTGCATTTAAAAAATGAATTTATTATCCTGGTTCGTTGCACTCTATTTCGCCCATAGGTTGGCATGATTTTAAAATAGCAGAAAACAAAAGTCGCAAATCTGATACGAGATCTTATCTCTAGCTTCATGGCCGGTTTCTCTAGGAATATACAGTTGTATACGTAATATATAAACATGTGTGTTTAATCCAATAGCATGCACCTATACTGTTACATTTAGGCAAACCGTATCCAGTACTGTTATATTGTTTATAAATGCGTTGTTATTGATAACCTCACAAAAGGACTTATAAAAACAAATAGTTTTGTAACTAATTAAAAATATTTTTTAAAAGATGTGCTTATTCCATTCTATCAATTAATATCTGACTGTGTAAGAGTGGTGTGTGAAGAAAGATTAACTAATGCCGTTTTATTTCTTGTCTCCATCTTTTTACAAGGAGATGAGTGGAAAATTGGCAGTGAAAATTTTTTCCTGCCAATTACATTATGGTGCATGCAAAAAATAATATTGATATAAACATTTTAATTTAAATTTATATGATATTCTGTAATACAAAAATCCTTTTCAAACATGAACATGATAACTTAATGGTAACTTACTCGTTTTGGACCTTTATTATGGTCAGTGAGCATTTACTGAATGCTGTTTATAAAAGTATTTGGTACGATCTTTAGAATGAGGCGGAAATGCGACGATTCGTGCATGCACCCATGAAGTATATACTTAGAGCCTTCCCAAAATAAGTATGCGGTACATCGTTTATCAAGGTCGTTAATCTTTGATGGGCAGTCAGCATATCCTGAATGGACAGCACCCGACCAGAGTTACATATCGTAGACAGCAGATCTGACCGTCGTAGGTCAATTGGCAGGGCCAAGCTTCTGTGTCTGGACACCGTGAGTTGAGTGTCCAGAGAACCATGTAAAAACATTCGGAAATTATAGTGCCGGGCACAGAGAAATGGAGAAGTGTCGGATGGTTTAAGGCTACTCAGAGAGTCACGGCTAGCAAAAGTGATAAAATAATTTCTACAATGGCATAAATTGATAAAAAAAATGGAATTTTCTAATGTCATCCTAATAAATTATTCGCTGGAATATCGCAAATGATGTAAATAATATTGTATAAATAATGCATGTTACGAAATAGTGCTATTTTTGGTAAAATTTTTTTCTGAAATTCTTGAGACAAAAAATTAAATAAGCAAATAAACAAACCAAAAGCGGAATCTTTTTACATACATATGAAAACTTACATAAGAAAATACTTTTCTTTGTAAGTAATCTTGGCTTAATGTACTTTTAATGATATATGGAAAATATTCTGGTGATTTGGATCAAAGAAATTAAACTAATAATATATGATATAATATTTAACAAATACATTTCAAATTTGAATAGTTACAAATTTGTAAGAATGTAATTGATACATGTAATCCTGTAATTAATACATTTGGTATATAGACTATGCTAACTGTTTATTGTACGTCAGTTATGTTGCATCCGTGTGATAGAATGCCTGAAGATGCCGAAAGGCGAATCCCGGGTCGTTAGTGACAAAACATGTGGAATCGTACATCAATACCTAGAATTACTTTTTACTGATTGGAAGACAACAGTTTTTGTTACACTACTTGTTGAACAAGTACACTAGTTGAAGTGTAATTTGACACATTTAAAAAAATACAATTTTGAAATGATTTTTATAAAAATGAGATGTAACTGAAAACAGTACTGCTATTTTTTGAAAAATTCAATACTTTGTTGAAAAATATCGCATTACTAAACGAATTTAAATAAGCAATGTGGAACCTTAATACTTGATAAACGATAATCATTACAGTTTAGCGACAATATTTCCTTTCGTATGCGGCGTGATGGATTATCATATTCACGATCTACTGGTTGGTCACTCCTGTGCTATAATGTCAGCTTTCAATTTCGCCGGCAATAATAATTGGCATCGCTTCGGAAGCCGGCAACGAGTGAGTACCAAAGGTACCAACGAACGGTACCAACTCTGACCCTAATACCGCAAGCAGTGTGCACTTGTCTCCGGCCTTGCGGTTCGTTCACATTGCACATTTTGTTATCATTCAATTCATAACGCGACCAACTATCCGTCACTGCAAGCAATAAGGAACTAAGTAAGAATTCTCTGCTGAGATAAACGATATTTTGTTTGTTGTTTTTCCTGTATGTCATATCTCATTTCAGAAATCTAAAACCCATATATAGCTTTATAATTTACGACATCGACTGAACGTGCTTGATGGAATTTCAAAAAGAAACTTTATCATTGAAATTTAATTTCTAGATGTTTTGTGACTCAAGACCTGGGTTTCGTCTTTCAGCATCTTCAGATATGTAATAGAAAATCATTTGATAGTTTCACGAGATAGAATGCTCGAAGATGCCGAAAGCGAAATCTAAGTAGTGAATGACAAAACACATAGAAATTAATAAAATTTAAATCATTTAAATTTAATACCATAACACATATAAGAGATATTTCGTGAATTATCGTAAAATAATCTAGCTCAGATTTTCCATATAATTACTTACAAAAGTTTATGTCATATTTGTCAAGCGTAGCTCTACGTTGGGAATAGAAACTCGGATGCCATAACTCAAAACTACTCACTCGGCCCATACTTACTTTTAATTACCTGCCAATACAATAATACTTTAACCACATTTTTTTCCCTCGGAGATTTTTCTTTGCCTAGATAATTTGAGTAGCCAGCTACAAGAGTATGTATGCTATCGTATTAGAGAAAATTCTGCAGACACAGAACATTCTGCATATTTCTAAATATCTGAGAATTTTCTAAATTCGTTTTATATTTCTAACATTTTCCCTCTGATACTTCATTGAAAGCTTTACTTCTTCTTCTACTTTTCAGCGTAGTTATCTCTTCAGCTTTTTCTCTCGTTTTCACCTCATTTGGGAAATAAAACAAAAGGGATTAAATTATTCAAAGTCTCTAGATAGGTAATTATTACGACTGACTGAGATGAAATTATTGAAGAAAAATAAACACGAAGCATACGTTGTTGTGTATTTATAATGAGTTAATGAATTGAATGTTATAGTAACTGTATCGATGTGTGTGAAACATGTAAACAAAAAAATAGTTGAGTTTTCACATTTTCACATAGGTTGGCTACAAATTTATTGATCATTAATAAATATTATATTGTAATGTCTTTTCTATAATAAAAATTTTACATGAAGATGTTATTATAAACAAAACAAAGTTTTCAAATGAATTTTCATCACAAAAATGGAATCAATTTGTTATTTGAAATCTTGTAAGTTTAATTTTTTTCATCTAAAATTTTAATCGTACGATTTAATATTTTAAAGTTAACACTTCACAACTTTCTCGCGTGTGATGAGAATATTCGTGATTTCATTGATTTTTAAAGCAAACGATGACTCTGAAATCATTAAACAGAGTTACAATAAATTATTTGCACTTGAAATATGCCAAGAGAAGGTTCCACATATTGTGAGACACGTATCACTTTATTTTCACGATGATAGTTAATACTTAGTTATTTACGTTGAAACGAATACCACATTATGCAATAATTAAGCAAGTGTGTTTGTTGTTGTGTAACCAAAGCCTCACAGCATTTTTATGTAAGCATCTTATAAGAGGTATTAAGGATCGAAAGTAAGCAGGAAATTGATCCTGGAGAAAATTAATACTGAGACCGACATCTTGTCACTCCGAATTGTGATTTTGATTTATAAATGAGCGACGTCCTGCGTTTTTCGAGTGGCGAGCTGCAAGCAATTTAGACGATGCAGATTATTTATTTTGGCAACACTGATTGACATTAATTGATAAATCATATTCTTAATGAGAGCATTATTACACTAAGCATTGTAATGAGTCAGGGAACATATGATACTTAAGCTGAAGGAAAATAATAAAACGTAAGATTCACTCAACATAGATAATATGAAATTGAATAAAACATAATAAAATAACTTGCAGAGATATGTTAGTTACTCGTAAAGAAACCAAACAACTTATCAGGAAACCAAAAGTAATTGTATATTACTTTTCATGAATTATTTTATTACAGATTCGTAATAAAATTTAAATGCGATTATTTTACGATGATTTCTTAAGGGTCAATAGCTTAATCAAAATTTTTTACCGACTATTGGCTTTTTGCAATGAATGAAAATGTGTGTGAAGGATTCAGTTCGTAATGAATATTTATTTATTTCCATAAAACTCGTAGAGCTGGTAAAATAAATCGAAATATTTCAAATTTTAATTGTTTCAACTTTGTACGATTCCATATGTCTTATCACAAACGACCCGGGTTTCGCCCTTCGGCATCTTCAGGTATTCCATCGCACGGATGCAATAGAACTGACACTTTCATTAATGACAAAATATGTGGATTCGTACAAAATTGTAACAATTCAAATTTGATATAGAAATTTCATCAAGCACCTTCAATGGATATGATAAATTAATTTACTATTACTTTCTCTATTTTACCTACATTTGTATCCACCTCTACTCACTGTGCAACTTTAAAATGTGTTTGAAATAGCAAATTTTTTATTATTTTTATTTGAAGCGGTGAATAAGTTTCATACAAAATAGTCTTGAAAAGAAACGTTGCACTAAGAAAAAAAGAAAACATGGTTTCATTATACAGAGACGTACTATTTCGAAAGTGTAAAAAATCTAATGTTACTGATATTAGCTTGTATTATATAAAATAAAAGGTATAATTCTATTTTGTTCTATTTTACAATAATATTTTGAGTATTGTTTTATGAATATTGGATTGATATTTATTTATTTATGATTGTCAGTTCTGTTGCATCCGTGCGATGGAGTACCTGAAGATACCGAAGGGCGAAACCCGGATCGTTTGTGATAAGACATATGGAATCGTAAAAAGTTGTAACAATTGAAATTTAATATTAAAGTTCCATCAAGCACCTTCAGTCGATATCATAAACGAAATATTTCATATTTGATTTGAGCATTCTTTCGCCAGTAAAATGTATTATAATTATATTTTAGCAAGAAAATAAAAGTTTTTGGATTGGTCTATTTAAAAGGGTTGCCTCATTAAATATGCATTCGGATTTTAGATATTAGTAAAACAGAAGGAACAATATTATATCATAGCTAAATCATTATGACTTATGCCAGACAATCTCTGTTTTATTTGCAATTAATAAACAATATTAATTGCCACAACTTCCGTCAATAGCATCTACTTAGTAAATGGAGATGACATAATTTATAATTTATTGGGATTTCAAAATAATATGTTATCAACATTATCAGACAACAACAATGTTTGTGGCGGTGAATGAATTTAGTATTCATTCTTATAATCTTTATACTGTTATCAACATGTGTAATTAAAGACACGTCCCCTTTTGACCTATCTATGAAGATATGTCTAAACAGAGAAATATTTTGATAGAAACTTGTTGTCACATCGTCATGCCCAATTAATTTGTAATTGAATCTAATCTTGTAACCTTTTTCGTATCTATGAAAACTTTCAAAATTTCTAGCTCAATTGAAAATTAAAACAATCTTTTTGTTTTTCTTATTAATTGAATACAAAGAAAGCATTCATTCATTAAACACGCAAATTAGGTGAAATAAAAAAATGTTTTATCTATAATAACCCAGTTGTGGTTTTTACAGTGTTATTAAAAATTAATCATATTTTGAAATAAAATGAATACAAGCGATTCAATTTCATGCAGTGTCTATTTTATTTCATTTTTGTTAAATTACTGATGCGATCTAATTATAAAAAAATATAAGTGATTTTAAAGAAATCGTCAAGAGAAATAAAAAAAATATTACTGACATGTATAAATAAATCACATGCTGATCGAACTTTTTGCTCACTCGGATTTGTTTGTTAAAATTGTATCACACGAACAATGTTTTTGTTCATTTGACTCGTTTTGACAAAGTTATGCTAGGATAGAAAAACATCTGAAATATGATTCAAATAACTTGGTATAGTGCGTGATTCATTTTTTTCTCATCCTGCTTGCTATCGACACTGCAAACTTAATGTAGGAAAACAAGTGATTTGCGGTTGTTTTAATATTCGCGCTGAAGAAATCGAACTATTATAGCTCAATATAACATGTATGGAGATTGGAATCAATCATTTGTCAACGATTCATGTCTACAACAAATATATTCCTATACCATGATAAGCTCACGGTATAGGAATGAGCTCACGAAGAAAACGCTGAACAAGAGAAAGATTACGGTCTGCACTTTAAAGATGGACATATGGATAGATTATTTATACATTTTCACAACCATCAAATAAATCTTTTTATGATGATCATTGTTGATCATTTTTCGGAACCATTTTTATACGAGTAAATGTTAATTAAACTTATATGTATAGATAATAACTGATGGTAATAATTAAATTTTCTCTTTTTCAGATCTGCTGCAATACGTCATCTTTAATTTGAATAAGTCTATAGCAATCAAAGAAGCTAGAGGTGAAAGCAAATAAATGCGGAGAAAACGAAAATTTAGTAAAATTATTAATAACACATTACATTAACTAAAATTTCAAATTATAAATAATATTTAAGAAAACCAGATGAAAAACCTAATAAACAAATTATTTTAAAATCAGACGTGTTTCTATTTAAGTAAACGTATCTTGTAATAAAAAATAACAAATCAATAATAATTTATTCATACATTAATCGTGTCAGTTAACTCATTTAATATAAATTGTGTATTGTGTTCTCGTGAAAAGTATCCGTGCAAAATCGAGTGTCAGTGTGTAGCAGTGGATTAAGCCCACCTTGCATGGAAAAACTGTGACCTTATTCCATAAGAAGTGCTTTTTAATCCACCATTAGTGTTCCGGTTGTTTTAATCTCTGATTATTACGCTGGAATAAACAGTGGCGATTATATTCGGCTTAACAATTATCTACGACGACCATCGAAAGATAAGTGAAAAACTATAGTGCTGTGAAATTCACGTGGAAAAATTACTAGTATATAACATATATTCAAATAAAATTTCTTAAGAGATACGTAAAATATTAAAAATAAATAAATTTTATCAATCATAACACTAAAATAACCAAGCTTTTTTGCATGAAAATCCTCTATGATTCCAACTGTAAACCAAGCAAAAAGTATTTCAAATCGAAATATATAGCTTCGTTCGGTGCTCTGAAATCAAAAAAGCTTGAAAAAAGCTGTTGTGATCAGAAAATTTTATATATATATCACTGATCATAGTGTACTGCTAGCACCTTGAGGAGTACATGGTTTTAGGTTGTCGATAAGAGTATTTCAAAGTTCTAAGACAGATCAATTTTTGAACGCGCAGTCTCCCGCAGTCCAGGTGTCTTTTGGCTCCCGCGGCGAAGACCTGTGATGCCTCTGCTGCTGAATCGTAGGGCATTGCTGGCGTCGTGACGGCGTGGGCGCTGCGCTCGGGGGCGGGGCTGCTAGTGGCGCTGTTGGCGCTTTTCGCGCTGGCGGGGGCCGCACCCAGGCCTCCGCCCGCGCCGCGCGCCCAGCGCTCCGCCAACCTTAGTCACATCACGGGAACTTCCCGGAAGATTCATCTTTTCATCAAGAACCGGCATCTGCAGCTGTTACCTGACGGCACAGTAAACGGAACTACCGACGATACCAGTGATTACAGTAAGTCTATTTTCATCCATACCATTAGTAGTCGTGATCAATTTTTGTATTAGTCAACGGATAGGATTGAAATATACACATCATCTAGAATTCATCCTGTTGGCGTCATCTACTATCAAATGCTGGTGATCAAATTGAAGCTTGAGTCTTCATCCTACGGCATCGAAAGCGTAACTTCTTACTTATGATCCTGCTACCTAATTCCCCCTAACGTTTCAAGTTTATATTTTAAATAATAAAAACACATTTTTTAGTACTTATTTCCACAATATGTTTTTTGATCAGGACTGTTTTCGATCATCGCGAGCATTATCAACTGATGGATAATGCTCGCGACGAGCGAAACCGGTCCTGACCAAAAAATATATTGTGGAAATAAGTACTAAAAAAATGTGTTTTTATTATTTAAAATATCATGCCTTTCCCTCAAGAAGTGACAGTTAACACCTTAAAAGTGGTTTCAAGTTGAAGTTAATTCAATTACACAACAGAAAATGAGATTGGAGAAAGATGATTTTTGGTATCGATGTCCATTAAACTCTTAGTAGCTGTTGTAATATCATAAAAAACATCAATTAACATCACTTGATTATCTCAATCTTAGGTATACTCTAAATTCTACTAAAAATCTTACGTTGAATAAAAATTATGTCTTACTAGCATAAAACGATATTTTTTGAGAATATGCCTGTAAAGTTTACTTTTTAAATTAACACATATTACTTTATACGATATACGTATTTTATACTAAATTTAGTTATTTGATATCCATGAACAATCCATTGTATGTCGTTGGATGTGGGATTCCCCGCGTGGGATCAAATGGCGGACACTTCGTTTATGTAGTCGTCTAACAGGTGTTTAGCTTTAAACGACCTCGCTGCTGTTTTTAGCTTAGTGCTTCGTTTCAAAGCTGCAGTAGATACGAGATGTAATCAACATATTCAAAGAATAATAGAGCAGATAAAATTTAAATAACATTTATTAATTCAAAAATACACATTCTTGTGATCAAGTTCAGGTAAATACATTGTAGCATTAAAATAAAATCAAAATCATAAACTCATATTTCGGATTAAGCTTCAATAATCAAGAATAAATATTAATAAAACAAGTTGTGTGTGAGGTATCCACTCATTTTTTTATTATATAAAAGTATATTTTATGATCACTTTTAAGGTGTTAACTGTCACTTCTTGATGGAAAGGCATTATATTTTAAATAATAAAAACACATTTTTTTAGTACTTATTTCCACAATATATTTTTTGATCAGGACCGGTGTCGCTCATCGCGAGCATTATCAACTGATCATCAGTTGATAATGCTCGCGATGAGCGAAACCGGTCCTGATCAAAAAATATATTGTGGAAATAAGTACTAAAAAAAATGTGTTTTTATTATTTAAAATATTTTATGATGTTAAGTGTGGAATACAATGTCGTGCAAATGTTCGCCGCGGCTTTGCTTATTGACACGTTTCGGGAGGTCCAATTTTCAATAAATTTGTCGCATGAATTTGACTGACTTTGTTGGATAGCGTTTGTTATTTTAACGTTGGGGGCGTCAAATATTAATGGCTTATTTGCAAGATTTGAAATTTAAAATGACCGCAAAAGAAGTCGTCTAAAGGTGTTAAATTGCATGATCTTGATGGTCAGTTACATGCCCTCAAATTGCCTGCGTAGAATGCTTATCCGAAATTGATGATTTTCACATGTTGTTCAACGCTTTAATCTTCCATAGTGATTTGCCATAATTTATTCAGCAATTGATGACAAATTCGACAGATGTCACTTTAACAACATGACTGCTACAGTTTAACATTTTTCAATCGTCCCTATTGAATGTTCCTATATATATGATATTGTTGCTATTATGATATATTATACAATTGGACTTTTCAGCATTCATTTGATGCTAATTTTGAACACAGTGATAGAGAGTATGTATGTGGTTTGTAATTAAAATATTCAATCAACATTAACGCTCACATACTCTGTCTCATCTCTCTGGGCTTGTGCTGACAGAGCGAGTGTGTAGGTCGTGTAACCGATAAACAAGGAAAAATGACAGACATAAATTCTTTATAACAGATAATGATGATTTCCTACTAAAATAATGATAATAATAAAAAAAAACAAAACAAAAAAACATTTACTCGTAAGACAAGAGGTTACATCGTAACTTAACAAACGACAACTAAATAGTGTGCAAATGATACTATCGTTTTTTTTGGCATGATTAAATGCTCTTCACTTTCTTTCGTATCCACTACAGAAGCAATCTCAAATTATATGTGTTACATTCACAGATGAATTTGTGAAATGAAATCCATTTACCAAACAAAGATTATTAATTCTTAATAAAAAATAAGATAATCTACATAATAATGTTTTCAAATGATTATTTTATTACTTTATTATCTGGCAAGTACTTTGGAATGAGGTCTGTTGTATAAAAATTTATGGCGATACCACCAAGTGGCATAGAAAATTATTTTACATATTGTAATATTTCACATACACGATGTGCTATAATCGTTGCGTTTATCGATAAAATATACCTTACAAAAGACTTTCGTTGTCAATTAGTTATTCAAATGCTTTTTTTTCACTTTGATATGAAACTAGTTGTGTAAATTTATTACGTATAATATTAGTATACAAGTAAATAATGGATTTTTATCCGTTTTCTCTACAATGCATTGCCTTAGGCTACTTGTAGTGTAATTTACAACTTTAGTATAACTGTTTCATTAAAAATACAGAGAAAGATGATGCTTATATTGATTAGGCAATGGCTTAATTTAGATATTCTAAAAAATAACCATTCAGGAACAATAAGTATCCTTCAGTTAAGTTTTATTGAGGGTGAATACGTTTCAATGATGTTGTAATTACAAAAGCTACTTATAACAAAAATGCAGCGTGTGTTAATCTTTCGCTTGCAGTCAATGTGACCTCTTAGAAAAGCTTACTGGTTTTAATAACAAGCGCCATTTTTTTACATTGAAATAAACGTGTTGTTTTTTTCCCTATCGTTTTTTACCTTGACTTACACAGTCAAGTGAATTAATAGCACATAAAAATAATTGAAAGATTTATTCATTTTTTTTTTATAAAAAACTATGTAATAATTTTCGATTGATAAAATGCACCTTGTGTAATATAATAAAATACATTCTCTTGGACAGAAATTTTTATTGAGGAAGAAACAAATATATAATAGTATTTAAGAAGTCCATAACGTCGACCAATAATTATTATTGCTGATACTGTGTAAACTTATTATTTTTTCATCAGTTGGCAATGAGACAAATTTAAATAATAAACATTGTTTTTTAACCAATGTCTCTTACTACTTTGTAAATGCTATATTTGTCTAAACTTATACAATATCATAGACATGTCTTCGGGAAAAAGTATGTTATTTCGGTTACATAAATGAAAATATCTGTTTTATAAATACGTAGCTGAATAAAAAGAGTCAAAACGAGTTTCACCTCTATCAGCAGCCACCATAAACTCGTGGACCGAAAGCTGCCAATGGCTACATATGTATATGAAACTTCAAACTTACCATAATAATTTAGAAACTAATTAAGATAATTTGTCGGGCTATATTGTGGATTCAATAATCATAAAATTCTACAGCTTTTCATTCGCCGTGGAGTCGATATGAACAATGTATCGAAATTGTCGATTAAAACGAATTTGAGGCTTGGAGACGAGTGCACCAGTTTTTTCTCGCCCGAAAGACACGTTATGTTATTATGAAGCCTGATTCAGTTCATAAAATCGACGTTCATTTATGTATGGAGAATGATTGCTTTTTTGCAAGTTTTGACTTTATGAATTCACGCCACAGACCGGTTGCGAAAATTATCTGAAGCCATCTGCCAACGACGAGGAATTCACGAAAAAAAAACTTTTCACGGATATATTTTATGAATAATGAGATCAAAATTCAGGTATTGCGTATAAAAAGTAAAACGTTTATATTTAAAAACAGCTTCTTTTGACGAAATTTACAAGTACTTTTACTCAATATACGGACATAGTGAATCGGGTAATTAAATATGCTCATGTATAGTACATTTAATGGTAAAGAAACTTAATTCTTCACTGAAATGTGATGTATCTCACTTTATATAACCAATATATTTTTCTGTCTAAAAGGTTTTATTGTTTTTATTGATTGAATTGACATTCACTTGGTAGAACTCCATTATTTTTATTGTTCTTCAAAAAACTGTACAATTTAACCCGTATTCATTGGATTTATTATTGTGTAAAAAACCTGAGAGTTTTCATGTGTCAGATAAACAATTTAATATTTTTTTTTCATAAGCATCATCAAAATTTAGTAATAGGTACAATATAATACAATTATACAACGAAAATCGGAATTTTTTTTTTGAATTTCATGAATTGACATAAAAGTTTTTTTGAATCGTCGTACCATAATACCGTAAATGCATTTGATTCTAGGTAACTAATTTAAAACTGCATTCTTTATGTTTATATATATGTATGACAACAATAGACAACAGTACATAACACTGTGGTTATAATGTAGAAATTATAATTTCCTTGCAACGTATAAAGACAATCAAAGACTCAAACTTTTTATCCACTGCGTAACAATTTGAATAACTACAAATTTCACGATATTTTCAAATAGTGTAAAAATTACAACATTATTTGATACGCGGGGCAATTAAATAGTTCCATAGTCAAAATTTTATTTTAATTTTGGTTTTAATATGGCAATATAAGTTTTTTAAAAAGATCGGATTAATTTTTATTTAATTCTGGGTCAAACAAGTTCCGTTGAAACCCACGCGAGATAAATATTCATTAAAGTTTCATGTCGAACATGAGGGAATAACAACTTACAATAAACAATATTATTTATTCATTTTACATTATCATTTTTTAATAATTCCTCCCTGACAAGTCGTTGTCTTTATTTATCTCTCAATCCTGTTGCAACATGGAAACTCTTACCTTTTTACAGTTACATGTAATATATTACCATACAATTCCTTCAGTTTCAAACATTAATAAGAAACCACAACACGCGTTTCACATATCCACATTTTGTTATGATACGTATAGCGTAATAATTGCAAGTGGTTATCGAAATGCAGTTTACTGCGCGTTTTAAAGAATATATAATGTGTCGTTAACATACACAGAGATAATCAAAATATTATGCAATATGAGTGAAAAATTAAAAATCGATACGAAAAAATAGTACAGCTCGTAGTTTTGTCACTAATTAATAAAAACAATCACTTTTTCCATAAATAAGAAAATCTTAAAAGTGATTAAAAATTGTGTTTACTTATTTTGTTCATTCACTTACAATCGCACTGTTGTAAGTAAACTGGTTTATTATCATAATGAGCACAGTCATTTAATTAAATTTAATTTTACTTTTCTAAGATAAAAAAAATGTAGTAAAAGAAATGAGAACAAATCAACTAAACCTTCGAAATATTCAGCTTCAATATTTCTACTACAAGCAAATCATTTTTCATAAAATAGTAAAAGTTTTTTGATAATTGTGTTCTTATATAGATATCTAATTATCTGTAAGTAAAACAACGCTTATTATTTTCAATAATATATATATAAAAAGTTTCGAAAGAATTCGTAATTTATATTACTTTTGTATATTTTCACCAAATACTGTGCTTAAAATAAATGATTTACTTTGATTTTAGGTTGACTAAATGCTTAAGAATTCAAGCAATCAAAATTAAATCCTCTTAAAACCTCATTTAGCGCTTTGCAAAAATATATACATATATCTTATCTTAATATGATAAAACCCAGCACGGTAACCGTTTTAATATGTTAAGTATGTCCGAAATTCTGCTGCGCGTGGTATTTTAACGTACCCAATTATTTTGATTCGATATTGCCGAATCGCCAATAAAAATAGTGGTTGGACTTTTTTCCAGGACTGAAAGAGGTGACCATTCAGATGCTTGCGACACTGACAGTGGTTATCAGGATCAATGGAGTGCCATGCATCGTCGAAGTATATTGAAGACATCCATTCATTGTTTATAACTTTGCCATAATATTTTTTATTCAAATATTTCAGACAACGAAGCCAAGCCAATTTGCTGTAGTGAACATGACGTAATATTTTGTATTTGGAACTATTTTTTTACTTTATAATATTTTATGCTTTAGAATCTAAAAGCAATATCAAGCAATATAATATAATAATATTATGCCGTTTTCAATGAAAAACATCGTTTTACTTTTTAAGCAGAATCTTTCAAAAAAAAATGAATATATATTTTATGGAATCGTTGATTATTTATCTGAATGAAATTTCTTAGAGTAAAGAAAAATTAAAGTTCTTCTTGTGAAACCAAAGCTCACTTCAGAACCTAAATCGTTACTCGTGATTTACATTTGAAGTTTTATCATACATATAATACTACCATATTATTTTGTGTTAATCGATTTGAAATCGAATGACAATCACTCATTCGGAACAAAATAACTAAACTCTAAAAACAATAGAGGGCAACAGTAATTGCGACATATCTTTTATATTATAAAATAAAGTTATATAAAATTATGATTGTTATTTAATCATTATCTCAACGCATACTATCGAGAAACAGTTAACTTATTATCGGACTATACATAAAAATAGACGATAATATTATATAAGTCGGTTGGACAATACAAATAAGAGTAACACGGTGAAAAAATATCAATGTATTTTAGTTCTACGGAATTTTGTAGAACTGAAATACATTGCTATTTTTTCACCGTGTTATAATGGAGTTCTACCAAGTGAATGCCAATTCAATCAACAAATAAGAGTATTCTTGGTCAAAAATTTGAAATTGAAATCGCGGGAAAACGGTATTGAGACGGCAATTATGTCAAAAAAAAATATAATAGTGGAGAACATATTGCACGAGGTATTCATTAAGCCAATAATACATAAATGTTTCTATGAAATGTACTTGTCGGTATAACATTTTTATTCACTTTACCGGTAGCATTCATTGACAGTTAAGTATGTAGCAAACATACGATAAAAGTGAAGTTATTTTCCCGTAATAATATGGTGCATGCACTGTTTGTTGAAAACAAACTGGCGCACGTGTACTTCGGTACTGAAAGATAAACGAAACACCTTTCTTGAACTCAACAACTAACAGGTAAATAATCTCAACACACAAACTTTTTAGCTTTGTCATACATTTTATATCAACATTTCCATGTGTGCTCAATTTGATGCAGCGTTATTTTATTTTATTTTAACGATAAATAATCTATTCATTGTACTATACGTTGCCGAAAAAACATACTTATTACACGTGAAACGATAAAATTATTACGATGAAAATATAAATATATCTGAATATTTTAAGGATAACATATAGAAACAATAAATATCTGGCTCTAAAGTTTCGTTAGTTTGTTTATTATATTTATTTATGAACCAATAGATTTTGTACTATTATGTAACTGTGTTCAATCATACGTAATTTTGTAAATAAAAATTATAAATCTATCAAGTCAAATAATTTAATAAATAATATTAATTTTAAAATATAAATTTCATTCTAGAAATAAAACCACCTTTAATTTTTTTAAATTTAAATTTCATATGAAAATTCAAAGACTGATGAGAAGTAGAAAATTTACCGGTTAAATATAGTTATTTTTGATGAATTTGACTTTGAAATGGTCGGTAAAATATACGTCATAATTATATTATATATATATGTATTATTTGTAAGATTATAATATAATTTTACCAAGAGTTACTTAAGTTTGCAAGCAATGTATTCTATGAGTAAAGCAAGTGAATCTTTAGTATCGCTTGCATCGCGTACTGTCTGGCTTAATGGTATAAAAAAATAATCGATAAAAGTACAACTTTTCGCTTCGTCCCAGTCAATGAAAACAATCTACGTTATGCAACATTTTTTATCGGATACGATCAAATACGGAAGTCATGTTTAACTATAAGCATGAAATCAATATTTCTAAGAATAAATATTTGCTTAAGGTCACATCGCTTACCTTCAGTTAACTTGAATCAAGCAATAACTATTTTGTAGATTTTTTGTTTTTTTATTATCAAACATACATTTTCTACGATTTCTTGGCGGATATCATTTTTGATAATGAATTGAAATTAATATCTTTTTATTCGAGTTTTTATGTATCACAATTATTGGTGATAACTTAATTTTTAAACCTAATTTAAGCAGGAAAGAGTCTTAAGAAAATGAGCTTTTTTTTAAGACAACAATTCGATCAACTTTCGAAATTGATAAATAAAAATATAATATATAAAACCAATTTCACATGTAAAATATTCAGTTTCATTAATAGTCTCAAATATAGTTCATTGAATAGGAATTTTGGAAAGACAATGTTTAGTTCTGACGGTTTAAAAAGAACGAAACTCTCAAATGCATGTTTAGTCTCTTAAATTGTCATTCTCAAACATTTATGTTTAAGAGAAAGAAAAATAATTGTAGTTATTTTTTCAGTGTACATTTAAAATAAATGGTAAATAAAACTGTCAAATAATTGAAATATTAAAACAATGTATTGGCTATTAATATTTAATATTTTGAATGTGTCGAAAAATCATCGAACGATAATGTTTTATTTTGCTGTTATCTTGTTGATCAACGTCATATTTGTCATTATACAGAGAGCAATCTTTATTATTTAAATCAAGTCATTCTTATTTTGAATAACGCATATGCTTACACTTTTTATCCGTTTCACTTAACTCAACTAAATGGAATCTATGTAACATGAAATTATTTTCAAAACACTTCCATTGAAAACCGTATTGTAAAGTAGTCATATTATCGCTATCGGTAAAAAGAATCTATTATCGTCAAATTTTCACTTTGCGCTCAACAATAACAAGCAATCACACAATAAAGTTAACAGCAGTGTACATATGTTTTTTAAAGAGTCTATTATGGATCTTTAACCGCTGCATTTCACTTAGGTATATAAAATTTAATTTGAAGAGATACGATGAAAAGAATACACTCAAATTACTTGTTGATGTTGGGTAGGCTTGGGTGCTTTAAAAAATATCTTTCGTTACCCAATAAGTCGGAGTTTAAGACAGCGTTTGCTTTTATACTTATAGGCAGTAAATTTTCTGCTGGTCTTTTTCATAATATCCAAGGTTTTTTGTTATTGATTCTACACTTTAGAATGACAGATTGATGAATGTTAATCTGATAAACAAAGTTCTCTACTGCCTTTTATCAATGAACTATATGGTTTTTTTATTGATCTAGTTTCCGTAGATAATTGATCAACATTCTGTCGTTTCAATTGTATTTTGAAAAAAGTTTCTTGTGAAAGGATAGAATTTGTTGGCAGCTCACAATCTTTTTTTTAATCATTGTTGTTTATCTGTTGAATAAGAAGAATTGAAAATATCATGAAATTTAAATTTAAAAAAAAAATTAATGAAAAATCAAATGGCAGAACAAGCAATTGGGAGATTTGAACTCGTGACCGTGTAACCAAGAAGGTTGAAAATCGTAGATAGATTAGCTATAAGACTGTCAAAAATTACGACTACTAGACAGTTTTAGCCACTCACTGGATATTTTTTCAAGATTTATACGGCGCCACTGCAAAATTCGAATTGTATCACTTGATGCCATGTTTAAATATTCGCATATCTCAAAACAATCATGAATTTGCCTCCGAGCCTAATTAATTCATGGGCGTAGAGGGGTATTGTTTTCGAAAGATATTTATTTTTTTGTATCGTCCCATAAACATGATGAATTGCAGCGTTGATAATGTATTTTGGGGATGATGGGAGGGCTACGCAAGTGAAAATATGAATAATGTTTGCTCTGTGCGTATTGTTTTCCTCATAAATATCTTTAAGCATTTATGAATATAAACAAGACACTAAATATTCAAAAATGTAATATTTTAAGCCGCGCGCTCCCAATATGATGGATATAATTTGTTGAGAATCATTTACAAAAACGTTACTTAATCAGATGTGTATGTAATTATAGAAGGGTGAGGTAATTATAAGGCGAGTTTTCTTGTCACACTCACTAAATATTAATGTTAGAAAAAGATGTATCATGAGTACTAATTCGTTTGGATACAGAATCACAAGTCGGTTGAAAACAAATGCATACGATTTCCTATTCTTCGGAGTCATTTGAAATTCGATCACATTGCAACTCTGGTACGGTAATTAATAAAGCGTTTTTATATTTTTATACGATTCAAAGTTTTGACTTTTTGAATATTGTGTAATGTTTTCAAATAAACACCGATATTTGGTAAGTCTTTTGCAGTAGCATATCGAAAGAAAATTTATAATACTTGTGCGAACTATATAGGGTTTTCAATTATTGCAATGAGTATTTTTTGTAATCTGTATATATTCTGCACTAGTTTAAGTATATTTTGGAAGGTGAATGATGTGGTAAAGTAATGTATTTAGAAATGAAATAATAGTCTCATATTTATTATTTTAAGCCTTGGTGGCGAGACAATGGTAGCACGTATTACACAATTATTAAAACCATCGTAGTATCACAAGTGGCGTCAGCGAAACAAATATATTCAAATAAAATTCATCAGTCATAGGTTCGAATAATTTGAATACGGATGGCGCAATTTTGCTGGCTAGGGTGCATAAAATCTTGACAGTGTCACACTGAAAGTGTGCAAAAATAATAAAACACAGCTGTGTTGTTTTGTCTCTCTTTTTAATTTTATTGAATATACTGAAAGTCATTCATAAATATTGTATAACGCACAGAGTTTCTTTGATTTTCGTCAAATAATATAAAGATATCGTTTAGAAAAGTATGAAAATTGCTAAAAACTCATCGAGATAATGAGATACAATATTTCCATTGTTTTTTATTCTGGCAGAATGTTAATGTGTAAATTATTCATATTAAGATATAATGGTAATATTTATTATATCAAACAAAGCGTATATATAAAATAATAATTTATGTTTTAAATATAACACGCAATCCACTTGATTTTCATTTTACACGTAAGATACGTTTCAAAAACCTCCGTGAAAAACTCAGTTAATAGAAAATAATGGGATATGTTACTAAAATTCAAAAATAGACCTGCCGAATTTAATCGAGAATTAAAATTATGCGTTTGAAAAAATCAATTTGCTTAAAAATAGCATACCCTTAGAGTAACATAACCATTTAAATATATAAAAAAAATAATTTTGAAGAAAGTCACCGAATTTTAATTCTTTGTTTTCCTTCCATCTTATAACAAATTAAAGAACTGTTACCAACTTTTGGTTCCTTTAAGCCTAGTAAAATGTTTGCGCAGTCGTTATAACCATTATATGAAATGGAAAAATAATTCTCGATTTAGTCAGATATATCTGGATATATTATATTTATTTAAGCTCACTGTGCAACATAAAATATATAAAAATAATATTCTTGCAATTTTTTTAAGCGTGTTAATAAAGTAATACCTTTTGATTCATAACATGATTATACATTCGATTTCTGATTTGATCGCTAATATCATACAATTATTGCTTGAATATACTAACTGTTTATGTAATATGGTATTGTGCGGCACTGTAGGAATTAGATTTGTATGAATGAATAATATAATGAAATGACAGACGGTTGCGTTGACCTGCACTTTATTTCATGCAAACATCGTCTGCTGCATTTTGCATTAATGTGACGCGTGCTGACAGAAACCATTACGAACAATTTGATTTAAAACTGTAATCATTCATTGTTTTTTTGTTTGCAGTGATATTGCTCTGAAATAAAGACACTTAAAAATAAGAGGGCTATATGGTTTCTCTGATATAAATCATTAGTGTTAGCTGTTGGATTATTTTATTGTGTGTTCTTTTTTTAAATAAGACAGGGCCATATTAAAATAATTTAATTTAGGTGATGAATCAAATAATTATATGAAAGTTTAACTTTAAATATTGTTTGATGTTATCATAAAATTATGATATCGGTTAAAAATATATATTTTATTGCGTGAACTGGCATTTAATTAGTAGACCTCCATTATAGCACGTTGAAAAAATAGCAATGCATTTTAGTTATAAAAAATTTATAAGATATATAGTTGATACCTATTTCAACTCACGCCTTCATCAGAGCTATTCTATACTACAATTCTAATGAAGGTGTGATGATGATGTGTTAATAAATATTATGTTTTTATAAATATTTTATATTTATCCACCAACAATCGATAGTTGAAAGCTTGAAAATGATGATTGTCATTTTATGTCAACATTTCATGTCGAACAACTGTTTTTTCTAATAAGGAAACATATACTTGTTTTGAAAACATCAAACATTGCTTTCCAAATAAATATATGACAATTTAGATATGTCGAGCAATTGATGCGGTATTATTTTGACAATAAAAATTTGGCTATACACCCGCAATCTATACATTATTTATAGCATATGCTAAATTACCAAATTTTTTCAAACAGTTCATCGAAAATCATTTGTTGATAATGCTTCCAATAAGTAGAAATTGTAATGATTCTTGTTTAATAAAAAATGCATACATGTTACGAGACGAATTACATTTTATTTATTTAGATAACATGAACTATCATTCCTTTAATATGTGACATTTAAAAAATAATGATCTAGTGAATTTTAAAAATATTTATAAAATTCTGAATTGCTCTTTTTATGTGCCCCTGTAGCATTAAGCAAATTCTGAAATTTTCTAATAATATTGAAGCATAATTGAGTTAATTGAAAGTTTGCTTTCTTCCAAACTAATAAAAGCTAGCAAATAAAAAAAGTTTAAGAGATGGCCTCATAAAAAAACTTCGAGGAAAATAATAATCGTATTTCACTTTCTTTTTCAGTCTTAAACGTTATATGTTTTCATTAAATTTGGTTCACGGTTATTTAATAATAATTATCTAAATATATAATCATTACAATTTGTACAGCATAACGTTTTGTGCCGTGAGTTTAACGGCACTCAGTGATTTATATACATGAATAAAATAATCATCAATGATTGATTGATGATTGAATTTTCGTTACAAGATGTAATATTTTATTAAATTCATTTCAAACTGCTGTAATCACACCGAACGCTTGCGTAATTTTATGCTTTTAAAACGATTAGCAACAAATATGTATTTTTATATAATATTAACAATTTGGCTGGTTTCTAATTCTAAAAATACTTTTAGAAGTATTAAATATAATGTGTAATGAACAACAGAACATATTTTACATAAATGAATATCTTAAAAATGTGAAACTTCTTAATTGTTTATTAATTACAAACGTCAATCTTTTGGTAAATATTCTTTTAAACGTGTATTAAAAAAAATATTTTTATTGTTAAAATTTTTGATGATTTATAAATACAATTAATTTGTATGATAATGTAGTCATATATTAAATATGTGTTATTTATTGATAGAAGGATTTTTAAAATTTTATTAGAAAAAACTAAAACGGCTTAGTAATAATAAACTACAACTGTTATAACTCAATCTTTTTCAAAATATAATTAATTTGATAATTGTGAATTAAAATAAAAAATATTTTGGGATGAAATACACAGTACATATAAGCATCAAAAATGTTTACAAATATGAGATTCATCTCTAAAAGTAATCGCATTATTCCTCTCGAGGAGATGAAGCCACCTGTCTCTTGATGAGCAGAAACAGGAGAGTCATGTCAATTAAAAGCTTATAACGTCTGCAGCTTTTTGCTGGTGGGCTCGATGAGCTTTTTAGCAGTGGGACAATCGCTTGATTTGGAAGGCGTGATCGATAGACAGGTTTAACACAATAAACGGAAGCAACCTGCAATTTTATTTATACTGCCGGTCACAATGAAATTGTTTTCTTGACATGTTACATATATTTGCGTTATTGAATTTGGCAGTCGAATATCGATGTGAATAAATACATATTATTATGCGTTTTAACTTTCCTCTAACGATCAATTTTTTTTACGTAATAAGTGAAAATAAGTAAAAACAGGATTAATAATTTTCTTTTTGCTTTTACTACAATTTTATTCATACATACTAAATTGTAGAAAACCTAATCTGCTTTTGGATGTTTCTAAAGATAAACAGTTCAGTTAACCGCAAATGAAAAATAAAACCTATTTATTTATCACTTTTCTATCATTAAGACAAGGTTTCATTTTAAAACTATAGTATTTCTGTGTACTCCAAATCGAAAATAAAACAAAATAAATGTCGACTTTTTAGGATTCAACTGTTACTTCTTAGTAGAAAGACAATATATTTTAAATAATATAAACACATTTTTAGTACTATAATATTTTCATAACATATTTATGATTAGAACCGATTTCAGACATCGCAATCATTATTAGCAAGCTATTTATAAAAAAAATGTGTTAAAAATTGACAGGTATACAATACAGTAAATAATTATAAAATTCGACACGTAGAAAAAACCATGTGAAGAAATTGAGAATGATAGTCTCACTTACAATCTATTCTGTAATCACTTGATAATGCTCCCGATAAGCGAAACCGGTCGTGATAATAAAAAAAGTGTTGGAAGTAGTACTAAATATTTTGCTTGCTACCTAAAATTAAATAAAATTTAAGATACATTTGACCAACTTTCAAGTGGAAATCTTTTGAAAATAGCGTAAAATAAAATATTTGGACTGTAATTTCAATAATATTGAAAGCAAATATTGCACTTACCGTGAAGCTGCACCAGTTTCACTGCATTTCTTTAGTGATTAAAAATTAATTGAACTGCATTCCTGTTTGGCTGTCCGATAACGGATATTATAAAGATCGAATTTATAGTGACACAGTTTTTTTAAAGATTGAGAACCAATATGAATACATAAAATAACATTCAATTTAAATATTTCCGAATATAGGCTAGATATATTTTTAATCGTGTTCTTTTTAACTGAATTATTAAAACGCTTAGGAATGAATTAGTATGTTCTTATTTTACCTTAATATACCCTGATTTTAAAAAAGCTCACAACTTATATATTGAAAAAAAAAGAGCTTGTAAATTGTTTTAGCATTGCCTTTTTAAAATAAGAATCAAAATTTCTTGAATCTTTTTTAATTTATAGATAAAAACATCCATCAACTCGATCCCGTAGTGAAAGTAAATCAAGTACATAACTAATTTAAATTTAGTTCATAATCAGTTGTTCCAAAAAAAACGAGACTTCTCTGTTTGTTTTTTTATTGCTTAAAGATTGAAAACGATTTTTTTTGAAACGGTTTACATGCTACTTTTTGAATTCGGTTTTTTTTTGACAATACACATTTATACATAAAAAAAAACGTAATATCCTATGTTTTTTCACATTCTAATATATTATATATTGAAATTTCCATCAAAAATAACAAAAACATTTTAAAATGTTTCCAACTCGCGATTCACAAAATTCAATAATTATTTTTCCATCAATAAATGACGATTACTTATATTTTTCATTTTAAATCATTATTTCACAGATTATGTTATACATATAATATAACATGTTCTCTTTTTGTCACGTGAAGAAAAAATGTGTATTTAAAATTTTTAGTACTTAAAATGTTACAGGCCCTTTTTTAGTTTTGGAACATCACTCAAATAAATTATATTTACTTTTTTATTGAGAAACTTGTCATTTTTTGTATATGTATTCTATTGTAAAATTACTATTATTTTTCAATAATATTTGAATATATAGCACAATATTTCTGATGTTATTGTCATCAATTAATTCAAACACATATAATACTCAATGACAATGTTATTGACCCAATTACCTTAATATATAAACTATATTTTTATAAAACAATATTCATAATTTGAAACAATACATTATTTTACTGTGATAAGTCATGCGAAAGATGACTCTCTGTGAGCTTGATTTATAATGGATGTGTTTTACGCTAAAAAGGCGCGTAAAAGTTGGGTAAGCAGCCATGACTAATGACACAAAACTGCATCTAACAAAATGTTTTGGATAAAATCCAAGTACCACAATACTTATTCGCCATGTGACACTGAAGGTTAGATTCTAAATAAATTTCATCCCGTAAAAAACGTCTAGCTATTTTTAGTTTCTTCTTTCCATTCGTACGATACTTTGAATTGTTTCTTGGTCACTAAAAGTAGATTTTTCTTGAAATAATACCTTAAATATATAAATCATGGTATTTTATCACCTTTTGATTTATAAAAATCAATAAAAGTACAGTAGAACCTCGATCAACCGTTCTCGCATAATACGTTTTCCCGGATGGAACGCTTATTTTTTATAGTCCCGTCAAACTCCCATAAGAACAATGTTAAATAATCCCACATTGATCGTTTCCCGATTCCCCGATTCCCCGATTTCCTCGATAAACCGTCAAAACATTTTGGTCCCGTCACAAATATTATCCCGATTGACCGTTTTTATTGCATATTTCTCCGTATCTCGGCAAGCAAGTTTGACACAGCCGAGTGCAGGTGTTATGTCTGGATAAGTTGGACTGCGCTGTACATGTTAGACGTAACGCATTGGACGCATGTGCTATTATTGCACCACACCACACGCGTATTATTGTTTATGATGCAAATGTAGAGTTGTTTAAAATTCATGGTAATAATGATTCCTGTACATACAAACTTTTAGTCACAAATTTAGTTACAATTCTTTGTTTCGATTAAAGTGCCAAATAACAAACAAACAAACGAACATAAAGGACTTTTTTAAAAAATAAATTTTATATCCAATATGTACAAGTAACTAATAAATAAATATTTTTTACGATTTTACTTGTTTATTATTATTTGAAGCTTTCCCGCATTTACCGTTATTTTATCAGGGTCCCTTGAAAAATGTAAAATTGAAGTTCAGAAAATCATTTATTTCGATTGAAACCAGTACAATTTTGCGACATAATTATTTTGGGAATTATCTCTTAATCTTAGCAGAAAGACTTTTAGTGTCGATATACAATGAAAGTAATTCAAAGCAATCAAATTATTATGTCAACTTATACTACAATCTTTTTTGGTACGTCATATTGACGTGAAGGATTCCCCCCCCCCCCCCATTGAAACAACTTAATATTTAGAAAATAAAATGTAATAAACATAATAATATTTACGACTGCTGAAAACGTCAGCGTCATAAAACTAATAAAATCTCTCGATTTTTCATAATTGCTACAAAACAATTGCTAGGATTTTATTACGATTAATGTCCTTATCTAGCTTTGAAGTTATTACCATCTTATATTTTTATATTTAAAGCCAAATTCAAATACTGAAAGACTTATATTGGGACTTGCAATAAAAATTTGTAATATATCTTGTAATAATTATTGAAAATCAATTATACAATTATTTTATAGACGATTAAACTTCCTAATCTAGAGCATTAAAGGTTTTTCTGAATACTTCAGTACCATAGATTGGAAATTATTCAATTAATTGCCATACCATATATTATTTTATTAATTTTCATCACAGTGAACACAGTGTCGAGTCTCGAAGCATTTATGTCGTTGACCCACTATTGATAAGACTCATTCTTCTGTACAAATTGCACTTTTGACTTCAATTTGAGAGTTATCACAATATGAAATGTGTTTTACCGCTAAAAATGTATTTTTAATCGTTTTTATCAGTCAAGTAACCAGATAAACCGAGAAATACTATTCAATAGATAAGTTATTCAATTAAACAATAATTTGATTTTCCGAGAATTTTGAAACAAAGTGATAAATAAATTAGTTAATAAAAATATTAAAAAATAATATTAGATTGTTTAATAAGTTCATGATTTTTTTAAATCATTATTGTCGGGCTCGAATATGTTTCTGGTTGTACACAGTGCCAATAACGTCGAATTCTATTACAAAACATTAATTATTCAATCAATTCGTGATCAAAAGAATTGATTCGAAGATTACTCATTTAAAGTATTATATTTTTAAAAACTTTAAATTATATGACCTAAGCAGTAATTAATTACCGGATGTTCTGGCCATAGACTAATTTTTATAGCTTTGCTATCGTCAAAAGCTTCATTAAGATTAGAATGGGAGCGGAAATGTGATCAACTGTTGAAAGAGTGATAATAAAGTATGGAAATTTATTTGCTATTTTCTTAAAAAGTAAGAGTTTTACTCATTTTAACATCAGCAATTACCTTAATTCTAAAAATGACTTAAGAATTTACCTATAAAATGAGTCAGCCCATCTTAAATTTTTCAACCACAGAAAATATGTAGCAGAACTAAATATCATGATTAGAACTAAAATTTCATGATAAGATTATTATCACTTAATGTTGAGATTAAATACTAAGTAAATAATAATAGTAAAAAATAATAAGAGGCTTTGCTACTTCTAATTAAAACACATTTTTTCAAAATTCACTATCAAAACTATCAATAATATTGTATATGGCTGGTGGTAACAGGACACCCAATTTATGGCCTTCGGACCTGCTTCGTTTTTTGTAAATGGGCATAATAACCAAATTTCAATTGTCATTGCTAGTTCAGATAGCTATCATTGTAGTTTTACGTGCTCTAATGTAAAATGAATCACCCGAATAATAATTATGGTTCAATTTCTCTTTGTCTTCCTGTCTAATTAGCATAACCAATTAGTCATACCATGTCGTTTTGTCGAACTTACGTCTTCTTCTGCATAACAAGACGTATTTAGCATATTCGAAGACAATTACAAACCTTCAGACAATAGACAAACCTAAGAAGAAATTATCACAAGGATTGCATATTAATTATTCATGAATATCATACAAGAGCAAACAACCGGTCTAGAGTGAAATGATTCACTTTAAATTATATTAGACTGTGACTAGTTAAAAAAATATGCTCATAAATCATAATCCACTAGCGTTTGGTCGTTAAAAGTTTCTTAAATTCCGAACAACGTCATCGTTGTATCAAAAAACGTTACTTTGAAACATACATACATTACACTTCTGAATAAATAAATGTTTAATTATTTGTTCTCAGTTACAATTAAGCAATTGGAATGTGTACTTTATAAATAATAATGCTGAGCCATTATAGCTTTTTAGAATAGCGATTTTCAAGAAAATAAAATTTCTTCTGTGTTGCCAGATGACAGGGCATGAAAGGAAGACTTTAACCCCTTTAGACCTTTTCAAATAGTTTAAAATATAAGAGCGACTACTCTTTTGCATATTACGTCATTACTGATTTCTGTCAGTCTATCTGACACGGTCCTTTTGAAACGTGTATCCAAGTTTTTTGTGCATGAAATTGGCTTACCATAAGTTCACTTTTTTAAATTATAAATTACGATCATGAAATACAGAATGATTGCCGGTTAAGCATTCTTTTTTTGATCGCCGTTTTTGTAAATAGGAATTTCGACAGTACATATTTGTATAGTTGTGGCAATTTTATTATGGAAAAGATGCAATAATAAAATATTTTTTTTTATTTCTAAAAATCAATGATCAATTGATTCTAGTATTTTGAAAACGTTACAAGTCACACTTTTTCCAAATATGAGTTAAGTATGCCAACGTCTTCAGAATACCTAAATACACAAATGTAACACGAAAATCTATAATTTATGTTATTACGCTACTGAAAAAATGCATAAGTGAACGTTAGAAAAGGTGTAGTTAATCAAAATAATAATTACAAGAGTTAATAAATACCTTTCATAATACATATATATATATATAATTTGAAAAATTTCTTTATAAAATTGACAAGATTTTTTTTCCCTCTCCTGAACAATTGATTAAAAAAATGCAACTCGTAACATTTTCGAAATATATGATTCAATTATTGTGATAATTAGTAAATTTCGTAAATTTTGAGTTTGAATAAATGTATCGTTTATTAAATGATTTTGAAGAAAGTAGCCCTGTAGCAGACACCGTGCTTAAAAATTGGATTTTAAACAACATATTTGTGGAAAGTTAGTTATGTACAATATTTGTGTTAGTTTCTATCTAAAATTCCATGAACATCATAGCTTCTTTCATAAGACTATTTATATATACAATGTATCATACATAAGCCAATAAGATGCCACAGCATTCTTATGATAAATCTAACTTTTATAAAAAAATCATGATTAGTGATGAGGGCCATTTCAATTGAAATGAATACGTTAATAAACAAAACAGTCGTCTCTTGGCAATATAAAATTTTCAAATTATTCATCAGTCACATTTGCATCCTACATATATTGATATTATGGTGCAATACTTTTTGAATATGAAGCTTAGATATTAGAAGCTTGAGGGCTAAAATTGAAAGCTTTGAGCTTGAGTTACATGTGGTTACATCAATACAAAGTAACTTCACATGCAGCTAATGTTACAATGGAATTACTGAGAGATCTGTTTCCACAAAAAAATATTTCAATAAACAACGGTATTAGTTAACCTCCACGGTCACCGGGTGATGATGATCAAATACGATAATGGTCCAACTGATTAAACGTAAAATAATTTATAAAATTGTGTAAAAATAATCTATTTTGCTATTGCAGTATATTGCAGATCGACCGTTTTGAAAGAATGGTATTTAAGTGCATGATCATTAGCTGACACATATTATTTTATCTTATGAAGTATCTATCATTCGTTTTGTAAGTGTTAGACATTTATAACCTATTTTCTAAGCAGTGACATGCTTTATTATAATGTTTTATCTTTTAACATTTATTATGTCTGCAGGATCCTTTGAATGAAAATAATTATGTATAATTAGAAATAATGAGACTATTTGAATTGCATAATAATCTTTATACGTATTTATTTATATAACAATAAGACAGAAATACATTTTTTTGTGAAAAGGTTTTGCGTTCAAAGAATGAAATATAATTTTAATGAATTGAATTTAGGGATATCCAACAAAAAATACCTATGAATGAGTTTCAGTGACTCGCGTGGTAAATGAGAGGTTTTAAGCGCAAAAAGACAACACAAAAACTTTGTATAATATTATTGAAAATGTATATGAATTAGAATTGGGTTAGCTATCTATGAATATTTATAGAGTCTTTCATGAGATAGATTTAGTCTGTTATTAAATTAATAATTAAAAAGTAATGCTTACTCTTTTAGTGGAAATTTTTGTCAATGAAAAGAACAAAACTAATGAAGAACAAAAAAATAATTATTAACATTGAATAATAAAAAAGACCACCAAGGTTGTGCCATTGCGTGAGTGAAAGTCTTGATAAGAAAAAAGCCCGATAAGACGTCTTTCTAACAATTTTATGATAACACTGATAACAGAACGCACATCGCACTTAAATATGTATTTTTTTTGGCGTTAGGTCAGATTACATGAAAATCGATTATTTTTAAACGTATGTCCACTGCTTATGTGTCAGTGAACTTTGCGTTTTATCAGATGTTTTAAAATTATTTAAATAACTCGCCAATTGATATTTTTTGATACCTGATCATTTACGCTTAGAACATCATATCGTAATACATACTTAATCGTTCTAAGGCTGCAAAAGTTACTTATTTGTCTGATATGTATTCAATTATTGAAAATTAACTTTAAATACATGATTTTATTCTATAATGTCGTATAGAACGTAGATAATAATAGCAATAGTCATCGTTGTCACACCGAAATTGAAAATTTTAAAAAAATAACCAAAATTTTACCAATCTTTCATCGATTTATTTCAATAATGGCTGTTTAAAATCTATTCTGATATAATAATATATTATAATATATATCTTCTTTGAGTAAGAAAGCATGATACAATATTCGAGGATTAAGGTTTAACGTCGATTAATTTTATTTCTAAAAGCTGTGTGTGTAATGTTTTTGTTTTAAATAATAAAAACACATTTTTTAATACTTATTTCCAAAATATATTTTTTTCATCAGGACTGGTTTCGCTCACCGCGAGCATTATCAACTAAAGAAGTAACTGGTGATTGAACTGACCGATTACAGTTTACACCTTTAATATGTAATATTTGTTAAATATTAGAAGTATCCGCCATATGCTTATTAATTTTGTATAGTTGAAATAAATTCCAACACATAAATCATAATGTATAATAAGTACAATCGAAAAAAACTAAATTGACATGTCACGAATAATTAGTACGAGACAAATAAAAAAATTAATACAAAAATCGTACTATGCTTACTTTTCATTCATGTTTACAATCATGTCTGCCGTGTGTTTATTTGAATCATTGATTTTTTACCTGAATTCAAAAGTTACTTGTGTAGCCAATTAGTATGTCTTATTTGGATAAACTACTCCGCAAAAATAATAAGTACAGCGATAAATCAGCGTCGAATCACATAATTATGGTCATAATTGTACGTATCTGCGTTGGATAGCTTTGATGAGCTAGCTATTTCATTTTACGACATCAGAAAAATTATAATGAAAGGCCTAGTTAACTTTACAACGGTTATCAATCTCAAATCATACAATGACCGAGACAAAGTGATTTGGTATATCTTCAATTTGATAATACGTATCATTATTTTTTTTGTAAACCAATGAATGCTTAAACTACTTAAATCATATTTTTTCATTGGACGATCCATTATCTATATATATATGTATATAATTTTTCTGGTTGTGTAAAGTATAATCTATTAAATCATAGTAAATAATGATAAGTTTATAAGAATTAAAAAAAAAAATATTTCTATTCAATAATATATCACTAAATGTTTGTGCACATACTATGCATAAAATCGTTTATTAAAGTGTACGTTTTCCAATAATTATTCGAAACGAACATATATATAGGAATTATAACAAAGTAGTACTACGGTTCTCATTAAAACATCTATAATTTATCTTCGTATTGTGAGCTCGAATTTATCATAATTTAATTATATCTCATTTAGAATGAAGACCTTACTTTACAATTTTTATTGTTCATTCACCTTAGTTACTGAATGAAACATAATTGTGATTAATTATGCCAATGGTATCTTCTCAATTGCTATTCATCTCAAATTAGCTCAGACATTTTCCTGCACGGACGTAATACCGGGAACCGATTGTCTATTGTCTCTCTGTCATAATAACAATTAAAATAAAATCAACATTCGCACGAAAAGGTGCGAAAGGAAAACCGCACACGCGTCTCCATTGTTTTCCAATTTCAGAGACGAGGTTGGCAGCATCGACAGCCGAATTGACCGCTTCCGCCCGCATTTTTGATTTCACCTAATGGGAAAATAACACCTCTTTGTAAACAATGCGTAACATTTAAATCAATGAAACTATTCTTAGTATGGCTATTAAATGAATTCAATAAGCATGGTTTAACCCATGCGTTTGACAAAGAACATTAAGCAGTATGTTTATACTTAATCATGTGGTTATTAAGAGAATTAACTGCTTACAGGTAAATTTGAAGGTAAAACCAATGGTAGCTTGTAGATTCAATTGGCATAATTTATTCACTAGTGATTCATTTAATATGGCATACTTTAGATCATAATTGATCATTGTGCGTCTTTAAATAGAACGATAATAGTTGGTTATTTTATTGCGTAATCGATTTATTCAGACACGTTTTTTAATATTATTATTCAAAGCATTTTAAGGGAATGACAATTTTTTTATTTATCCCGAAGATAAATATATACGTAAGATAAGATAAAAGTGTGAAAATGAATGTGTTTTATTTCTTATAAACACTATCTTATTTGTATAAATGTATGGTAATAATCATATGCATAATATTTTAGTTTACTTGGAGTCTTTTGGCCGTTAAATTTTCGTTAAGTTAGCTAATTAATAAAATGGAATTAGTTTCAGGCTAGTCTTATAAATGTAAATACAAATTTTTCAAAGCTTATATATAATTTATTACACAGCTGCAAAATTTCATATCATCTTTTTACGTCTTTAGCAGAATTGCATTATTACACCCAGTCGTTGAATTATCGAATTATCGAATGATAAACTGATAAATATATAATAAAGGATAAAGTTAAATTTGCAGCAAAGACACGTCGATAAACTCAAACAATATTTATGAAAGTATGACATTTTACAACTACTGAATTTCAATATAAATAAAAACCAGATTTAACGTTTTTTGAAACAAAATAATTTTATAATTTATGATATCGACTGAAATTCCTTGGTGGAATTTGAATATCAAATTTGAATTTTGAAATTTTGTGCAATTCCACATATTTGTCTTTAATCGTGATTCGCCTTTCGGCTTCTTTAGCCATTCTATCATATGGATGCAACATAAGTGACTTTCAGTTCTACCTAAGATGTCAAAAGGTGAAAACCGTGTCGTTAGTGAAAAAACATGTAGAATCGTATAAAGCTTCAACAATTAAAATTTAAAATAATGTTAATTCTATCTTATAATATAGCAATAACAATTTTCAAAAGTGTAATTAAATTATTAATAAATCAATTAAAAAAAAATCAATAAAAGTATTTTTACGAAAAAAGTCATTGTATCTATTTATTTTTATTGGTCTTAAAATTAAATGAGACGCATTTTTGTTAAATTACGCATTGAATTCATGTCTTTACTTCAACATTTTATTTTTACAATTTTTTCATCTGATAATAGTGACAATAACTATCAATGGTAATCATTGGAAAATGTTTTTTTTCTAAATTAAAGCATAATAACACACTTTATATTCCTTCTTTTCCGTAATCATTTATTCATTCGAATGTAAAAGTCAGTGAATGAAAACATTTACGACTTATTATTTTAAATTGCCACATAATTGCTATCTTCGCTTCATTAAACAACATTTACCTGTAAACGAACTCACTGTGTAAATAAAGCGAGCATAACCTGAGTTCTGAAAACGGCCCTTAGAGTTAATTACTAACATTAAATCTTGTTCAAAGAATATCAACACGCATAAACCAACAAACTACTGGCAAAAGAAATGTAGGTACTACAGTATCACCTTGAACTTCTTCCGTTCGAGTTTGCAATTTAACTGGATTTTTTGGAGTGCATAAATAACTGTACATTTCACGTTCGTTAAATGGTAATATTCATATTACGACAAATCGTGATTTTTTCATATTTTAATAAAAACTTTCAATTAAAATAAGTTGTTACATTCACAAAAAAATAAGCAACGGAATATATAAATTATACATTTTGTTTTTCAACAAAAATTTTCTTTCTCCAAATACTATTTATGTTTATTATTTTACTGCTAATATATGTTATATAGTAAAAAAAATATCTAGTATAGCAGTATATTATATTTGCATAAGATATTTGTAAATACAATCATTCAACTAAAAAAAATATTTACACATGTTCGAAAACAATGGAATTTTACAATAAATAAATATTGATCTAGCTATCTCTTAAGTCATAAACGTTTCATCAAAAAACAATGCCCTGACTCATACTGCTGAAATTGAATAACATTTATAACATATAAAAAAAGCGAATGAGTGAACGTTATGCGGTTTACATAAATACTTTAAATTGCTCATTTAATAATCGAAATAGGGTGAATTTTTTGCGACTATTTCGTAAATATTTTTTGTCCTAAATTGTTAATTCGCGAAGAAAACAAAATGTGTCTGACTTATAGTTTTTCACCAAAATATTCAACTTTCTAACTCAAGCAAATGTTGAGAAATTTTATGTTAATTTGATATTGCGGTGCCGATCTTTCTGCATAATGATGCCAGTTACATCAATAATACACAAATCGAACATGCCAGGTGCATCGAAAGCGCTTCTAAAGATTCCAGTAATGAATTGTTAACTGTCTACAAGGAAGAGTTGAGTTGAGTATATCAAATATAGCAGTTTTCTTACTATTATAATTTAAATATAGAAATTCTATTAAGTTGTTGCAAAATTGTCGTTTTTTTGGTAAATATTATAACATGATGCTGATCGGTTTTGAGCGTTCAAGTTTCTGTACGAGCAGTTATAATCAATTGAATTAAAGATTTTTTTAGACTTAGGTTTATAGGATGCTTAACGTACATTATTTTCAGACCATTTAATTGAAAAATAAAGTATAAAAGGAGAACCATTTGAAGCAATTTGTCTAGATGATCCACATTGAAAGTGGATATACAATTTTATGTATTTATTAAACAAAAAAAAGTATCAATCAATGATATAAAATTAAGATTTTGACTGGGGATGAATATAGGAATTTAAAATAAAATTTGAATCATTCATGTTTTGTATATTTCGAATACACTAATGTACAAAAATGCATTTAACAGACTAAATCCGGTCGTGGGTGACAAAACATTTGGAAACAGATCTATATCAATTCAAAATAACTGGTTTTAGTACTGAATTATCGATCAGAGTACATGATGAAACATAATTTTTACTACCTATTCCATCGTTATAGTAATTTAATATAAAAAGTTTCGCGTCGTGAGGCAGAATTGCCAACTGATGAAAAATAAAATTAATCATGAATTACTAGCACATAATATAATGTATAGAAACACATTCACTGCTCGTAAAGTGTTTTAATTAATGAATATTATATATTTATTTCGATAATCAAATAAACAATCTCAGAAGCAAACCCAACCGTTGATTTGATTTTTATCAATGTGATGCTAAAAGACCTCTTTTTTTAACGCCAACCAATTTTATTAAGATAATTTAATTGAAATATTGGATAACTATATACGAGAATCAATAAGAAAAAAGCTTAATTCATTATAAATACTGATATTTTATTAAGTTATATCAGCATTCAAATTAATAATATCTTAATGATTTTCTAAATTAAGTTTTACAGTACTTAAAGCATTTTTGTAAATTTCTTTTCGATTAAAAAAAAAACAGATATTTTTTAGACCTTGATTAATAAAAATCAATATAAATGCAAATTATGATCTCAGGAATAAGCGTCAATGTAAGATTTTATTTAAATGTTAATTTCAATTAGTTAAACTATAAAAAAAGCTTATTACTATGTTAATTTTTAAATGAGTAAATAAAATTACTTAATGCGAAATGTCTAGTCTAAACAAGGTTTTTAAGAGAGACCACATCCAAAAATGACATTACATAAACAATTTTAATTTTGACAAGATGTATCGAATAATTATTGAAAATGTCTTATTAAAAATAATTTATGTATTATAAAATTAATTAAAATATATATTATTTGCTTATAGCTGGTTACTATTCCTAAATTTATTCTAAAATAAATTATAAACCGTACAATTTTTTCTTGGTATGAAAAATATTTAAGTAGAATTTATAAAATAAATTTTATCTACATTTTCACGAGAGCATTCTCCCAAGTAACTGCCAATTCAATCAATATGTCAATACAACATGTAAAGGGAAATAAAGAGAAAAACGATTAATAAAGAAACATGCTTATAACAGCTAGTCTATGGTGTTAATATCAATTAATTAAAATAACCAACATCGATGTCTTTCGAAAACGATAATATTTATTATAACATAGGCAATTGAAGCTGAAAACATTATTTTCATAATTAAAATATCGTACTTTTATTTGAAAATATGTTCGATTACGTGAAAACTTTGAACGTCGTAGACCTACATGGTCGTTATAAAGAGGAAAAGAGTTAGAATCGTTAGAATTACGCTAGTTATAAAAAATCTCCTTACTATATTTTCACTGATATTAATTATTCACGTTTAACATATATTTATTAAAAGACATTCATTTTTTTCATTTTAAATTAATTTTTCTTTGAATAAATAGAATGCGGGTAAACAGTTATTTGGAATTTATTAGAATTTCCCTATGTGAAAGGTCATTGCCTTTTTTTGTTGCATTTTTTCATAAGAAACCTTTGAATTATGCAGTCGATTATGAATTTGCCTTTACACCTGCTAACGTTTAAAAACTACGAAACACCTAATTTGCATCCAAATGTAATGGTTTCTGATAAAAATATTATAAAACACTTGTGTCGTGAATGTTTTCATAATTTTCAATATTTATTTTAATTTTATCGTGGAAATATCTAAAGGAAATACAAAAGTATTTATGTCTAAATTTCTTATGCCAACATGTGCATAGGAAAATATTTTCACATTTATTTTATCAATTTTTTTTCAGTCAACTTATATTTTAACTTAGACTTAACACAGCATTGCATATGTTGGGCTTTAGCCTCCAGGCCATCAGTATCTTAAAAGTTGTCTGGTAAAATTTTCATATTAATGTATGGCCTTAATATAAAATAGACTTGAGAGTGAGTCTATTGTTTTGTGTCCCAAGGAATTTGAAATGCACCTTCATGGTAAAAAAAGCTTAGAAGAAGTTTTTAATATTTCTTAACATAACATATGGATTGAATGAATTGGCATTCACTTGGTAGAACTCCATTATAACACGGTGAAAAAATAGCAATGTGTTTTAGTTCTACAAAATTATTTTTAACAAATATAGTTGATAGCTATTTCGGCTCACACCATCGTCAGAACTATACGATGATTCTGACGATGGCGTGAGCCGAAATAGCTATCAACTATATTTGTTAAAAATAATTTTGTAGAACTAAAACACATTGCTATTTTTTCACCGTGTTATAACATATGGATGCTTCCTATGGCTTTTTTAACTGATATTCTGAAAGTCATGCTTATTTTTAATTCTTAATAATTCGAAAAAAATATGCCTGACTACAGACTTATTTCACATAATGAAAACCCTTGCCTTCGTTGACAATGTGAAATTGTCTGTTCCTTTTTTTGAAAAGTTGTGGATATGAATTTTTTGTTTTTCTAATGTTTAGAAACAGCCTACCATTGGAAATGCTACTGGTAAAAGTATTGCAAAGTAAAGGAGTATTGCTTCGAATGTCAGTATGTAAAAGAGAGTTCAGACGAATAATATTTTTTAATGCATTAAAATAAATTTTACCTAAACTTTCTCGGTTGACTTCTTTGGAAACTTCCAATGTTACCTTTTATAAATCGTTTATACGCTGCAAAGGCAATAAACGTTACGTATATGAATCAAGTAAATAAATAAACAAAATAAAACAATCCATCAGATTTCGATCAACCTTTTCACATTTCAACAAAACCAATAGTTAGTGCATGAGTGTCGACGTTTTACTATATTTACTATTTACAATGTAATACTTTTTTGTTATCTTTATACGTCTATATCTTTATTTGCATTGCCTATAAGACTTTTTAGTTCAAGATAATCTGGGAATTGTACATAATAATCTAGGTCAATATTTCTATACCTAAGTCAAAATTTATGAAAAACCTTTCGGTCTCGTTAAGTACGACGAAATAAAAAAATTCAATAATCTCAAAAATGAAATTATTACTATTATATATAGTAAATTGGAAAAAAACTTTTTAAATGACAGATTTCTGCAGTTTTTTGAAGATTTAAAAAATATTGAAAAATTCCAGCATTGATTACCTAGCGTTTTTAATGTCTTCTTTAAAATAAAAAAAATAAACTATATGGTAACCTATATACGCTACTTACAAAATTCATGCCACATCCAAGTAATACTATTTTTGTATCGTTTATTTCAAAGAGCGTCTGAGGAGTTTTCAAACGTTAGTTACTGTTTTATCTATGTGATGTTTGAAATGACTTGGTCACTTCTGTCAACACAAATATCACATTTTACTTCAAATCTGCTTAACCTTTGTGAACAACAGTATGTTGTATTTAAGCAACATATAGATAAAATAAGTTATTTAACCTTTCTCTAAATTTGACAATCGCCAATATTTTTGCCATGCAGTGCTTTTTTTTTTGATGATTAATCTTCTCCACTGCGGCGTCAATAATTAATACTGCCAATATTTTACGATTTATTATAAAATTAGTGTTTCGATAATATTTCATAATTATAAAGTCATAAAACTGGCAAAAATATTAATAAATATCTTCAAAAATATTTTTTAATAATTGCATTCTTTTGTCGACTTCTTACAATCAAGTTTTTACAATATGGTTATAATTTTCACGACACAAATAAATATCAATAAATATCTTAATTTGCGTAACACTTCTCTTGCTTATATTATGTGTATGTGGATTTTGCAATTTGTTAACGTCAATGATACCTGCAGTTGGAATTAAATAATTATTGATAAAATTAAAATATCAAAATTAAGTTTGCATTAACAAGATTCCATTGAGAGTCTGGTTTCAGTCCTACACAATTACGCAAATATTCAGAATCTGCAGATAAACAGAAACATGGAATTGCATTAATTAGGAAGTTTCATTACGAAATGCTTTAAAAATCGATAATGTTCAATTATTAATTGCATGATTTTGATATTGATTTAAAATATTATTAAGTCGGTTGGATTGACATCCAGATAGACATTTTTGAAAGAAATATATCGTACGTCTTTTTGTAACACCATCGTCAAAAAGATCTTTCCTTATGATCACTGAAACGAAAGATATTAATTGGGCAATTATTTGTGCACGTGTAATTGATATATATTTTCTATCAATATTGTTATATTACATATAATATTCATTAAACCATCTAGCTGTTACGCAACACACACTCACTCTCTCCCATACTTTGTCAACGCACGAGCAAAAATAGAGCGTTTGTTTAAGTGTAATCGTTGAGCCATTTTTTGAATGTGGATAAATTTTTCTTCCACGTCATGTAATGCACTCTCATATCTCTACATTTTTTGAATCAAATTAATACTCATAATATGATATAAGAACTGAGATACAACATTTCATATGTAAAATAGCTTGCAAAAACATTGAATGAGAAGAAAATTAGTATGAAAATTCTTTAGTTTTGTAGATATTATTTTACAACGGCAACAAAAAGCAGTATTGAATGATTCTCTAACTATGTCACGCTGGCGCCATTTCAATCATAATATTCTGTGTACTTTAATAATTGTGCACTCACTTTTGCCACGTATCCATTGATATTTCAATACACCACCACTAATGGTTGTATTCAAAATGATTCAAATGACAGCAATCGGAAAATTGTTGTAGGTATATCATATTTCGCATAAAGTTTCACTTTGGTTGTCAATGGTAGACGTGTGAGAATGCAAAGTAACCGACGAAGAAAAAATAATTACTTCTTTAATGAAGTGACCTGGGAAACCTGTTCTGATTAAAAATATGTATGACGACAGAATACTGGTAAAATTCTCGCCGAATCGTATAAGATTCGGTTTTTGGTTCCATTTATGAACACATCATACTTGTTTCTTACGAAATGACACTTGCATCACTCTTAAATTTTCTTTATTCGTTTTATATTGTCTAAGCAATTGATTTTAACAATTGAAAAAATCATAATAATATCGTCATTAATTTGATCAATTTGCAGTAGACCAAAACAAATTTATTTTAACGAGTGTCCTTAATTTTTTGGCGCAATATTATCGGACGCCGTATAGGCGTCTTTGCCTGATTAATTTGCATGCCGATAATATACTTAATGTATATTTAAGCACTTTATTAGCAAACTGTTATTGCGTAAAGGTGATCGTGTACTGTGAGATCTTGCCCTTAATTGACAGAGTTTCGTAACGTCTAGTTATTCATTCTGCGATGCAAATGCACCGTAATGTAATTATTTGCAACGCGCTTGTAGTTAACGTTAAAAGCACTTCTGAATGAGTGATTTTCTAGCTAGTTACGAACATTTAAAGCTAATATTAAAAAAAACTCAAATAGTAAAAATGATAGAACCAGTCCGCCAATGGGAATGCCAATGGTAAGAGCATTAACAATATTCAAAAGTATTGCTTCGAATGTCGACTATTTTTTAATGTATTAAAGTAGATTTTTACATGAGCTTGCTTGGTTGACTTTCTTGTTTTTTTTTAAATTTTTTTTGTATCGTTGTTTATTTCTTTAATTTCCAGCATTGAATATTTAAATATAATATTTTGACGTTGCAAATGCAATTAACGTAAAGTTAATATTTTATATACGTATATTTACCAAACAAATAAATATCAGATAGTTGTAATGACAGCACGCAATTAGAAAAAAAACACTTTAATAAAGATCTAAGTGGAGATGGTATGAACACAGGTATTTTGACGGTTATATAAATGTATTTTACATATTAAAGAAATAATTCGACATGGATGTCAATCACGTGTAAATAAAATGCAAAAATTATGCAAATTACTTAAGCTGCACCGAAATCTAAAATTTTTATAACAAATAACGACCCATGAATGCTGTTTCTGCGTCTGTGCATTGAATTTTAGCATAGAATATTAATTTGGCAACTTTAATTATGCTATTTTCTATCCAATTATATTTGGACTTTAAAAATGACTGCAAAACAACAAAATAATTAAAATAACTTGCCAAATCTACAACTTAAAAAAAACTATAATATAAGTAGTAATTTTAAAAATAATTTTCTATTTAAATTTTTTAATTTAAAGAAATTATATATCACACATATTAAATACCGCATATTTTCTTACATATAATATTTCGTAAGTGTACATAATTGTGTAAAAAGCAATCATAAAGCACTGTGGAAAATCCATTTTCCATGTATAAATAGAAGGTAGTTTTCTAGATAAGTAAAAACCTGTTTACCGTGTTATTTTAATGACAGGTAAACGACACTTGAAAACGCTTTACTTTAAACCTCAAATTACACAGTGGAGTCATAAAGGTTTAAAAACACGTCTTATGTCGTTAATTTCCGGCATTCTGGAGCACTTTGCATAACTTTATGGGAATTAATCTTCGCGATACTGTTTTTTAACTACTAGAAAAAAAATGGCTAAAACATTAATTACAAACGTCGGGCGCTGGCACAGATTTACCGAGTGGATTAATTAAAGTAAGAAAAAAGCACTTTGGCATGTGCGCTCATGTTATTCCATTCATGGTGCCCACTTACGGCGATGAAAGTAAAATTGATTGGCCTCGTGGATTGTGTTCCTCATTTTATATACAACTATTAAGTACCAGATCTATTAACAACTAATATTTGACATTAATATATATTTTAGTATTTTATTGAAATAATTCTGTAAGATAAAACTTCACTCAAGTATTCTTAAAGCATATATTTTTTACATACTCTTTTATACCTAGATGATATTTTCAATATTTTTTGAATGGTGATTTAGCAAACCAATGCATTTCTGTGTGACTTATACAATTCTATCAATCGACAATAAATTGTTTCTTTTCATTTATATTTTTGCTAATCTTATAATACAAGCGTTTAATGTTCACTGTTTATATTTATATCGAATATCGTTAGCGAATCCTGTGTTTTAGTTACCTTAAAGAAACAAAATTTTCTAAACATTTTACAAGTCGCTATTGTAGATTAATCAATTCTGACGAAATCATTCAACATATTTTTACATCCTTTATTGTTGTTTCGTTGGTGTATGGAATCCGATTAGAGGACGGCCGTACAAAATTTGAGAATGGGGTAACATGTTAAGTTTACGCAATTGAAGCGCTTTAAATCAATCGAAAACGGTTTTTTCTTTAACCAAAAGAAAATTAGCTTTTACCAATTGATCATGCTTTTCAAACAATGGCACATTTTAAGTGATATCTTTAAAAATGGAAAATAGTAACCTCTCATGATCTACGTCGGATTATAAGGACAAATATGATTACGATAAATTGTCGTAAATACAAGAAATAAATGTGTTCTATAAGATAAAACATTCTTATTCAACAACATAGAAAAGATGTGGCATTATTTATTGAGATTTATTATCTTAAATGTTGCATTTTTGTTAAGTGGACGATAAATAATATTGATAGTGGGAACGATGTATTTCCTACAAGGAAAAAGTTAAATTTGAGCTATGCACTCACATATTTCATCGGCGTCAAAGATAAAAGGAAATCGAAAGCCAGAAAATGGGACGTGCAGAAACTTTTTGTTTAGTGAGCAAACTCTTTCAGGACCACTTTAACTTTTTCGTTTGTTCCAATTAATCACATTTTGTTTGGCCACTCACAGAATATTTATTACAATTTGCTTTTCTTCTTATTCGTTTAACTAGTTTTTTAAACAACTATTATTTATTCATTTCCCAATTAAAATAGTCTAACATTTACTAATATTGATAAAAATAAAAATGTCCCGGGTCCGTGTAAATTTCTATTTTTGTAATAAAAAAATACATTTGACCAGATAAATATTGAAAAAAATCAACTATCTGCCACATTTGTGTTTCTTTTAGCCAACATCCTTACTATGGTAAACAATCTTTATCATATATAAATTATCTCCCACTAAACTTTTATATTATATAGAACCAAATTTTAAATCAATTTTTTCTTAATTTTAATTTTGGGCTCTTTATGATTATTTTTTCATATAGAGCTATCTTAACAGTTTTATTTCCAACATATATTTAAAAAAAATACAAAATAATAAAAAAAATATCCACTTCTAATTTGAAACACACGAACACACAATAGAATTCATTTAGATATAAGTTATACGAAAATCGTTTGTAAGTTGTTCTACTGGTCCTATTGATAAGAGTAGCGACTAGAATATGGGACTAGTGCAAGACTAAATGTTGGCCACGGAAATGGTTTTTATAATAATGTGTCTAATTTAAAGGCTACCGAAATTACAATCAAAAACCAGTTGTCATAACCATAACCGACTGTTATATAAATAAAAACAAGATAGTGTGGTGAAATATACTATATATTGATATTTATAAAGGTAGGTATATCAATAATTATCCCGGAACCTTATACATAAATAATACAATAGACTATCGAAATAATTCTTCACTGATTAGAGAAATTTTTCTCTTCGTAATGTCAACGACCTGTCGAGAAAATTTTGAAGAAAACCATATGATTTTTTAATTTGAAAAAATCTTTCATATGCAAATTTAACGGCCAAATATGTCAACTTAAAGACATTTTTTAATAATTTGAACGTAGTCGTCTTTTTAATTTTTGAATATTTTTATGTATTTATGATGCTAATTCGGCCCTGTGTAATAAAAATGCCGATTTTCTCATTGATCAAATCAGTAATTGAGGATATTATAAAAATGAAATGTTGTAAAAACAATTTGTATTGAGACTAATGTTGGTTTAAAACTATTAGGATACAAACCGTAGACTTGTGAGCCATGACGAGACAGAGTCTGTTGTCTTTATAGTTTACATAATTGTTTTTGCCTCCGAATTACTAATTATAAAAAATATTTCGACAGCGATGCCTTCACGGGAGGTTATTTATATGTTTTAAATATATCTATTTTCGAAAAGATTAAACTATAAAATAAATATTTTATAAAACAAGTTGCACCTGGTGGCAATCCATTATATTAATTATTTTCGTAAATAGAAAATATTAAGAGGATATTTCTTAATAAAAGGAAAAATAATCAATAATCATCGATTCAAAAAGTAAATAAACACATTTAAAAATAAATTATATCATAACGGACTTACAGACCTTAACAGAACATGTCTAAAACGAGCCAGTTTTGTAAGGAAATAAACATGCATACGTATTTATTATATTGTATTAGCTTAATTGTCATTACAAACAAAACAAAATAACAAAACTCATTCAATTTTAAAAGAATTTCAATATCATGCCATCTAATGAACTAGAGTTGATTCTGTCATACTTTTTCTGAATCTAAAGAAATTACTTTTTTCCATCGCATATTTTAATGCTATTGATTTGAAATATCCTGGTTGAGCTCACTCTTTATTTTTCTGCTCGTTTTTCGGCATTACTCGGACATTCAGGCAATTAAGATAACTTATAATGACCGTGTTAATATAAACCAAGGTTCCGAAAAGTTAATGATCTTTTTCAATTTTATTCAATCGGAATTTAAAAAATTAAACCTATCCACCAAATTGAATACCATCAACTTCTACCATTAGATTTAATAATATGATTTAATTTATGATAATGTGTAATATTATATAACATTCTTGTTTTCCAGGCATATCAGTGCAATTTGATGGAATCCAAGATACAAGCCATGTTAGACATTGGTATTTTAATTGATTGACTAAACAGATATACACGACCACGCATTTTTGTTTATCTTACTAAATAAAGATTTTTCAAATTATATGCTTTTACAAATAATCATAAGCTTTTTCGTATTTTATTGAATCAAAACTTTTTAAATTTTGTTTTTCGGTGTAAAAGATACCTCCTTTTTTCTACATATTCAAAAATACATACATTTGTTACATAAAACACAAAAAAAACTTAATATTTCGACCATATCAAATGAATTACATTTCTTTGCATGCTTACGGGACTAGAAAACTTTATATTGAAACTTCTCAACAGAAGTTGTTGCTACGAGGATCGCTTGTAACTAAGGTGCCTAACCTGTTTTTTTTAAATTATAACAATGCATGTATTGGGCCAGTATATGACTTGATTTTAGCTTATTACATTAGGATTAGAGATGCGTGGCAGAAAATATTCGATTTATTAATGAGATTGTCCGACCTAGAAATGGATCTCTATAACTGAAGCCAATAGCGCTTATCACTGTACCATAGACTTAAAATTTAATTTACTTACTATTCAATATAGTTTTTCTTTCATTTCTGTTGAAACAATTGTACTCATAAATACACAATCTTTCTGTTAAAGTGAATTATTGGAGACTGAAATTACGTAATTACATAGATAAAAGAAAAAATAAATCAGATGTATTAAAATATCGCCACTCTAAACAACAATAGTAATATTTTTAAGCCATTTAACTTTTTAAACATATTTTAAAATTGATAATGGAATATTTATTTATCCAGCACTATAATCACTACATCAAACATTTTAAAAATATATAATTAAAAATATTATACTGAAAATAAAACACCATTATTCTCATTTTGAATATTCTAAAATACTCATGTAAGTATTATTGAAGTAGCATGGTATAAAAAAACAGACACGGAAATGTATATTTAAAAATAACACTCATTTAATGGATAACTTTGCCAAAACCTACAAAAGAAACAATAAAAAACTTGTACAAATATTTCTTTTAAGCTCTATGCCGGTAAGATCTATGCGTTGGTAATTTTTGACAGACATTCTTAATTGATTCAATATCATATTTTTTGTATTCTGATGTTACTTAGTGTTTAAGTAATAACGTTTTATTTGCATTCGTTATCCAAACCACGACTACTTAATTGAATCAATACCTTAATCGAGTTTAGTGAAACTTTGATAACTAATAAAAAAATGTTTAATGAGGACTTGAAATGGAATATTTTAACAGAAATCATCTTAAAAAAGAATTTACTTCATTTTCAGAACATACTTAATTTAGTAAGAAAATTGAATAATACTCTCTATCATACCATTTTTGGAGTGACGAATTAATTGCTATGAAAAATATGAACACGTCTATGAAATCATTGAAGCTCTTGACCGTGCAACCGACGATAACGCGCATAAGACAATTAACATTTACATACTAAAAAAGAGACTCTCACTGTAAAAGCTTAATTTGAAATTAAAAAGTTAACGAATGACAAATATTATTTCTTGTGAATGGTAATAATTTTTTAGGTCCCTCAAATAAAATACATCTCCATATTCCATTATTTCAAATTATTAATTACACTGCTGACTACTAACTAACCGAATGGAGTATTACTGTTTGTCCGTTTAGACTTTAGTATTACAAATAGATTTTATCTAAATATTTTGTGAATACGGGAAAAATTAAATTGATTTCTTTGAAGATGACAACATTTCAATTAAGTTCGTTGACGAAACTTTCTAAATCCAAGCGGTGTTTTGTTTTAATATACGATATTTAAATTGTAATATATACATCCATAAAGTATGGTCAATTGAAACTGTTATATTTCGTTATTAAAATTTTTATGTGCCACGGTAATTTTCTCGATTACTTAATCACAGCTTTGATTGCGCATTCCAGGATCGCTTAAGAATATTTTAAATCCTTAAAATATTTTCCCCACTTGATATAAAATGCAAGATTTTTATTACAAGTTTCTATAAATATTGCACTGTTCATCATAGTCACTATGTTATTTTAAACTAAACTCTCTTTCAATCTGTTCCCTTTATAAAAATTTTAAGTTGAAAAAATGCTTTTATAATATATATCTATTCAGATATAAATTTTCCGAAAATTTTCATTAATTACTCAAATGAAACTAATAAATAGTAGTTGTAATAAATCATGTCTTTCTATAATAAATAAACACTATTTGGTGAATTTATTCTATTTAATTTATGTAAATAAACTTTGATAAATGGAAGACAAAAAAACCTAGATTAAACATGAGGCATAACTTAGTTAATTTCGGTGCTCTGCGGTTGGGTGGCAAATTTCAGGCCTGTCAAACTAGAAATCTTTGCTAACATTATGAAATTATTTTTTTGAAAAGCTGCTTTAATTAAAAAAAAATTTAAGAACAATACAAGCAAGGGATTTATAAGGGCTTAAAAAAGATATTCAATTAACTCTTTAAGATTTTGTCATTATTTGTTTATATGTCCATTTTTGGTAAATTGATTAATATGCCGGTTTCATCATAGTGAGTGTTTAACGATAACGAATAAATAATTTGGTTAGAATTGTTATAATGCAATTTAATATTAGGTTCTTGCTTATTGAGTGCAATGGGTTTTGATTGTAAATTAAAATCTTGGCTGCGAATTAAATAATAAAAAATATCTGTGTAGTCTCATTTTTCATCAAAATAAATCATACATTGAATTAAATAAGTTTATCAGGCAAAATAACTTTCCCAAAAAGTTGTTGTTTGAATAAAGTTTGTTTTTGTGACATGACAAAGATCTTTTTATCTTTGCTCAATGAAGTATAAAATATGGCTTTTGAGTAAAGCATTTCAAAAGCGTAATAAAACGGCGAGGATTTGAGCGCTGCCAATCGCTTCAAATTTTATTAGTACGGCTTAAAAATATAAACATTCGGAGAAACGTGCCTTATAAGCTACATAAATATATTTAAAATTCATTGCGATAAAATACTTAAATCTCACCATTGCTAACACTGAAATATATTTAAACGTATATTTTAAAACACCAATAATACCTTTTTGTTAATCTGTATTTTAAAGTTATCTCTTTTATTTCATAGCTTTTTTGAAACTGCCACTTTTTATCTTTGGATCTTGGCAGTTGTTCTGAAGAATATTTCATTTCGAACGCTCACCAATTCATGTGACACACATAATACGGAACATCTGTTAAGTCGGACCAAACTATTTAAAACCACTGCCGACAAAGCACTTACTTATTATCGATTACAGCTCGAGGGTACGGTATTATTCAAATGCGAATTATTTTAAATATCAGATATTGTGATAACATTGACTTATTCAAGTGTTGGTATCAAATGCTTATTTTCTTACTTGACAGGCTGTTATTTGAAGAGATGTTAGCATAAGTGTATGGCACCTGTTTATTTATGGCGAGAATGAATTGATTTATTTGAAAAGCTTTAGCACGCTTGCTTATTATCTAATTAATAATGTGTGGTAACATTTTATGCGAATCTTCAACTCAGCAGAGACGGAAAAAATTCTACTGGAAATTATGGATCGTTTTATAATTAAAATTTGTTAAAGTAGCAATGAAAGAAATTTTTTGAATATTACAAAGGAAAAAGTTTTGATTGTGGACACAAATCTATAAGCTTCATCCAGCACTCATATTTTAGTCATTTACAGATCCGTATTGAAATTTTAAGCAATAGCTTGAACATTAAACAAATAATCGACCCAATGTTTTTCGGTTAAAACACGTTTTATTTCTGAAAACTCAAGTTATCAAAAACAGTTGACAGAAGAATATTAACAAAATACATATAATAAATCCTGAGGTTCGTTGATCGATCCGCATGTTATGCGTGGCATCTAGACTTGAAAAGTCACTTATTCAAAATATTGATGTTATGTCTTGTAAACGTGGCAAACATACAAATATTTTGAAATAATATTATTGCATTATAAATTGTTAATCACCCTCTACTCTTAAAGTTTTAGTTCATTTCTCTACAGTAGAATCTATATTCGTGTAAAGTGTACTCAAATATGAAACATTTAAGTGTCTGATTCTACGAAACTTTATGATTTATAGTTTTTTTAGGATCATTTAAATAGCTTTTGAAGAATCTTTAGAGCAAATAAGTCATTTGAAAACGATCGTAAACAAAATTCTACATAATTAATTTCACACTCCGTGTATTAATAATATACAAATATTATTGAAAGCAGGATTAGTAAAACGCTAATAAATCTCACGGATATGTACCTCTTTATCAAGCTCACTAACCTAATGACGTGATTATTGCACGTAAACATTCAATATTTACCTTTAAACCTGTTTGAAAATATGTTTATTTGAAATACTTTTAACTGATTGTAACTAATAAACTTATTTACTTATAAGCAGAATAAATATTCATGCAGAAAAATATGTATTTAGGACTTTTATTGCATGCTATTAAACTTAAGGTAATCAATACTGATGTGTCAATTATTAATTAAATATTTCAAATAAACTACAAACAGGGTAAGCAAAAACACTAGACATTACGAACCACTCCAGTGTGTCTTGTAAGTATTTTATATTTGAGAGTAATGCGCTGAACTTTCTCGAGAAACATATAATACGGTAAATGAATATTACCAAGAAATCAATTCAACGATAAGAATTGGTTGTGATAATGCATAAAATGAAAACCTGTACGTTCTAACAAAATATATTGAATAAAACTCGAACACGAAAATCTAATTTTCAAGTTTTATGGTCTTGACGAATATCAAGCTGTCATATTTGCAATCATTATGAAATAAATAGTCAAAGTTGCCTAAATTAGTTAATTAATTTACAGAATTCATATTTTAGATATAACTTTCTTTTGGTTATGTCAACAATATTTTAGTGCGATAAGTTGTAACTTAATTAATTGTTATCATGATAGAATTAGACTAACATCTAAGATTTATACTCATACGCGATCAATTTGGTTGGGTAATTTATAGATTTTGTTATTTTTATAACAGTGAATGAAGAAGAATAATTAGAGCCAAGAAATACTTGTGTCAACGAACGAACTCACGTCTACGTCCACCATTTCTTCGTGAAATTTGTCTCGCAAAATTTTATTTCACTTATAGTAGATCTATTTACACGCTGAAAAGTCAAATTTAATTATTTTTACGACACGGCAGATATTTTCTTTTGTATCACAACACTTTTGTCACGCTTTATGCCTGTCTATTTAAAAAAATCAATTCAAGCGTATGAAAAAGAGAAGAATTTATATCTTAAGTTATTGGGACATCAAATGTCGGCAATTGTATACTGTTAAAATAATATTTTTAAGTAAAATATAATTAATTATAATAATAATTAATTTTCTCTTCCACTTGGAATGAGCAATTTCAAAAGTTTGATTTTTTGTGAGAACTGTGATCAAATATTGTGCATAATATTGAACGAGGCTGTTTTTTAATAAATATTAAGTATATAATAAATATTTCGATTTCAATGTCGCGGCAATGTAGGAAGTCTTATGGTATCAAAGAATCCTATTAAATTTGATGTGCTTATTAAAAAATATTATTCAAATAGCCCGGCTGTGATTTGATACCAATACGTCTAGCGTGGAAATATAATCTAAAATATTTTCCACATTAATTATAATAATTTAGTTTCGAGTCACTTCCAAAGTATGCGAAGATGTGAATGTTTTCGTAAATCATAAATTATATGATTAATATCAGAAAATTAAGATGTTATATCGTACACATGGGGCATTATTAATAACAAATTTATAAATATAACGACCGATTAATGAATATTTTATAAGGTAATAATAATATAATTCTCAAGGATTTTATTAATATAAAAGTTGTTTAAAAAATTTATGATTTTTTTAAATCTGTTTATATGTAGTATGTATTTAATGTAAATTATTTTTCAGAATACCTAACACCATATTATTATGGAATAAGTTTTTTATGTTATGTGATATAAGTTTAAAAAAAATCATCTAAGTAAATTCTAAGCAACAAAAATTTGCCCTGAAGCGCGTGCCATGAAAATAAAAATATATGCGTCTTTTATTTAATCTATCTATTTGATAATAAAGTGTTGCTAGAGAATAATCGCGGGAAAACATTTTATGATTATAACATCCCGCTGTCAAATGATGTGTCTGGGTCGACATTTAAATATTTTGAAGATTTTATTGTTGATAATATTGTGATAGCATTAGTATGTGAAAAGTTCTCATAAAATCTCTTTTAATACAGTTGAACGCTGCACATTTTGTTTTACATGTCTATTTGTTGTAACATCACTTTATTTAATATAAAACACCTGAAACCGTGCATAATAGGTATTAATCGTTTAGCTATTCAGTTTTAATCGTTTTTTGGTTTCCTTGTAGCTTAAACACACAAGCTTTTAAAAGCTCGTTTATTTTTATACATGTTTTAAGAGCAAGATACATAAATTAAGAACAACAAATACGCGATATCAATTTCATTTTGTTAGCATAGAAACTGAAAATATTCAGCTTAAATGAATGGAAGATCTTTTAAATGTAAATCTCTTTGGCTTTCCGCTTCATTGATTTGTAACATGAAGTATTTCGTTTCGTTTTGTGTGCAAAGCGTGCGACCAGGCATTATAATAAATCTAATGAGCAGGTACTGCATTGCTTCTTGAAGCTTTTTGATTGTCTAAATACTGTTTTAAATTCTTGACAAAGGCGTGGGTATTGAGGACTAAGAAAAGAGAATCAGTTGCACAATTTGGCAAATTTTCGTCAGTTGGGGGCGTCATTTTGTTTGCCAGGCCAATTAATCAACTTTGCAACGCATCCATCATGTTCAGATCGTTTAATGGACTTGGCTTACAATGGGAAACGTGGTTCAACTATACGCAACTCTTTAATAGGGTTCTATCATTGTTTCATTCATTCATATTTAAAAAAAATCAAGAATGCGTCCTAAATTACTGGTAAAACAAAAATTCAATTATCGTTATTCATGAAATATTTCACGCTCATAATTTCAAGAAGCAGTTTTTAGTTACACAAATCTTCTAGCTATCTATATTTTATGTATGTTCTTGCTGTGGTATATTTAATGTATTCGTTGTGAATGGTTGCAGAGATACTAACCATACGTGTGATATACAAAAGTAAGCTGAAAAAGTCTCTCTGAGAATCATACTATCTTTATAAATGTTCAATGAGTATAATATTAAATAAGTATTGTGATTATTGGTTAGCTTAACAAAAACATATTCAATATAATTTGATACCCAGTAAGTTAAATAATCAATTGATATTTCAGGTAGTGAAAATACGCCAGTATCTTTGTAACTATTTTTCTATTAACTAGAGAATAAAGATAGCTGTCACGGAAAGTGGTTTTTAACACCTTCTTGTACCAATAAAGTAATAATATGTAAATTGTATACTTAGTGCTATATTTATTATATTTTTCTTTAATGGACAGCCCTACTTTGCTCAAATGTTACATGCAATCTACAAGATTACAGTCCAGTGCATACGCAAAGGTTATATTGTATGATTCACATTCTTTCATGCTTGTAGCCCATTAATTAATTTTCAGCCCTACTGTTTCGGCGCGATAAATAATAGCTACTTATATTCGAATATTTTCTTAGTCGCAGTAATAAAGTGGTCAGTAAAACTCTAAGTGTTATGCAAAATACGCTTTAATACTCTATAAGCTCTTAACAATTTCATGTAGATTGAAGATGTAATAGTAATAGATTTGAATATATTTTGCCGCTAACCGATCGTGGATGTAGGAAATTACAACCACTAGCGTTTAAGTTCTATGATTAGATTTGAAGAATGACAAGTTATCCTAAAGTTTTAAAGCATTATTGATAAGCTTTGACGCCTTCTATTTCCATTGGTTCTTATCTAACAATTGCCATAGTTACTGATAAAATATGCTTTTTTTTCAATCTTCTCCAACCACGTGGATCACGTTAGGAGACGACTTTCGCTTTTTCAGCCTTGTCTTTCAATTCTCACATTAAAATCATTTTACTTATTATTGATAATTTTATGCAGCTTCAGTCAGAACGATTTCCACGGTTAATGTTTTAGAATCACTATATTGCATTATCTAATATATAACCGCTCATATTTACGATCAACAATGATATAAAGCGATGTTTCCGTAAATGATATATCATTTTAATTGAAACAGAATTGTACTGTACACATTTATTCTTTTAAATACAATGATTTTCATGCTTTAATAGTAATTACTCTAATAAATATTTCGGCATCCGTTTGAATTACAAATCCGTAAATATTTCGCCATGCTTATAGTATGGGAGTGCGGCACCCAAACATCACGAGTTTTTCTCGAACCTTCATAAATCGACAGCTCTGATTGGAGACCGCCTGCAGGTTGTGTCAGACCGCTCACAGCAGCCTTGCTGGGCGGTCTAAAGTCAGCTCCTGAAACCGAATATTAGAAAATGGAGGTTGGCGTTTGGCGGTCATTTTACATTGACAATTTATTACTGTTTGAACGTTATGCAGATAATAACGTTCGATGAAATACAACTGACCAAAACGAATAATGACTTTAATAATATTAAACTGCTTAATATTTTTGAGTTATTAAATACTTTCTAATTTTGACTTTATTCTTTACTGTTCATTGTATATCGATTTTTTCCTTTGTCAAATAATTCTGATGAATAATGAAAATATAAATATGGTTTTAAATTTTTTTTGAAATTACTATGGCTTAATCGAATGGCGCAATAAAAGACTTTTACTGACATTCAATGGTTCTTCAATCGTTAATATCACCCTTTAATTAATTAATTAATTAGTTAATATTTTTATAATCTTATTAAGTTTGTATAATATCAATTTCATTGAAATAAAGTTGAATGGAAAAACGATTCCCCAAATATAATTTTACATAATATATAATAAAATAATGAAAAGGTGTTGTATGAAAATTGCTTGATTGATTGAGAAAACAATTGACTTTTTTGCTGAAACTCTTCGTATCAAATTATAACTAGATTTCTAAGCTTTTTTAAAGTTTAAAAGTTCAAAGCTTTATAACTAAAGCTTCATCCAATATCTTGAAAAATGGTGGCATTATTAAGTATATCGAATATCTCTCGTAAGCAATATCGAGCATTTTTCTATTCGAAAATAAAAAAAAACAATGTTTATTTTATAGCACACATAACAAAAACGGTCGGATATTACTTCAATACATCCGCTAAGATCCATATTGGAAGCAATAAACTGATTATTTTATCACGATTGTTGTTTCGCACTAAATACCTAGTCAATGCGATTGCTATTTTGTATTATGGCCTTTTTTTGAGATGAACGGTTAACAATAAAATTGGCGGCGCTGGGATTATAGAATAAGGCCGCATTCTTATTTTACGACCGCTCGTTTTATACTCTCAATAAAAGTCTTACAAGCATGAATGTGATCGTGACCAGAATCTCAAGAAGGGATTATTATTGTCTTTTACAATCGCCAAAAATCGCAACTTTACGAGCAATTATGGCGTTGTAAATAAGCTGCTACCTCCAAAGATTAGCCATACCTATATACATAAATGTCAGGCATATGATTATAGAATCTTTTCAAAAATATCGGTAATATTGTTGAGAGTTTAACGCTTGTAAGCTTTTGTTCACCGTCGTTATTGCGTTTTATGGATACAAATATTAAAATGCACATTCGTAAGTTGTTTTGTGATTCTGAAATAACGATTAGACAATTTTTGCTGAATGAATTTTAAGATCACTCATAAACTTTTGAGTAACATACAAGTCATTTCAAATAAAATCTGTTGAATTAAACTAAAAAAAACCGTCCTTATATTTTCATATTGGGAGTAGATATAGGAAAAAATATTTAACATTTTCGACGAGGGCAAGTTTAAACACGTGCTAAAATATTTCAGGTGAGTAAATAAGGCTAAATAAAGAAACGAATTCATCGTAGTACCCATCAAGATGAAAATTCCTACGTCAGTCAAATTGATAGACTTAACCAGGTGTAAATGTTTCACTGAAATGTCCAGTAGCGTACAATTGTATAACAGTTTTTGTAATAACGCAAATGCTAAATATTTAATTTGGTACAATTTATATTTAATAATATTTGAGAACAATACATTCGTTATAAGTATATCAGCAAAATCTATGAAATTTCCTTTATATTATGTTACCGAATAAAACAGTTCGATCAATTACTGACTATAATATAAACCGCAGAATTTCATGGCAGTATGGACTATGATAAAATGTCTGCCTTAATATTTACGTCCGAATTTCCGATATTTTATAATATATAAGTTACATAACACATAAATTTCACATGTATTATTTTAAATGTCATTGGATGTTGTTATGATTGCAAAATGTTGTTGAAGTAATAAGATGAATATAAAGTAACCTAAATATTATATTCTCGAATCCATCCTCTCAAATTTGAATTCAGCAGTAAGCCGGTGGGCTGCATTTAATCTGAATGATAGAAATGTTGTTTTGTACACTTGGCAAGGGAAATAAATGGGTTAAATTATTTAGATTTCAGCAAATGACAAAGTGCACCAGACGTTCCAAACAAAACAATGTATTATGAAATTGCACTCACGGAAATATGTAATGAAATGGGTCATTTACATACATTTCCACCAAAATAAGACGATTTATGCCAGGAAAATTTATAACATCATAATTCAATAACTAAGTAGCCAATATATTTTACAACACCAAATTTTAAGTGTACATTTTCTTTTCAATATTTTCACGAGTAATTTTTTCATAAGAATTTTTCATAAAAATTGAAAATAATATTTTTTAAAAAAATTTATTAAATATGTTTGTATAATATTAAAGATTTTAAAATCATGTTACAAATTATAACAGATTCGTTGTATTATCTTTATTTTCCAATACATATTTCAATTAAAATCCAAAAATATTTGTGTTATTTTGCACCTTAATTTATAGATCGAATTGAATCACACTTCATTTAACTTTTTATTTCAATTTTGATATAGACTTAAAAAACTAGTTGATATGATTAGTTATCAATTTAAAATGATTTCTCCTTTGGTTAAAAATCATCAATCGATATGTTGTTATGAAAGTGAATTTAAAAAACAAAAATAACTAATTAACACACCCAAGCGAAGATCATCGAACCATTCAAAAAATGACAAGTATAAACGCTTAATTCGAAATGGCTTTGAAATGGTCTAAATAATATTTTAATCATAACACGTTTGTGATTCTGATTGATTTGATAACATGAAATGTCGACAGAGTTACTCAGTATGGTCTAAATCATAATATTAGAGATTAGAATATTTTACTGTATCAATTATAGTACCCAATGGCACCACCGAATTTACCAGCCAAACTGTATGGAATAAGCGCTTTTTTAATATGAAAATTATCTCTGTTCACTACAGACATTTTTATTGAATATGAAATAAAGCAATTTCTTAATTATGTTATAATATTAAAGTTAGGCATACAAAAATTATAAATATTATTGTTATCATAGACAATTTGGTTCCCAGCATATAATAAATATTAAATAGTAAACTATTTGTGACTATCTTTATTCCAAATTCAAATGTTTATATTTTATTATAAAATAAAATTGAAAATCATCGGCATCTGTTAAAAAATTTGAATAACGATTTTCAATTGATATCTTTTCTCTTAGGACTTCTCAAGTGTGACATCTTTAATGTAATTCGTGTATTATTATTAAAAAAACAGCTACTTATATATATTTAATGAATATTAATACTCTACTTCATTCATTATATATATGTGGATAAATATAGCATATTATATATATATACATATAAAAACCAATGTATATGTGATTGTTTGTCCTTTATATATTACTACAATATTCATCCAATCGATATGAAACTTTATACCATTCATACCATTTTCGCCCCAAGTACTAAATAAATAGAATTAAAATGACACTAATAACGATTAAATTGTTTGTTTGTTATCATAATGAGTTTCCTTGAATTTTCTTACTCTAAGATCGTAGCAACGCCAAAGAATCTTTTTTCGAAAGAAATGACTAGTTGAAATAATTTTGTGACCTTGCGAATTAAATTGGTAATCCGTTGAAATTCGCAAAGAAATAACTTCACATCAGATGAAAGCTACTGAATATAAAACTCATTTATTTATCAATTTATTATTTCACATGAGAAATATTCTTTTTCCACAAGCGTTCTAATCACCATTAATCAATTTGCGTCTCTACAACTTTTTTCCGTGTTTAATAATTGGAAGGTGTGGACACATTTAAACGTTGATTAATACGAAAATATCAAATGCAAAACAAAATACTTTAATCTTCAAAAGGTTATTTTGTGTAATGTCTCATGTAGAAACATAGGTTTGAATAATGGGATTAATCGCGAATTAAGTAAAACGCATTGCTATAATTATTATTTACACACGCATGAATATTTTGTTGTATTTTTGCCTATTTTTTTGACCACTTCAATTTATTTTTTGTGTAGACCGTTACTGAACCTTCCCACACTGAAGTCTCTTGCTAATGAATTTAATCATTCGTAACAGATTAAAAATCACAGTTTTTAATTAAATTAAGTAAAACGATTTCTGAAAGTTAAAATTTGAATAAATTTCAAATATATCAAATTGATAATATATTTTATCACATTCTCACGATGTCATTAGATGAGATGGAATTTGTGCGTGTTTATGTTAACTAGTCGCTTATCGCTATTGGTATAATCTCATTGGGTCTCCTTTTCGTTAGTACTGCAAAAATATCCAAATGACTATTTCTTTAACGAATTATTTGGAATAATTCGATTTTTTTTAAAGATTATTTTTTATTGAATTAAAAGTTCATCCTTAACATAAAAATTATGCCATACGGATTTAAAAGAATAACTCATTTTTAAAGAGATATTTTTAAAATTTTTTGTTACCTGTCACACCTTACACACAAAAGTGTTTATTGATATTTTTCTCCTTGGAAACAATACTATGTTTTAAATTGGTTCAATTATATAGACATTATTTATAATGGTACTCAGTGGTATTATAATTGCACACACTACGTCAAAAGCTCTCACTTTGAAAAAGTTAAAAGTACAAAACTTTTCTTAATTATTCCACATTGATTTTATTTATTTATGAAATTATTTGGTCACTTGCTTTATATTTCCCTTAAGTTTGAAGAGCAACTGATTAAACTTAATTAACTAAATAACTATCTAAAATACTGTGAAAATATCATCAGATACTTTTTATGCCGATATCAATAAAAATTGTACTACTGTATGAACTTATGAATTACGAATGCTTTTTCAATACAAAAATACCGGATTAAAAAATTAAAAAAAAATCGGAATAAACAAAATTTATAACGGCATAACTATCTATAAGCTATTAAATCAGTGAAAGATTTTTCTGCAGTCGGACTGGCATGCACAAAAAGATATGTCATTTGAAAACATATATATACATATATTAAGCCTTTAATTTGATAGAAATTTTATTGCTTATGATAAAGGTGTTTTTTATTGTCTATTAAATATTTAATTACAGTATTGTATGCTTCATTGTTTGAAGCTTTATCATATTTTCAACACTGAAAAAATAACATAAAAGTATTATAATTAATACCAAAATAGCGGCATTGGTATATACGTCCTGTATTGCAATCCCTACATTGGACGGACGACCACCCGACCTGCCTCAACAGGCGGTACATTTTAGTTCTGATGTAACAACCCACGGTAATGTTTAAAAAAATGAATTATGCCACTTTGGTGCAGCCGGGTGGTGTTGTTTTGTGTCAATAAAATGCTCGATAAAATGTCAACGATGCATGTCGTCTCTGAGTTTTAATGACTTTAGGACGAGATGTCAGTCTATTTGCGATACACTTTTCGAGTGAATTTGACGCCTTCTGGGATAATAAAATGACAAAAGGTACGCTATAACTGCACTTGCACTTTAAACAGCAACTGATTTAAATACCTCGAATTATATTTGGCACACGACAACTTATTTATATTCAAGTCGGTATTGAATTACTTTAATATTTACCGACGCATTTAAGTAAACTTAAATCACTGAGTTATTGAAACAAATAAGTTGAATTTTTGCAGCTTTTTTCGGTCTTTTCGCGATATTTCTTAGTGTTTTATTAGGATTTTTTAAATCTCTTTGTCGTTAGTGTTTTGAAAATGGTTTTTATAGAGATTATTGTTTGTTAATATTCTGAAGCTCATTAAATTTTGTTAGTCAATCTGAATTATAACAAAGGATTTTTAAAAATAAAATAAAAATGCAGTTTTGTTGATATTACTTTGCCAATACAGTTATTTCTGTATCAGACACGTTTTCACGATTGAATTTGATGATTTGCTGATTAACGGTCATGTAGTACGATCGATAAACGCAATTGATAAACTGCATCTTGCTTCCTATAATAACTTTGATGAATTAAACATTTTTCGTTTCAAAAAAAAACAATTCATTTAGTAGATAATATTTATTTTTTAAAAATAATATGTTTACTTAAGATGATATACTATTTTTTAAGATATAAATATTTAAATACAACTTTCAAATATGCTTCAGGAATACTTAAATATCAACATTAAAACTGCATTTCTTTGTATCACAAATGTTTGTACAGAGTACGTGACATTCATAATAGATTTACTGTTTGAAAAGGCAAAATTTTCCTTTATTATTTAGATTTAAAGCATTAAGTTTAAATTGCCATGTTTTTTTGTTATGCTGGTGAATTTTGTAAAAATTCTTTTGAAAATTTTCTGGAACATCATTTTAATGAAAAATTTATAACTGTTTCTACTTTGAAAGTATATGTGCTTATAACAATTCATATTAGTTATCCAAATAATGAAGTTTGACACTGATATGAAAATTGACTCATATTTCATAGAAAAACTACAACTGGCTTTTCAGCGATGGAATATAACAAATTTACGTTTATATGGCATTGGATATACAAATATTTAAAAAAATAACACAAATTTTTTTGTGTGATCACAGTCGTGAGGAATTTTTGAAATAAATCATTTCTAATAAAGCTTGCGTTTTTATAATCATAATTTTTATCCAAAACCCCTAAAAATAAATTACAGACAGAAACCAATTTGTTGAAAAAAACTTTATTTTATTAAGATGTTTTATGTTCATTTATTTTTTAAATTCTATACTATATTATTTATACTTCTTCTAATAAAACTTTAATTTTACTCCATAATATTCTATTTATTTCGTACTCTTTAAAATTTCTTAGCCATTAGAGTAGTAATCGTTCCACACATTTATATCTTTTGAAGATTTTATCAAATTACTAAAATCCGATATCCGGTTATCAACTACATCTTAAAGTATTTTATGCTAATCTCTATCATTTATAGACATAATCATTTTGAAATACAGTAAATGACCATTTTTAACGAATCATTAAAAACGCTATGTTTTTGATCACCGAACAGCTAAGTTATATTATTTTATTGCATGTGGCGTTGAACTTACAACTCTAAATGAATAGTTGCCTTTGGCTATTAGGTAGGCTTATATTATACAATATTTAATTAAATAACGAATAAACAAGCTCAGTGAATGTGTGTCAGTAAGAACTCCTATTTTGCAGGTGCATGTGCATCGTCAATTAAAACCAAAGAACCGAAGATTTAGATATTGATAAAATCTTACTAGCGATAATATATCTCACGCAATAATTTATTTTAACCATATAAATAATCACATAATTACTCATAAATTTTATCTGATATGATAGAGTTCATAGGACGTAGGAGAAGTCTTTAAATTAGACAAAAAGTGTTAATTGAAAAATAATTATATTTTAAGTACATTGTAATTCATCGAGAATTATAAAATTAAATAAATATATTTTGAAATTTGGCAGTTGGATTTTAATTTGTCTTTGTTGGTATTCTCCCTTTGTACGTTAGTTGTTAATAATGTGTGCGTTCCATTAAGCACCACGAAAAAATATCTAATTCAATGGCTTCATTCATATAATTAATTAAATTTTCTGAAGCCAAGGAAAAACTAACAATAATTAAGTGTAGATATGATTTTCAATACGAACGCTCCTTCACATAACGAGTAGAACAAAAACTCAATGACTTTTAATTTACTATTTTTGCGTAAGAAATATATTTACAATTAGTCTATCGAGTCCACTATAATCCATCGAAAACTGTGTATTTATTATTTTATATTAAGGTAAATTATACCAAGTGACGTGTTGATATAAATACCTAACTGACTTCACAAAGGTTTTAATTATTTTGAATAATTTTATTCTATAATACTTTTAATTTATATTGATAATATAATTGTAAATTAAATGCAAAAACATGTAGTTGTAGTTGTAACTTAAAATGCAATTTCGTATTATGCAATGACTACAGTAATTTTATAATCGGTATATTTCCTTGATTCGATATAAAATATAATAAAATAGACACAAATCAATGCGTCGTTTATTTGTTGTTTGTGCCATTCTAATGCCCATATAATACCGGGTTCATTGAAAACTGATATTCCGTAAGTGATGTAAAATGCTTCAAGTAATTAAATTGATGGATATTTATTTACACAGGATAAAATGTTTCTCTCGATTTTGTCACGCCTTTTCTTTACTGAGATATTATTATAGTTAATTATGGCAAAAATTCTAACGTGATTTGTATTTGAATGCTTTTGTGTACATTAAAATTAAATTTAATATATCAATGACGTAGCACAGCTATAGCTCAAATAATAAAAACGGAAACTTATTTGCTAACAGTATTTCAAATTATTCTACAAGTTAGGTGGCGATTAATATTTTGATAATTAAAACGTAAAGCGCAGAGGAAAAGAAGATAATCTAAGAATCTTCATCATGATACCAATGTATAATTTTTATTAATTAAATATTTTATTTTTAGTTGTTAAATTATATTTAATCAAATGCCTTATGTACTATAAAAACATTGTTTATGTTTAAGGATGACATTCTTGGCCAAAGATAGTCATTTTTTGCAGATTATGTTACAACGATTTCTGGCAGCTGCGGATGATAATTTATTTTCAATAAGAGTTCATTTTTATTCATTTTCGTTGAAAGTATTGGGAAAATTTAATTTAATTAACAAGTATTAATAATATTTATAATTCCATGGTGCCTCAAAAATATATACTTTAGAATTTACAAAGCATGAATCAAGTACTCCAAGTATCTCTCATCGGGTTTTCAGCGTAGAATTGTAATTTCAAAACTTTTGGAGCTTTCATCGTAGCTGTATTCGTAGCTACTGGCAAACAAACCGCACGTACTGATTGTTGCAAGTGTTGGAGTGAGATGTGCGGTGTCGGCGTCGACGTCGTCGGGACGACCTTGGAGCATCGCAGAGCTTTCACTCCTTCCCGATAATTACGCAACCCCGGCGTCTATTTGCGTCCACACAATCAGGGTACATCGCACTCACGACACTCGATTCTAGCTCAATTATTCAAACATGAGTCATTTATAAATCATTCATATTTACACGATACAGATCACTTTATTTGAAGTGTTTTACGCAAACATTCAAGCGTTACATTTCGTCTTTGAATAAATCTTATTAAATTAACGAAAAGATTTTATTGTTTTTTTTTTTATTTTCTCTAGGAATTTTCCATGCCTAAGATTGGTAGAGGACTGCGTGTTTGTATTGAATTCATTTATTTCGAATAGTCTCTCTAAATATTTTTTGTTGATAATAACACATTAATTTAAAAGCTATATTTTTTGTCAGATATATCTGACTCCCATGTTAAATGTGGTATTTTAACAAAAATATTTCAGCTTTTCACAAAAAAAGAAATCATCGGTTGATGTCTTTTAACAGAAAAGACGACACGAAATGATGAAAATAGAAAGTAGAAAGGTTTTCATTTGGGTCTCAAGCCCACATAATAAAAAAAAATGCAATGTTAATTTATCTATTAAATTATTATAATGATATTTTAAATGGTCCTTGAAAACTTGTTTACACAGCATCAAAAAAAAATTTAAAAGCGAATAAAAGCTTTAAATAATATAGTTGAAAATGTAAATTTAAACAATTTTAGTGACTTAAAAATTTCGTTTCGAGTTTTCGACAGATAATTTCACGTTCAAATAAAAAAAAATATTTCATATTCTTGAAGAAAAAAGTAACACAAAGCTATCAACATGATATATCCATCAAACATATGAAACACTATACCATTAAACCATCGAATATGTTATTAGAGAAAGATTTACAAAATAACCGGTCGAAATAAAAATAATATTTTGATTGTTTCCAATTTCATCAATGAAACGAACTGCTATGTACATTTTGAATTTTTCCTCAATAAATAAATGAAACTGATGTTTTTATACATAAAAAAGTAAAATTATTCCAACAGATATCTTTCATTCGATTTTATTTGCTGTATAGAAAAGAATCGGCTGGTACAAAAAATACCGCAGATTTTCAAATACCTCGAACATCTGCTTTGTTGTTTACTTAGTAATCTGTATATTTATATTTAGCACTTAAGTTGCTCTATGAGTTTATGCATTTTTAAATATAATTCACACGTTTTGTTAATATAAATATATCTTGATTGATTTTTTTCTTTCATTCATATTATTCAATTTTTGATTTCAATTTTGTTTGGAAACTTTTGTGATTTTTTTATAAAAATGCTAGAATACCGTTTTCAAATGATGACTTTCATATGAAAGCCTTTTCCAGATTTTTTTTTTTTTTTTTTATGTTTATCGTTAATTCAAAATTGTATAGATTTAAAAATTGACTGATTTGAATAACTGACCGTAAAAAAATACTTTAATTGTTAATATTTACTATAATGATATGATGTACGTTTTCTTAGTATATTATATAAATTAAGCAGGCAAGGTACTTATAGAAGTATTTTTGATTGAAAAATTATATTCTGGGGAGGTTATTTCTGGGTACTTTAAAATAAGTGAAATTAAAGTAAAAAAAAAATCCAAAATTAAAATAAATTTTTTTAAATATTGTATTTCTTTCAAATTTCGTTTGAAAAAGGGTGTGTCATATTTGTGCCAATTTTTTTTTGTAATTCTAATTTCCAAAATAATTTAAAAACCAAAATAGCAATAAAATATCAAAAAATGGTCGTAAACATATGAATCACGTTAACGACTATAGTATACTTTACTACAAAATTTCAAATTAAATTCTGAAGTAAACTTTCTGAGAAGCAGAGCTTTTTTAGTATTCTTAAAAGATCGTGTTCAGATAATTTTTCCAAATGCCAACTTGTTCAAAAACAAAAAAAAAACAGGTATTACAGAAAGCTCGCGTAATGTTTCCTATCCGCAACACTCTTAAGAGACGCCAATACTAAGCACGTGAGGGAAATTGAAATTGAAAACATAGAGTAATGATTACAAGATATCCGAAACTGTGCGACAGCCACCCAAGGCGAGTGGTAAGAATAACTATCATGCGGTCAGTAAGAGATTCTTCGACGCAGATACATTTAGACTTCAATAGAAAACAATCGGCCGATTATGACGTTGTTCTACAACAGCTGTTCACAACTATTCTAGTCTCGTTGCCAAATTGGTAACCATTATATTTTTTTCTTTTATTGCTTGTTCTTCTCATAGGCTATAAATATGCTATGAGAGACTACTTTCATCGGTTTCCATCGCTTCCATTCCAATTAACGCCTTGCTTAGCAATATGGTCACATTCAGCGATGAACTTTGTATTTACTCCTTTTTATACAAAGTCAGCTTCCACTACGAAACGTATGAGCTCAATAATTAGCAGCTGAAAGAAAGTTATATTTTTTATAAGTTTCAATTCAGTTGCCCATTGGTAGAAATTTTACAGATAAGTGTACCGCACTCTAAGGTCATATGTAATACATATTATTGATTAAATAAAACGAGGAATTTATTTTGTAAAAACGTTTAGAATTAAATAACAAATTTTCAATAAAATATTTTATTATTTTTTAAATAATAAAAACACATTTTTTTAGTACTTATTTCCACAATATATTTTTTGATCAGGACCGGTTTCGCTCATCGCGAGCATTATCAACTGATGCTCGCGATGAGCGAAACCGGTCCGGATCAAAAAATATATTGTGGAAATAAGTACTAAAAAATGTGTTTTTATTATTTAAAATATAATGCCTTTCCATCAAGAAGTGACAGTTAACACCTTAAAAGTGATATTTTATTATGTTTAATAAAAAACCCGTTGTTATATTCGCCTATAAAGGCTTTTCTTTCGAATCACGTATCTTCTGTACACCAAATTGTTGGTCTCAAGTCTCTTTCATCTCTTACGCATTGCATTATTTGTTGCATTATTCTCATCTTTTTCCATTGAAGTAAGTCACTGCAGAGTTGAGTAATCCACAGTGAATCCGTTCTACGTAGACACGACATATATTCCTTATCATATTTTCTTGCATCTTCGGCTTTCTTCATTTTTGTACAACCTATTTTCTTAATCACTTTGACAGACTGACAATTAAAATCAATGACATAAACTGCACTTAAAATTATTAGCAATGAAAAGTATTTATGTAAACAGAGTTTGCAATACTTTTACAATCATAAAAGATTTGTTAAAAAAATACCCTTCTTGTGTAGATAGTTGACAATAACTGTTTCAAATACGTTACAACGAATGCGGATACTTCTCCACAGATTTACGGCGCTCTTTTGGCATATCATCAATGATGACTGTAAATATAATATTAAAAAAATGAGAATAAGTACCACTTTAATAATTTATGTTAAAGGCAGTGATAAAAATGTAATTACCAATACAATGCGACAAATATTTTTACACTCATCCATAATGGATGAATTGTAATTTATGTGGATCATAACGCTACTTGTTTTCGTTTATGTTAATGAAATTTGCGCTCTTGTGTGTGGTTTGCAAACAAACAACAATATTGTTATTCCGTTGATTAAAATGTTGACATAAAGTACTTAATGTCCAAGCCAACTCATCGAACCAATCATGCAAGGCGCATGAGAATATTTTTAGTCATTTTGTAATTATTAGCACTTTCAAAAGTGAAAATGATTGACATACAACGTTTTTCTTTTAAATAAATTATGTGATTTTCTATTAATATGTTTGTATACTTTTACATAAATATAGACAACGAAAATCTCTATAACAACACATTATAATTTTATACACATTCTTCAAATTGCATCTTCCTAAAAACATGTTAACGAGTTATCTGTATGTGTATCAAAAACAAAAAGAATTTCAAAAAAAATAAATTGATGAAATATAAGCCATAAACTCTTAATCGTATTTGTAATTGTTTATTTAAACACACCCTATATTGAAGAATTATGATTATTACGATATTTGGTCAGTGTTTTATTTTATTGTATGTGGCTGATCAATGTAGATTTAAAGCACATAAATATTGCCAGGTGTATAAGTTTTGATAGGGTCATAAAGACAGTAATTTTTTTGTTCAAGAAAGTTATTATCTCAGCTTTTGCATTATAAATCAAACACTGATTATATATTCACATCTCTATAAAAGGAAGGATGCAATCAAAATAATTTTCGCCACTCAGTTACGTAAAACTTTCGAAAAAATAACGGAGACTTTGATAAACGATCATAATGTTTGACGTTGAAGGAATAATTACATCCCGGTGGAATCTCATCTCTATAAAGAATATTCAAACAAACGAGCTTTTATCGAGCTTTTGATCCGGCCGGGTGTAAATTGATCGACCCCGGTGTAAATCGATCCAGTCAGGTGTAAATTGATCCACGCAAATTCCTTTCAACACCTGAGAAATTATGTCCCCCGATTAGCATACTGGACTTGCGGCAAAAAGATCTTTTTATATCAGGGGTGGATAGAAAAATCGATTATTAGATTATTTTTATATTACGAATTTATAGTTAATTAAATGCATCTTTGTTTTGTGCCAAATATATTTAAAATCATTATTATTACGGCTGATTTAAAGCGATTCAAAAACCTGTTTACCATTCTAATATTGTCGCTCCTTAAATTATTTTAATTAATCCTTGTGTAGTTTTTTAATAAAGAAAATTCTGACGAAGATCTCTTAAATTCGAAAGCAATTGGGGGTTAAAAATGTATAGTCAGTTATTTCCATGGAAATATTTTTTTTTTTTTTATGAAAGTCGATTCATTTGAAGTTTTTTGATAATATTTTGATTTGAAGTATAATCACAATTCAGTGATAAGTACGATATGCTGACTTGTTGAGGTTGTCCATAATTGTAGAAATAATGTTTGATTCCTAGTGTAGTGGTCAATACCTTTTTTGCTGTTACTGGTTTGAACTCCAGGAATAACAAAATGCTTTAAATATTTTTATTGATTACCAATTTTTAAAAAATGAGTAATTATCTTGCCCGAAAGTTTCCTACACTCACCTGATCTTAAAAAACGGAGCGTAGCGAGAGCGATTGGTTTAGCACTATCTGTGTTTTAATACTATCCATTATATATCTATTCTCTTCGAACAAATAAAAGTTATGCTATAGAATAGCAAAACCTTTTTTCATTCATTTGAAGGTATAAATTAACGAAATAAAACTAAATCACTGTTTTTTATTTTATTTTCTAAATGTTGTTTTACTGATTTAGCTTTCCTTTACTGCTCCCAAACTTGTCAAAGAATTTTATTAATAATCTTAAATTGTTCTGCATTTCTGATGTAGGAATATTTAAAATATTTAAGTTGCTTTTGTTATAGTTCCACCACTGGTCAACTGTCAGAGTCCAGTCTAATGCGACAAAATATAGGAGGACTGTTGTTGCATCGAGATCTCAGAAAATCCCAAAAATGCTTTCGGCATTTTAGATCAACAAAGAGCGGATTAACGACAGGTTGGATACATTTCAATAAACAACCACGTCAATATTTGTTTAAGCCACGAAACAAAATAAAATAGTTCGTTATTTAAAGAGAAATTTATAAGGATGCAAATGTGCAAAGCGTAAAAAATACACATCTTTGGTCATTATTAAATTAACATGATAAAGTTAGTATGTAAATTAAATGCGTAGTATTTATAATAGGATAATTAGGACTCGCGACACTAAGAATATGGACTATATTGAAGCGTTTTCACATAAGGCTTGTGTAACCCCCTTTTATATCAGACAGATTGTTTGTTTTTCTTTTTCTCCCATATTTGCTTCGTTTTGTGGAGCATATGGCCAACACACAACGTCTTCAAGATTCTATGTTAACCCTCTTGATTTGCTTCATTCCATAATATGTCATACTCAGCCGTATTATGCTGATTTATTCATTAAATACAATCTGATGTATTGATTAATTTCTATTGTCAAAATAATCAAAAATAAAAAATGTCGGTAAGTTTATTCAGAAAAGAAAAGTTTGAAAGAAACGATTATTTGACGTCAATTTTTATCGAAAATTTTAAATCAACACTCTCTTGAGTCTATCGGGTCCTAACAATAATTAGCTCTTTCCCATTCCTATCTATTTATCCTTACAGCCAATTGTCACGAAAAAAACCTGTGATTAAAAAAAATTCACAAGTATTCAATTTTATCCTACATTTCGGGAAGATATTATATCATATTTAAAATTCAAAAGAGAATGCTTACCGGTGCTTTTTAGAATTGTTGTGGATATTTACTTGGCTAATTTAACAAATACCTGGCGCCTATCAGACGTGGTATATCTACCGGTGGTGCTGGTCGGTGCCAATGAGGTGCGCGGGACGAATTGAGACCGCGGGGCTAAGAAGATTTCTATTTACGACACTTGCCTTACAATCATTCACTCTACTCTACCGTTAACAGGTTCAACGGATTTGAGTCAAAACATATCCGCATTTAACTGTCGGAGCATTCGCGCCCACTACTTCAAATAAGTATTGTAAAATGTACCCTTTTTTATAAATATTGCTTCTCATTTTTTATATTGTCTATTATTATTTGATCTTAAAATTTTCACAAAATAACAAAATATCGCTTAGACTATTAAGAGCTTGGTTTGTTAATTTTCTTACCGCTCTTAATTTAATATGTAATGATAAGAGAATCGCTCTCGTAACACCGCGTTTTTAGCACCACATATGTAGGTAGGAACTTTAAAAATCGCAAACATTTATGACTCTATGAAAAAGCCATAAATCGGCTGAAAAAATAATTTGTCGATCTATTCGGGTTGAGATCGAGAATATAAAAATAAGGGTAACAAAAAACATTACAAACGGTCCGATAAATTCCATATGTTCTATAAAGCAATGGAGATTTAAATTAAATTTTCTACTAATTTTATTTTACAGTTATACAAATTTAAACTTATTGATTGAAATGGCATTTGGTTGAACTACATTATAACACGGTGAAAAATAAAAGTTTATTTTAATTTGTTAGCGAAGGAATCGCATAACATAAATTTAAGCTTAGTGCTCACATGTTTAGATCTTTGCAGTAAAAGCTCTGAGATAAATGCATTAGAACGATTAGAAATTAATAGATATCAGCAAACCAGTGACATTCTGAATGAATAAAAAAATTTAAATCTTTCATCTTTTCTCAGACCATTACGGAAGGTTAACGCAAATTTAAAAAAAAAATATCTTTGTACAATACTTATTTACTATTTACGTTTATTCTCACTCTATAATAAAAAATCCAGATTAATTTACTTTATTCGAGAAATACTCAAAATTAATTTGCTACGTTTTAGAATTTGTTATCACAATACGAAATTAGATTGTTCAAATGGAAGTGAGACGCGTACGTTTAAACATATTTCTAATGAAGACGTAAGCCGAAACATCTATCAATTTTATGTATCTTGTATATTTTGTAAAGCGGAATTATATTGCTATTTTTTCACTTAATCAAAATTTTAATGTTTGATAAATTACACTATCAAAATTAAGACTCCGTAATTAACGTTTTGCCGTCATTGTCACGTAATTAAATACATCACATTCAGAAATTACAATAGTTGTAATAAATTTTAGTATTTGCGCCATCATTCCGCGTTTCAATTTGCATCTTATAAACTAAAATATTTTTGTAAAAATCTTTGTAACGTTTTCAAATATGTGTTGTCTATTCACATAAATTTTACTTTAGAATCGTTAGTGGCACACAAAACTATTTATATAATTGAAAAAGATATCATGAAACGTTAAATAATACGACGTTCGAAATTAACTTAAATATTTCAACGATTTAGCTGAACATATTATATTGAGGCAAACAATCATATTTCAATCTTTCAAAAAGAAAACATTATCAAACTATCATTATAACTATTTATTTTTATTGGAAGCGTTTAAAATATTTGACATAAGACGATTTCCGAAAATATTTTAATGAGATCGCTAGATAGCAAAACACAAAAGAATAATAAAATTTAAATAACCATTTAAAAGCGAAAACAGCTAAATGATCGAATTCGGTTCGACCACTGTCCACGCTTGAAAAAAAAACAAAACAAATCATTAAAAACGAACGGAAAGACGCTTCTGACTATAAATATATTATTAAAAAGAAATCCTCAATTAAGATGCATTTTAAAAACAGGTTTGATTGTATAGATTCTAGACAAATTAAGATTTTAGACAAAAAGTAATTTGCATGTTTAAATGTCTAAGCCAGACAATGAGTTGTATTGGATGTTTTGTTGAGATATCTTGAAGTATATAAATAAAAAAATACTACAAGGAACAGGTCTAGATTCATATCAATGTAGAAAAGCATTTTAAATTTCCATAATACACTAATTTATATATATATGAGAAGTTGGAAACATTTATCTTTAATTTATCCTGAAACTGCATATATAATTCCATTTTTATAGTTTTGTCTCTTCATTCCGTTCGATAGAATTACAATATTTTTTGCTTGAATCGAGATTGCCTACTATAAAATAATGTTGTTTTAGTTTGTAAGCTTCAGCAGGATTGGAAGATTTGTGTGCTTTAAGAATAGAAAGAGTGTCTATGATGCATTCGCGTTCATTAGGATTCTCGTTTCAAAGTATGCTCATCACCCAATTGCGTGTACGAGCGTCCGGATCGAGAGATGGCTAATGTCCGCTTTCAATTTAAATTATAATATAATATACGGAGGCCTGACACAAAAATTGATTTTAAGCAATTTTTTTTGTAATAGTTTAAAAAATGACTAGTATACAAGTGGTGTGTACAACATACTAAGGATTATGTCACTGAAATTTATGATTTTCCACTAATTGATTATAACACACTCATATAACTATATACATAGCAAAATTGTGTCAAATAATATGTAAAAAGTATCGAGCACAAGCTATGTGAAAAACGTGAGAAAATGTAATGTTTATTGTTTAAATTCCTTGCACTCAATGGAATGAAAATTAAATCACTAATACATACAATCTTAAATGCATATCAAACGTCAGTATTATTAACTTAGTAAACAGAATATTTCTCGACGGAAGCGTAAAACGTGTTAGGAAAACATCATTAATAAAACAGTAACCATGTCAATATTTTTATTCAACAAATAAATTTTCGAACGGCAGTGAAAGTTATTTAATCAACGGGCTCGAATAAAAAAGCGTTTAATCTCAATTGAATACATTCTTAGCATCAATCTTCGATAATTGAATTGGTGCATCCATTGACCATAGGCTGTCATATGACAATATTTTTTCTATCACTTAATTGATTAGTGAAGAAACACACAAACGTGATTAATTACACTGATAGTGTAATAACATGCTTCTAGTAAGAATAATATGTTTTTTTTGATCTCGTAAATATTAAAACAAAGAATCACTGTTTTCTACATTTGTTATTATTTAGCAATTTTTAATCTCAAATAATTTCAATTATTATTCGAGTAGCATTCAAAATGTGATATATTGTAATCTTTCAATGAAATCCGTTTAAAAAATATCTTATTCAAAATATAATATAGACGTACATTTGCAAGCAGGCGTTTTGACTGGTATGACAGATTTTTAATTTAACATTTTTATAAGACGTTTTATGTCTAATATTATTAATTTTTCAATACTATAAGCACTATTAATATAATTGCATTTTTTTATATTATATTATGTTAGCTCTCAAAAATTAATTTAAACAGTATTAAGATGTTAACTGTCACTTCTTGATGGAAATGCATGATATTTTAAATAATAAAACATATGTTTTAGTATTTATCTCCACAATATATTTTCGATCAGGACCAATCATATCAACTGATAATACTCGCGATGAGCGGAACCGGTCCTGATCAAAAAATATACTGTGGAAATGAGTATTAAAAAATGTGTTATTATTAATTATAAAAAAGCCTTTTTATGCAAACAAATGGGTTGATGGTAAGCAGGTTTATAAAACCAAAGGTTCAAGAACTAAGAAATTAAAAAAAGGAACGCAATTTTAATATCAATGTTACCCTGCTACTGAACGAATACATTATATATACATTATTTAATTATGGCATAAATTGTAAAGCGTATTACATTTTTAGTTATCTTGACTAGCCTGTCTTTCAAAGTTGCATTGCACCAATGCAAATATTTTCATAGAACCTGTCTTCTCTACGACAGTGTTGTAAATTATTGTTCGAACATGGTAATTAATATTATGTTTTGCTGACAAGGATATCTACGGTACTTAAGTGTGATAGGAGAACAAATTATTTATACGTCACTCTTCATCACTTTCATATCAATCATAAATCAGTGAACCTCAATTTTACCAATAATAATCGCTGCAATGATAAAGTTTGTGTTTTAATTACAAACGAGAGCTTATTCTCACTAAATATTTATGTGAAAAAAAGCATATGTTTTTTTAAGCAAGATCGATAATAATCCATTCTACCTATTCTTCTCCTTCATACAAAAACTTCTCGTCTTAGATTCTCAATATCTTCCCAGTCGTTTTTTTGCTGAATATAACATTAGAGTATATTTAGATCTGTATGATTGATAGCATTCGTATAGACACAAATAACTATACGTATTAGAAATACAATAAACTTTTCACTAAAATTTAATTTTCTTTTGTTCAGTGTTCGTGTTAAGTTATACTCAATATAATCTATAATTGGTATTAAATTATGAATATATTTTGCTCAAAATTACTACTTTCATAAAATAATACAAATAAATAGACTTATATGACAGCCACGTACAGTAATATTAAATATATTTTATGTAATATCAAGTAATTTATGTAATCATGCAAACGTATATGATAATATATTGATAAAATTAAAATAACAAGACATGAACACACCAAAAAAGATCTTGGAACAAAATCTCATGCTATAAACTCAAACATTCTTTATTTTACAATATCGATAAAAGTTCACGTAGTGACATAAACGAACATTCAATCTTAGTTTTACAAAAAAGTGCCTATCTGTTTAGAAACCATGTAATAATTTATTAATCTATCACATTTTAAATCTGACAGTCAGACGTTTCGATTAAATAAAAATTATCCATCCTCAAAGCGTACGTTATAAATCTTCGGCGCGCGCTATTCAAAATTTATACTTGATAATATAAAATAACTTCCGCTCTATTAACATATATCTTTCCCTGAAATTAAACTAATATGTAAACGGTGCAAAGTTAACGAGTAGACATCTCAATCATATGGTTTCAAATTGCTTTTCAACTGAAGTAAATTATACCTTTTCCACTAACTCGGATTTAACTCTAATATACAAGAAACTTGAATGGCAAAACAAGAAATTCTTTTCGCTTTCCTACTATCATTTATTGTAAAAAAGTTTTTGAAATTCTTTCTACACCGAAAGTTCCTTCATCGTGTACCTTCAACTGACAATAAAATGTAGATTATCATAATTGCTGATTTTTTTGCATAAAAGGAACACTAAAGAATATGAAAAATGGTCGGGAAAACAGTACAAATTCCTAAAAATGTAATATTTTTAGTGGTCTAAAAATCCATAATTGAATTTATACCGTCAATTTGAAAAGAATTGTCTTTGATGAAGCTGTTTATCGTCATAATATCACAACAAATATATTATAAAATGCGTATATGGGTAAACAAATAAACATCAGGAATTCTCATTTCATGTTTCATCAACTCACTACCGGTTTTACAAAGCGAAAATGTACATTTTTAATTTTAACTTAATATGTTCTCTCATAACTTCATTACGACTGCGAATAATATTCCATATTTTTCAAATGGATTTTATAACATAAATAGGACACAGAAAATGTAATGTAGTTGGCTTGTTAAATTACTTTTCCTTGACATAAATAAAAAAGGATTTGCATAATCCTCTTACATGTGGATATAATATGTCTGCAATTAATGCATGCAGTGGCTGAGGATTTTAAGATAAATGCCAACTTTGAGAGTATTATTCAATTAAATGGAAAAATGTAAGCCCCATATTAGCGTATGTAGGTATTTGGAATAGAGCCAGCGCCTAAAGTCTGTTCTCTGTGTGAAATGTGGATAAAAACGTTAAACTTGACCGTCAGAATGTATTTTTAATTTGGAATTTTGTCCACAAACTTTGTCATTTTGGCTGCAAATTTTACGGTCGCTTCCGAGTTAAAATGTCAAAGTTTATAAGAGTGATCTATTATATAATTTTGAAAAAATATACATGTCAAAATCATTTGCGGAAACAATGAAAATATCCTATTATTTTAACAAGCTGAGCCTATTTATTATTAATTATTGTTTAAAGAATAGTGTTTTAGAATAACTATTTGCCTTCAAATATACACAGTAACTTTCCTCACTCTTATTCAAAATATTAACTGTTACTTTTTGGGGGAAAAGCACTTTTATTTACATTTAAAATAATAAAAACACATTTTTATTTAACCAGTATCGTGTATCGAGAGTGACTTTCTATAAAAGCGTATATAGTGCAATATAGTACTTTACAGTAATATTATTTGTTTTTCAGAAAAAAGCGTTTATATTTGTTGACTTTCTAACTAACACATAATCTAAAACTCTCTTTATTAGTTTTTAAACAAGTTAATCTATTTCTGTTGAGTATCTCTATTGATGACAAAGGATTAGTTTGTGACATGTAAGGCATGTGACATCATTCGCAAAGTTCACGTATTAATCAAATTTGAAATGTAATTTTCATACATTTTGTACGATATTTATTTGACATCGGATTAACCTCAATAAATACTTTATATTTATCAAAATGGATATATTTAATTATACAAATTATTTATAGAGTCTCGGATGGACATAATGCTAATAACATAATTTATAAACAGTCCAACTTGATTGAAATATTAATTTAAATCTGGAATTCAATTAGAATCAGTATTCTTTATTTGATTTTCAACAGATTTGGAGGCGAGTTTTCAAAATGTAGGCATGAAATCAAATTACATGACACGTAAATGTGTAGATTTATTTTGATTTGACTATATCGGCATACTATAAAAAAAAAAACTCTTTAATTACCAATATGCTTAGTAGGAAAGAAACTTGGATCAATATTATTTTTTCGGTTGAAAACCCCGAAGAAAATCAATTTTCTAGACCTTTTTCTAAGATACGAAACACATTTCATATCTTGTAATATAGTTATTGCAATAACAAAATAATCTAGTTTATACGACTTTCATGGATAACTTTAATTTAATATATTATATAACCGTTGGAGTTAAATTTCTATATAGTTAGTTAATGTCGATTTCAAAATTTTTAATCATCAAAGATCTAGCATACTGGATAAACATGAAGCAAATTTATATTTTTATAAAGAAATGTACCAACAAACGTGCAGTTTTTATTAATTACAAAATAAATAGAATAGTGTTGGAGTGTTATTTTATTTAAAATACTGACGAGACTAAATTTCTGGAATGTCATTCACGCATTCGTGGTTTTAAAAAATGTTAAGACTCTTAGCTCCTTTTAAACCTCTTGCTTTTTTGTGGCATAAAATGTGAATGCAAATCAAGCAAAATTAGCTCGACATGGCAAGAAGATGGATCGCTTTCGTTTTAAAAATACGCCAATTTGCCGGCGAGACGTATTTGCATGGAAAATTGAATTAAGATGCAAGTGACACTACTCCAAAGGGGCGTTGAGATGTTTATTTGACAAATCTGCAGTCGGTTTTTTGAATAATTATTATTTTGTGTCAAACGACTTCTAATATAACAGGCTCTTTGGTTACTCTTTTTGCCGAAGAGTTTGTTTGCAACTTCAGAACAATGATTTTAAAAATTACAATAACATGAAATACTACCAATTCTATTGAGAGTTATATTTTTTTCTTTCGCTATCATGAACAAAGCAAGCATTTTCTTGTTTATATATTACCTTTTGCAAACGAAATAATATTTTCCTAAAATATAAACAATCAAAATCTCCAGACAACTAATATATTTAAAACAATATAAAATCATAATCATTTTTAACACTGAGAGAATGTTTTTTTTTATTATTATTATTTGGTTTCTGTGTTGTAACAAGGTCTCCAATTAATAAATTTGAAACAATATTGAAAGCGATAACATTTAAGCCAAACATAAAAAAATGTTCCAAGGTGACGACTATTTGAATATAAAAAATAAAACAAAAGGGTTTTCAAAAAAATTCTCAGTTGATATATTTAATAACCATCACTAAAATAAAAATAAAACATATTTTTATACGCGGTATAACATGATATTTTATATCTGATTGTCTTTCATATGTTTAATACATATTATGTATGTGGCTATAAAATAAATTCACATTATTCTTTGAAGCATATTTCATCCTTGTTAAAAATTAAATTTTAAATTTCGAACTACGTTTTAGTCTCTCGAACGCAATTATAATGTAATATGAAAATATGATTTCTTTAAGTGGTCACACTATAGTCAAAGATTTTAATGCTATACAAAGATTACATCTTAAATCATAATATCAGAGTGAATTATCTTAAAATTAAAAAAATATGTATTCTTTATTCAAATACATTAAACTCTATTATGACATTGAGTACGAATCCACTTATATTTAATAAAATAATATTTAATTTATGATAAGATTACCGTTGATTTAGTAACATATTAAACCCACCAGTCAATGGAATATCATTAATAAATCAAAATAATTACACTTTTGCGGTTTTAATTGCTTTTTAAAATAAGTTTTATGCTGGATTTTTCGTTTTTCGTATAATACGAAAATAAATCACACATATCGAAAATAAGGCGTTGATGATTTTACATACTGGTACAACATTTAATACAAATTTTAATAAGCACCAAACTATTTAGTAGTGTATTAGAAATTTATCCAGCATACAAGATAGCTTACGAGATCCCAAACACGCATATTTTAAAAAAGTACTGCTTCATTTAAAACGGTGTCATATTTTAAATATTTGAACGGAATTATTTCGAATAGTTTATTGATCAACCTTGTTAGATTTACCGACAGTAAAACATCATAGAAACTGCCGCTGATGGATATTAATGTTTACCATATAAATACCAGCTATAGGGCTAAAAGTACTATTTTTAATTTAGCTTCCGATTTTATCAGCAAAAAGAATTGTGTGCCTTCCATTTTACTCATATGCTGAGGATAAAGTTTGCAATAATTTGAGTACAGCGAAACCATTAAAATTATTTTTTTAGTTTACATATTACACCTGGTCTTTGTATAACACGGTTATATGGTTCCACAAAAATCTCGTGTTATACAAATCCGTGTTATACAAGGTTTAAAGTTCATACAAAATTAATGTTTGCGTTCAAAAAAAAATCGAAGATAGTTTTTATAAAAATGTACGTTATTTTTTTAAATAAACAAATATATGTTTACATTTTAACGAAAGGAAATTTAATAACATAATATGCCATTCATTCATCATCGCTATCACTTAGAATTCTATATTTTTTACTCTTTTTTACATCGGTTGTGAGTTTTCATCATTGAAGGACTGGATTTTATTGTGGTTTTAACCTTAAAAAAATATTAATAATCGATTGTCTGCTTTTAGCGTATAAATCTTTACGTATTTCCTTACAAGGTTCCAAAATATTTTGTAATTGCCTCCTGAATTCGGACTGAACTCCTTTCTATTATAGGATCATTAAAAATAAAAATCTAATTTATTACCCAATTCCAAGCCGTCAATTATTGTTTTCAATTTGAAACACGTAGCTTCTTCGCTGCAACAGCTTTCCGAGTCATTAATTGTGATTGGTTCATAAAAAATTTCATTTAAATTAATTTTTTCCCCTTAAAACGTGTTATATATAAATATGTCATAATTTATACACCCGTCTGTGTAAAACCGTGTTGTATAAAACCGTGTTACATGAGCCCTAAGTGTATATACAAAGTTTATTTGCTTTATTTAATTATTTATATTTAGTTAGTGTTAAAAAATAATCACAATGTCAGCGAAAAATTATGTTTAATCTCACACACATATACTTTTACTTTCTTTCAAACTAACATCACGAGTAACATAATGAAGTAAGTGAGTCTTCATTTTATACAGCTTTACGCTATTGTGTGAAGCTTCTGCAACGAAAGCTCCCACTAATACATTCACTCAAAGAGTTGTTCTCCATTACCACTACTAATTCGCTTATACGTAACGCTGTCAAAACCAATAATTTCCTTCGACAAGTGACGTTAAATCCTTATAAATCAGGACGATATTTTGAACATGGATTTTGTTGTTTCGGTGCCGCAAATATTTTTTCTTACACACTTAAACCGAATTTTGCATTCTTTATAAGGAACATGTCTAAACGAAGGATTTCAGTGAACCAATATGCTCATAAATTTGTAAGTGTAATGGTTTATAGCAATTTTATTGCTAGTAATTCTCGTTAATTTCACGCGTAAATTTCTTTTTGGTTGTTAAAACTGACGTTTGTTCAATATATATTGATACTTTTATATCATAAATTTAAGTACCAAAATATTGAAAAATAATTACAACGCTTCTGATATCAAACCTAGAAATATATACTGGTTTTATATAATTATTATTCAAAATTATTTTCCTTTTTTTAGAATTCATTGACTCGACAGTATTTATAATATTATGAATCAATTTATTATATGTACGTAGAAAAGATGGAAAACTTGTAAACATATTCATTTATTTTAATAGCTTCGAGCTGAATTGTGTCTATTAAGCAGTCTAGAAAGAACTATGAATTCTCTGCTTTGAATTTTAGAAGAACACATAATTTTATTTTCACTTACCAAGAATTCCGATGGAGGAGTTTTTGACATTTTAATATTACAAAATATCTCGCTGGCTTATCTTCATTCTCGCTTTTAAACAAAGATAAGATTTGAAAAAGAAATAGCTTCAAATGTATCGCATGTAATATCATTATGTATTAGAATATTTTATCAATAAAATAAAAGCAATACCATAATTCATATTTTAAAAAATCTGAATAATCAATATTGCTTTTTCAATGTTTGTAATTGACATCAACATGCTAATTATTTTTTTATTGTAAAGGAAATACATTCATATAACGTATGAAACCAATACAACCATGTAAATGTTTTTTATGTGTATTGTATATTTTTAATATTACCGAAGATCCACATAGAAACTATTGTATCCAATGAAAATATTTAAACTCTATTCGGCCCAATACTACCTTGCATGCAAATTATGCGGCGCTCGCTGAAGATTAATTTTAGTGAGTGATTAAACTCAGTTAAATTTTTTATGTATGATTTGTTCGTAGTTAATTTATCCCATTCAGCAAGAATGAATAAGGTTATTTTTTTACAATTATTAAAAAAAACGATTTTACATTTTTACTTAATTTTTGATTTACTTAATATCACTGAAATTTTCATTATTATTATAATGTCAATTAAAAATTTCACCAGGCAATAAATAATTATCTTTTTATTCGAGATATATTTTTAATTGGTATCGAGTAACAAAATATATGTTTGTTTACTACTAAAAAAATAGTTCTATAGTTAATTAATGATATATAATAATTTTTATATTTACCGAACTATATGCGTAACCAAACTATGTTCGCAAACAGCACACGCTTCCTGAATGAACAAAACTTGTTTTAATTTTCAAATTAAATTTCACGCATTCTCTATAGTAATGTTTTTATATTTTGTTATTTTACAGTTCTATGAGTTTGTGGTTATAATTAATATTAATATACATTTTTTTCCAATTTGTTAGTTTCTAAAATTGGTCGCAAAAATGTTTATATCGTATTGTAAAATTTAATAATGATAATTAGTACGTACTGTAATATCTCAAGTCTGACTACCACGAGGAAGAGTATTTCATGTTTTGAACTGAACGTTTTATAATTATGAGCACTTTAAAAATTTTAAGCTAAAATACATTCCGAATGAGCTCTATGCTTCAATTAATCAAGGGATCAGATATTTTTCCCTCCGCCTCAAATGCATTAAGCATCTTTTAGTTTCGTGTAACGTTACAATTTAAACTTTCAGATTTGGCGAACTTTGGTAGTCACAAAGATTTGAGAAAGAGAGAAGAAAACAGCGCCAAAAAACTTAAAATTCTATCTAAAGTTTGTCATATATATTAACGGTTAAATAAAATTATATTATTTTCTAAAGAAACATGTATACTTAGATATAAGTATTGGTTACGATTTGAAATAGCTAGAAATAATAAGGTGGCGTTGCCATTTCTTAACTTCTCTTTTAAAGTAAATGATACCGGTACAGAAAGATAGAGAACATACATATGTATATGTGACGTTAATTATATAGTGTAACAGACAGACAAATACATCAATATTTGTTAATGTTCATTTATTTTTTTAAATAAATCCAGCAATGATTATTAAAAAACGTTTCGTTGGGAATTGATTTTCTAGAAAGAACTAAACCAGAAATAATTACTATTTTCATACGTGGGATAATATCTAATAAAGTGCCACAAAAGCTACGTGCGTAAACACGACCTTTTAAGAGACCCAAAGCTGATATTTTCGCGCATCACCTTCCAGTTATTATATGCGCATCAGATCTGACCGGGAGGCTGTAGCTAAGTGATTTCCAGACCCCACGGGCATAAATTAACGGCATGCCGTTAAAGTCCGCCGGTCTGATACTTACCTCTCATTGGCTAGCCATTATGCAGGATAATCAAAAAGTTTCGTTACAGAGCTTTTGGGTAATAAAAGGTCATTTATTAGGTGGCCGTTAAAACCACGCATTAAATGTATTTCCATTGTGATCTTGAACTTTTTAAAATATTAAAGTGACTTCGTATTTGTATGATATAAAATATGTAAATTTGAGAAGTCTAAAAAATATTTTTATAATCCAGTAACCCTTCTTTCTACGATCTTAATTGAATTAAGTTTATCGTCAAAACTGTGTAAAAATAGTTTTCATAAATTATTTTAGAATTTTTCTAAAATAAAATTATTCAATTGAAAATATAATAATAAACGCAAATCTTACGTTTAAATAAATTATGTTAAATTTAGAGCTGAGTGTTGTACTCTTATGATCAATATATTATTTTATGTAACATTTTCTGGATAATAATTGGATTATAAAAAAGATTGATATCAGAAAATGGTTAAAACTTATTACAAATAATAAACATGTTCCTTTAAAAAGATATTATATGTATTGCAATGGAAAAAATGCATTTATTTTTTTCTGTCACATAGTGATGTCGCTATACCGAAAGCGGTCGTGAAATAATATTACGTATATAATAAACTTTTTTTAATAAAAAAAAAATAGTTAAAAGATAGTGGCATATTTATTGCCTAATTGATTTATGTTTAATTGTATGAATATCAATGATTTTTACAATCTCCCACTTTACTAAAAATTTTCTCGCCACATTTTTATATTTTTTAGATTATCCGAAAAATGATCTCCGAAGACTTCAGCAGCTTAACAGCACGTAATATGAAAAAAAACGAAATGTTCGTATACCACATTTATATGACCATTTGTAAGCTTTGTATTGATGAATACATTTCTTTAGATTTAAAACATTTTCAATACAATTATTTTCAAATAGTCTGTAGTAATATAACATTTCTTCACTCAAGAAACTAACAGCAAACAAGCTACTTTAAAAGTGCTTCCCGCTAAATTATATCGAACTGTCTTCTCACTTTTATCAATCAATATCTTCTTCGCTCTGCTTTGTTTATTTTTAACTGGTGTTCGCCGCCATAATGACACTACTTGAGCTTTTAAAGCACGCAGGCTAAGTGTGCAAGTAAACGGAGATGAAATTACAGCCTTCACTCGATAATATTACGCACTGATTTTCAACTTAAAATCGAGATGAGAGTGAATCTATACCCATAAAATCATGATTTTTTCAATTAATTACAAATTGAAATTGATTTCTTGAAAACACGTTTTTAATTTTACATGAGTTTGATGAATATTTATTAAAAGCTGTTTGGTCTTGGTGATGCAAAACACATATTGAAATTATTATATACTATATGCTAATGAAAATTAAATTGACAACTATAAAATATTTTACGTCAGATAAAACACATTGAATGATAATATATTCCCAGATATATATATATATACATATTGCATTATCTATCCACTTATTTACAAAAGTGGTTCATTTTGTTATTTCTAGCAGTATATTTAAAACAACATTTATCTACAAACACACGTTTCTACCACAGAGTATTGAAAAGAGTTATACATATTCAATCCTTGCATTTTTCTGTTTTCTTAAGCCAATACGAATGAGGCAATGTATTTTATAAGATTGTGTACCAATAAAAATTATGCAGCTAATGAAATGGGTTAAATGTTTAATTTTCACCTCAGAACAAACAAAATTAAGTGAAATTAAAGCACCTTCATAACGAAAAACTTTTAAGATAAAATAATTAACAAATATCATATTAATTGTATCACCGGAGATTATTTCTCGCCAATTATTAATATATTTTTAGTTTTTTTTTATTTTGGTTACTGAGTAAAACAAAATACAATTTTGACTTACTGTAAACTTGTTACTCTAAAGTTGAACTTATTTTGACCACAAAAAATATTATATACTACAAAATGAAAAAAGTTATAATTATATCTACTTAAATATATTTTTAAGCCCGATTAATGTAAAAATAAATCTCATTAACGCCATTACACATGCGATGCCAAAATTTCTGTTTGAATCAAGATACAACTATCGTAGTCTCATTGACTTTCCAGTTGAAATCGACAAATACTGATAACATAAAATTCGCAGAAAAACGAAACACAACATTTAAGTATCTCGAAAGAAATCGGCAAGTTTACCCACTGGTCAGTATTAAAGTGAATCATTCTATTATATTCCTTCCTCTTTCTCTGCGACACGAAGATTACTTTGTGAGCCTTAACGATTGAAAATCTCATGTGCTTCCAGTCCTTTCTACTGGGAATCAAAGGATAATTTGGTACCGGTTTGTTTGCTACACGTGTATCACTTTTTTCTTCACACGGTAGTTATTTGCGGTGCATTTATCAGTATCGAAAATCGACAGAATGCCTGAGGCGTTATCACGCATTTTGTTCGACAAATTTATTCCTGCACTCTTTTTTTCGCGCGATGTCACATGCTTATTATTTTACATTTTTTAGTGAAAACAAGTTTGCAATACTGTTGCTGGAATTCAGGATTGTATTTTTTAGCTCGCATTTATTCACTTTGCATTAATAATTTGCAAAATAAGCTCTATCAATAATTTGGCCGCCACATTTTACTCTAAAATTATTGAAGTGTATCATTGAACATTGCTTTTAATTTATTAGGTTAGGTTTAAAAATCTTGATATTTAATACACGAATTAAAAAGCATTATAACTATTTTGTATAATACTTTCGCTAAATGACGAATTTTATGATAATTCATTTTCGATTTTGCGTTAATTACACGTAAAAGCAAATAACTTTACTATTGCTTTAGTCTAAAAATGCTTTTTAAACAGAATAAATTTGTATCATACATCAAATGTTCATTTTAAACGTAGGTGCAATATTTTATTTTTACATAAATAAACTTCACGAAAAAAACATCATTTCACCTTAGCGTCGCCAAATATTCCACGATCATTGAGTGTTTACCTCCTCTGTAAAGCCCGTATTCTTTCTTTTGATATGCAACTTAATGTTCTGCCCCGAAGAGTTATTAAATAATATATTGTGACAAACATCAAGGTATAACAAAAATCAAAATACAAACCTGTCAGTTATGACGACAACAAGAAATAATTCTTTCAACTCTGTCATGTAAATACATCATAAATTTTACCAACCGATATCAATTTTAATATTTGGCAATTACTATATGTATTGTAAAATAATTATGTATAATATCAATAAATTTTATCTTAAATAGTTCCGTAGATATTTAAAAAAAACCCCCAAATATATTAAGTGAAGTCAATTTGATTCCATCGCATTGTGGCTGTATGAAATATTAAGTTGCTGTATATCTTTACGATACCAGTATTTTTTAAAGATATAACATAACCAGACAATTTTAATTTATAATATATTATCAAATTGTAAGATTTTTTTCAGTGATAATCTGGTTATGTTTTTGAAGGAGCTTTTAGAATGTTATATAGTTTCTTATATTTTATAATTGACAACAATTCTAAGAAATTATAGCCTTTCATGTGATTTTTTTATTATTTTGAAGTATCGTAGAAAGCTCTCTGAGTATTTTGATTATTAAAGCTTTTATTTATGACAGTATGAATTGTAAGTATGCCAAGCGTTATATATTATAATTAGCGTAAACGATTATTGTTTAAGTAATACCGTTTCTAAATTTTATACAAAATGACGAGGTGTTAACATTTTTAGCATGCGAACTCGCATGGTTGGTGTTGTGAATAAAAAAAATATACTACGCAAGACTATACATTAAATCGTCGACATTCCGGCGTGAGGGGCACCTGTTACATTAAAAGCTACATTGATAAAGCCAGTACCACAGCTGGAGAGAGTAGAGAATTCATATTTACTTAATAAATCGTAACATTTTCTCGTTTCTTTATATGCCGCAATAACTTTACATCACTTGGCATATTGTTGGCATTAATGTCGTCGCGGCCGAAACATTTTTAAAAGCTCTGTCGACCGAATTACTACTAAATGTACATGAACAATTTGCTCCGGTCTTTAGGCGGCATTCCGGAAATCGTTTTTAATTCTTCTTTTGAAATTCGTGCGTTATAATGAAAGCTTGTAATATGCATTTTTCATATGAGAAATAAACACTTTATTTGTATATCGATATATTAATTATTTTACTGTATGTTGTAAGCGTCTGCCGTGATTGCGAATAGATACTTTAATATGTCATACATTTAAATTGATTTATCTTATTAATTAATTCTATCGAGATTATCATGTTGACTAACTTAAATATCAAACGATACATATTCAACCTGGTGAATGGATGTGAAGCAATGTGTAATCTTAAACGAGTAAAACATTGAGAGAACTTACTTTTTTCATGCATTTCTTCTTTGAATTACCAGTTGGTAGGTTTTCGATATTATTGGTTTATGAACATAATTTCTTGGGGTAAATGTTATGAAATCTTGTAAATATTTTTTTGTATTTTGTGAGACGTCTCCCTATTTTAGACAAAAATATTTCGAGGTTCATTGAAGCAAATTGTTTTCTAAAATAATTCATAGCAAATTTCTATGGTATTCACATATGATATATTTTTTAATTGAATTGTGTATAACATTTACACCCAGATATATAAGTACATTTATATGTCAAAAAAACCTTCTTCGTTTTGAAAATGAAACAAAAGTAAATACGTCCCATAGAGATCAATTATAATATAATATTAAATATTTAGTGATAGAAATAATTTAATAAATAAAATGTTTTAAAGATTTTTTCATATTCGTTCTTAGCTATGATTGTGAAGAAATTCCAGAAGGAATAAACATTTAAGCTTTTGTTGAAAATTCAATAAAAACTTCACTATCGTTTGATTTACTTATTCAAAGCTCATAAAGTTAAACGCTACCTCAATAAATAAATTAATCCATCGTTAAGTAAAGTTTATGCTAACGACCCTCGAAATTATTTAATAATATATTGGATATCGATAGCATGCGTGAATGAATAATTTTATCATACACTGACGAATATTTGTTGGGATTTTACCTTTAGCTCTAGTCCGAAAGCTGGAACATCAATTGAATATAACCCCTCGCAATATCAGCAAGTAAAATTTCAGTGGAATCGGAACCGAATTTTATTAAATTTAAAATTAATGATGCTGCGTAAATAAAATATTATGATATTTTTCATCTGGGTCGTATTTTAAATAACTTTTCGATGCCATCTAGAATAAACATCATTAAGACCACATTAATATTTTTAAAACAGTATAATTTAACATACAATTATTTAAATTTTTATATTCTTCAATTAAGAAAGAAGCCACATAAAATCATTGGGTTTTTAATAATTATTGTATTATACACCCAGTGCTTTTTTTACGCGATACATTGGTTCCAGAAAAAGGCGCGTAAAAAAAATCGCGTAAAAAAATGATTTCATTCAATTGCATTATATTTCTTTATACACCCTAAAACATAAATTCGCATAAAATTCGATACAATTTCAATTGTCAACATTTGGCAATTGTATGTGTATTTAAAAAATGGAATGCTTACAAAATTTAGTTTTAAAAATACACATATTTTTTTAAATTATAATAAATAATGAAACTTACATGCCTAGCATCATATACAAATGTCTTCTTTAAAACAAATTTGGGGAAAAATTGCGTAAAAACGAGTGAAGCGCGTAAAAAATGTAGCGGTGCCGTTCAAAAAAAATCGCGTATAATCGAATTCGCGTAAAAAAAGGATTGGGTGTATTTAATATTGATTAAAAAAATTTTATCGAAATAATTGATTTTCCGTTAACTTGGTTTGAAACCAAGTAAACTTTTGAGTTTCCGTGCTCTCAAAACCATATTAAATTTTCAGTTGCCAGAATTGAAATTTTTATTGTATCCAGTATTGACTTTTATGACATTCTATTATATTTTAGCCGTTATCTGCTTACTCATATTCAACTCAATTGTTACTAAAGATTGGAGTACAAATAGATACCAATATGTTCAATATTTTTATTTTTATCATTACATCCATTACATCAATTGTGAGTAAAATTCTTTACGATAAAGATTATACTCGATATTCATTTTTTTTTGTCGAAATATTATATGAAATCCATTCCATTGACGTGTTGGCTGATGACTGAGATTTTTTATGAAGGCCCTTGCAAAAATCTAACAGTGTATCGATTTTTAGGAATAATATAAAATTGTCTCACCCACGTGTGAATACCGTTTTCGCGTTTTGGCATCGATCCAGCTTTATAAGTCTCGGAGTGTGATGACCTGTTGACCGTAATCATTGTTAGATTAATCATTTGAAGACTTTTCAAAGCTTTTCGTATTTCGTTATATGGTTAATTCAATATAGCTTCATGCCAATTCATTGAATTATTTTTAATTACCACAGTTTTAGAATTTATCATTCATTATTACATTTTCTCAAGAAAAAATATTTTCAAACAAAATCATCCCAAAGTTTTCAATCAAACCTTAAACAATGAACAGGTTTGGAATCACACAAATGACATTTATATATTAATACACAATGTACAATGATTACTGCAGGGCACCCAACCTAAATTTGCTAAATAAATAACTTTTCGTTTAAAGAAATAGAAAAAAAAACAGTTAACTAATATTATATGTCACTTTTAAGGTGTTAACTGTCACTTCTTGATGGAAAGGCATGATATTTTAAATACTTTTAAGGTGTTAACTGTCACTTCTTGATGGAAAGGCATTATATTTTAAATAATAAAAACACATTTTTTAGTACTTATTTCCACAATATATTTTTTGATCAGAACCGGTTTCGCTCATCGCGAGCATTATCAGTTGATCAGTTGATAATGCTCGCGATGAGCGAAACCGGTCCTGATCAAAAAATATATTGTGGAAATAAGTACTAAAAAATGTGTTTTTATTATTTAAAATATTATATGTATTTGTTTCATAGTACAATTGGAATCTCGATTTAATCGTTGGCAAAATTTAATGTGATGATAATGATCTAGGAATAAAGATACAAAGGATAAATCCTGAATGTGTTTATTCACCTCATACTCGTGACATATGTGCAGACTAGAAACCGCACTCACCAAGTATTCAGAAAATTCAAACTATTTAAATGGTATCTCTATGGTGTGCATATTAATTACCTAATCTGTCAAATCATACATTTTTATGCATATTATATTGAGGTGAAACAATTTATATTGAATCTAACAAGATGAACGCTTCAGTGTGTCAATATGATCAACTTGAAGTTCCATATACGTATGAGCGAAATAATTATCAATATTTAAAGTAAATTTAACAACACAATGAAAGTCATTCATATTACACTAGTAATGATTTCCATACTTTACTTACTGAAAACATAAATTTTCGGAAAAATGTATTTTTTTTAAATTCATGCACAAAAATAAAAAAAAATGTAATCTAGAATTATGGACACATTGAGTGTAAAATACATGTCGGATAGAAACATAACGCCATTGTTGTAATTTTATAGGAGTATATTTTTCTTTTTTTGAAAAACGTTTTACAATTATAACATGATAGATATTTTTTTTCTACTTATAAATATTTATCAAATATAAAAACCTGTATATTATTTAATTTTTATAATAATTTCAGTTGTTAAGTTTGTGTTTTCCGTTGGAAAACAAGTTATATCTGTTACATAATTGAATAAATATACAAGTAAAAATTGTTAAGGTCGTCGTGCTTTTACAGTTTTCTAGCCTTGTATGAATAACGTTCATAAATTATTCATACATGACAAAGAATTAATTTAATTTTCTAATCCGAGATTTATGCTGTATTATTTCTTCATTATATAATAAGTCACGCGGATTAAAATATATATACTTTTAATAATTATTGGGTTTTTTTCGAAAATCTATTGTATAAGCTTCAATAGGGCGAAAGATAAAACACAATTTCAAGGTGCGTCGATCGATTTGCATGTCGAAATTTACTTTAAATATTAAGTTATAAAATCAATCTTTCAGAAGCTGTTCCTTACTTTATAATGACATCTATACGTAAACTGGTTACAGACTTTCTTTGGTAAACTTATATATTTTTTGTTCTCTATATCTTGTAAATTGATTAACTTTTGAAACTATATCTATGTATTTTGACGTAAGTGTTCTAAAACCTGTGTAACATACAGGTTAATCAGTTGAAATTTAAATTTGGAAAAATCTATTTTATATAAATATTAAATTCTTGTGATATTTTCTATAAGCCTATAAGCCTTTATTTCTATAAGCTATATAAATATAAAATAATATTATAAATAATAATGATTAAAACCGTTCAGAAAGGGATTGCAATAATTGCTATCGGTGACGGTTCATAGCAAAACTGGAATTTCCAAAATAGTTAAAAATCATTTATTTCTATTTATTTATTTTAATAAAGAAGTTTTTTATTTTAATAATGTAATTTATAAATATGTATAATTTTTATGTTTTATTTGAATAAAAATACATACATCGTAACATCATTGGTAATGATTGCTATTTAACAAAAGATAAACAAATATGTTCACAATGCTCGGCATGAGGAGCTGTGCAGTTAATCAACATCGCGCCTTCTTCAGAGGCAAAAGTTATTTTCAGCTTTTTTTTGTACAGCTTCGATAATCGTAAACAGGTGAATATTTTTTTATACGCTCTTAAAGCACATCGTTGTCTCATTATGGGAGACCCGTTTTGTCAATTTAATTCACATGCCAATATTGCGTGTTCAACTCTGCTCCTACTCAACTAGGGTTGGCAATTCACATTTCCGAAGAAGGAAGACATCTCAGACATATTTTTGGTCGTAATTATTTTACATACAGTATAGTAAGACATTTTTTCTGAGAGCTGAATTAAGAGCTTTTAATTATTTTACTTCTTTCAGGACATCATTTCTTAAAGAAAACTACTTTATTGCCAAGAAGACTTTGAAAACATAAGATTATTTTTTGTAGCAATGGCATTACAAATATATAAAGAATTAAAAACCATTATAAAATCGAAACACATTTAAATTCAAAATCCGTAAACACAGTACCGTAGATAAAACTAATATAAAAGATTTATATGAATTTCAAAAAGATATAACTTCATATTATATCACATTGGTAGGTTGAAAAATTCAGCGTAATTACAATTTAAAAAAATATTCATTAATTTCAGGACTTTAGGTTATGATATAAAAAAAATCATTCCGCAATTACTATGATGTACAAAAAACTTTATATTTATAAATATAACCAAAAATTTATTTATACGATAAAAAATTGACAACCCTAAATCGACTGTGACTAACTTACTCTCGCGATTGAAATATGATACACACCTATTGATTTGGAAGCCTTTCGTGTGATAAAATTATTGAATAATGCTTAATCAAGCGTTTTAAAAAATACTGAACATTTTTTATGCAAGAATCAGTCCGTAGGTTGAATAATTGATTAAATTGTACCATTAGTTTCCTCACAAAAAATTACCGTTCAAAAATTATTTAGAACTCACCATCTCAAAAACTAGGTCTAATATTTTTTATCCTCAGCAACACAACGACTAATATTTTTAACACAAATAAATGTTGAAAGATTCAACTTTTTAAAATCATCGGTTGGAATTTTAAATTGTAAATCAATCACGAAATTCATATTGCTTTAAATATTTATTTTTGCATTGCAAATTGTGACGTATTGTCTCATTTATCAGTTTTCAGTCATTGAATTCATGTTTTTTTCATCAAAATTACTTATGGTATAAATATTTTAATAAATCAATTATAAGACACTACTTAGATTAATGACTTAACTTAACATCAATGAAAAAAATACCACATACGAGCTCACGAGTATTTTTTTGAAATTATGCGTTTGAAGTTACTTCTGAGAAGTAATTAATAAAATACACATTTTTATTTTTAGATACTCAAGACATTCACAAATTTTTTATTTAAAAAAATTGTGTTGGGTTCGCTTTTATCTAATTCTATAATTCTTTTTGATGTCAATAAGTTAATGGTCGTATTATATTTTGTTTCCTTAAATTATGTATGCATGTAGATTAGATTAGAGTAGATATCATTCACTTGAAAAATGTGGATCGGTTTCCACTGATTAATGATAAATATACCATTTTTTGTCATATAACAAAAACACGGCTTTCAAAATTTTGTACCAAGATGTTCATTGCATATAATTCGGTCTTCAATAACGGAACTAAACTCACAGGTTTTTCGGGCATGCCAGAGGGCTCTGTCATATATTAAGCAAATAAAGATGAAGATTTGGTTTTTTTTCTTATCAACAGGTGATTATTATCTCCCGAATTACTGTCATTATAAATACACATCTGAAAAGCGCATCCGATTGGAAAAAATCCATTAATTTTAGTGATTCTTATCAGCTCACTGAGGTATTTAAAGTGTTGATAGTTTATTCAACTGTCTGAAGGCCAATCAGTGGCATATTAAAGCAGCCAGAAACACTGAGTAAACATTTTTTTATATATCTGTTTGAGATAAAACATGTCTAATAGTATTGTAAATAAATGGACAAAGTGCTTCAAAATCAGAAAAACATAATGGGTCCGCCAAATAACTTTTTTTTTTGAAAATGCTATAAAAAAAACTACTAATATTTTCTCAAATTTCTTTTTTTATTTGAAAGAACAATCCTTCCGGTTAATAATGGAAAATAACTTCATTCAAATGGCTGCCTCGGCTGGCCATGCAGTAGCCTACACGATCGGTCCAATTTTTAAGCACATTATCGATTGTGTGCAGCTGTATTTCACCAATGGCTTCACGAATATTGTCCTTTAAAGCGTCAATTGTCTCTGGCTTGTCGGCGTAACACTTATCTTTGAGGGCACCCCACAAATAATAGTCCAACGGTGTCAAATCGCAGCTCCGAGGTGGCTAAACGACATCAGCTCTGCGGCTGATAATGCGATCTTCAAAAACAGGGCGCAAAACATCGAGTGTAGCTTCGGCTGTGTGGCACGTAGCGCCGTTCTGTTGAAACCAAATGTTGCCAATATCCTCCTCTTCAATTTTTGTGAACAAAAATTTGTTCAGCATGGTCCGATAACGATCGCCATTGACTGTAACGGCCACTCCTTGCTCATTTTTGAAGAAAAATGGCCCAATTATGCCTCTGGACCAAAATCCGCACCAAACAGTGACTCGTTTTGGGTGTACCGGCTTTTCAATGTATGCGTGCGGGTTTTTTGTGCCCCAAATGCGACAATTTTGCTTGTTTACATACCAGCCAAGATCAAAATGAGCTTCATCCGAAAAGATGATTTTTTTGGCAAAATCGGCATCTTCTGTAAGTCGATCACAGGCCCACTCAGCGAAGCGAAAACACATTAGATGGTCAGTTAGAGTCGTTCAGCGGAAGAATAAAACTAATTATTTGTCAAATCAGACATGAGCTAAGTGTTACCATTCACGAAATAAACACTAGTTGAAAAAAAAAACTTTAGATGGCGGACCCTATATAAGCCGTTGTAGTAATTTGTCACGCTTTTCATTGTGTGCAACATTTCAGTGAAAAACTGTTGCAAAAATACGATGCAATGATCATTTTTCAAACACAGGGTTATTCGCGATAAAAAAGCAAAGGATTATTGACGCCAATCAACAAATTGGCGAGTAATGGGCCAAAGCATTTAAGTGTGAGCCTATAAACGAGTGAAAATTTTATGGAAAATTCAATGCCTGAACCTTACTCTAGTTTAATATTAAATTTAATTATTTATTTAAATATGTGTGTATCTACTTTCACGCATATATTGATGTTTTTTTTGCCTAGATATTTTGGTTAATTTCGTTTTATAATTCCATATTTTTATGGCTATATTATTTAAAAATCTCATATAAATTTTATGATTATTACCGCATGCCTTAGGGTTTTCCACAAAAATAGCTACAGCCCAAATAGTATCTACTTTATAGTGTATTGCCCTTAGAAGAAATCCGATAAGTTTTATTATACTTAACAAGGTGTGACATAATTCGTTTACCTTGCATACAAATAATAATATGCAGAGCAAAATGATGAAATTTAACCGGAATAGCGAGAGATGTCATTAACATAATGTTTTGAAGAGTTAGTTGTCCGCTCATATGCCATGAGGTGTAAAGATTTTATCGGTAACCGTTTTTAAACATGCTGTGAAAAACAGTAACAACAAACTAACAACTGCACTTTCATATTGTAATTATTGTTGAAATCGATTGCAATTATTATATTTTCTCGTTTCTTTTTAAAAAAATCCAGGCTTGTTGGTTTGGCATAAGACGATTCCGACTGCTTTTGTACATGTGTACATTCTACATCCTGTTTTGACTACTGCATTAAAAATATCACAGTCGTAGCATTACTTTGAGAAATTATTGTTAAGAAAGTACGAAAAGTAGAGAAAGAGTCGGTAGTTTTCTTTTCACTTGATCACATAAAATGGCGTTATTGAGATTGTATTGTTAATAGTTATTTGATGAGCTCCGATCGAATAATACTTAACTGAAAAATTTTACGTAACTTCTCTCGATTTGGTTACAAATATCCTCGACTAAAGCATATATTAGATACGCAAAATCAAATGACCAACCCAAAGCACAATTAAATGTTTTATAAAAGCTAAAATTTTCTTTTGTATGTAATTATTTCACAATTCCATATTATTATAGTATGTAATCAATATCAACTGCGTTAAGCGAGGAAGGATTAAAACTACTATTCTACTTATGCATTTAAAATTAACACCACAAGTTTTGTATTTTATAATATTTTTATACACGTTATTTCATATAATAATTATCTGTGAATTTAATGATAATAAAATCACATATGTATTTCAATAATTAATTTATGTGTAATAAAATAAATGGAACAGAAATTATTTTTAGATTAAGTCCAAAATATAGTTTATTTTTCTTTGTACACAATCGAATATTAAAAAATTTTTATCGATTGAATTGGCATTTACTTGGTAGAACTTCATAATAACACTGTGAAAAAATAGGTATGTATTTTGTAGAAATAAAATAATTTTTCACCGTGTTATTAATGATATCATTTATCAACCTATCATTTTTCACTGAAACAACATTTAGCTAAATATATTAATAAAATATGTATTATAGTAGGTTCGAAAATATTGGAACTAACTAAATTTTGATTGGAAAATAATAATTTTCATCATCGAATGAGCCTTTTGGTTATTTTAATTAAATATTTTGATAAATTTATGAAACATTTTTTTAACTATTTTATTTTACTGCGTACGCTGGCAATAAAGTCCCAACCAATTTATGCGAATCGTCATGATTCGTTAGTTAACGCTCAGTCACATTATAAAATTTCAATAAAAAAATAATAAAAATGCCACCTGTGGTGGTGGGCAAAAATTACGAAAATATTTAAATAATATGACGATTACAGTTTAGAAAACACGTCAGGTTAAAAGTTTTCATTAACAATTTTTTTGTCATTCGCATGAAAATGGTACACGTTTCCAATACCAAAATACTTATGCTCATAAAAAGTATCTTCGTTGTCTCCATCTATATTATTTTTTTATAATGTTAATCTACACATCTATGGCATCCGACTTCGGATGCAATTTATTCAATTCCTATCTATTCTTGACTATAGAATCTAAAATTCTTTACAACATCAAATTTTTAATAATATTTTGTGTCATTGACTGAACTAGAATTTACTTAATTGAACTCAATTTTACACGGTCAAAGATAGCAAATTTTGTAGAACTAAAGTATATATTGTTATTTTTTCACCGTGGTAATATTTTGTTTGTATCAGAAAATCGATTCAAAAAAAAATATTATATTTAAATCCATGATTATTTTATAAAAATATTTTTATACTACGGCGTGATGTCAGTTGGTGATAGTTGTCAAATTAACACATTCATTTTAGAATAAAACGAAATAATGGATTTTTACTTAGCAATCGTCCATTAATTGATTTTTTATAGCTAAGTCATATCTGAAAAATTGATTTGCTTTAGAAGTGATTTAATTTGCTGGCAAACATGTCGTTTATGCTTTGCAAAAAAATGGATGAACTTCGATAGTTTGATTGTTTAGAGCAGTGATCAGCAACCATTTGAGAGACTTTGTAAAAAAAAACCATTTTGTAAATTTTATTTGTATAGCGGGTAAAAGTAAAAAAATGTTTTTTCAATAAATTTATTTTAACTAAATTATATTTATATTAAAATAGTACACCAGTAAACAAAAATCGAGAACTTCCTTAAAATTGATAAAAATCATTATTTATTTTTCATTTTCTAGTATTTTTTAATAAATAAATAAGTTAAGAAAATAAATAATTTGATAAAAAATATCATATTTCTTCGGCGGGTAACTCAAAATGTTTTAGTGGGTAATTCAATTACCCATGGGTATTAGGTTGCAGACCACTGGTTTAGAGTATGCACATACTTTTTGGGTTCAATTTCTAAAAACGATTTTCCAATGAAATATGTATCTCAATTTTATAGACTTTCTCTATCTCAAAATTCAATATTTGTTAATTTAAAACAAATCCACGTTGTGCTTTTAGAAATACATACGCCGTTATTATTATCCTGCTACCGTTTGATTATCCATTATTGAAAAATTTCTTACGCCACATTAACTGATCTGACGTAATCGAAAAATTGATTACCAAGAGAGTAACCAATCCATTAACGAAGGTTAATATGTAGGATTATTATCATCAACATCTCAGTGACATGTTGCAATTTTAACAAGTGATGCCGTCTTGTCGTCTAGACGCAATACTCTTAAATATAATATTAATTTTACGAATAAATGAATCGATAAATGTTAAAACACCTTATGTGGATAAAAACGTTTTTTTTATAATTATTTACTCATACTTCAAAACCTATCTCCGCCACTAATTGAAAAAGAAATTTATTTCAATAAAATATCAGTGTAAAATTATTATTTCATAGGAATATTTTATCAAAGTATGTACGCATATTGAAATATTTTTTGAAAACTATTCTATAATGTATTGTAGTTATGCAAAATTTATAAGATATATAGTCTTTAGCTATTTCGGCTTACTTACTCCATCATAACAATTGTTATAATGGAGTTCTACCATGATAATGCCATTCAATCAATATATTTTATTCTTGTTTTTCTTTTCATTATTTTAACAAGATTTATTATTAAAACCTATACTAAAGATGTCAATTAAAAAGTCATATTTAAAAAAGAATAAAATTTTTGATCGCTACCGTTAAGTTAATTCCTGGGCCGATTTTTTTGTTATTTGTGAATAAAAAAATGTCTGCTTAAAATATATATTTGTTTTATAATATTTTTGTCATGCAATTGATGACGGCCAATTTAAATTAATTTCAGTACACTTCAGCAATAAATGTTGAGCGTTTCAGCAATCATCGATTCCAATGCAACATCAACCATAATTATAATCATAATAATAGCCACTTGATTTTGTCGTCGAAGAATTGACAGGCGCTCTCTTTTCTCGATTAACGAACAAATATTATTAAACATATTTGATGGTAATTCATTTCTTTAGGTCAGAGAAGTGAATATGTATTACTATTTTGCAACTAATATTTCAATCAAGCATTGCTTTTCAACATTTACTATTCAGTTTTTTTTGTTCCTATATCGAAACATGTTTTATGAGATTGATTGCATTTCTATTCAATGTAATTTTTTAATATTCTTTAATATGCAATTTGGCAATAATCAAAACACATTTTAAATTAACAAAAAAATTTCATGTATGGAAAACGATTAATAAAATTACTTTTTCAGAAGCTTAAATCCTGTTTTGTTTCAAAAATTGATTAAATTTGTATTATTTTCCATTTATGATAAGGTCTAAGTGTATGTTATTAGCGCACATTGAAGTAACTGCTTTATTGTTTTGTAGGGCAGCCAGTTAAGACGATTTTTTATGAAAACATTTCAATTGTAGGCCTAAGGGATTTAATTGGTTATAAATAGGTTTATCGTTTCATAGACCGTATCAACCACGCCCAGTTAATAGATTACTTATAAAAGGTGTTATCTAGAAATTACAGACTTAAAATAACCCGAAAGAATAACGCATTTTCTGGTATATTTCCAGACACTTTGGATATTTTAATTTGACATATATATTAACGATACGAAGTTGCGATAATTCAATTTATTCCAACAATAATTAATGATATGAATTGATAGTTGGAACCACCTGCTTCTGCTAATTGATGAAGGCATTTATAATTTTTCTAATTTGATAATCTTATCGATCCACCTGTTTTTAAAACACACTCATTAATAGTTTTTTTTTGTCAATTTAACTTTGCAGATGTTTTATGGATGCAATTTTAATAATAATTTATTTTATTGGCTGTTTGGCATGATAAATCTATATCTACATAACACATAAATCATAGAATTATAACGCTTTTAAAATAAAAGAAAAAATTTATGTCGCAGTTATAATTCTACTACTTTAAAATTCAAAAGAAACTTAACAAAGATATTTTCAAAAACCGAAAATTTTATTTTAACAACAAATGACACAACAGATCAATTCATGTACATTCACCTTTATCACAGCTCAAACTATTGATATTTGTTTTACTAAGCTATGTTTCTTAATAATTTTCTATAATCTTGCTTTAATCATCTGAATAAATTCACACATGAAATAATAATTCTTGGGATTAATTCATAGACGCTTGAAACCGCAAGCATCTTGTTAATTTATTTCCTAGATGTTGTGGCTGAGTATTATATCATAGTAAAATATTTTACGACGTGTGATGTATAATATTACATATTCTGCTAACGAGGATTTAAATAATAATACGAATTCGCAGATGCTGAAAATGGCGAAGCCTGTTTGATCAAATCGTAAATCTTGAAGTTTGGACTTGAATGAAAATAAACGTATCGACCCATAAAATTGAATTTGATCAGTCAACTGGTATTTATGCTCAAACAAGTCTATTGAACTCTTCTGTCAATAATTACTCATTCATTTCTATATTATTGTACTTCCTGAATGCCAGTCATGTAAATGACATTGCATAACAATTATTTAAATAAAATTTCAGAGATGACATTGAACACATTGCAAGGTGTCTCTAGTCTTCAGAATTATATTTAGAATCACTACACAAGGTGTGCCAGTTTCAAATGATTAAATTTGTAATCGCCAACTTTTTATGTATGCCAAAATCTTTTATTTAATGACAAAAAACTACTTTTTCTAATATTCATCTATCCAATTTAAAACAATTGGGTATCACAAAAAAATATGTAACACATATTTGAGATTTGGTAATATAATTTGTATAGCAACAGATACCAAGGCCGACTAATGATTATATTTGGCGACCTGGTAAAGATAGCCACTTCATAACGGCTCGTATCCCCCTCAATGAAGGCAAAGAATATAAAAAATTCTATTGATAACATTCACAATCCCATAGCAAGCAAGAAGAATATAATAATCAAAATATTAATTCAAAAAGATTGTATTTTCTATAATTTATAAAATCAATAATAAGTTGCTTGATAGAATTTCGATTAAATTGAAATGTTAAAATTTTGTACATTTCGTCATGTTTTGTCATTCACAACCTGGCATTGTATACACATTATTGTATTTTAATTACATAATTCATTATGAAGTTACAAAGATATTTTGATCTTTTTATAACAGATTCGTATGAATGTCGTAGAATGATGTAACCAACGAAATTTACATATATAGGTCATGAATTGTTAATTTCATTCATAAACATAATTTTCCCACCCCTCGTGGTGTGTTGATACTAAAGTATCATAATTTTAATTCCACCGATTAATAACATTAAAGTAAGTTTATGAGAAGTGATAAATCACTGAATGTTGACAGTGTGTACTATCAAACCAGATGCAAGAACTTTTTTGAGTCTGCTTTATTTCACATTGTGTAGTTTATTTTTAAAAACCCGTTGTTGCGTAATACTCTTAAATGAGTAATTAGCCTCAACGTTTTCGGAATATTTCATTAACGCCAGTGATGGAAAACAATTTACATAAAAGCGTGCTTAAATAAAAGCTTACATCCATGATACTTTTAAATTAACGATATATATTTTGATATTTTTCATTATAATTGAATAAAATTCTACCGATTAAAATAAAATGACTGCGCGTATTATACAAATATTTCGGTTGATAAATATTAAATTAAGGTTATTTCAATTATTATATCTAGATTATTTTGCCTTTTTATAACTATACATAGTGAAAAAAAAATAGAAAATACAATATTGGTGCATTTCACACGACTAAAAATATGTTTTGTGTCACCATCATTATCGTTATTGGTTTTAAATTTCATATATAGTACCTTGCAACGCTTTTTTAGTTTCATGATTTAAATGATGTTATTTCTTCTCTAGTTGACTTCATGTAAATTTATCAAATTATGAGCTTTTGGGTTTACCAAATGTAAACGGATTAGTGTGAATGAATGAATTTCGACAAACCCAAATAATTTTTAACACAAGTTATTGACAAATGGAACTAAAATATTAGATAACATCATAACATTTTATCTTTGATACAGGTCTTTCAATAACACCAGTGACTTTACAAGTGACTAGTTTATTGCAAAGGCATTAAATTATACCCGATTCTTCTCGTGAAATAAATCAAAATTTTATTATAATTTGCATCAAATCGCTTGTATATTGTATGTAGATTTGGCTCAAAATGTGTCGTTGAAATTTTAAAATAATTCTATGCTTCGTTTCACTTTATGAGTGATTAGCTATGGTTCCATATACTTTATTAATACGCCCAAAAATATTACAGAGACTTGCTTTTGTAATAACACTGTCACATATTGATTCATCACGCGCCATGTCTGGATTGATAAATTCCTCATTAAAGACAACCAACCGCATTTATTTGGTCAAGTTTGTGGTCTACTTTCTCTAATAAGACATCACGAATGCACTTTATACGCTCCTGCTTGTTTTACATGTAATTTGATAGCTTAATCAAACATCAACTCATAAAATTCATTTTTGTTATAACAGGTGTATTCCCATTTCCTAAGGAATTACAGACACAGTTTTAATTAATCAAATTCTCAATAAAATGACGATGGGCTACCGGTTTTATCTTTTTTGTATCACGCCTAATTAAATGTTTATTCTTGATTTTTTAATTAGAAAACGATACTTGATCTGTTTTTGGGTAAAATTAAATAATTGAACACGTTTTTCATATTTTATTTGATTATCTCAATTTGACGACTTATTCAGCAACATACTTGTAAACCAACAAGAAGAAAAAGTCTATGTCTGTAAATACCTATTTATTAAAAAAACACAAGGCGTATCACACTTAGAAATGCAAAAGTGTACCAAGTAATTTTTCTACTATATAATTATTAGTAAAAAAAAGTTGGCGGTATATTATCTAAATAAGATATGATCAAAAATTACATACTAAGCTCATTCATATATAAACTTATATCAAATGTTAATTAACTATAGCATACCTAGCGGCAGCGTTGTGTTTATGTATGCGATATTTGGTAAGTCATAATTTGTTTAGTGCTAAATATAACATTAAAGCTCTCAGTAACTATTTGTAAAAGCGTTTAATAGAATATTTTCGATACACAGATTTTTCGTGTTTGCTAAAGACTTAGTTTAAATTGAGAGTATTTGTAAATTACAGGCCGATGGATTATAAAACCGACTACAAGAAATACTTAAATACACAACATACGGGAAAAGAATATTAAGAGTATATATTATATGTAATAAGAAGTCATATATCAATAAAAATATACAGTATACCAAAAGCCCGCTTTACACGCTCTACGTGAAATATTATAATTTTAATATATAGTTTGAATTTGCATTCACTTGGTAGAAATCCATTATAACAAGGTGAAAAAAATAGCAATGTATTTTAGTTCGACAAAATTATTTTTAACAAATATAGTTGATAGCTTCGGCTCACGCCATCGTCAGAACTATATTATAACAAATATAGCTATCAACTGTATTTGTTAAAAATAATTTTGTAGAACTAAAATACATTGCTATTTTTTTCATAGTTTTAATAAGTAAATATAGAATTACAAAAAATAAGATGACCAATGAAATCGATTACCAATACCTTATTTCCCTTGTTTTTTTAATAAACACAGGGCATTTTTATGACGGTTTCTGTGTATGTATGGAATATTTTGTCGAAAGAAGCGTTCATCATCAAAGAATTTAATAACGGCTAACAAAGTTTCGTTCGTGGAATATGTGGATTCTGATTGGTTATGTTGTGTTGATGTGCTCTTCTTGTAACAGCATCGATCACGTTTCCTATAATAAATAATCGTTAAGAACTTGGTCGGTCTATCTTTCAAAACTTACTAGAGCTGAAAATGGTTTTAAGATAACACAAAATAAATTGAACCTGTTCGCATTATGGCTGGATTTATTATATTTTATTTGATGTGTATATGGAGTTTATATATACAATATATATGTATATTTTTTTTTTTTTATACAAAGTTAATATCTCGATATTGAAATATTTTTAAGTCACATAAATAATATTGTGAATATATTTTATGGTAAAGTTAATCGCTGTATAAATATTAAGAGTTTATTTTTATCAAAATATTTTTTTTTTTTAATGCTTGATTTAAATAATTATTGAGAAACTTATTGTATTCAAGAAATGTCAAGTTTTAATTACATTTTTTCAATATATGATAATATTTATATCACGTTTCTTCCAGTATTAAAACACATTGAAATATAAATTTTAAAGACTAAAATTACTAATTTATCTATCAGAATATGACTTAAACTGATAAAATTACATTTTATGTATAAAATCAATGATACATTGAGCGTGAAAAACGCAGTTTTGCACAGAACAAATATTGTTTTGTTGTAATGAGTATAATTTTCGAATTATACTTTCTTCGATAGTATTTTCAATGACACATTTTTATTATTTGAAAAGACCGTTTTCTTGAAAATTTAGGACCAAAATCACTTAGATGAAGGGCTATTTAAAGTTTTGTAAGCTAAGCAAAATTGGCCAATCGTTTAGTAAGTGATAACAGATTACAACATTTTATCAAAAACTAAATCAATCGAGAATGTTTTTAAAAATTCTCGTATTATAAAATGTGCACAGAATCGACTGATAGTGATTTAATCAAATAGGTAAATTTGCTAATGTAATTAAATCATGTCAAAAAGGTCACTTTATTTATGTAGTACTGTTTCATATTTGGGTTTACATTCGTATTTTCAATATATTTACGTATTTTTTTGTATGTTCTATACCTTTCCCAGTCACTCACCTTACCTTTGTTAGGTATCTATTAAAAAAAATAATCATTATAAAAAACACATCAATTTTAATTGTGTTCTCTATTTTACCGCAACGTTATATATAACGATATTCATGATATAAATGTAACTGCAAATCAATTTTAAACGTCTCTAATGCTCATTTGCAATAAACGAGTTCATCAAAACCTAAAATGAAAAAAAAACTCACAGATCTCACACGACGCATCGAAATAGTAAGGCCACATTTTTGATGAAGGAAAAAATTAAATGTCAATTTGGGTCATTACCAACGTTACATACAAAAGCTTAGCTTAATTTAGACAATGAACTAACGCTTACAGTGGTGAACTTTAATAGATAGAAAAGCTCACGAGGATTTGATATCGTCATGAAAATAAACGAAGTACTACTGGACACGTGCACAACACTAGGTTTCAAAACTAGACGAAAGATGATGTATCACATGGGGTCAATCTTATTGTAGCAGTCTACTTTATATTTGTTGTGATGATAACATTACTCTGCCAGACATGTCGGCTTTGTTTCAGATTAAAAAATGAGTATTTTATTATGACATGTTTTTAATTTTTTTTTTTATTTATTTATTAAGTATTTGATTTTAAAGCAATTTGATAAAATCTACAAAAATATTCTCAATTTAAATATTTAAAACATTTTTCATTCCGCTTTTATGGTGATTTTATTTGTAGGCATATCTAATATATTTTTATTTTTGTTTCAGGTGAGTACTCAATCCAGTCACGCTAAAAAAACAATTTGAGCCTACTATTCAGTAAGTAATGTTAACAATATTTACAAAAAATTGTCGTTGCTATTAATTTAGTCATTTGTGTATATTACGGTGATGAATTTTTTTAAATATAACAAGCATAAACCTATATCTTTAATATAGGCAGTGATGGAAATCAAGTTACTCGGATGCTAAAACTAAAAGTGAAAGTTTTATTTAATTATGTTTAGCTCATCAAAAAAAAAAACTGAATGACAACGAAACTATCATTTCATTTACCGCAAAAATTTGATCATTATAATATTATTACGCTACGTGAATAAGTGATGAAGATATGCAATCGTCCTCCAAATTCCTGGAAAAATTCATCATTGTTTTTACGTATAATGTGTAGGTAGAAGAACAAATAGACACATTAAACAATTATCATATTTACTGTAAAAAAACTCTTTCATCTTCGTTATAGAACACTTGTACTAAATCGCAAGAACGTAACTTTTTTTTAAAACGAAAATGTCTGATTCTAAGCTGGTAATACTTATTGCTGAATTCTCATGCGAATTTTACACCAGAGACAATTTGCCTATTCGGTTTCCTGGTCTAGACATAATATTAAGCAACCGGTGGTTGACATCTGCGTGGTATACTGTATTTAGACAAATTGCGTATGTCAACTAAGTTGCAAGACAAATCATCCAAGCCGTCATTTTTTCAACATCGTCTACTAAATTTAATATGGCGATAAATTAATTTATGTTAATTTATATTTAATGTCTAACAAATTGAATATCTTATAATATTTTAAAACTGGTCTACGGATGAGTTTCAAGAAAATTTTAAACTACGTTTTTGATCGATAAGTATGTACCGTGAAATTTAAATGTTCCGCAGAAATTAGCACTTTACGGTCCACACATTTTCGCTAAATAATTACACCGATACAGTTTTTTCCTTTTTTGATTTTAGACCTCGTGTATATTCTTCGTCCAACTACCGACAAATTTTGAAAGTAAGAATTAAAATTCATATTAATTTTTGGTGGCATAGCTGCGCGTATCCGAAGACGCCACATTGAGCGTTCCCGGATTGTAACGTTTGTCTCAAAAATGACGCTAATATGGCGACCGCGTAACATACAGTGAGTGTTAAGCTACATATGAATAACTACTCCTATTATGAATTACTAAATCTAAAATTAAATTATATATGCCATTAAAATTGTTAGATTTACGAAGTATTTTTTTGAACACTATTGATTGATAATAATTAACAAGACTATATATAGCGTGATGCTAAAGAAGCAAACAATAAAATTGTATGTTGATATGTTAAACCATGCATTAAATAAAAATTTCACCATGCTCAAAATCTAACTATACAAATTGCAAACAAACAAATATCTGCTTAAGTATTACGAGTGTGTATGTTTAAATCCATATCCACTCGCTACTCGGAGTATATTCTCTTTCCCCTGCCAGTCTCCTTGCGGCCTTCCACAACAACGATAACTCATTGATAACTCTTTAAAATGTTAACAGAAAAGGGTTTATTTATTTTTTGCAAAAAAGAGTACATCATTACTATACTAAACAACATGATTTAGAATTATATCCTTCATAACGAAATAATTTACTAGATTAAGTAATCGAGAAGTGAATGCGTTTTCAATCTAAAAAAAACTTTATAACTAATCATCTGTGTGACAGCAAGCGCCAATCGCAAGCAACAAGTGTTAAGTAAATCAAAAAGAAAAAAAAACGAACATATCTGTTCGCTTGGATGCCTAGAAACTGGTTCCGGGTGACATGGATATTAACTTCATTTAACACCGGTAGACGACTGACAACATAATATCTGTTATGTGTCTACATTAACTACTACTCATTTTACCTATACTAGCTTGTTATATTCTTAATGGAAAGATAATTTTGCAGTATCATAAAGCTTTAGAATCAAAATTATCCGTCTTAAGTTGACAAGCTGTTTTCGATTATTCCTAGCGTAATAAGCCCGCACGATAAAAATAAAATGGATATATCTTTTTGACATGATAAAACTTTGTACGATTCCAGAACTGACATTTCCGTTGCATCCGTGTGATAGAATGCGTGAAGATGCCGAAAGGCGAAACCCGGATCGTTAGTGACAAAACGTTTGGAATTGTTTAAAGTTTTAACAAATCAAATTTCATATTAAAATTCCATCAAGCACCTTCAGTCGATATCATAAAAAGGATATTTCTTTTGCAAAATCAATTAACCTGTTACACAGTTCCTCTCTCCTCTCCCCATATAACATAAATAGCATTATTAAAACTACAATACTACCCTATTCTATCAAAGAGAATTTCAATATTATAGTAAACCTGACTTTTGCAATTTTTTTATCGTTTTAATATTCATTCCCCTAAAACACAGTTCTGACCACACACAATGGAAAATGAGCTATTTATTATGCCGCGCGCTGTTCGTTTTCAAGTAGTATCCATGCAATCTCGACACGGAGTGGGACTTTAATTAATTTATCTTGATATGTGTATCACAGCACGAGATGTACAAAACAATATTATATGACATTAAAAATACCTACTACTTACTTACTAACCGTTATAAAAAAGTTTAAAGTTTTCGTTTTACGCAACGTTTTACGAAAATCAAAATTTAAAACTTGTAATGTATGCAAACAGATCTTTCGGCACTAAATGTATACATATAACAATGTGGAGTAAGTATTATAGTAACGTTTTGTGGTCTGACCAGAAATTCTTGTCCGTACAGAGAACCGTTTTTGTCCGGGTCAATTGGACGCAACAGAAATTTTATGTCACTACTAATTAAGGCGAAGACTTTCTTTGCAAATCTCCGCTGTGTAATGTTTGACTTATTTTGATAACAAAATCAAGCTTTTGTTTTGTATATACATGCATAAATCAGACCACCACCGTGTTAATTCGGTATTTTTTTTATCATACTAAACTCTAATCACTTATATGTGTAACTATGAGTTGTTGAAACCAGGGATCTAAAGCTTTTTGGCGATTTACAAAGATAGTTGAAATAGTTTTAGATAAAAAAAATACGTGTAATATAGCAGAAAAAAAACGTATTTGTTCATTAATATTGAATTATAATTTCAGACACATAATATATTCGAGTAAACAAACAGTGAATCTATTACAGGTGCTTCGATTGTTATATTTACACTTGGATTCTATTTTATAATACAGCAGTAATTCGATTTTCACTTTCAGTACTTGCTTTCATTTAGATCTACAGAAAATATCGTATATATTGGTAATTTTAGTAATAATACTTCTATTAATTTGGTGAGCACATATAATAGGTTTGTTGCCACTTTATTATATAATAATATCTAAAAGGGCAATCCAATAATTTCAATTCGAGTATGTATGTTCGTATGTAATCTCGTAAAATTAAGCTATGTTAAGTATTTGAATTAATCGAACTCGTATAAAAATAAAATTTCTCAAGTAAACAAATAAGTAATTATCTTCAGAAGAGTATCTCATAACTTATTTATGAAATATAGATATTTTATTTGTAGTTTCACACAAGATTGATTTTTTACGACCGTTATATTATAACTTTTGTCTTATCCTACAATCGTAAAAGTCATAGTAAATTTTATATTTGCATTTAACATTTTTTTTATCTCTTAAAGTACGTATTTAAATCTAAAATTTTACATATGATGTATAATATTCAAAGGCATGTTCATTTAACATCTTCTTTCACATTTCCAATCAAATATTGGTTTTAAAAGGTTTGTTTAGCTTATATAGCATTTTTCAATTGGACAAAGATAAATTTTAACATCAAGTAATGTGGTTATAAATAATAAAATAATAGCAAATAAAAATGTGTGATTTGAAGATTACGATAGGTTTTATGAGAATAATAATGTAAAATATGTTCGAAACATTGGTCTATTTCGAGACTTATTCAAATAACACGAAATATATGTAAGTACTAAATATTTTCTCCTAATTTCTCGAAATTATCAGTGAAAATAGTCAATAAGAAACTCAATATCTAACATTCCATCGACGATTCTGTAATATTAAAATTTATTGTCCGGCACGTCGCAGGAGTTTGGCATAACTCTATAAGCGGCCTCTTTGATTTTATCGAGGAATCAAAACTAGTATTATTTATTTGATGTAGTCAAAAAAAGTTGGAGTTTTTTTCAAGTTTCATGTTCAACGAATCGATTATTATGTAAATATGAACAAATCTCTATACTTATGTATGTGTATCTTCGTGACTTATTTAATAAACTTGCTAACTGAAATAATCACTGGGTAACTTGAGTAGCGATAGAAAAAAATGTATATCTAATTGAATCAGCTTATCACCATATAACCGTGTTTATATTATTAAATCAAACCACTTCGTATAGTTTTTTGTTTCAGTATTTTAAATGTTTTTTGTGTGTGGAAACGAACAAATATTTTTTTTACTTTATAGAGTCAATTTATTTCTGCCGCACGTTACAATCGCTAAGAAAACATTCTTTCTTATCTTTTTTACAATTTTATTATTAAGATATGGTATTTTTTCCGTTATAGTTTTGGTATTAAGTGAATTTATAGCGTTTCAATTGATAACAAAATATTCAATATTTTTGGAACAGTTTTATTTTTAACTAATTGCAATGAGTTAAATAGGTCTTGAAAATAAAATATATTGTTGAAATAAGAACAAAAAAGTATGTATTTATTACACGGTGAAAAAATAGCAATGTATTTTAGTTCTACAAAATTATTTTTAACAAATATAGTTGATAGCTATTTCGGCTCACGCCATCGTCAGAACTATTTCAACAGAACAGAACTACAGTTCTGACGATGGCGTGAGCCGAAATAGCTATCAACTATATTTGTTAAAAATAATTTTGTAGAACTAAAATACATTGCTATTTTTTCACCGTGTTATAATGGAGTTCTACCAAGTGAATGCCAATTCAATCAATATATGTATTTATTATTTAAAATATCATGCCTTTTCATCAAGAAGTGGCAGTTGACACCTTAAACGAGTAAGCTTTTCTTTATATTTTAGGAGTCGGAAAGTATCTTTGAAATTTTAGACGTAATTCAAGGCAACTGACACTATTTAAAAAAATCTATTTTTTTAAATAAATCTATACTAGGGACGGAATAACATATAATAAAATAACATGAAAAAGCATTTTGAATGAAAATATCTTCTATATCTGATAATGGACGCATACACGGTAAAAATTACTTAGCATTGGTATAATTTCAAAAGACTTTTTTATATATTTCTGTAATGAAATATAATATGAGATTAAGAAATCATTTTCATTGTTTATTAACGTTTTTTAAAAATAAACAAAGCCCATTTTATGATAATACGAAAGAACCACTCGTCAAATCATCACATATAACCTTATATTTCACAAAGCACGTTTGGATTAAATGTATTTTAACGCGTAATATATTCTTTACCAGTGCATACAAAATGGCGTTTTTATGATCAATAAAATTAATCCCAACAATTTTTTCATACCTTTAGTTCAAACTATGACACTTATCCGCCAATGATATTATCACAATTTATTATACAGCTTAGTACATGTTTTTATGTAGAAACATTATTCAAATTATTACAATTTATGACTTATGTTAAACTAGCTTTAAATTACATCTCGTCCCATCTTTGCCCATTTTTGTGTTGTGAATATTCACAATTGACTTGTTTTTTTTTATTGTTTTTTTTATGTATATCTAGGTCTTGTTTCTTTCACTACGAAGTTATGACAGAATTGTTTATAAACTTCTTGAATTACCTTCACTGCCTGTACAGTTTACTTCATTAAAACAAATGCATAACCCTAAAGATAATTTAAAAACATCAATTTGACGTACAGACTGGTTTTGAAAATAACTATTACTTTTTGACATTTTAGGTGAATCGAAATTTGCCAAATTATCGATATCGACCTAAACAGAGTCCGTCTAACAAGACATGCTAATTTTTTTTTATAAAAAACCTAACTGTCATTTACATATTAACTAGTTATTCAAGTTTCATCATAAGGGCATCGAATATTCTTTAAATGCTTTTGTACCAATTTGAAGGATCTGTGAGGATTGGTAAGCCAAGTACCAAGTACAAGATTTAGCGACTTTCTAACAACTGTATTTTTCTAAACTCTTCATTTGAAATATTCCATCTTTCTTTACTTAATGTATTTTTAATTAAATAAGACCGTCCTAGAAAACTAATAATAAATAAAAATGTCCCTACTGTCATCTAAACTGATTGTATTTTTAGTCTTAAGAATATAATAATGTAAAGAAATGTGAATGCTATGATTGCTATTCCAAAAATTCTTACATTTAATAACTATATTAGTTAAATATTCTTTACCCCATCTTTTCACAGATTGACAATAGATTGAAGTTACTATTTCTAAATACAATATACGAAAGTAGAAATAGATCAATGGGTGGCAAAAGTTAAGCAGCAGACGGAAATACCAACGCTTTAAAATAACTCCAAGCTGTCGACCCCCAGCGTTAAAAATTGCAAATATGTCAATCTTTAAAAGTAAATAAACACGTAATTTACTTTAGTTCCGTTTCAGTAATACTCGTACTCACGTCAAAACTTCTTCCAAGCACTTAAAGGATTTATTAGTTGTTTGAGTGGATTTGTGATTAAAGTAGAGAAAAACCAGTTAAACAGGCGAGGATGCATTAAGATATATCTATATATAATTGAATAGTACAAAAATATTTCAAAATGAGGCTGTTATTTATAAACCTTTTTTATGTTCAATAATTATCAAATTATTGCATATAAAGCAGCTATCAATATTATTCTGCAAATATTTTTGATATTGAAAAATAGCATTACAGTTAACGTCCATAAAGCTTAATAAAGATATTTAAAATAATCCGAGTCCCACATGTTCATTAAAGAAATGATAAAATGTACAAACAGATCTAACGAATAGTTTACCGTTTAACTATGACGAAGAACAAGTAAAAATAAATCATTTTTTATGTTGTATTTCCTATGTATAATGTAAATATAACAAAGCTAATTTTATACAATTGTATATTTTTACAATTTGAAAGGTACTTCATATGAAATGATTAATTAATCAGTAAATATTTTCAAGCGGTCATAGGAAATGGAGTAATCAAACAAGGGCTCCCAATAATTATTTTTTGAATTACCGTATGTTATATATCCTTGATTAGGTATAAATAGACTTAATGGCATGCACAAGCAACACACTTGAGAATATTCTATGACGTTAGAAACCCTTAGGGCTTAACTTGGTTTACCTAAAGATTTTCTGCATATGCTGACAAATAATGCATTAAGAAATCATTCAATGACGGAAACATATAGGGTGAGTGACATGTTGCCGATAATCCATTTAAGTAGAATTGTAGCCCTATTTAGTTCTTGACACAGGTAAATTAAATGTAAAAATAGTATACTCATTTCTTTTATACTACATTACCGCTTCTTAGTTGCGAAGACTACTTATTGTAAAGTGGGAAATGATGTGTCTCTGAAAACAAGAGCAATTAAAAATGTTAAAATCATTATTTTTTGTTCAAGAAAGGTAAATCGCACTAGTATATATTTCTTTAAATTCAAATGCACTCTTAATTAACATAACATAATATATCATAAAAGAAGAAATTTTTATTGCGATGTTATGTATTGATAGATAATAAAAAATCTGATCTTTAGCATATGAATAAAAAAAAAATCTAGCATTTACATAGTTCTAAAGTATTTTTTTTCAATTCTTAAATGTATAAGCTTTTTCGATGATTTATAGCTTTCTCATTTATATTTCAAGAATAATTTCTGAATAACACTTGATTTTGATAAATAATTTATTTTTTAATTCTCTGATAATTTTAACTCGATAAATGATTTAAATTAATACAATATTCAATCATACTTAAGAATTACTAATAAATAAACAAATTTTAAAGTATTAATCGTAAATAAAATAGGCCCTAATATAAAAATCTTTTACTACCGTAATATATTGACACAGCTCTTACTCCATTTACAATGTTTATTCGTAAAAACAGTGTTGTTAAGCACATCATTTGAATAAATACACGATTGAGCTTTGTTACCGTAACGCGTTAAACCAGATAAAACCTTTTAAAGCCCATTGTTAAAAAAACATTTATATTTAATTAAAATTTAGGTCTAGATAGGTACTTCAGTTCAAGTGTGTACTTTAACAGTTAAAGACTTAATACCCGAGCATTTCTATCACAAACAATTGTATGAAATACTAGACCATCGAAATAGTTTCAGTAAGGCTAGCAGTTTTAATACAACGCAAAACGATATTTCAATATCTCTAAGGCGCCAAGTCATAAAATAGTGTTACTAAGTGTTCGTTCACGCGTGAATGGGTTGATAAAATACTTACACCACGTGTCGCATTGTTTACGTTAGCTTTTATTTCTTCACATAAACTTTCACGGAAGCAATCGCAAATGTGTGAAAAGAATCTCAACGCGTGATTGAGTGCAAAGTAGCTTAACTTAAATACCAAAGAGGAAAGCTAGTGATGCTGTATGCAAAAATGTTACTGTTTGTATGTGTTGATATATTCATTTGATTTAATCTACATGTCTTATATAGACGTATCTCATCTTTGAAGTGCAATAATTTATTTCGGTAGTAATAACAGATTCTTCTTCTTAATTGCTTACTTTTGCTTTAATTTTGCTTTCTTGATTGCATTTTACGTACCCATTCTACACTTATCCATTAATATTTGAGGAACTAGGGAAAGCAATACGACCACTGAAAGTTGTTTTCAGCATCGACCTGTCATGTGTATTATTGATTTAAAGAAACAGATTTCCTGGAGCCATGTCAAAAAAAAGAAAATTGCGACACTACAAATTAATACAAAAGAAACGTACTTTCATACCAATTGTAAAATTTTTGTCTCTTATATATTTTAGTATATTAAAAGTTATATTTCCCAGTTAGGCCTAATTAAATACTGTATATGCTTTAAAAAAGGCTTCAATAAAACTCAATTTTACTGTGTTTGCAGGAGAAAATTATAAAACTAGATATACTCATTTATATATCGAGATAAATTGTACAACACAAATTCAGATACATTAAAATCATGTTCATATTTGAGACACATATTAGATATTTTCTGTTTATTATTTTTCTACAAAATGATACCTATACAATATTACATAATAAAGACGCAAGTCATAATAGATCATTTAATACAAAAAGTCATAAAATATCATAGTCACCATTGTTACGATTGTCTAATCACTCTTCTCAAATACAATAACAGACTGTCGTCATAATGTCGAAGATTATACAACATATTTTATAAGTCGGTAGCCTGATTAAAAACGAAATTTAAGACAAATGCATAAGTATTACATATAAAAATATTTTTATAAGAATTTCTCAGAGAATCTCTTTACATTTAGAAGTCAGGAGAAATCATAAAACATTTTTACTGTACTTAATTTATGTTTATGTTTTGAGAAAACATTATTTTTTTTTCAAATTTCCATTGTCATTTTCATCTAGATCTTTTACTTCCCTTCGCTGTGTTCATTTGAAGTTTGTAGTACGTTATACAAGAATTTTATTTGTTCGGTGAAGTCTTGTATGTAATTCCAGTGTCTCCCACTGTTTACGTTGACGTGTTAATCAGAAATAAAGACTTGTAATGGCTTTTTTAACTGTTATGGTGTTAATGCGCTTGTACACAAGTAAAATGTGGTTACAATAACTCATGCCGATGCTCACCTATTCATTAACGTAAGCAATTAAATTCTTTTGAATATTTTATTTATTCAAACAAAACACATAAAAACTTTCATTTCGTGAGTATCAGTGAAAGAATGCTTTTGAGTATAGAAAAGGTAATTCAAAAAAAAAAACAATCTGACAATCGCTTAAATAATCATAACAGAATAATTGTTCAAAAGTTTTTATTGAAATTTTTCTCATAACAAAATAAAAACGCTACGCAAATTTTCGTAATTATATGATTGTTTATATCATAAAATAACGGAGCATTTATCATTATTTTTATAATAAATACATCTGTGTTCATAAAAGTAGCATTATCCGTTAATGAAATTGTAATATTTTAAATAATGAAAACACTTTTTTTAGTACTTATTGCCACAACATATTTTTTGATCATGACCATTTTGCGTTATCAGTTGATAATTCTCGCGATGAGCGACACCGGTCCTGATCAAAAAATATGTTGTGGAAATAAGTACTAAAAAATGTTTTATTATTTTAAATGTTATGCCTTTCCATTAAGAAGTGACAGTTGACACCTTAAAAATGAAACGATTAGGTCAAAAAGAAAAAATCTTACTTGATTTTTCATTGTTATTTTTTCCTTTTTGCAAATAAATAAATGTTTTTGTACAAAATCCAAATATTAAAAATAGTGTTAAGACTGTGAAACCGTGGATGATAGATAGCACAGCGTAATGTACCCTTGAAAATATTAGACAAAATCTTAATTTTATTACATTCTCAGAAAAGATTTTAGCGAGAATAAAAATTACACCGTTCCGCTTGGAAACTTTAGTGCAATAAGACTGACTCACTTGCAAGCTGAATTAAAATCATTTTTTGAAATGCTCCATTACTAGCCGTGTGCGCTGAAAAAAAAGACTGGACAAACAAATACATATGCTTAAATCCAACAAGTATTATTTAAAAATCACTAAAACATTGTATGTTACATTCTAATTTTATATCCTAAGTTACTATTTGTAAAATCCAATTACTATTACGAAGAATGAGTCTTCAGACATGCCCTCGTGCATCGTAATAACCTGCCCCTTTAATTATTCAAATACATTAAGTAGATATATCTTCAATGGTAGAGAAATAATTGAATATTTCCACAGGCATGCGTTTTGAATGCGCACTGCCCTGACAAAAGCTTCCCAAAATATTACAAACGAAAAGCACCGTTGAAAAGGTATTACACAATCAAATATCTCCCTACCCAGTCATCGTGCGTGCTTAGCAATCATTTTAATTGATTTTTTATGTACAGAAGTTGTCAATAGTTTTGTTTGACAAATCGATTATGAATTTCAAGTGATTGTGTCGATTAAATATGTTTACAATTATTAAATAGCCATTGAATATATAAAGGCATATAAAAAACGGAAACGCGTTTATAAAAAATGTGATTTATGATACGAAAGTATAAAAGATAAATTAACAGTAAAACATCAAACCATACAATAGTGATTGTCTCGATTATGTTTCAATTTATCGAATACTTTGTGTGTGTGTTTTTTTTTAAATACTACGTTGTGCTCTACTGTGTACAACTGTGCCACGATGTATTTTGAATATTAAAACTGTGTCACTAACTTACAAGAATTCTGCTATATAAAAATTACTGGTTTTACAAGTTTTCATAAAACGTGTCCAGTTTTTCAAGAAGCTACATTTAATTGAAGAAGTTTATGTATTTTCTGGTCATCGATAAATTATAAAACATTCAACTTTCATTAAGTTTATTTGTGAGAATGTTCATTTTACATAACGATTTTATTATTACACGGTGAAAAAATAGCAATGTATTTTAGTTCTACAAAATTATTTTTAACAAATATAGTTGATAGCTATTTCGGCTCACGCCATCGTCAGAACTATTATGGCGCGATGGCGTGAGCCGAAATAGCTATCAACTATATTTGTTAAAAATAATTTTGTAGAACTAAAATACATTGCTATTTTTTCACCGTGTTATAATGGAGTTCTACCAAGTGAATGCCAATTCAATCAATAGATTTTATTATTGATGCATTAATGACAAATTTATAAATAAACGAAATACTTTGTGATTTCGTTAATTAAATATGATCGTGATTTTTTCGTTGCAATATCATACTTATCTCGAAACAAAAAAAATATGGGATGCTTGAATTCTTTTTGCTGATCTCATATATCCTTTGGCACATTATTTCAAAGATCTATAAAAAGAGCCTACACAGCAAAGATAATTTTTACTTAAAGAAACACAATTAAGGTACTAAATATTTGTCAGTAGATTCAGGTTTATGTATGATATAAAAATTTGACTCCATTACGCATTGTGTTCACGATCATGAAGAACAAACGCAATGCAATCAGATATTTCTGGCAACTTTCTTTCATCACGTGCCGATCAATCTTCCAATCGTGATTTGTGAATGATGGTATCATTAAATCATCACAATCAAAAGATCGAAACAACTTTATAACAATAGCCATTAACTGCAACGTCAATATATTATTGTGCTGGTAATCGCCATATTTTAGGTTTAAAGCAAACAAACTTTCAGTAATGGCGTGCGTAATACAATTTTTGTGATACATAAATATAAAAATTATTACTAACCATGATATAAGCCGGGTTATAATATCAACTATATCCTTTAATTCACATATTTTTAAATATTTTGTTTTTTTTTTACCTCTACGAAGTGAATGCAAATGTGTTTTAAATGTAACTTATTCGTATCATCGACTTAAGTGCCTACAATCTGAATTACTAAATCATTAGTGTAAGATCTTTTTTTTGTATATTAAATTAATAAGTAGATCGTTCTTGTCATTACACACTATATTTAATTTATGATACAAAGCTCAAATTTTATATAAAGAAATAAGTTGCTACATATTTTTAAAAATGTAAACATCTCGATTTTTACCAACATTTTTTAACTATGGCTATTTCGCACAAATATATGTTAATATTTTAATAATTCTTTATATATACAATAGTATATGTATAGAGTTTTTTTCCGTCCGTTGCTATACTGTTATCTTTCTTTGTTTACATGGATAACCCAGTCTTTAAATTTTAATGTGAAAGTATATTGCTAATCGTTTTCTATATGACGTCATGATTAAAAAATAACAATTTATCTACTATGAAAACGTTCATTTTTTATTTCAATAAATTTAACAGATTTTATTTAAAAATAACACAACATATATATATTAACAATTTACCTAAGCAAACATTTTTTTTTAAATTTCTAACCAAAAATTTTTAAGGCTGATGTCTTCACCTCTGTTGAAGTCAAAAAAAGTATACATTGTAGCACGTCTAGTCGAGCTAGTGTAGTGTCACCACACCAAGCCGAGATTTAATCAAAATGGAGATTAATTAAATATATCCAACTATTCTTAACAGTAGTAGATATTCTTAACAGTAGTGGATATTCTTATGGTATGTTGGCCGAAGTTGTATAATAATCATTCGGTTTAATTTAATTGGGCTTAGATAAAACTGCTTAAAACTCTAATGACAATTCCATATTTAAAAAAACTTGCAAAAGATAATAATTTATTATCAATCAGCGCTATTGGCAATGCAATTAAAGCATATTTTATCAAATGCTAATGACATAAATTTAATAATTTAGTGAAAGATTTAAAGCCTCCAGTATATTTATTCATGTCTCACAGATAATAATCTTTGCAGTTGCAATTTGATTGTATAGATATAAATCACAACAATTTAAAGTGGTTTCAACTTCAGCGTTCAGAACTATCGATTCTTATTTAAATGTAACAGATGCTAAATATAAATGGTTTTAATTGGTTTCTTTTTTAAATAATACTATCGTAAATAAATTATTTACTTAGTGATATCGCCAATGATTTGAAGCCAGATCTTTAAATTTGCATACCTGCATATTTTACATTGTTTTTTAATTGCGTATAAATAATGTGACTACTTTATAAAAAAATTTATAAAGTAGTCACATCAAAACAGCTCATTTTTTATTGAAAGAATGCATAATTTGTTCAAGAATTTACACTTTGGGTTAAATTGTAAACTAGTAGATATCTCATAACATAAAAAAAAGCTCTAAGAAAATCCGGATATATTGTAATTAACAATAAATATACCATTTTTTTTAGTACGCGGCTTGTAAAAAAAGAGTAATGTTGAAAGACACCATTTTTAATCTCAACGCTCAATCGCTCAACTATTTTTTCTAGAGATAAATTTTAGGTAAGAAAACGACTAATTACTAATCGCTCTCAGTTTACCTCACCTCATTTTCACAGATTTAATTTTTCATCTTTTAATGAAATTCGCTAGTCGATATTCAAATAATTTGTGGTATTTATAAGTGAAAAACCTTGAAAATTTATTATATGGAAAGCCAGAAACGTTGTCATGAAACGTTGTACATATTTTTCAAAATAATGGGAATTATTTTGTTGATTTTGCACCTTTTACTATTGTATAACACTCCATCGTGGCCAATAGTTACATTTTATTTTAATGCTCCCCGCTTGTTGTCGATGTTATAATTTACGTTGAATAAATATTTAATATCGATATTACTGTAGACAAATAAAAAATCCCTTTTTATCAGCTGATTTATTGAGATCGCCAGCTTCTCCATGTTAACGATATGATTTAGTTAAACAGTAAGGTCGTATCTTCACCTACCGCCTAGCAGGTGATCTTAAATTACATCTAGGAAGAACGTAGTGAGTAATGATCCGCATTATTGATACTTAACGATATCGTTAATTACTTCTACGTGGGTCTCTTGTAAAATGGATTAACGATCCTGCTCTAGTGGCCTACTATTTTGTCGGGATAATCTGGCTCGTCTAGGTTACCATATGGAATAAATATCATTCATATATTAGGATAATGTTTACATATTAAATTGGGGTTTATTACGGTTATGTGGATAAAGAATGTGGTTTTTTTAACATTGCTGTCATTAAAATAACCACAATTTATTTACAATCCGAATGTCATTATTTATTGATTATTTAACTTTTTTAAGTTTTACAGTAGGTTATAAAAATCCAAACATAAAGACAATATACACTTTGAATTCGTTTTGTTTAATCTCAATTATAAAGTAAAAGATACATGTGTCGATTCGTCTGTATGACTATCTCGTAAAAATTCCCAAACTGTAAACAGTGTGCAAAGCTAAATTTACAATTTTTATATAAAATGTGTCATCATCCAAATTTTAATTTTTAATATAATTACAAAAATATAGACTATATTTTATAAGTCATACATAAGTAACAGTCTACAATGATATAAGTAATCAACTTTTAAAATTATCTACTACTGAAATGATGCCATAAAAATTTAACGTTTTAATGATATATTGCCTGGTCACTTTATCTTTGTATGTGAAGTTGGTCAATGAACACTATATATAAAATTATCATATTGATTTTCACAGTATTTCGTCATGTAACTATATTTCTATATATTTTATTTTGTCTAGTAAGTTAAAACTAAAGGTATAGATATTTTGAAGTTACGTCTAGATCAACTCGAAGAAGACCAACATCGCCCACTTGTATGCCAAATATCTGAAATGTACAATTTAAAACCTCCATTTAATATGAATAACGGCATTTTTGATAACTAGAATAAAAACTTTAAGACGCACAACAAACATTAAGTTAAATTCATTTTATAGAAAAATTTATAATACTACGTAACTGATCGTAAGCAAGTGATGTTTCAAACAATTGCGAGTCTCATTTAAAAAATTGTGATCAAAAAAGGATAGACAATGTTAATTCAATAAGAACCTTAATTATAAACGGTGGTGGCTTAATAAATATTTTTACTAAATAACGTCAAAGAAGTTTGCGAATAATTTAGTATTTCAAAATATTATATTTTATGAAAGTCATCTTTCATACGCTTTATATTATTTACAATTTTAATTTGCTAGGGATTATCCACTTCTGGTTTGAAAAATAAACAAATTTTGTGTCCCAAAATCAGCATACCGACAACATTAAATTTCACTCGATGACTTTGTGGCCTTTTACGCATATCAACTAAATTGGCTTTACTTAATTGAAAATATTTTGAATCACATTAACGTATAAAGCTCCACCAAGTCAAATCTCGTAAATTCACTCACGATCATAAAGTTGCCTTTTAAGATGTTTCGTCCACGGTAATAAATCGGTGAACAGGCATTTCATTAATATTTACTATTTCAGGCGAGGAGATTTATTTGATTATTTAGATGACTTCTTTTTATTATTTAAGTACTATTTTTTAACACGGTCGGATTCGGTTACATATTGTTTTTCGAACATACAGTTAAAAAATTTAGTTTATAGAATAACTGAATATATTCAAATTTAAATGTAAATATATCTTGATACATTTAATAGATTAAAAGTACATGCACTATGAAACTTAATCCAATGTTTTATTCACATACAGCACAAAACAGATTCGAGATAGATATATTATCTATTTTCTATGATATACAATAGTATATGTTCAAAAATCCATATATGCAGGAAAGTAAAAACTATGAAAAAAGGTCACGAAAATTTAAACTAAAGTATTTTAGTGGTAGTAAATATAATGGTCTACTTATTTATTTACAGTTATCATTATACAGCACACCGTTTTTCGCCACTTATAATTTACATATGTGTTTACCCAATTCACAGTTTTATGCTAATATTTAGACAGACATCTATTGGAACTTATAATCATATGTAGATCGCTTTATAATCCTTGCCCTACGTGAAGATAAAGCTATCAAGCTTTTTGTATTTTACGCAGTTCGTGAATTTACAACACTTTATTGCATCATTGAACGCAGTCATAAAATCGCATAGATGCACGTACTGTGCGTGTGAGTTCTCTAAGATTATATCAAATGAACAAAAGTTTTGAAAACAATAACTTTGGTCGATCGCATTGTCTGATTTTATAGATGTAACAATTCGCGCCCCCGCCCTTTTGAAACCCTTGAAAGCAAAAGCTACAACCGATAGCATTATTCTATCTTTTAACCCATACGAGAGTGGAATGCCGGCGACTGATTGTCATGTAATTTAGATACACGTGTGTTGTTACTTGCTCCAACAAGATTATGTTACAATATTGTGTTATTACTGTTAAGATTAGAATGTGGCGATAGAAGGGCATGTGTTGAGTGGGGTTAAGTCGATTTTATCTAAACAACTTTACTTTGCAGGCATGCTAGGTGACGCAGGGGAGAATACGGTTCACTTGCATTGTTATTATTCTACATTCCAGTGGTTTTCTTAACGCAATCAACATGAGGCAATATTTTTAATTTCCTTAATAAAATTCCCATAAAAAAATATTTCAAAAATATTGTTTGTTGTTTTCGCGACATATGCTCGTTGTTAATGTTCCTAATATCGTCCTGATTGACTTTATATATAAATCTACATTCTGTCGGATGTCCATTTACTTTGTATAAAAACTAAACTACTACAGAAACTAAAAAAAAGAAAAACTACTACAGCGTGAGATTGTAAATAAGTATTTTTGAATTGGCATTCACTTGGTAGAACTCCATTATAATACAGTGAAAAAATAGCAATGTATTTTAGTTGTACGAAACTATTATTTTTTAAGATAAAGTTTATAATTATTTCGGCTCACGACATAGTCAGAACTATCCGTCATATGCATAATAACTAATTATGCATATAACGGATAACAGTTCTGACGATAGCGTGAGCCGAAGTAGCTATCAACTATGTCTTAAAAAATAATAATTTTGTAGAACTTAAGTATTCTTGAAGTTTTATTTGACAGACAATAAGGCAACTGAAAAAAATCAAAATATATAATGTGATAACTATTCAATAATATGTCAGCAAAAATGCGTGTCTGATAAAAACTATTTCATAAAATCAATTGAAGTATATATAAATTTTAAGTACCGTCAATTTTCAAAAATAACAACACAATATTACTGATCAAGTCGAAGAAAGCCGATAAATAATACCAAACGTTTTAATAACGTTGACTTTTAAATCGATTTTTAAATACATAATCCCCCCTAAGGAAAACGTAATCTTCATAAATCAGAAACAAAAAATAAAGAAATTTCGTAATACAAATTATCTCGAACTGCTGTTGCCAATAGATAAATATCGTAGATATAGCATTTTAAAACATGTAATAGCACCTAGCAACGCAGCATCAATAACAGTAAGTTTGAACAAATTATTTACTCAAGGAATTCAAACACACGTGAGTTATGGATTTCGAAAACACGCCAAGGGCCTACAATGAGCTTTTTAACTGAGTTTTAGACTTCTCTTGATGTGCCGGTGAGCTTGTTTGATCCAAACAACTGGAAATAATAATTAGGTATCATTGACTCCGTGTGTTCAATGAATGCCCGTAAGGTTATTAATGCTATAATGCACGGTGGTCATATACACACTTCTAATATGCACGTACTACTTATTTATGTGATAAAAACCACGTGTCTAGCCAATATCAACTGAGATAAGTATTGGTATTAAGCGGTGAATTACAGTAATTTCAATAACGTCAATTTTAAGTTAATAATTAACGCCTAAACATCGTTAAATTTATGCTTATAATAAGTGTTTATAATAGCTTTTAAATAGACAATTGAAAGTGAATTTCTATGGGTATTAGTGTATAAATACTATGAATAACGTCACAATTTTAAAACCGTTACATACAATATTACGGGCCATATGTTGTTTTGCAATTTTCCTTAACACCCTAAATCAATTTCGTTTTGATACAGTTACAATAATGAATGAACACGCGCAGCATGCAAAATAACGCTACTTATACTCATGTACGTAATTTGGTCACACCAGATGTTTTTTACTTAATAAAAATTGATTTTTACTTAATAAAAACGCCAAAATGCGTATATATTTCAAAAGGCGATTTAACCACAAAATTATAAAAGAAGCGTTTACATTTTTTGACATATTCATCAAATTTTCACTTACTATGTTAATGTTTATAAAACAAATTTCACAAAAAGGGCAAACAACGTACACTGAAGTAAAAAGGTCAGGTTTAATTTACTATGACTGGCCTCTTTGGTTTCATTTTTCAATACACCCACACGTTACACGATCATTATTGTGCTAGTAATATAATTTTTTATGTGGCTTACAGCCCCCATAGTAATAAATTGTCATGTCTTCATTCCAGGCATAATGAAAATCATCGAAACGAAGGCTTTCAAATAAAAATAAAATAATATTAACGCTATTTCAAGTCGGAAGGTGATACCGGGCTTAGATTTAAAACCTTTTTTTGTTGAGGGATTACATGTTAAATGTTTAATATATTACATAGACGTAACAAGAGTACGATGAACTTTTAAAGTATTTCGTTGACAAAATGAAGTATTATACATACCAATCTTCATGTGGCTATTTTGTGAAATATTTTTGGACGTTCGAGCAGTAACTATTTCACTATTTTTAAATAACTTGATATATTAATGCTATTAAGCAGAAAAAATTACCAATTTACAGCTAATCCTTAAACATTTAATATGTAACATTTTAAGATTATCTCTGATATTTTGTCGTCACGAAATCACATTCAATTTAATTTTAATTCCTTAAATTGACTTATTCGATAATCACAGAGACAAAACTGCGTTAACCTTAAATACAATAATAGCTGATCGCATGTTCATTTTCGTGAAACTAAATATTTCATAACAATATAACAAAAATATCAAACATATATTTTCAAATCATTGTATTAAAAGTAAGTATTTTTTCCTGAAAACCGACGATATTATGAATCAATATGTTATGTATGGTCGACCCTAAATCTTGTTGAATATTTCTCATAGCTCGAGCAATAATAATATATACATTTAGATACGTAGGCCATTAAAACTCAAAAAAAAAAATTTAATTGTCAACTGAATGCAACCGTTTTTTGCAATATTTAAACTTATTGATACGTTTTATTCAGAACTAGACTACCATCAAAGGTATAATTTATTTTTTTGCAATTAAAAATATCGTATATGTTTAGCAATTTAACAGATTAGATTAATTATCACAGAAAGAGTTTTAAGGATATCGATTTTCAATTATAGTCCTTTCTTATTAAACATTGAAGTTGTATCTAAATATTATCACTCACCTTTGCTACATACATTTTAACAATAATTCTAAGGATTTCATCGCCCACCAACTATACTCGTCCTAAGCAGTACAATTATTTCAAAGAATTTTAAGGATATGTTAAAATTTAGGGAGTATTGTATAAACGATCGTATCTAGTGTCAACGAATTAAAAGCTAAATTCTACAAGATGAGTGATTTCAAATACTACACGAAATTATATTACTTCTTTAACTTTATTTTATATACAAATTAAGCAAATATTTTTTTTATCACACTAAACAAGTTGAGAAAGAATGCGAGATGCTCGTTAATGAATAGTTTGTGTAGAAAACACATACAAGTAAGGCAAGCGTATCAATATACGCTTCATTTACTTTGTTTTTACATGTATAATTTCTGTTATTTAAAACAAAATTATCGATCAATTTTTATTACACCATTTATTTTAACAATATAATAAAATCTTTTTTGCAATTATTTTGTTAAAAATTATCATTTCTCGCATCTCTAAAGAAAGAGAATATTTCATTATATTATTTTCACCTTGCTAGTAATTCCTCCTAGAACTTTATGATTGCCGCGCAAAGCTATCGCTGCCATTTCACATAAAAGTAAAACTTATAATTTAATGATATTAGCGTGGAACAAAAAAATAAGCTGCATCATTAAAGTGTTTATTATAAGATAATAAATCGTTATTAAATATTAAATATTTTAAGTTCCGATTACAAAAGCTTAAATTTCAAATGCATTTACATAATCAAAATCATATGATGTATTGTTGACTATCCATAATCTAATTGATATTATCGTCACATGAATAAAAAGTACTCATTCTACTGGCAATTTTAATCCAATAAGATAAATCATTTCGCAGTACCAGAATTATTTCACGTATTGAATAAAACATCTTTTAATATGGCTCGTACGTTTTATTCCCGTCTGTTGTGAAGCGAATAATTTTAATTCCTCTGCCATACGGGTTTTCAATTCAATTCGTTCAAAATATATTTATGAACAGTTTGCTTTACGGTTATTAAGCTGAGGGTAAATTATGCAAAGCTTTTGGCAAAGACCGAACTTGCGACTGCTTTCAATTCAATCCATTACGTAACATTTATTTCGTTACACTCTCAAAACTCACATTAACACCCAAAGATATTTTAAAAACTAATCATTTGATCGGCAATGAATTAGATAAACAGTGAGATAGTAATTTAATTAATCAGTAACCATTACTAATTAACTGTATTGAACTAATTATATAATTATTCACGGTACTGTAATTACTGCATTAGGTTAGGAACCCGATTCGTTTACAATTTTTTCAATTAAAATACTGAACGCTTGTTGTATCTAGCCAGATGGCAATCAACCATTGGCTAATCATTGGTAATACAAAATTTTATTCCAAATTAAATTATTGTTAAAATAAATTTTCAACCAAATAGTTTTCAATCTTGAAACTGATTTATATAGTATGAAAAACTTTTTGAATTAATCAGTCAATAAGATATAATTTGTTAATTCGAGTTATTTTATTAATAACTTCGTTGAATTATTTACTTTATCGTCAAAATACACTGCATTCCAATCTTTTAACTGACATATCTGTAATGTATCTATCTACATGACTACGAATAAATGATTAGATCTAAAATAAAACAAATTAAATACTTATCCCGTTAAGAATTGTAATGCTATCAGCACCCAAGAGTTAACAATTTGATGAAATTATGTATCATGCCTTTTGGAAAATTTGAAAGCCTGTAATATTTTTGGTTTAAGACACTCATAAATAAAGACGATCCGGTCTGATCGGTTGTTGGCGACGCAATATAAAATATTGAAATGATTTGTAAGCGAATAAATCAAATATGATTTTTTCATTAATTTACAAACTCCACAAGCGTGCTGAATTGCGAAAGCTTTCTCAGGTTATCGATTTAGTTTATTCGAAACGGATTTATTATGATACACGATTGAAGAAATGGCTTAGTGTGTGTAAGATAACAATCAGTTTATTTGAATCGCATACTATAAAAAAAAAAAAGCTTTACAGTAAGCATATAATTTAAATTATATTTAAAGTATATATGGTATATTTTACTCTATCTGGGTTTAAAAAAAGTTTGGTTTAACTGTATAAATGTGATACTACACGCAATACCATTTTCATTTGGAACTTAATAAAATTTGGTTTCTCGTCGAATAATTAGACAAAGAATATTATACAGAAAGCTGCAAAAGTATATGTTTTCTAGTATTTCTTTCAAATAAAAATTGAAAATGTATATTACAAGAGTTATGGACCACGTCATGACGGAATGGTGTGATATTTAAAATAGTAAATACATTTTTTTAGTACTATTTTCACAATATATTTTATGATCAGGGCCGGTTTCACTCATCGCGAGAATTACTAATTGTATCAATTAGAAAATATAAATATTGTATTATGGACCCACTTTTATTTTTGAAATGATGATATAATATATTTTATAAGCTTCAAAATAATAATTTTTAATTGACTAAAAAAAGATTTCGGTAATATACGTAGAATTTTTTTATCTCGAATAAAAATTCTCCTTTTGTAATGCTAACGGATTGAGACGTCACGATCAAAAGATGCTAATGTATTTTGAATATTGAAATGCCATTCAAATCGATTAAAAGGAATGACAAAATGTATTTTTCTTCGAATTCACATTTTCGGCGCATTTTCATTGACGAATTGTACGACGGAATATTTTTACGAATTTATGCCAGTGAATTGTTTGAAAGTAGCTCAATTTACAAAAGGAGAGTTTTATCTTCAAATTAATAAATTGTTCAATCTTCGATTAGTATATAAAGTTTATGTATAAATTTCTAATGAAGTATCTCAAAAAGGATTGTTCTGAAATAATTCGTTTTTCTTCGCTCGTTCAACCTATACATAAGAAATATAAAAATAGAGGAATGAGCTAGCTATTTCTCGTTTTTTCGTTAAATGAACAAGGCGAATATAAGATAATGCTCACGCCACAGACGTTCTTCTTTTTACAAACTATTGATCACTTAAAATTTAGAGTACTTGGACATACCAACTGATATTTTCAATAAAATTTTAAAACGAAATATCGTTTTCGTTGTTTTAATGATAATTGAATTTTATCGCAACATTTAATACAATCACATTAAAATAGCTGAATGTAACATGATATCCAGTTTGGAAGACCTAAATATTCATATTTTTTTTTATAATTAAAAAAACATTTATAGTCGATATAATGTTAAATCGTTTGCGAAACTTTCGATGAGTTTTTTTGCCATTTAGTTGAATATACACTTACAACAGAGGCCGTTAAAGTATCATTTTCTATTAGCTTTAAGTATCATATATGAGATATGAAATTTTATGAGCAGTGGTTTTCTTAACTGAATTTTGCACAGATTTTAGACATTACCAATAGTTTGATTGGGGAAATACTATTTTATGTTATTGATTATAATAGCAAAAATGTATTCACAGATAAATACATACCTCTTCAATAATTTAATAGTTGGAACAATTTAAAAATCTTACTTTAAAGACAAAGACTCTTCTGTGATTTGCGTAATCCTACAAAATCAAACACAAATAAATAACGATTTACATATTTTTACTACACTGAGACAAAACGACGATAAAGTCAAAATTTACTAATTAACAATATAACCCATAGTGTTATGCACATATTTGGTTATCTATTGTATAATTTATTACGATATGTATAGATTTCTATTTTATTTTTTATCCAAACTGCAGCTCTCAGACAAACTGTTTTTCTCTGTCAAAGAAGGCGTATACGAATATAATAAGTAATAAGGAAGTGTGTGAATATAAGTGTCCTTTTGAATGCACACACAAACACACACTGTGTCTACGTATCGTTTTCATCAAGCATATTGTATAAACTGTTCGGCAATAATCAAATTTTATTCCAATTAAGTTACAGAATATTTTACTACTGCATTGGTTTATCAAAAATGGTTTTACAGCCGAATACATTTGTTTGTAAGTATTACTACTGCTGCATTGATACTATGATAAAATTTGCTTGAATGAATATTCTTTTAATTTCTTGTGTTTCTGGTATTCGGTATCGTTCGGACTGTCAAATATATAACATATATGTCCGGTTTATCACTGCATGTTTCTTGAATTATCCTATACATAGCACGTGTACAAAATGAAGTAAAAATAAAATCTCAAAATAAACTTCCTCTTAAACTCACTATAAAGGAGCAGGTCCGGTAATCTGACTTCCTCGATTTTCATTATAATTTTACTGATTTTCTCTTCTAATGGTCAGCATATCTATTCGCTAAAGTGACTTTATACCAAAAATTTGATTATTTTCAAGCGATCAATATATATGAAACTTTTGGCCCTTGCTAAGCATTCTTAGCTGTTTACATTGTTGATCTACCTATTTTTTATTATTATTACGGTTGTAAAAGCGGAAAGAATATTTATTAATTCCCAAAACCGTACCAGTCCTACCCTTGTCAGGTCTTCCATGACATTTCAATTCAACTTGATTGAACGAACAATAAAGTCATCAATCCAGTTGTAACTTTATTGGCAATCAATTATTCCTCTGCATTTCAAAATGCAACGCTTTTTATGCATTTCTTTAAGTAATGTATACTTCACATTAACCCGCTGTACGCCACTTGTACAATAGTACACATTGTATTGTGATTTTTTTTAATGCATTAATATTACACTTGTAAAGCTCTGCGGAGTAGAATGAAAATTGATGATTGAATTTCATATTTAAAGTATGCAATTTTATATAAATGTTTACAAGAATCATTGAAGTGCTTGAAGTACAGTCATTTGAGTAAAATCAAATGCTTTTTTTGGTCATAATTCTGATGATTTACGCGTTGCAGTCATTTCGTTTGCAAACACTACTTGAATATCAGATCATTAAAACATAATATCATTTCGATAATTTAGTATTTTTACACTATATTTAACACATTATAGTGTAAAAATATTGTTTGATTCTCTTTAACACTTATTCGATCACTGTAAATAAATCAACATGCTAAAATTATTGAAGCAATCTTCCATCTTTATTTCCTAACTACAGCAATAAACAATATATAAGAATAGATTACAAAAAGTCAATCTCTGTAGACTAACGTTAAGAATTGCGCTTAGCATTTTGAATGTTTTAGGCTTAATTCTTGGCAAAGCTTACATTAATCAATGAAAAGTTCGGTGTACCATTTACATCTATTCGTCTTCAGATCTTCATAGCTAATGTTTCGAAAGTATCTAAAATATATTTTTTTCATTTTAAAATCAAAATTTGAGCCCATTTCGAACATTGTGAGAAATCAAATAAAAAATATTCGTTTGTCATAATCATATGCATTTCTAAGATTTTTTTATTAAATGTATATTCCAAATATCTCCCTACATGTTTCATGGGGATTAAAAGTGTTAAATTTAATATAATTTTGGGAGCGAAATTCAGATAATGTAGTACAATCTAAGTATAATAATTTAATCGTTTCAAACCATTTTTTGTTGGAAATACTTTCGAACAATCAATTACCATTAAAACATCAATTTGTCGTATGCATTACGTTGTATTTCAGGTACGTTCGGTTATAAATTATTGTATACAACCGGTTTTCAAATACACGCGGAATACACTTTTTCAATATATAGGAATTCACTTTTATTTATTCAACTTTCATAACTTCGACTGTAAAAAACATAAAGAATGTGGGTTTCGTGTTTCTGGCAGAAAGATAATAAAATTAATTCATTGACTTTTATTACTTTGACATAATAATTCATAAGAGGAAGTCGTAGCTAATTGCCACACATAAAATGTTTCGTTTTCTGTTTTTTTTTTCACGATTGATCTTTACACGCCATAATTCAAGAAAATGTCTTATTTACAACAACACATATTAATTCGTAATATGTGATAAAACTTCTTATTATAAAGTAACGCATATCGTACAAAGTAAATTATATATGAAAATTATTCTTTAATGAGATATATTTCTACTCTTTATAATTATTTGTAAATATTACTGCAATATTGATCAGTATAAAAATACATTTATTAAGCGGCAAGCGGTTGTAAATTATATTAAACATTATTTTAATTGTTCGCATTTAGAGTTTGTCGCAAAGATATTTTTCTCGTATTAAGAGAATCATTTTTTTTTCATAGAAGATAGAAATCGTTCATAAAAAAACATAGTATCTTCCATAAACCTGTGTTTACTGTAGCTTACTTAGACACTCAGTTTCTCATAAATAGCACTATGAATGCTATTTATTTTCTTTTACGTCTGACGGCAAATTTAGAGTTTATTTTATGCTGTATCGTCTACAGTTTTAATAAATAATCTTTAATAACTTCATAATCGTTTACTTAGATCTTTTAATTTAAGTAAATTTGATTTTTTTTTTAATTTCAATACCACAACTCTTCCTAGTAACATGAAAACTTAAACTAACAACACAAATATTTCAACGCAAAATTTACGATTGATCTTAGTGGTCTACAGAATTGCTGGCGTTTCCAATATTTAGCGTTAAAATATTCGACGATAGGTTAGCCAAGCAACCTGAATATAGGATATTTTGCTTAGCGACAAGAAGAAAAAAATATCTTATTCAACTATATAATATTTTGTATGGGAAGCATTATTGGGAGTCTGAAAAAATATTACAAGTATTCATTCATTAAAACATTGTGTTGTATGTCAAAATTATGACATCAAAAGAATTAATAGAATTCGTAATTCACATATATCAAAATAATATAAAGATTTTTTATTTGTCATTCAAAATAATAATAGTTTCTCAATTGATTTAAATTCTTGAATATATTGGTAATTTTGAGATTTTAAAGTAGTGCATCTTATATGAAGCGATGTATTTTTAATTGGTATTAATTCCCGTTTATTAATTGCGATTTTTTAACTTCACGTTACAGCCGCCTACTTAATTTAATGGCCATTAATATTATTTCATCGTCGTTCATCAATTAATTATACTTTTTAAAAGCTGGATAACGAAATTTTCAATTTCATGCAATCATGCTAGTTCTTAGTCAGCCGAAAACAACTGAAAATAATCACTCTATAAATAAACCATATAATATAAAAACAAGCATCTTTAAAAAAATTACATCACTTAAAGTTCATTTAATTCAATTGATGTATTTTAGTTAGACAATAGATGTTTGTAAGTCTAAATAAATTTTAATTAATGTATTTAATGTACGGAAGCGGTATTTATAAAATGTCCTGTGGCTCATATTTATCCGTTTACATCGGACAGACAGGTAGGAGTATATCTACTCGAGCTAAGGAACATATAAGAACATTTAATAGTAAAAAAACAGATTCACAATTCGCTAATCACGTTATAAAGGAATCGCATAATATAAATTCAAACTCAGCGCCTAAGTGTTTGCACCTTTGCAGTAAGGGCCGTAGGATGACCGCTTTGGAACAACTGGAAATCAATATACATCAACTATCACAAAGGATTCTTAACGAACAAACTAATATATTGTCTATCCCATTAATAAAACCTCTCCACGGGGGGAAGTGGCCTGATCTGTTTCCGTAATAGGCCACTTCCGTGCCACATGTAAACTTATTGTCATAGCCGCATTTTTTAGTTTCATTTACAATTTTTGAATAATTTAGTTTTATTGTGAGAAAGAAACAAGCTAGGCCGTTAAAACAGGAGAGAAGATGTATTGTGTACCTTTTCTACACAGCTATATATACAGATAAGCAAATGTTAGTTTAAGCATAGTTCTGACGATGGCGTGAGCCGAAATTGCTATCAACTTTATTTTTAAAACAATTTTTTAGAACAAAAATACATTACTATTTTTTCACCGTGTTTTAATGTACCATTTATTTGATAGATTTTTCTGTCTTCAATGTTCTTTAAAAATATTATTTTAGAAAAGAAAAAAGATATTGGTAGTGTTCTCGAACCGGTGGACATTGGACATCGATACGTCAATTTGTCCCAGACATATGAATGCTGTTCGATGATTGATTGGCTTCTTTGGACCGACCGGTCCCAGCGAATATGTATGACCCACGAATCATTACATCAGTGCCCAGGTACTGCATCATAAATGAATTTCATTGTTGCTATTGTATATCAATTGAAAAAAATGTGAGTACGAAATCACGCATGTTTGAATACAATGACTTTTGATATATATAATAAATGGACAGGGATAACACTTAACACTTATTTTACATATGTGATTGATTTTTAAAACATACAGTGAATGCATGCCTTATTCATTGAAAATAATAGTTTATTCAACGGATTCGTAAATATTTGTTTAGTTGAGAATCAATCGGGTACAATAATGTGCTATAACACTTGCGTCGATTTTTTCCATCTATATATTGTATAACTAATGAGGCCGTGTTAAGCATATGAAAGTATCACGGTATTAAAATAACGTACTCGTGAAAACACATTAGTAGGACGGTCATGGATGTGCTGGAAGAAGGAATTAACATTAAAAGTATGGCGGATTGCAACACTTTACAATGTCAAAAAATGATTATTTCCATGCACTATCACTTTTCAAGAGTTAATTTGATAAAACTTATGATATCGACTGAAGGTTCTTGATGGAATTTCAATATCAAATTTGAATTGTTATAACCTTGTACGACTCCACGTGTTTTGTCACTAACGAGCCGGGTTTTGCCTTTTGGTATCATCAGACATTTTAACACACGGACGAACGGCACAATAAACAGTTAGCATCGTCTATATAACAAAGGTATTAATCACAGAAAAACACAGACCCAAGGCAAAAACCAAATGGCAGCTAAAACAAATTTAACAATATTGATCTAATAATAGTTAACACAATTGCCTGTGATATTTTTCATTAACGATTAATCTTGTCAATGAAAACTCTATTTTCTATATTCAGTGACGAATGGATTTTTTGAAATAATAAAAACTTTTTTTAGTACTATTTCCACAATTTTAGTTGTATATATTTATATGATGGGAAGGAAAACCCAGACAGAAAACCGAACACCAACCCGCCTGGGCAGCGTGGTGTTGCTATGTCCAAACCCCCCCTGAAAAAAAAAACAGGGGGAGGCCTTCATCCAGCAGTGGATCGACCCCGGCTGATGATGAATGATGAATATTTATATGATCATTATATCATCGCAATGAGTTAAACTGATCCCCATCAAGTGAATGCAAAATTTTGGAATTACAATAGTATTAAAAATTGTCGTTTTGATAATGAAAATATATTACTAATCCAACAGGACAGTAAATATCTTAAAAACAAGAATGTATTTTTAAGATAAAATTATTTCTTGTAATAAGAGATTGGCTACTTATAGAGCAAATATATGTTAAAATACTACATCCAAAATATTGGTTACTAGCCCAACATTCACTCGGTGCACTTTATTTTCACGATGCGCAGACAGACATGTATAAAGTGCTGGCATACAAATCAATATATTATATATTTATTATCAAGTCAGCATTCAATCAGCTTATTTCAGATATGCTTGATATTGATTAAGTAAAGTAATATCAAATATTGAAGGTTGTAAATTCTTTTCTATAACGTTATTTTGCCTTTTGTCGAATAGTGTTGTGTGTGTGATATGTATACAATTCCAGTAGCGTCGTTTTTGTCATGTAAAGTTGACGGAAGTCTTCGTTCTATTTTATTGTCTTTGCTTTTAATTAGTGTCCATGCATATCAAACAATCGTCGAGACGCCGCGGACGTCTCAGACCGAGGCGCTAATTAAATTAACACAGCCGCCATTCAAACCCCGCTACTATTATTATAGCAAAATTTCTTCCTGGAATAGTTATTCATATTTCTGGTACGATTCAAATTCACAGTATTATTTAATTTTAGCGGGAATCTTTTTATCGCGAATTAACTATACAAAAATTGCAGATTATAAGTATGCTTAAACATCTGCTTAAATTGAAATTGAAAAAACGGTATCTTTTGTCATGTGTCATTCTTGTCTATCGTATTACGCAGTGAATAGTTCAAATCCTTGTAAGGAAACTGTTGAACTGATTTTTAATTGATATCCATTATAAGACATGCGCTTTTTTTCATAACTTTCATTCAATCTATCTGATGATAGTAGTCGGCGAGATTAGCGAACTGAATGCTTTTCATTCTAATTTCCGTCATACTTTATAGCAGAATGGACTATATTCGATCTCGATAAAATTTACTTAATAAAAATGGTAAGACAAATCGTATTTTTTTCTTAACTTAAACACATTTTTTCATTGCTGGAACTAGTACACAACAATTTTAACTGAAGGCTTTTTTTATATTGTTAATTGAATATATGTAAATTGATAATAAACACTCAAGTATGAAGAATTACTACATCAAAAGTAACAAAAAATATATATTCCACTATTAAATAATAATACTAATTCACTTTATATAATTGTGTAGCGAATAATTATACTGTAGAAGCTTTGAGTTGTAAACGTTGTATAAAACGATACTAACTTAAATTATTACCACAACATGCTGTGCGCAAAGTAAAGCAGCTCTGATTTAATGGTGATACTAAAAATAGTTACAAAACGTGATGAAATAAGAGATAGTTATTTATTATTGAGAAGATCGACACTGCGAAGGCGTAGTCGAAGAACACTTCACAAGAAGATCAAGTCATATATCAAGAATTTATCTGTCAACAGGTGGAGGTTTTCGATCAATGAAGATTTATTGGCTTGCAATGTAACAGCTTTTTCGAAGCGTGTATCATACCATACGCCCTTCGTTTTAATCTATTTGATAATGTTTTAATCACCTCGCTGAGAATAATTTTAAGTTAATTATCGCGATAAAACGTTAAGTAATCTCTAATATGGTAATTTTTACATGATCCAAAACAGTAAAACCAGTTTGTTTCGCTAAAAACTTTTCTGAGAACGTAATAAAAATTAAGATTTTCTCTAATATGTTCAAGGGTACCCAACGCTGTACTATGTATCATCCGCGGTGTCACAGTCTTTACACTATTTTTAATATTTGGATTTTGCACAATAACATTTATTTATTCTCAAAAAGGACAAAATAATTTGATTGATGTAAACAAGATATTTTTCTTTTTTATCAAACCGTTTCATTTTCAAGGTGTTAACTGTCACTTCTTGATGGAAAGGCATGATATTTTAAATAATAAAAATACATTTTAGGTACGTATTTCCTCATTATATTTTATGGTCCGGGCCGGTTTCGCCAGAGTCACGGTTTCATCAATTGACAATGCAAGCGATGAGCCCGACCGGTCCTAATCACAAAATATATTGTGGAAACAAGTAGTAAAAAATACATTTTAATTTTTTTAATAATCGTTTCATATTCGAAGTGTACGGTCAGTAAGTGATTCTCCCAAATTTCTGCGTTTATTGCCGTTCTATAATATTTTCTTTTTCATGAGTCATATAAACGTCCTATTGAATAATTTACCAAGTATTTATCACCGATCCTTCAGTACGTTGGAAACCATCCCATTGGTAATAGGATCACCTCGGATTCGGGTTTCCATGGAGCATTCGCAGCATACTAGTAGAACGGATTCAACGCCAACAAATAATGCAGCTCATATTTTAATTCATTCTATGAAAATTCTTTAAATTTCATTCGTATTTCGACGTATTTCGTTTTGTTGAACTTTGGGAAAAGATGCTAAATATTCTGTCTTCGGCAATACATTACGTTAAATTTATTGAATTATAATGCGAAAGAACGCTAAACATAATTCTGTCACCATCGCTTCGCATTTTAATCGTGGAAAAAAACAAACACTGTGTACGTATATTTGCTACGCTTTCACGGTATGAGAATATGAAATAAATTTCCTTGTGATGAGTCATTAATGTAATGAAAGAAAAAAGGTACACGACAGAGCATGTTCTATATTGATACAGAATAATCTGTACAGCATTCATAGCACAAACATTAAATGGGCCATATTGAAATGGGAACATTTCCAATGCCGACCTATCTTAATGCATTCATTACGGGCCAATGCTCCGGTTTTAAGTTATTTTGTGAGGTCAAGGATTAATTCAGAGGTCTCCAACTGTCGCCAACTGAACGAGACAAATATATCATTATGCCTATCGACGTCATTAGCTTCAAAACAGATGGAATAAAACATTTTCTGTAATTGCTAAGGTTGATTTCTTTTAAATATTCTTTGTAACATATATCTAGCGATTTTCAGTATTCTAACTACTAACGTTTCAACCATTGAAGAGTCTTATTATTCGAAGCTAAAAAATATAAAAGAGTTAACAATGTCGAAAAATTTGAGTTCTGACAATTCTTAGCAGAAAAACATTACTTTCTAGTATTACTTATAAGTTATTATACCCTTATTGTTGCTGATAAATTTATTCCTTTGTATTCATGCTATTAATTTCTAATCATATTTATTTTTGTAATAAAACATTTTTCACAATAAATATGAAAATTTAAATTTGAGGCAGACATATAAAAACAGATGTGCGTCACAGACAAAATGTATATGTGTTTTGCAATGTTAATATACCAATTTCAAGTTGATTTTTGAGTGTAAAATTTTGATATTGGTATCTATTACTCATTTTTTAACCTCAAATAAACTCTCCTTCTAAATCTTTTTGAGCGTCAATTTTTCTATGACATCACTGGTAACTTCATCGAATTACTTTGCAACGGCTAATCGAATAAAATTCAAAATTTCTCAGACTATAAAAAAGTAGCACAACATCATATAATATAATAAAAACAACAGCATTTATAAATTTGTGAATACATTTTCTGGCAAATCAATTTACCGAAATATTAGTCAAATTGTTACAGATCCCTGGATTTACGAATCAGTCAATAGGATCGGAACACAATTTATCAATAAGATGACTGTCATCATGTCATAACATTGACAAATGATATTCAATGTCATGTCGTGAAACTCCTTTATCATTAGACCTTACCTATTCTATAATGATTGCTTATAATGTAAAGTGTTCTTTTATTGATTCGAATCCAGAGACAACTCTGCGTGAGATCATTTGTACTAGCCTGGATTTCTTTCATCGGGATATAATAAATAGGAATTGAAAATTTAAAGATTTTTTTATAAAAGACAACTTTTTCAGTCTTTATATAGTATGCCAAAAAAAATAGTGACCACTTTTTTAACTACTTAGCGAACGTTTAAAAATATGTTTTCTTTTGAATAGAATTCACTCACTCAGGCCTCGTATTACACGACCAATGAATTGTGATTAAATTCTGTACATCACGTCTGTACATGGTTAGAACAACCTTATGAAGGGGGTCATCACGAAATATATTTTATTATTCATATGATAAGAATTAGTTTTAAATTCAAGAAGAAATCAAAAAGTGCTATCTACTACGAGTACTTTTCGTAAAAAGCAATAAAGATTTACAAGCTTTAACTTGGCAATTGTAGAAAATGTTACATTCCAACATATTAAAGAGTCTTCCAGTAAAAATAAACATACGAAATATCATGAAATGCAGTCTAATAAATCAAATTGTGAGTGATAGTAAAAAATGCTACGGTTACTTCACATTTTATTGCTCACGTTTTTTTCAAATTCTGTGTTTATTAATAAAAAAAAGTATGTTTTTTTAGAAATCCTACCATAATTTTTGTCATGTAATAATACTTTTTCTCATGTAGCAGGGATTCGCATTTTATTACGATATTATTATTTTTTTCTACACATTATAACAAAACCATTGATTTTCCAACTTAAAAACAACCAGTTGATAATGCTCGCGATGAGTGAAACTAAGAAACATGTTTTTATTATCTAAAATATCATGACTTTCCACTTTAAAGTATCGCTTAAACACATTAAATTGGTAAAAACAATCAATAATATGCAAAGATGTCAATTGAGTAAACATAGATAAAATCTATATTTATTAACACGGTGAAAAAAATAGCAATGTATTTTAGTTCTACAAAATTATTTAAAAAAAAAATAGTTGATAGCTATTTCGGCTCACGCCATAATCAGAACTATCATCAAAATTTACATGTTTCTGAACCAATTCTTGTCCACGTAGAATATTTCGAACTCTGAAGCAATTTAGTTTTGAAGAATTTTAAAGCTCTAACCAGTTGTATCTCCAATGGCAGGCTGGTTCTATACTTTAGAAAAATAAACGATTCATGTTTATGACAACTCAAAAAATTGACAGGTATTTTTGTTAAACCATTTAACCACAATATACGGAAACCATTGCGAAAAATTTACTTATATCAATCACAGGCATGATTAACACGAGCAACACAAAAATATATTACGTTAATTTATTGTGTTTGTCAACGTATTTTTATCGAATTCAGCATCTTTTCATGACGATAAATAAACATTAATGTAACAGTTAGCACTCATTAAAAAAATTAAATGAACCGTTTACATGCTATTTATTTTATTACATCGATTTTTTAATTACAAATTAACATCCGTAGTTGGTTTATTATTGGTTCAAAATTTATTGAAGCGACTCCCTTGCCATTGTGTAATTAAATTCTGAGAGCAAAAAATAATTATGTTTATAGGCAGTCAAGAGAATATGTAATTGAAAATCCGAAGAAAATATACATACAAAAATATTTTCTCTCTGTTGAAACACAAGGCATAGTTGAGCCTGACTATATGAAAATCAAAAATATCCTTTCAAAATTTTATCTACCGGATTATTTACTTACGCATTTAAATAAATAATAATTATTTAAAGTATTCGTGTATATTTTTTTTAATACTCATAAATCAATAATATTCTAAATGAAGAATTAATTCAACTTCCATAAAAGGTTTATATGCAAAAATCTTACTATATTAACAATGAAAAAAAAAGGATTTAGTCTCTTTAAAATGTAATTGTTTTTTTCCGTAAAATAACCAAAAATATCTTAACGAAACACGAGTTTTCACCTGACACTAAATAAATGTAAAAATTTAATAACATGAAATAACTTTTAAAAAACAAATGTACATGTGAATATTTTTACTTGAAATTCGACCCATTACAAAAAATCTTTGAAAACTCACTTTTTCTAATATTGGCAAGAATCGTATATAACGAACGTTTAGTCATTCAAATTAATTTTTGAATATAATTATTATTTTACTTAAAAGGTTTTGAATTTAAATTATTTAGAAAAATATGCAAAGTTTTTTCATTTTTTTTATACAAAGTTTTATGAGAATCATATAGATGATATCTGGGAATGCGGATAGACATATTAAAAGTCTTTAATTCGATATATATATATATTCTCTTCAAAACTTTATAAATAAATCGGCTTTTTAATAAATATTGATAAATTATTAAATAATTAACGATTTTAAACTGCAAAAAATCTTTCCACTTTTTTATTTTATGTTCAATTATGATGATATATTTATTGGTATGAATAATTTTATCTCATACCAAAAACACAATTAAGGTCTTTTAAATAGTGGTTGATGTGTCACTATTTATTTATTAAATTTGCCTTTTAAATTATTTTTTTAACCATGACATTGAATATTAACAAACATGATATTTTTCTCAAAATGACGAAAACTGGAATTCACGCACTTTACGCATATTATAAATAGAAGCGGTTGCCATAAAAAAATAAGATCCGTTCTCAGATTAAATATTGCCCATTCTGCCCATTAATATATTCGTTTAAAGGCAAAGACACCTTTTTATCTGTGTCGAATCAAAATTTATGCAAATATTACCAAATTTTTGCGGTATAGTTTCTAATAATTTTTTTGTGTCTACGTGAATTTTAACACGCACGCACAATGAAAAAAAAATGTTTTTTGCGACCAATTCAAATTTATCAAATAAACCACCAGCATGCGAGCATACCGAAAATAATATATAACAGTGAAATGCGAAATTGTTAATAATGTAAATTGCACTACAAACTGATTTAATAGATTTAACAAGTTCATCTTACAGGCAAAAAAATATATTATACAACTTAGTGTCCATTTTAATATAATATATATACCATTTCTGTTTCTCATTTGCGCCATTTTTGCTAAGTACACATTATATATATATATCAGTAAAATTTTAACCATTTAAAATCCAGTTTTAAGACATCAATTGAGAGGGTTTATTGCATTTCAGCTGAAAACAATGTATAATACATACATTAATTTTGCAAGGCCGCTGTTTTTGTATGTTCTTTGTTTTTTATTTTATGAAACAACGATATTGGCAAGATAACAACTGTCATCATATATCAATCACAAAATTATTTTTATTAAATTCAACAAATTATAAAAATATATTTGTTTTTGTCGTCTTAAAAAGGTTGTCATCAGCTGATCAAGTTGCAAAATACACCTGTTCGTCTATGATTACACTTGACCTGCATATTCAATAGGCAGATACATTTCATCAAAAAAAATGTGGATTTTACGAAAGTAATAAATGAATGGATTAGTCACACATTTTGCATTATTCTATTGAAAATATTTACTTGTGATACACCACTGATTTTTAAATTTACTGTTTTATTCTGCATGTCAGTGCAAAGCATTCTGATCTTAATTTTAGTTAATAAGGACTGGTTTAAAATCAACCACTTTATTCATCTATTAGGGCTATGTAATATAATAGCAAATATTTAAAGAACTGTATTGTAAGGTTCATGTATATTTTAGTATCAAACCGTTGCCCTTGCAATTATAACTTTAAGGTTTTATAAAATGGAGTGATAACAACAAATATACATAACTGATATTTGGTTGTCAGTTAAGAGAGATATTGAATAAACTATAGGCACGAATTTTCAGAGATATGTCTCAAGAATTAAAATTAATAGTTACAAAACTGTTTTTCCTCTTATTCGCGGTGGTAGGTATCTCAATATGAAAAGTTAAAAATATTAATAATTTTAATTAAAATTTTGTGTTTTTTACGAAACCACACATATTTCAATAGTATTTTAATTAAATAATAACTGATATCATTCAATATTAATTAAATTATTTTTTGTTTCCTCTTAAAATCGTTTCCGTTATCCAAAAAAACTGGTTTTACTCAATATTTATATTTAATAACATATAATATCAAAATATTGAGTATTTCTTTATGATTAACTTGTCAAGAGTCATTGAATCAATAAATTCTATGAGAAATTAGAAAACGTATTGTCGTGAAAACCAATAAATACAAAAAACCCCCCCGTGTATTTTCCGAGATGAGTAAAATAGCAACATTTCTATTATACAAATAAATGAACAGAACTGTCAAATTTAAATAGTTTATTTTAATTTTTTTAAATTTTTCAAATATATCCAATTTGATACCGAATCAATCCAATTTTTTATGCGAGTTTACACTTGTTTTCAACAATCATTTCTTGCATTGAAAATTTTAATAAACCTGCCGTTCCTTTTTTAAACCAAAATATTTATAATCCGATAAAATCCATTCAGGTTAGTGAGACACAATGTCGGCAATCTCGAACACAATACGATATCACCGTACACGAAAGTCGCTGTTCAATTATTGTATATCACATTGGGCGTGTTGGCAAACACAGATGAAGTTTAGTAACATATGCTTTTGTATGAAAAGTGGTATCTTATAATGCAGGTAGCACTTTGTAGGGCCCGACCTTATGATATACAAAATAAATTCAAAACTAAAATATTATATGAATGATTTATTTAAGTCTCGTTTAATTTACACTGTTTATATGTCTAAAGTAGCTAATTTTATGCCGAAAAAAGCAATGTGTTTTTGAGTTCATTAAATTTTCGAGACTTTATATATGACCAATTAACTTTTATAATTTCACTCTCGGCAATAAGGAACATGATATTATTGCACGGTCAATATTAAGAATAGTTCTTCCAGTTTGTTTTAATTGTTAATTTTATGGTGCGTGCGTCAAGAAATTCGCAATACAAAATTTTCTTTCGCGTAGAATTGAAATTATATTGCTAAATGAATTAATTAGTCATCTTGAAATACGCTAACTTACAAATACGTCTTGATCTGGCAACCACCCGGAACACAGTAAAGTTCATTGCACAGTTTGCCAACATAAAGCTAACATTATGTTACATTGTTGTTTAATACTACATCTAAATTTATTCTCCAGACGCGCAAAGGTTCCGAGTATTGTATTTAAAAAAATCATTTACCCCGGAAGAGATGGAAAAAAAACTATTTGTATAATTGTTCAGCGATGAATTTCTATTTTCAAATAAAATGGTGACAGGTTACGTTAATAATGAATTGGAAGTTGTATTTCAGATAAATAATTTATATTAAAACAGTAAGAAGAAAAACCTCTATTGGTCAGCTAAATATACAATCTAAGGTATTGGTGGTTTTTACTGTCGCCAATAAGTTATTATTTATTTGATCAACAGTCATATAATTATCTTTTTATTACGTGTTATCTTCTTCAATGTCGAAATTTCTGTCATTTTTTATGTCCCTCATAATTTATTTTACGTCAGTTTGCTTTAATAATATCATCAATTTCGCGACGACACATAGATTTCAATGTACAGTAATAAATACACCAAATTATTGAATAAACCGAAAGTTAGTTGTTTAATGTACGCAATTGGCATATATCTCTTTAATTTAATCAAAGTAGTTGAATGTATTAATTGATGATACATTAAATCGAAGAAACAGTTTCCCAATGGAATTTCAATCTACCAAGGTGAGGCCGAGTCACAATTTTATCAGCAAATAATACTGGCTACTTGTAAAAGAAATAATTTTAATTTAAGGCTAATGAGTTACTTTGCTATTATCTCAAAGTTATCTATCACAGCAGTGGCTTGTGAGAGACTGTGGCGAGTTTATATTATTGATAATTAAAAATAAACGATAAAAACTTTTTAGTTGCACCTCCGGCAATCGTGGCGAGAAATAGTTGAAAAATGCGTGATAAATTTTATTACATTATAAAAATTGCCTATTTTAGAGCGTCAACGGATATGAGTTAAATTATTTTTTGTACTGCATAAATACAGTAAACCAGTTTTCATAATTTAAAAATTAGGTGAAGTTAAAATTGATACTTCTTGGCAAAGTCGTTAAATACATACATCAAACATGCATACAACATCATCATACGGTTCAAGTTTATTTGGCGTCGATCGTCGAAGTTTGTCTCGTGGTCAAGTGGTTAACCGAGTCGAGTTTATTTATTTTTCGGTTTTGCAATGAAGGGCTAAAATTCCTGAATGCACACTCGTTTTATTTTTGCTTTCTAATATATCGATGAATACAGATATCATTGTATCAACTATTTCTCATTATGTACGAAAAGAGTGATTTACCCGTAGATTTACAATGAATTCTTTTAAACGCAATTGGTTTATCTGTAACTTTTTCACATTTGAATTAAAATACAATCTTGGGCAATAATATAACAACCAGTCAATTCACAATTCTTTCCTTATTTTAGACTAATTTACAACTCGTTTTCGGAAACATTTCATTGTGAGCGGTCAAAAACTAGCCATAATATTGAAGGTTTTCTTACTAGCTTTATAACACAAATGAAATTCATTGCAAACTCTTTTTCAATATCAACTCTTAATTTAAAATTTACAAGCGCATGTTCTTAATATAGCTGGCTATTCGAAAACAAGCAATCAAAATAAATGAGGACATGTTTATAGAAGGAGTTGTTAAAATTTTTAGCGAAATGTTGCAATCCTGAAAACTTGAGCACTTGTCGGCTCGTATGCCGATTTCTTCTTGAACAGTGAAAGCTTTTCCGTGTAAAATTGAAATCGCAGTTACAAGTTTAATCGCAAAGCACGTTAACGAATTGACATATTCAAGTATAGCGAGTCAAGCAATCAGCTTTTTACCCTGGACGACTTAAATTATTCACCAAAATTAAAAAGCATTTATAGTTTACTTTGGATTTATTTTTTATTAAAAGTAACATTTCTTCGCGGATAGTTCATGTTAATCGTTTTACAAGTATAATGAAATTTTTCTATATTTTCCATTCAAAATTCTTCGTTAATCATGATAAGTATTTACATATTGAGTGTAGTGAAAAAATTACATGAGGAAAATTTCTGCCCTCGAGGCACATTGTCGCATAGAGTAAACCTACATATTTATCTTGAATTTAATTACTTTGAAAGTAGACCCTAAGATTATAAATTGCTTTAAAAACGTCGGAATATCATTTGATAGCAGCTACTGAAATAAAAATATAAATATTCCAAAATTAAAATTAAAATAAAATGACGCCACATTTGCGTCATTTTTGAAACAAACGTTACGATCCGGGAACGCACAATGTGGCGTCTTCGGATACGCACAGCTATACTACCAAAAATTAATAAGAATTTTAATTCTTACTTTCAAAAAATATCGATAGATGGATGAAGAATATACACGAGGTTTAAAATTTAAAATAGGAAAAAACTATTTCGGTGTAGTTATTTAGCGAAAATGTGCAGACCTTTTACGGTCTGCACATTTAAAAAATGTTTTACTACGAAAAATGGATATTGCATGGGATAAAGCGACAAATTCTTATTATGGTATACTACAAATTTAACGGATATTATAACGTAGATGCTTTCTATATTTATAAATTATAAATAGCAGAAGATAAACTCTACGAGTCCATAAAACTCTATCTAATCGTGATAAATCGAGTCGTAGTAGATTTCGTATTATATTCGTATTTGCCATGACATAGCAATGTAATTTATGAATAATTTAATTAGTATCCGTATATATATATATATATATATGTTAACAATGCAAACTGTTTCTTGAATATATGATTTATAATAAATGCAAATATACAATGAAGATTGAATGAGCTATGAGAAACTCACTATCATTTTAATGACCCTTTTAGATGTGAAAATGAAATGTGAGTGAAACGTTAAGCAAAGCAAGTACTCATTTATGAATTAGTGTATTTGTATCGTATGTATAAGATGAGCAAATATTCACATTCAACATAGAAATACATTTATCTTTTATCAAATTAACATACATTAATTCTGTATTTAAAAAATATTGCTAACAATTTTGGGATTTCGTTTTTAGCTACGGCATAAAGAATGGAGTACACATTATTGTGAAAAATTTCATAAGTTGATATTCCAGCCGCTTATCGGTATTTGATATAAGTTCTGTACATCTTTGAAATAAAGGCATGTATTACAATTAAAAGTGTATTACGATTGAGATACAATTTGATTTGACAGAATCAGATATCACTTTTAAGGTGTTAACTGTCATTTCTTGATGGAAAGACATGATATTTTAAATAATAAAAACACATTTTTTAGTTTATTGATTGAATTGGCATTCACTTGGTAGAACTCCATAATAACACGGTGAAAAAATAGCAATGTATTTTAGTTCTACTTATTTCTACAATATATTTTTTGATCAGGACAGGAAGATAATGCTCGCGATGAGCGAAACCGGTCCTGATCAAAAACATATTGTGGAAATGAGTGCTAAAAAATGTGTTTGTATTATTTAAAAGACATTATAGTCACTTATTTTTTTGCTAAAATAATTGACCTCAAAAGTATGGTCGAAAATAATTTACCACGCTAAATATATAGAATTCATGAATTTTCCATTCTTACAAGAGAGTTTGTAGATAAGACTTTTGTACAGTGAATTAACTAAATCTTCGCCATTATATTATGGTTTTTCTTAATGAATAGAAATACAGATTTTCCGCTGTCATGCATAGTATTTTTCGCTATGTTTTTTTTTTTCATAGAAAAACATTTATATATCAATACTTTTTAAACTTCATTGATGCAAGGGACAGCCCTCACATCTATCAGTGAGACTGAACGAATCGTTGATTATCTCAATACTACATTAAAATTATTATTAGCATACTTGTGAAATGTAATGTGATCTTATGTCTAGACTCCTTAATAGCACGCCAGTAACTCGATAAGAATGCACTACCCGGATAAATGCATCTAAGCGCCCGATGCAGCGAATTGCATTGCAATAATTTAAATTCGTTCATTCACGCGGGCTTTCGGCAATTGGCGACCTGTCAATGTACCACGGAACGCAATTGGGGCTCTTTGATGCGATCATCATCATTGTTATGCAGCCAAATTTCACGAGTCACTGTCCTGCGTATCGAGAGGTCGAGCCCTTGAACTACAGAGGCGCGTGAGGCAAACAATATTCGCAGGAAGTTCTCAAACGGGGGCCATCGGTTATGTTAGGTCGTTGAGTCCTATTAAATAATAGTCAATTTCATAACAGTTATGCGTGCGTATCAAAGCAGATGATACAATTTATATTGCTCCAATGTTAGTGGGCACTTTTAATCAATAACTACACCCAGTCCTTTTTTTACGCGAATTCGATTATACGCGATTTTTTTGGACGGCACCGCTACATTTTTTTACGCGCTTCACTCGTTTTTACGCAATTTTTTCCCCAAATTTGTTTCAAAGAAGACATTTATATATAATGCTAGGCATGTACGTTTCATTATTTTTTAAAATAAAAAAAAATTGTGTATTTTCAAAACTTAATTTTGTAAAGCATTCCATTTTTCAAATACAAATACAATTGCCAAATGTTGACAAGTGTATCGGATATTATGCGAATTTATGTTTTAGGGTGTCTAAAGAAATATAATGCAATTGCGTGAAATCATTTTTTTACACGATTTTTTTTACGCGCCTTTTTCTGGAACCAATGTATCGCGTAAAAAAAGGACTGGGCGTATAGTAATTATAGGTTTTTTTTGCATTTTATCATTCATTTATAATAATTCTACTTGTCCCGTTAACAATATGTATCAATTTGTTATTTTTTTTTATTAATGAAAATTTTGTATGCGACTGTGATTGCATAAACAATTACTTGGTAAATTTCCACAAGAGAGTGATTTATTGATTGAATTAACATTTACTTGGTATAACTCCATTATAATACGGTAAAAAAATAACTATGCATTTTATTTCCACAAAATTTTAAAGTTACAATATACAGATGATTTGCTATTCTATTTCGGCTTATGCCTTCATAAGAACTATGTTTAAGCGTATATTTACCTATCTATATATAGCTGTGTAGAAAAGGTACACAATACATCTTCTATTTGTTTTAACCCCCTAGTTTCATACTGCACTAATAAATTCTAAAATGTGGCACATTGATTTTATGCAATTCTCGAATTGAGAGTTAATTTTGGTTTTTTGGGAATAAACGTAAATAGTGTAAACGCTATAAATTTTTATTAACTTATTACTTATTAATCTAATTAATAAATTTAATTTTACTCGAGAGCTTATTTGCATCTCTGCTTCCCAAATCAATGAACCTCGAACATTCGAAAGTGTATAAAATCTTCATGCCGATTATTATTTGTTAGTCGATTGATTTACCGCTCGACCGACAAACAATCTTCATACAATCATATTGTGTATTCAAAATCTCTATTTATATTGAGAGTATTGGAATTTTAGGAGCCGTGTAAGTAAGTATGCCACTCCCGTAACAGTTTTCATTCAGTGTATGGTAAACACCGCAGAAGCGTTCATACCATAAACAATATCAGAAATACTCATGTCCTGGAAGCAAATATTTATTATAATTTATACTAACATCCTTGGCTGATTCTCTATGAATATGTATTGATTTGTTAGCTCACTAGCATCGATTTGAAATATATATTCATTTGTAGATGATTAATTGTATATCGTACTTTAATTTCAATAAGTAAAAAGCCGATTAGTTCGCGTATAATTTTCTTTTTTGGTTAAGTCAGATGCTTCAACTTCTGTCATTAAACTCATAAAATGAAATAGTATGATAGTTATTTTGTATTACATTGGTATCATCCTGTAATGTGTAATGCAATACTGTGTGAGTGCATTTACCTTTATATTTTATGTTCTCATTTTAATTACACTGCATACACATTGTAAATTTTGTATTTATCTAAATTTATTGCTTAGGGAAATCATTGAAGTATTCAAAGATTTTTGGAACCTATGCATGTTGCAATTTTATAGAGTTTATTACTATCGTTTGTTATATTACGAGCATTCTTTTGAAGCTTTCAATCTTCACATCACATATAACTTTACTCTCCTTTTATTTAAATATATACAACCTTTTTTTTTTCATTTTACAAAGTATTGAGGGTAGAGATACATCGCATTTTTATGGAAAAAAAACAAATTACGTTACATATAACTTCTTAAAGCATTATTGATTCGTGGGAAATTTGAGTTGTCTTTACAAAAGCCGCAAAATCACGTCTCTTTTTGGATCATATAAATAAGCAAAGTTGTTCCGAGTCGCAAAAGATGTTCCGGCACTTTTTTCAAGTTGAAATTTGTTTCTCCAGAATTCCAACATTCGGTACCTTAAAGGCAATATAGCACCATCTTTTAAACTAATTTTCGTGTAAACTCACAACAGATTCGCTTTTTTATATAATTCAAGTTTTCCAAATTTAAATCTGATTGTTGTTAACGTTGTTCAATGTTTACCTGACACTCTTTTTTCCATTGTAAATGCAGTAATCTGACTAAAGAATTCTTTTGAAATATTCGAAATAAAATGAAGAAATATCTATTAAGCTATTTTATTTGTTCAGTTAAAAGATTTTTCTAAGCCATCGTTGCACACAAATCTTACTTTGATTATTATTTTTATTCAATCTAAATTTAATTTTTAGTGATGCTAATACTACATTATTATTATATTAATTATTAAGCCCAGCGACAATGCATTCATGCTGAAAAATTTAAAAGCAGGTCGTGGCATATACATAATCGCATTTCGAAAAACCATTAATATTTATTCAAAAGATTACATGAATCCATATATCATAGAGGAAATAATATTATTTGGTGATGAAATATTTAGGTCGCAGTAATTATTTGGCTTGTAATAAATGCCCCATAAATTGGCATTATCGCCCAATAAATAAGAATCAACAAAATAGTGTTGCAATAAAGTCAACCTCTGTAAATTATCTCTGAAAGACGCGTTGCCGAAAAGTTTTTACTGAACGTCTTCTTTACGATTAATCCGTTATCCGTATAAATCAAATTTTGCTAGCTTAGGAAATTTATGTATTATTTCGATATTGTTCGCTTACTATCCCGTGTATAAAGAAGCAGACTGTAGCAAATATTATGGAGTAATTGTTGTTTATCTACTTACAAATAAATTATTTATCAGAAATATGTGGATCGGACAAGCTATAGTTTGAAATTATAATATATTTATAATTATCATTACATACAAAGATTTTTCAAACTTTATAAAATGTTCAATAGCTCACCAATTCGTTTTACATTTTGATAATGTGATCTGTCAAGTTGTATTATATAATAATGATACATATACAATAGATTGAAAGGTTAGCAGCTATATTATTGTTTCCTCAGTGTCTCATCTTCAGGTTCAGATATATATAAATTGGAGTAAAAGAAAAATTTATATAAATTTCTTCCTCTTACTAAGCATTATAAGTACTAAATATTTGTTACATACAATTTTTTCTAAATGAATGTATTGTACTTCAAATATCATCATAATTTATGAAGTTACTGTATATTTAAGCTCTATTAATTTTGTTTTTCAAATCTATCCTACGACATGATTCTATTAACTCAAAAAAATCATCTTCAACTAACACAACATGCAAATTAAGTGAATAATCTGTGGTGGCGACCACGAGTCACTCTTATACCACAAAACGCCATATCGCTCACACTAACTGTGTTTATGGCCGTTGAATAAAAAAATACTAAAGCTCAATTAAAAATGACATACAAATGCAATAAAGTGGTGGGTTTACAAATTGAAACGTTTATTAGGATGTCATAGTTGACGGGGGCTTTTAATAAATTTAACTGCCGGTTTTACGCACTCTGTTAAAAGCTCAATGGTCGATCACAACTACAGTTACTGAAGCTAATGGACGAGCACTATTTAATTGCGGTAATATTTAAATAGGCGTCACCGTATTGTATGGCATCATTTATATTTTATACTTTGTGAATTTACAGTTTGCTCACAGCACTAGAATTTTCGAAAGATCGCATATTTGTTTTATTATCATTCGTCACTTCAAAGACATTATGTATAATATGTTTTAAAGGCATCCATAACCATTTTTACTATAGTATCTAGAAAGTTTATATAAATATTCTGATCAATGTCACATACGTAATGAAGATATATTTAAATATACGAAGTGTAACGTTTTATATTTCATTTTTATGCTAGTAACAGCAAATGTAGTGTATAATATAATATTTATAAAGATAAGTCATTAAAAAAATTCTAGCTTCATTCATCGTGAGCATGTTCAATTAACCAAAATCACATTTTATTTCAAGATAAAGACTGAAGAGTTTTCTTAAAGAATTCAAACAAGTATCACCCTTTTGTTTAAAAAATCTTCAATCAACAAAATATTTGATATTATTCGTGTTTTTATTGATCAAGTGCTTTTTGTCGAATATCGTTATCTTTGAGACTATTTCGCTATTTTTAACTTTGCATTTTAACATTAAAAATCAGATATAGCGAGCACATCCAATGCAAAAATTGAAGCTTAAGTAAAATTATATTTTTATGTCTCACATAAAAAACTTCAGGCGCTTCACAATCCACCTGCCATAACTTAATTTGCAATGGAACGCCCTTTAAACCAAATAATTCGTACATTTTTAAAAGATGTACGCCCTATATTCAAAAAGCTTTCAATTTTAGTTACTATTTACCAGATGCTTATATGACTATTATTATTGCAGAAGTGTCGCAATAGACAAACATTTTTTAGGAATTAAAACCGAATGGTAAAATTGCGGTTTTTTTTTACAAAAGAGAAATAATTTTACGTTTCATTTAATACCTCAAACATTTTTTTATGAATCGCAGCAAAAAATATACATGTGTAAAAATATTTCGCGTGTACGAGTATTGATTTAATCTAATTTATTTAAAATAGTGCAAGGCAATCATTTCGCTATAAAAACAAATATATAAAGTAACTTGAATTCAGATTGCGACTCAATTATAAATAAACGCATTTAAGTTAATTTATACCAAATAAGTATGCAAATTTATTTAAATGTATCAACAATCAATTTTGGTCTGGAAAAGAGCCAAGTCGTTCAACTAATAATCTAACATCGGTAAATATACTTTGTATATTAATTAGTAGTTCAAATTTAACACATCAACAATATGTTTTCACGATAATCCCGAGCTCAATGATGAAAAAAAAGATACCTAGCCATTCACTCTGTGCTTCGTATGTTTCAAATCTAATTTATTTCACTTAGTTTTGACTTACTCCTTGAACTATAATATTAATTGAGCACAACTATATTTTTCGCGATATGTATACATTTTTCTTTATTTCATTTTTCCTGCTGAGTGGTTAATAATATAACTTCGGTATACGCTATGTATTTCTATTTTTGCCATATATAAATTCAAGTTCGGTTAATGTCTTCGTAAAAACATAGCTATAAACAGTAGAAATGGATAAGAATCAGAAACATTCAAAATTTTAACCTTTCAAGATAATTGTGTGAAATCATACATTATTCATTATGATGATGCTATGAAATAAATAATATGTTATTTTCCTACTAAATATATAAAAGCTAAGAACCTATAGTTATTTCTGAAAAATTAGCTTGATTAATTTAATAAAATTTATAACGTCTTCGAATGAGATTTTGCAACTTTATATTCTCCTTGCTATCAAATTATTTTTTATTTATATTTTCAATAATTTCTCTAAGGAAATACTTATTTAGATATCTGGAATGGGAAATATTTTATAATATTTTATTTAATTATTTTACTTCATTGGCAGTTCAAGACGACGAGACAGAAAATGAATAATTAACAATATTAGCGTTAAAAGACATATGAAACCGTTCATTCTAAACTGTAAAACCCTTTTTTTTCCTAATAGGACTTTTTACGCAAGTTGCAATTGAAGCACTCTGGTTCTTAAGTAAGGAATCCATGCACGTTGCATCCGTAGGACGGACATTGCGTGCGCGCAAATGAATGCAGTTTTAATGCAGTTGATGCATCCCACCGCCAATTATACTGACATCTCTAAAACACCGTGTTTAAATTCAATTTGAGCACTTTAGGAACGCAAAACGTTCGGATCCTTAATGATGTGACCACGTTTTATACTAATAATACAATTATAATAATCGTATATTCAAATCTTTGATTCAGTCAAAAAAATAAATTGAAACATAAAAACATTAGTTAGTTGAAAGAGCATGTCACGCGAGAAAATACGTTGGATTATATTATGTCGCAATATATTTGCAGATCACGGTTGAGGAGTCCAAACCCTGGTCGTTGAGAGGTGTACGGTCGGTTTTATATCAAAGTGGACACTTTCGTAGATAGATTTTTCTATTGAATTATAGATTTGTATCCAACGGTATGGATAGATGTTTTGAGTGCCTTTTGTGAGAGCCCCAAAATCCGTCTTGAAAAAAGAACACGAAGGGAGTGGATATTTATTTAACTACTTCACCTTTAAAATAGTATATTTGTTAGCCTCTCCGAAAAGACTGATAAAAAGATTTATAACCATTCAATTGGAATATATTAAATTGAAATTGAATATCTTAATAGAATCTGTTGTACATATTTGGAGCTGATTTTTAACCAACATATGAAAGAAATACAATAAGCCTACTAGTAAGTTTGGAACATCAATGTTTTATTTACATGATGGTATAGGTAGTGATTGAGGAATTTTTAAATATCACAGATATTTATGCAAATCTATAAACGAATGAACAAATTTCCGTATTTGATGAAAATCAAAGAACACTGAACACTTGACCATAGAATCGTTCTATATTATATTTTCAATGATACCAATGCACGATGAAAAAATAGTAATGTATTTTAGTTTTACAACATTTTATGAGATATAGTTGCAAGCTATTTCGGCTCACCATCGTCGGAACTATTAGATCAACACTATTTCTGACGTTGGCGTGAGCCGAAATAGCTATCAATTATATCTTAAAAAATAATTTTGTAGAACTAAAATACATTGCTATTTATTTTTCACCGTGTTATATGATTAGTTATGTTTAGTATAGTCTGCGTTAGACTCAAAAGACTCGTATAGTATCTTTGTATGAATTCAATTTGTTTGCATCAAATATAATAATAATAACACTGTGAAAAAATAGCAATGTATTTTAGTTCTACAAAATTATTTTTTAAAAAATAAAGTTGATAGCAATTTCGGCTCACGCCATCGTCAGAACTATATAGGTAGTTCTGACGATGGCGTGAGCCGAAGTAGCTATCAATTAAATTTTTTAAGTTTGGAGAACTATAATACATTGCTATTTTTCACTATGTTATAATGGAATTCTACCAAGTAAATGCCAATTCAATCAATAATGATAATAATGCATTTAAGCAAAGTGAATGTTACGTCTAAAATATACGTTTGATTATGTATTTTTTTGAATAATAAATACTTTGTGAATAACAAATACGTGTAATATCGTCTTTTTGTGAATTTAGCTAATTTAGACTGCACCATAAGAAATAATAATACATACATCAATATATTTGATATATTTCAATATTTAAAATTTTTTGTCTATCCCAAATATTCAGGAAAATTTGTATGGTCATGTTAAATGAAACATGACAAGACAAGTGCTTCGCTCACAGTTGAGTAACTATTTTGAAAAAACGTTGAATATTTTGTATCCCAATATATTTTAACAACAGCATGCAGGTGTCAACGAACATGGTTTCAAAATAAGTAGGCAGAATAACAAATTAAAATTTACGACATTGTAAAGAATTTTCTTTGCGAAATCGTATGTGATGTATATTTTTTTATAAACTTAATTAGATATTCTATGTCCGATCGGGCGCTTTGATTTGTATTTAATATTTTTATTCAACCGCTTAGCTTTTATTTATTATTAATTAACTGGGATAACCGCTTATGATCGGATTTTGATAACGACTGAAAAATATTACGATTGTGGTCAAACACCATCGTAGAATCCTTTTATATATGATTCACACCTATATTGGTGAAACTAAAGAAGGATACTAAAAACGATAAGTATGTATTGATTAATTTACCATAGTAAATTCAAATGTGACGTTACGTCGACGGGAAATAGATAAAATGACGGATCAAGTTCATTCAACAATAAATACATGTACAAAGTTCTAAATAACCTTAAATTGATGCTTTTTTTCATGAATTATTTTGTTTTCAAAGCTATTTATCTGAATTCTTTACATATCGTACAACTCAATAGATCTTTAAAAGTGTTTACCGAGAGAGAGTGTGAAAGAAAACTATCTAATATACTTTCCAAGTCTTTTCTAAGCCTAACCCCATATACTTCCAAGAAAAGATAGCTTAGATAGATAGCAATCAAATAACTTAAAACAATTTCTATTCAGACGGTCTGTCCAATATTGTCATGTGTCCAATATTGGTCCTCTAAAGAGGCAACCAAGAAACATTAGCTTTTTCTTATTCTCGAAACTCGAGTTTCAGAATTTTGATCGTTCTGGTAAATCCTTATCCGAGACCCGTTTAATATTATCACTGAATGATATTAAATTACTGACAAAAACGTTATATCTCTGTACACCATTTATGTTTGAACAACTTAACATAAGAAAGAGGCGTGTGTATTTAAATATATCTGACTTACACGGTCATTACCATCATTCATTTGGGCATCGCGTGTTATATCGACAATTGGCCATTATTCATTCCCAGCTCAATAAAGTATTTAACAATGCTGAAAGATCTGACCGAGTCGTCGCGGTCGATCTTGCGAACCAAATATATCACTTAATTTTTTCAATACAACATTCCAACGATTTTCGATCATAATATGTTTTTGAATTTTAAGACAAAATTAAAACACTTAAATACCCAACAACTCTAGTAAGAACTTAGTGCTAATCAGGGCTAAACATGAAGCCAAACGTTACGTCAGCAATAGAGTAAATCCTCAGCGTCGTGAAGGAAAAAATATATAACAGCATTGTTAATGATTAGAAACAAAAATAGCCGATTCTCTGTATAATAATTTCTGTAAATTAAATATAGAGATTTTTTAAATTGAGTTCTTACTCAAAATATCAACTGAGGTTTTTTGATAAAAATCAATTTTTAATTGTTAAAATGCTGCTCATATATATTTTTTGTCACTTACGACTTTGGTTTCGCCTTCAGGCATCTTTATGCATTCTAGTACACGGATGCACTCTAAATGATTAGACAATAAATGATATCGATTATATTAACAACGAAACTAAAATCAACAACACAACTTTATGGGAGAGCATACAAATAAAATACATTTGTATACAAAAAAAATTAGATAGTCACAGATTTTTTTGTGTCATTAATTTCTTCTCTTTCACTTTTCACCAAAAAAATACATTGTTGTTTTACGTGTATTCAATAATTTGATAGGCACTTTAATTGTAGCATGAAAGATACCTCTTTAAAACAAATAAGTGCACAAATTAATTTACGAATAAAACTCAGGTTTGACTACTTTATAGAATATGTCACACACTTAATATCGATTTGTTTAAAATGCATAAGAGGATATTTAAAAAGATGTTAAATATAAGTTTTAGTTTTTAAGCCAAAAAATATAAATTTAAATAAATGCTTTATATCCAACATACCAGTGTGACAAATAAATTTAAAACAACATGAAAATACACACCAAATTTTCATATTCTTACATTCATAATTTCAGTGATGGATTATTATGGCTTTAAAATATTCATGTTTTTTTATTGTCAAAAAATGCAACCAAATTTCATATTTCATAAATCATGAACAATAATTTAACATTTCAACACTTTTCATTTTGTTGTTTTAACGGCTTATGAGAAGGTCAAAAATAATTATTATTGCAAAAGACTGACAATTTATGTTATTTTTATGTTAATCACTGTGTGTTTTTTCGACATGGGAATTACGGCTTCATGCATTTAAATCACATTTATAACAATCAGCGACGTCTTTTAAGCCCTAGAATTGATTTTAATGACGACTTTTTATTATCCATAAAATATTTTTTTTCGATTTACGAAAATATTTTTATCCCATTATTATATGACTTCTGTTTACAGTTATCCACCGACGAGTAAAAATAATGAGCATAAAAATATTTTTTATTATATTATAGTTAATCTTGAAAGTTAATTAGCGCATAATTATGATTAAAAGGTTATCTAAGCTTTCATGCAGCATAAATTGAAATAAAGAATTGTTATTTCACAGCATTTCTCCGTCAATTTAATAATATAAATACTGTCAAATAAATTTCAATCATTTTCTGATACAAAGTTGTCATTTGATTTATACGATTTTGAATTGCACATATTTTTCAAGACCCTTCATATGGTTCATACCACGGAAGTTAAGAAAAATCCGTAAATTAAATTTCGCTAAAAAAATTGCGATATTTATTCTAATAATGTTCTATCAATGGTACCCATAATATAACATATATATATATATTATTTACTAAATATTTAACTTATTTGAAAACTCTTGTGAAAAATTTATATTAGGTAGCATTTATCACCAATTTTGTTTTTTATTATTCATAAAATTGAGTAATTAAATGATATAGTGTCGAAAGAGGAAAACATCAAGCTTTTTGAAGTTTCTTGGACAACTATATTTATTTTAGAAAAACATTTTCTGAATAACTTATCTTGATTGGTATCTATATATACGATTTATAGATAGATATTTACGATTTATCCAACATTATCTTTGTATAAATTCAATTTGTTTGCATTAAATATAAAAACACTTCTAACACTATAGGTTTTAAGTTGTTTACTTTATTTAAAAGTTTTTTTTTTTTTTTTAATAATAAAAACACATTTTTTTAGTACTTATTTCCACAATATATTTTTTTTTGATCAGGACCGGTTTTGCTCATCGCGAGCATTATCAAGTTGATAATGTCCTGATCAATCGCCTTTCCATCAAGAAGTGACAGTTAACACCTTAAAAGTTATTTAAAAGTATTCGACAAGGAAGTGTATAGTGATTTTTCTGAATAAATCTTCTTTAATACTTAAATACCAGTATTCATCTCAAACGCTATTCAAATTTCACGAATATAAAACAGCTGACCACGATTATCAGATACAGATTTTTTTCCAAGATATCAATTTCAATATTCAGTCTGCACGTAAGCTCTTTTTGATAAAGCAAATCTATTCTGTCATTGATTTATTACTAGAAAAGCAAATTCGGTCTTCTTGTTATTTTATGGATGGTTGAATAATTATTACACGTAAAACCACTATTTCAATTGTTATGGAGAAACCACCTTGTTTAATAATAAGGAATTCGATATTTAATATCATTATTGAAAAATATTTAAGCAATATTTTATGGATATTTATTTTCACTACATTTTTAATTCGATTCATAAATAAATATCGCACTGGTAGGGGTCGTAAAATTGTTTTGTTTCTTGCCTCATTCAGTGTTTATTTTGTAATGTTTTAAAACGTATATCATTTACCCAATCATGCTATCATTACATGTAACGTATATATAATAGACTTGTTTTTATTATTTTTTCAGCTATTCTCCAACGGAGTACAGTAAACTTGGGGCAGATCAAAATCCAGGGGTTGGCCACCTGCCTATTCCTCTGCATGGATGCCTGTGGACTTCCTTACAGCTCTGTATGTACGATCACTCTACTTTATACTCTTAGCTATCTTTTCTTATACCAATATTTAAAAAAAAACCAAAGCAGATCAAAATCTTTTGAAGTAGACACGAGATTTTTATTTTTTTTATCAATAGAATAATTGAATAGATTTTATTAATATGTATACAAAATCCATTTTCATTATAATTTCAACATTTGGGAGTAGCACACTATTAATATGACAAATCGTAGCTAAACAAATTTTATTTTTAATATTGAACATGATTTGAATGGGCAATACGTAAACAATTTGAAATTGAGGCATTATTATAGTATCAAAACTTATCCAACAAAAGCAATAATCAATTTTAATACCTAATGTACATATTAATAGAATATTGTTGGATTATTGAAATCAGATGTCAATATATTTAATGATCAAAAATTTGATTAATGAATTACCACTTAATGTTTTTTTTCAATCATTAAGATTAAAAAGATATATGCTTGAACACGATGGTAAAATGGTCTTAAAAATATATCGATACACAATGTATAACAAAAAATATTTAAAAAAAATTAACACTCAAATAGCAAATAGAAAAACGCGGTTGATTAAGTTTTAATAAAAATGCATACAAATTATTTGTAGGTCAGTAGAATGACCTTATTTCACTTATTCTGTCTCGATATGTCGACAAACAATAAACTGTTTATATATATAAATTCCATAAATCGTGATCGGAAAATAAATCTCAAATGAATAATTATCGTAAAACAATCACCGCAGATTTCGAACATTGGTGGTGTGAAGTGTTTATTGTTTGCTAAGAATATTTAATATCTTTTACACATTGGCTCTAATATGTTACTTAAGTAATTTGAACGGATATGTCTGGTACATTGTTTTTAACGTAGAATGCATGCACCTATTGGTGCTCGAAAAAGTTATTCGTTTGGATATGTAATATTTTATTTAAAGCTTTTTCATATTATATATATTTAACTATTTTTCTTATTTTCTATACGCAAATATCCCATTAAGTATCTGTTTTTATTTAGAAATAATTTTTTCATTAAATAAAATAAATGTTTTAAAAGGTTCGATATCGTACCTGCTATTAGATTCTAGGGGTGTAGATAACCAAAAATGCGAAGTAATGCTGGTCTTGTCTATAATTTGATATCAAAATTTAACGATATGTTTATTCTTATTAAAAGTTATTTATTTCATTAAAAGTGATTAAGTCAGCAGAACATGGACAACTCTTAGCTAATATTCTATCAGGAATTAAATAATCGATTTCTCAGAATTTCTATTAACTTCTTATGAACAGCTGAGTTTACGAACATGTGCCTTAATCAAAGTAAACTAACAAAATATAATAATTTCTATTTTTCAAGCTCATGGCAAATTCTTTACGTGCTTTCGTTCAACGTTCAGAGATGAACTTTATTCATTTTTTTTTTATTGCTGTAACATGTTAATATGTATGTTGTTATTATAAATGAATGCTCACACCTTGATCATTTAGTTTATGTAGGCTCGTTTGAGAAATATTTATTACGGGAATCAACCGCACTACACTATTGTATTTTCCTGTAATGTGTATGTTCAGTCCATCGAACAATCCACATTTAGAACCGTGGTTTAAAATTGTTATGAAATTAACTCTTTCTTGTATTCAAATTACGCTTCCCATTGTATTAATTAATTTACAAAACACCTATAAAGAAACCTTGACAAGTAATCATAAAATCACTTAATAATAAAAAAAAAATATATTTTAATTATATAATTAATGAGTAATGCAACTAAAATATAAAGTACCATACACTTGAAAACGATGTCAATACTTTGAATTTTTTTACATATTTTAAAAGGAATAATAGTTACTTATTTGATTTACAGATATAATCATGCAATAGAGTTTCGGTATAAATAAATATTCATCAGAGAAAGCATGTATTTTTAGTAAGTCTCTTGGAAAAAACTTTGATTGAATAATTTTATACAGCAATAAAACCTTTACGTTATAAAATAGACAGTATAGGCACATACAAACCCGCTTTATTTCGTCGGTCGTAAATTTTAAAATAAGCGATATCATACAAGCAGTGGTTATCAATGACTATGAAAATCATTTATTATAACTAATCAAGTTCCTTTGTATGTGACATAGATCATATTGCCGTGTAAAAAATGAGATGGTCATGATAATCTAGTGATCATCGTTAATATAATATTACTCGAATTATATTTATATTAAACTTTTAAGGCTGATTATTTTTAACTTTTTTAAGTCATGAAACGTAATTTACTATAAAAACCAAGGAACATTTTACATGAAAAACACTTTTATACTCATAAAATTAAGAACAGTTGAAAATCAATAGATATCAACTATCACAAAGAATTCTTAGCGAACAAACTAATATATGTCGGTCACCATTGCTCAATCCACTACAGAGGGCTGCTTCCTTTCCGTAATATGCCATTTCCGTGCCATATGTGAGCTTATTGATATAGCTGCCTTTTTTTTTTCATTTACAATTTTAGAAGAAAAAAATAGTTTTATTGTTAGCAAGAAACACGCTAGATCGTTTAATAATGAGAGAAGGTGGATTGTGTACCTTTTCTACACAGATATATATAGATAAGCAAATGTTCGTTTAAGCATAGTTCTGACGACAGCGTGAGCCGAAATAGCTATCAACTGTATCAAAAAAAAATATAGAACCAAAATACATTGCTATTTTTTCACCGTGTTAGGGATTTTTTATCGGATTCTGGAACTTTCTGGAATCGTACATCTCCGCAAAACGTTTCCTATGTGTGTGGGTATTTTAATAAAATTAATATCAATAATTAAGGAATCATATTATTCTAAATATTCTCAATAAGTTAAAGCAATTAACAAAAAATAATTTTAATTAATCCTTCCATATATAATACTATTTGACTACTGTAAAGTTTATGTTATATTTGGAGTGATTTCATGTGAACAAAATAGTGTATAAATATAATATAAAATAAAAGTATATAATTCCAGTCGATATCCGATACATGTTATTAAATAATGATTTATGTGATAAATTTTGATTCTGAACTATCGCACAACATTTTATCATACTGTGATATTCTTAAATCACAACACCTGGCTGTCATATCAAATATTAACCTGTGGCTTTGTGAACTTTTCTTCAATACCCAATTGATGAATTTTGATTAATAAGCAATAACGCCAAGTTTAAAATTCTTCTATATTCAATATATTACATGATATGTGTAAACAATCTTAGATGCGTGATTTATGCGTCGATAATGCTGCTTAACTGTTTTATTCAAAGAATTTCAATTAACGAGATTGCTCATTTTTTAATAAATCATTACTCAAATTTCAACATGCTTAAAAATATCTACAAGACAATAATAAATTCCTGTAGTCACTCCATAGAAGTGGTTTCATTTCATCTAATTACGATTTAAGTGTTTATTAAAAAAAAAATTGTATATTTATATAAAAAATACGATCAAGTCGTAATACTCGTAATCATAACACTGATGATAATATTTATTTACGTTTGACCGTACTTTGTATTATTATGTTGCAATCTTGTTGAGATGCAATATTTATAATTTAATAGACTATTAAAACAATAATAAAATATATATTCAATCAAAAGTGATTGGAATCATTACGAAAATCTTTTTATAAATTATTCACAGTGTATAATTTACAGACGGTGAAATCATTATGTAAAAGACACACGTCATTACGATAAACGAATATATTCATATAAAATGTTGAGCTTTACTTATGACTTCATCGAAACTTTTTTACACAATGCCTGTATTAAAATCAACTCAATAAATATGTCCGATTGTTAGATGGATCCATACAATTATTTGTATACAACTTATCATTTCATTCACTTTCTCAAATAAACGAATACAGAACTTTTCTTTTAGAGTATAGCTTCACTCTGCACGGCAGGTGACCCAATAAAGAGATGTGTTAAATACTAATTGGGTTAGTAGAGCCCTTGAAAAATATGTGAAATGTCTGTCATCAATTTCTGATCTCCCTTTGTAGGCGTGAAAGATATTTTGTAGATGTTCGTTAATGATACGTCCGACCTTCCACCGAGCTTTCAGTAAATCAACGGTTTTATGAGAAAAATGAATTTTAATTGCGAATAACTTTTTAGATTTGAAGTAATATAATTTATTTTTAAGGCTATTTAATTTATTTTGTTACGCTACCAATTTAAAGCAAAAAGATAATTTTTTTCACTGAAAATATTTGACCAAACTCTTTTTTAATATAGTAAGACTATTGTTGGAAAATACAATTTATGATGTCGACTGAAGGTGCTTGTTGGAATTTTAATATCAAATTTGAATTGTTACAACTTTGTACGATTCCTCATGTTTTGTCACTAACGACCCGGGTTTCGCCTTTCGGCATTTTGCTACCGAACTGATATTATTAATTTTAACACGGTGAAAAAAATAGCAATGTATTTTCGTTCTACAAAATATTTTTTTTATATATAGTTGATAGCTATTTCGGCTCAGGCCATCGTCAGAATTTTCGTAAGAATCATTTTTCACCATTGTATGATGGAGTTCTACCAAGTGAATGCCAATTCAATCAATTATTAATTTTGTTTTAGCTGCAATTTACTTCTTGCTTTGGAGTAAGTGTTTTCCTGTAATTAATAACTTTGGTATATAGACGATGCAAACTGTTTATTTTACGTCACTTCTGTTACATCCGTGTGATGGAATGCCTGAAGATGCCGAAATCCGAAACCCGGATCGTTTGTGACAAAACATGTGGAATCGTATAAAATTGTAACAATTCAAATTTGGAAAATATAATTAGTTAAAAAGTCGATGTCGCTTAGCATTGAATAAATTGGAAGAGGTCACAATATCACAGACCCCTATGCATATGAAAACTAATGAACACATATAATTTATAATTCAATTTACAATACACAACCATTCGTAGACTCGGAACCATAGTCGAACACTCTAATAGTACGGTAGCCCTGGAGCGTTACCACAACTTCGACCGGAAAATATTTATAAAATAACCAAAAATTCAGAAGCACTTCTAAATTACCTCCATATCACCGATCCATTCAAATAAATATCAAAAACAATAAACTAAATCAAAAATAAATATCATCCGCCCCTACGTTTTATATGCAAGCTATTTGTTTTTAAGGGTTGTCCCGCAGCTTCCCTACCTGTATGAGATGCATCCCTTCTCAATAATGGGCATTCGTTTCTTATCTATCAACATATTTCTTTATTTATTAGGGGTATAATTTGTCTGTGAAACAAATAACAAAAAACCCTACACAAAAGATACCGTGGAATCAGCACCGAAAAGAAAATAAAGACATAAAATTGTGTAGTTACTTTATGAGGAATATCTTTTTTTTAAACTAAACTGAGGACTTCTTATAAATTTCTGAGATAGAATTATTTATGAATGTATATTCAAACGTTTGAAGCGTGTATAACGATCATGTTATTGAAATAAATATATTTTTATGACTTTATTTCGTAGGACAGTTTATTTTGTATGTCTATAATTCCTTTCTGATTTATCGATAAAATATTTTGACTTTCAATAAAATTCGTATAGGTTTGAATATTTGAATACACATTTTACTTGATATACTATATTTATTTATACAGCTTCCTTTTTCTATTACGAATCAATTCTGAAATATTTAATTAGTATATATAAGTGAAATAATTCTTCAAACTTGCAATAGCAATTTGTTACACTCTGAGATCTGCTTTTATGGCATATTTCAACATATGATTAAAGAATTATAATTAAAAGGTCCATAAATTTACTCTTTCGCATATTTTATATATAAAGTAGGTTACTATGTTTTTGTTTCACATGTGAGACAAGTCACGTTTGTTTGGTTTGTCAAAATTAATCATAGAATGCATAGAATTTATTACTTATACATTACGCTTAACGTATTTCCTCTACAATATTTTGAAGGTACTATATTAGATATCAATCAGACTATATAAAAAAACATTTTTTCAATTTTTTAATTTATTTCTTGAAATATAGGATTTATTTATTGATTGAATTGACATTTGCTTGGTAGAAATCCATTATAACATGGTGAAAAAATAACAATGTATTTTAGTTCCACAAAATTTATAAGATATAGTTGATTGGTATTTCGGTTCACTGTTATAGTAATATTATTTTATAGAACTAAAATACATTGCTATTTTTTCACCGTGTTAAAGGATTTATCATTAATTTATATAAAATTTAAAAAAAATATAAGATTTATTTTATTAGACACATGTCATTTCCATTATTTTCTTCATCAAAATCAAAAAAAAAGATTTTTTAGACTTAAGCATTTAAAATCTATCTCTCTTTTTAAGACACATTCTGAATGTGGTATTTTTACATCACGTTTCTCCTTGTATTACCGTTTCTTGAGATCTATTATTTCTCAATTTTAAATGATAAATTCAAAAGATGTATTTAATATTTATAGCATATTAATTTATGATTCAAAATATTCATTGTCTTTTTACAGTTAAATTGAAAATAAGTTCATTTCAAAGAACGATGGGATTCATAGAAAAAATGTTCGATAAATATTCTTTGTAAAAAATGTCATTAAATCAACCCTTTGATTTCTAAGTTTTCGGTGAAGCATTAACCTTTTTTTAGATTCTTTTGTGTCGCAGACTTGTTCCTTATCTAAATAGGAAGTCCCTATTTTATTCAGCTAACGAACCAGAGATTTATTTATTTTTATAGTGGGCAATGACTTACGCGACTAAATGTGACTACAAATAAAATGCAATTCGGCAAGAACTTTTGTATTTTTTGTGTGTACCACAGAGAAATGAAATACACGACAGGGTAACCAAAAAGATGATGTCATCTGAGTTTTTAATTGTTATTAATTTTATTTACGTAATAAATGAAGCCTTACTCAGAAATATCAGAATAACATTCCAACTAATTAACGCAAATGAAATATATATTTTAATTAATATTTAGTGTCACGCTTCGTATTATCAACTGTCGATTTAATGGTAATCTCCAATATTTTTATAAGTCAAACCAATTCGTCACAATAAATTAAACATAAATTATTTATTAATAGCAAACATAAATTATTTGTGATTTTTCGCTTTAAATCAAAGTGATAGTTTAAACCTTCTTAACAAAATAATAAACATATAAATAAGACTTATAGTAAATATTCAAAACTAAATGCTATTTTTTACAGGTAAATTTATTAATTTGGATATTTTTAATATTTATAGTTAGATTGATATAATTTATCAGTACATTTTCAATATTTTTTTTTTCAATTCTTCGTGTCAAAATAATTTCCAGCGACACCTTTAATTATTTTAAGTAATAAGAATGAAATGAATATTTATTCTGAATTTAATTACAATTTCAATTTCTGAAATTTAACACGCTTTTCAATGCAAAATATAAGTTAAAAAATTTTTTTTTTGAAATGTTTATTTTTTTGTATATAACATACGTAAGTTTAATTTTTCAACCAACTAAACTCTTCACAATTCACAAAATTTTTCATTTTTTCATTTCATAATTGAAATCTTCACACATACTCGTATTTATGTTCGATTTCAAGTAATTGATATAAAATCATTTTTATCTTACATAGACCGAAAAGTTTCTTTTTCTGAATACCGTGTGTATGATACACGCTCTACTGTGGGTATGGATATCAATAAAATTTTATGTAGGGCATCTTTCGTTTTCTTATCAATTTAGAATTGGCATGTCGAAAAAGTTATACTATACGCTCGGACTATCATTGCAGCGCATTGAATAACCATAATATTTCATGCTTAACTTCTGCTCAAAATATGCTTGTTTTTTGAAAACATACACTGTTTCTTGCACAGAAGTTTTATAGTATTTAAAAAGTTTTGAATGCGTTATAATTCAGAAAGATTCCCATGCATTCTCGTGAGAAGCTTTAATGAATAATTTATAATGATTTTTTTATATGAATTAACACTAATGTTATATGAACTGTGAATCCGTTATTTTTCATTTATAATTGATTTTTTTTCAATAATAAAACCATCCATAAGAATACACATGGCTTATTTCAAATATTATATATTACAAATAAATATATTCTGTTTTTCAATAGAAAACATAATAAAACAAAGTAAGCGATGGAAAATTATCACTTTGAATTGTTTTCTTTTATAAAGATTAATTAATCTTTACAATTTCATCAAAATATCCATATTATATACAAAACATAAATTCATAAATTATATTTTACAATGGATATGACGACAATAACATACTTTTTATTATTATTATTATATTGAAATATTCATTTCGGTCGTCAGTTCACCAAAAGCAGCATTAATATATTTCCAGGTTAAATCAATTTCATAATAAATGAAATCGATCATACACAACGCATAAAATAATGATTGAAAATTTCGTCTTATCAATGCGTTCTATATCTTCATCGAGAGTGAATAGTAGAACCCTCTGGAATAATTCAGTCAACCCGGGACGACCTCCCGGCGAAACTATGGGTGGCATTGGAATCAAAACCATAAATCAAATATATAAAATAATATTATCTATTTGTATTTGATAACATACAACAGTTTTATTACTAAGAGTGTTTTTCTCCCAATAATTGATTGTAATGGACGCATACCAAATGCAAATGAATCATAAAAAAGAACACATAGATAATTCTTATTTAATTTTTTTTTTTTTTGAAATAATATTTTATTTATTATTCACCAGATAACATGACATTTGAATTTAGTAATTTGACCTAGATAATAAATATTAATTCTTTCCTCGGAGGGTTATGAATTATTTTGAAATATGTATGAGCAATCTAGAATCGATATGAAATAATAACTATATTTTTATTAGTCTTAATAAGAAGAAAACATAATTCGATTGCATATAAAAGTCAACTTTTTTTTAAATTGTTTTGATTTATTCGTATATAATATTTATCTCTTACGCACATTACAACACAGTACATACAACACTTTAACAATAATTTAATTTTATAATACCATTCTTTTTTTTATCCTATTTTCTATCCCCATTGGATTTTATTATTTGGCTGTATTTAAGTGTTTGGCAGTTTTTAATGATGATAATTTTTCAAATTCAGCAGCAATTCATCTTCTGAAGTTTTCATAGAAACTAAGAAATGAAATATAGGTAAACATTTATTAATTTTTTAATCTTGTTTTAGTATGTATTTCAAACTGAAACATCTTTTATGTAACCTGGAATAATATATTTTAGAGAAACTTGATCTATCCGATAAATAATTTATGATTAACCAATCTCTCATTTTATAAAATAATATAATTCATCATATAATTAAAGATATGTTTATCGAGGGAGTTACAGGGATGTTAATTTCCGGTTTCGATTACAAAAACATCTGATTGTAATTGAATTTTTCTCTTACCGTCAATAAAGATTCTCCTAAAAGTTTTTATCCCTAATTTTATACACCAAACGATCGTAAACAATAAATTGTTGTGTAAGGCCATGCATGTATATGAATAGGATAGGATTGAAATAAGATATCATATGCATGAAATTTTTGTTTTGAGGGGTCGATCTCATAAAACGTGTCTTATTTGTTTTTTATCATTGAATTAAACTTAGTTCTAAATTTAAATTGGGCGCCATTACCTCAAAAGATTTTTTAATCTGTTTATAAAATAAACTACGACCAATTGTATTTTTTTCTTGCACTAGCCACATTACCTTGTTTTTTTTTTTATTTTATACATTTTTAAAGTTCATTGAAGTTTTCTCATCATACTGGGTGTGATTACGAAACACAGAATAATGTTTTATAAATCCTAGAGTATTTTTTTTCTAGTGTCTGTATTAAATTGTTATTATATATTTTAAAATGAAAGCCTGCTGATGACGACTATATATAAAAAAGGTTTCTTTTTGCCATACATTTTGAATGATACAAACCCAAAAATCAATACCAAAATCGTAAATTTTTCGTTATTAAAATAAAAACGTTAAGTAACAAACCAATTGAGTCAAAGATGCGCAAATCGTAGTAAATCAAATGATATTAAAATACAGCCGATGGCGCCCGTATGTTTAATGAGTAAATAAAGGCAAAAACGCTCTCTCGAAGAATTTCATGACAATGAGGGCCCCACAACGTTTTGGATTCGCTGGGCTTTATAAATATATGCTATCATTAGAAGGTTCCGCACCCTCCACTAAACACGAAGTTTATGACTTTTTTATTTATCAACTTTGTAATGTACACCAAAATTCTTACAAGCGGTCCCACGTGTGTGTATTTATTATATCGTTTTTCATTGATAAAACTTACACGTGGTAATAATATCCAACAAATAGTTATCTCTTACTGTCATTCTCTACAATCTACAGCTCAGCAGTAAAAACTTATCTTGCCAATCAGACAGATACAGTTTCAACCCCAGTCAACATAAATTTTACATTTTATTTCAATTCGACATACTTACATCATATCTTGGAGAGTACCAAAATTTAAAATAAATACTTGATTAAAGATTTAGGAATGTTGAAATGACTTTAAAAAAATCTTTCATTTTCAATCAATTCAATTATTTCTCAGAAAGTATACAATTTTTTATTCTAATAGGAATAAAAATAAACAGTTGTATATGTCCGGTTGATGCACTAAAATTAACTAAAGTCAGTGTTTTTGAATTGAAATTTAATCAAAAGTTTCTCTTTAATTATAACCAATTTGGCATTGCTGACAGATACAACTCTATGTCGGTCTTTATAAAGTTATTCATTTGTCTCATTATAATTCTACTGACATTCTCATAATATTTGATGAGAGCTTCTGTAATATATTTTATTTCACAATAAATATGCACTATGTCCAAAATTCAATTGTTTTCAGACAGACGTTTTTATATATATAATTTATGTAAATTGCTTTGCATATTGGCATACTAACTGATATTATTTATAAAATGATTAGTATTTTCCATTGTTCCTTAGTGGAATTACATTACACGAATGAATTTTCGTACATTAGAATTCGTTGATGTTTTTCACAATATATTTTATGACATCATACGAATTTAATTGTGTATTTATCACAAGTAAGATGAGATGCACATTTATATCAAAAACATAGTGAGAGAAATCAGATTGCGTTTGAATCCGTCAAAAAATAAAGTTCTCGTAATAAATGAACGTAAATTTAATATTTTTGGTGTCTTAATTTAAACCTTATTTTCTTTTAAAATCAAAATAGTTTTCAAGGAATTTTTATTTATTTAATATCGTGTGGTAAGTATTTTTTCAAAGGCACATTAGTTATAAGCCGCTTATTTTTATTTATTTTATAATATTTACTAATTGGATTGAAAAAGTAAAGTTTTAAATAAGCTCATTTATTTATGTGACATCTTCACCTTTAACTCGTAAAGCTCTGCTTAATATTCAATTAAATCCTTCTTTCACTCTAAATAGATTTATTGGCGTTTGAAAGTACTGGTATCTGTCATATGTTTACTCAGTTAAGAAAAATAAGTTATATTAATACGGATAGAATGAAAATAAATTTCATTAAATAATCATTAACAATAGACACGTGCTAATTACAAATTAAATAAATAATTAATTATAACAATTTTGAGGATGTTCGAAACGGTCATTGAATTTTTTTCTAACACGATTTCGCTTTAAACTATTATTAAAATCTTATATATTTAATTAGTATCTGAATTTTGAAGACAACTATTTAATAAGCAACTCAATGGTAGTAATATTAGATTATTTTTTCAGTGGTCGTGGTATACTTCCATCTTAAATCTAGCATTATACAATCAATACAAATAAAAAAAAAAAAATCCTTTTTTATATCGCTACAGAGCTGAGCAATCCACAGTAAATCCGGTTCAGGTGGACACTACACCCATTATAGTAATATTTATATCCCCAAAAACGCACACACAGATAAACGTATGCCTATACAAATGAACTAGGAAACCAATTTTCCGATGCAGAGATTGTGTATTTTAAGATCAAAATGTGTAACAACAAAACTATGGGGGTCATCTAGCATATCCTAATTGATTTGTCACTCTACTCAACGTAGGACTACATTACCAAAATAATTTTTTTAAATCATTCGTTTTTTACATAAGAAGTAGAGAACATGTTTCACAATTAAGAAGATTCTTCCACTGTGACATAAAGTGTTAAATTCACTCCGTAAATAAAGTTCACCATAAATTATTTTTATCTGCAACCGCGTCAACATATAAAACTTAACACCGCGATCACTTAATATGTTTTCCTTTCTTTTTTATGAGAGTCATTCGTAAATTTCACACTCCGTTTAGACTTCTGTAAATACTTACGAGATTTAAAAATTATATCACCAAACGTGTGACGTTTTTATTACCATGTTTCACATCTGGCATGACTTTATTTCAGCAATATATCAGCTATAGTTAATAACAGATTTTTCCTCACTTAGCGAAAATTGTTAATCGTTTACCCTCACAAACATATTTCTTGAATCATCGATTTCTTTTAATGATTTTATTATCAGATTATTTATTGACACTCATTTACTTCTACAGTAGTAGTTTTGAATCCTGTCAAGCCAAGCAAGCAAAAAGTTTCCCTCTGATTTAAAATATTTTTCCACTCCGTTACACTTTATTGAAAGCTAACAAGATTTAATGTCTAAAATAATCTCTGGATTTTTTTTGGTACAGTGAAATTTTCAATTTATTCAATAGAATATAAGTACATAAAATGTTTGAATAGTAACCAGGCGCTGGGTGACAATCGCTTTTTCGTGCAATAGCAAAAATTTCCTTTGATTTTCGGTGGGCGACTTTTCTCTCGATCTTGATTATATGTAGCAGCTTCTTTTAGGCGTATTGATTTATTCGCTGACAAGTAGGCGGCACGCCCTCGAAGCAATGTCAGCATTGTTGGCTTGGTGGCATATGCTCGTCCCGCATGATGTACAGCATCAAACAGATGAATTCTTTTCTTCACATATTACAAATACATGTACCTGAAGTCAGATTTGAAAACGGTTGTCACCCGATATTGTGATTAAGTTATATTTTAGCAAATAATGATAGAAACAAGTTGTTTCAAAAAACAAGAACAATTTAATCTGGAGAATTATATGAATATTGAAACCCGTACGGTTAACTGAGTCACTCCTTCATTTTCCGCTAAATATAGTAGATATGTAGATTAGGTAAATAGTAGTATTTCTAATCCTATTATTCACCCTACCTTTTCCATAAAATAGAGGTTTCCATAGGACAAGCATAAATTAAATATTATATATTACATATACATTAAACTTATTAATTGAGTTCTTTCATTAGGCAAGTAAAAACAAGTAGCTGGTTCTTAATTCAATAGAAAAAAATGACGCAACATAACTATGAAACTCCATTTCGTAATATAATCGCAGCCAAATGAATAAGAAAAAGTTATCCAGTAGTGGCTCTATTTATTTTTATGATTCTTTTACCGTTCCGTCTAGACTGTTGCGAGAATTCCGATGATTTTGCACCAAAAAAGCGTTCGTGACGAAAAGAAATATTCGTCAAAAAACGCATTATATGCGTTACGTTACGGTAGAGTTTTCAATCATAAATTTGTTTCAAACTGCTTACTTTTATATTTCTTTTTCACATTGAAATTCTAAGAATAATCACTTTTCATTTTAGGACAGTGTAAAATTTTTAATATAGCATTCGCACAACTAACTTACCTTTATAGAGTGTTTTTTTAATGTATTGATTGAATTGGAATTCACTTGGTAGAACTATATTTTTTAAAAATAATTTTGTAGAACTAAAATACATTGCTATTTTTTCACCGTGTTGTTTCTTTAATAATTTCATGAATCTCAATTGAATGGAGCATTTTATTTCGGTAAGATGTTTTGTCATTCAAACCTTAAAAATATATGTATGTCATTTATCGAACGACTAAATAGTTTACTTTATGATTAATAAGCTTTATTCAGCAATCTATTTTATTTGTTACTGATAGAACACAATCAAAACTTTAAAAGTAAATTGATTTTAATCAATTCACAGTATCTACTATTGTAAAAGCAATCAATTGCGTTTTTGTACGATTTTATCTCTGAGAAATAGAAATACATAACCTCAAAATATTACAAAGCAGTATCGTTAAATATTTAACAGGCAAGCATTTCTACAGTAAATTCTAATAAACTTCTAATACGTCTTTTAATATAGATTCTGCTGATCTCCATGTAACAATCTTTTCGAAAAGCTGCTCTTGTTTTTTTTTCTTAATCATGGAATTCCGTTTCATTGTTTGACATTTTGATTAAAATTCAAATCTTCACAATGCCTGACTCAGAGAATTTCGAATTTAAAACTATTCACGTCGGGATCTGAAAGACTGATTCTGACATATTTTCTCTTTTGTTTCGTTTGCTGTTGTTTTATCGGCATAGCTATCATGAATTTCGCAAATATGTGAATTCAAAAAATTAACAAAAGCGTTTTGCCTTTCATTATCAATACGCAATGATTAATGTCTTTGTTATAAATATTGAATAACTTCAGTACTTAACCCCATCTATTTAAAAACAACAAAAATTAAAATCGTATTTGCAATATTACAATATTTTACTCTTATTATATATATAGAGAAAATAATTACAGGCGAACTTATATTATAATAAATTATAATAAACACTCTGAAGAAAAAATGCATCTTACAGATAAATTTTAACGAGTACGTTGATTGGAAAAAGATTCTAAACGTTCATTTTTCAAAATGTTACTCAAAAAAAATTATTCGAATAAGGCTTTTGTCGAAACACGTTGGTGTATAATTTGCCGTCAAAGGAGTTGTTTTAGGCGACATAAAATCACGTGCGGGTCGCTTAATTCTCGTCTAAATGCTTTGGGTAATTGTAAAATTTTTACCGGGCCCTTTACAAAACACTTTTCTCAATATGGTCTTCCACATTCGGAGAGATTAAAAGCAAGGGCCAAATTCTTTTAAATGTTGCAAAGGAGTATTTCATTTTTAAACACAGTATAATTATTATCTATACAATTTGGAGAATAGTACCACATTGGCACACAAGCTGTCAGTAACAACATAAAAAATATACTTTGCGAAAATCTTATTTTTTTTAATTTTAAACTAAATCTACATCTTCAAGCATTTATCAAACGGATGCAACAGAACTGACTGCATCCGTGTGATTATAAAATTTTCATCATTAAAAAAGTATATCATTGTAATACATTATTTTCACCCTAAGCTGCTTAGACCAATTATATGCAAATTATAAATAAAGCATTACATAGGTAATACGTAAAAATTCATAAATACGTAGAATTCAGATACTCATTAAATGCACGTATTACTTAGAAATAATAATGGTTATTATCTTGAATCGCAATTGTTGGACAGTATTAGCTGAGTATCATTTTCATTTATTTTTTCATATTTTGTTTCAGAGAGAGTTCACCGACGAGTGCGTGTTCAACGAGATGCTAGAACAACATCATTACAACACATATTCGTCCGCACGCCATTCCGGCGCGCGAAAAACCATGTATCTGGCCCTGGACGCGAGAGGAAGACCTCGACGAGTCCAGCTCCCTGCTAAGCGACCGCTTGGAAAGCTATCTGGCTATGTCCGAGTTCTCACGCGACCCGTGCATCGGGTTTACAAAGGACACTGCAACAAAAAAAACACCGGAATCACGTTACCTACGCTGCAGCCACATCCTCATAGACCGAGACATTCATGTAAAAAGAAAAAAAGACGCTGTCGGCAAAATGAAAAACCAAATGAAAATTGTGAAGTATTTGTTCCGAAAAAAATGAAAAACAATAAAAAATGCCCGCCAGGAGGAGAATGCGTAAGAGAACAAATAAATAACAAAAATACAAACAATGGACAAGGACACGTAAGACATAAAAGACCTTTGAAACCGAAAAAGTTCCAGCACGGCAACAAGAAGGATGATTCTGAAGGTGCTACAACAAATAATAAGAAAAAACGACCGAAACAAGTGAAGAGTAGGAGAAAATCCAGTAGAGCAGTCGAGGACATAACGCACGTGCCAATGACAACATTACCCACAGTATCATACGAAAGTGATGACGAATCGTGGACCAGTAGTCCAGAAGACGACATGAGCAGCACGCAAGTTGAGGACGTGACATTCTGGGAATACACGACTAGCTCAGCATACGGCGGTGAGTTTTTTCGGACCGCTTCGACCGTGCAGGAGACGGTCGAGGAAGACGACGACTGAGATCAGAAACTTTGTGCATTTCCTCGTTGCTAGTGTCCTTGTTTGGCTTCAGCATCATTGAAGGAATTTAAGACTTGTGCATACACCACATTGAAGGACGCATTCAACGAACGAACCGGACTTTCGACCGAGATCACTCCTACTCTCGAAAATGACTGATTAAATAGATTGGATTACCTTGCTAATGGGTGAAATAAAACTTTGTTTAATATAATAATTAAAAGATTGACTTTGACATCTTTAGAGTGGTTTAAAAAAGTTTTCATCGGTTTATTGTTTGACGAATAAGAAAAATGTTCAATAATGTTTGTAGTTTCTTAAATTACCAATCGTTTTTCGAGGCTTTGCGTATTTATTGCATGGTGCGATTTTTGGCCTACTGATGATTAATTTGGTGCCATCGTAACTTTGATACCTGCTTCAAATTATAATCTATTTTACAGGTGTGTATACAAAGTAATCAATATATTTGACCTATTTAAACCACGTAATCATTGTTAAAATATTTAATATTATAGTAATCTTTACATTTTTATAGTAAGATTGTTACACATAATTTGAATCTAAATTTTTGTGAATTTTCTAGTTGTGAAACAATATTTAATCATAAAATAAACATTGTAAAATGTTTTTGACTGTGACAATTTTATATTCAAACAATACTCTGAATGAAAATAATGAATAACTTAAGCCGCATTACTGAATCGTGTCAATTTAATATATCTAAGGCATTTACATAAAAGGCCAAAATTAGACCGTCATTGATTTGTGTTTTATGCATAGTAAATGTAAATAAATTATGTAAATATGGATATTGTATGACAGTTTTATTTCGTTTAAATATCTTTTTCTTAGCAAAGTAGACAATAACACTCTTTATTGTAGAGGAATCCTAAATGATACATTCGAATATTAGATTGTAGTTGTTAGACAGTAGTGAAAAACAGTCAAATAATAATTATGAAAAACACATTGAGATTTTTAAGACAAATACTGGTAACAACAGAACACGTTAAAACAACTTAAAATACACTTTTATTTAATAATTTGAATTAGGATCGTACCATTTTTCTGGATAATAATGTTAAAATTTGGGGTGGTGATTTAACCTTACACATTAGAAAGCTAAATTCATTTTACTAATTTAATTAAGTTCATTCAAAAAAAATTAATAAGATATATTTTTTTTATGAAAACCATGAGCTTTTGGCTCACTCAAAAGACCCGCGGCAAATAATCTAGAAGGCCGCAAACTCTCCACCTCTCATATAAATAGTTACCATACCGCATTGTCATTAATTCTACAAAAAAATTGGCGTCTTAACTTTAAAATATACATATAAATGAAATTCTAAAAAGTAAAACATAGATAAATCGATAAATCTTATCAAACATTTAATAACACACAATGCAAATATAAAAAACAAAACAGTAAAAAACATAGTAACTGATAAAATTTTACGTTATTTTTTAATGGATAACTTCACATATTATTTCCGTAAAATAATATTCGGCATTGACGTGATAAGTAAAACCGTGTGTTAATGTTTTCAATGTTACAATGATAAAACTTCAGAAATAATTTTTGCCATGTAAAACCTTAATAAGATATTCAAAATGAAATATTCTTTACAGACCAACATTCAAAATTTACAATACTCCTCAAAGCGTAGCTGTCCCATCTTTTTTAATAATAAAAGATGACGTTGAACAAGATGCACCTTTGCACTTACAAATATCAATTTTGACTGAGACTTTAGATTAATTCTGAATAACATCGTATTTTGCTATTGATTCATACTGTAAAAATTATATATGTGACTAATATAAGCATCAAATTATGAGCTAAATAATAAACAATTGCTTAGTTCACATGGTAAATGGTTTAAATTGTCTTTTTTACAGAAAAGCGATTAACTTGGGTTTTTATCAGTATTTTATTTTAATTTTACTACTTCCAGTAACGTTGTTGACGTGAAGTATTTTTTATAAAATTTGAATTGTTACAACTTTGTACGATTCCATATGTCTTATCACAAACGACCCGGGTTTCGCCCTTCGGCATCTTCACGTCAATTCTGTTGCATCCGTGCGATGGAATACATGAAGATGCCGAAGGGCGAAACCCGGGTCGTTTGTGATAAGACATATGGAATCGTACAAAGTTGTAACAATTCAAATTTAATATTGAAGTTCCATCAAGCTCCTTCAGTCGATATCATAAATTATTTTTTATAAGTCAAACTATATGTAAGCTCTATTGAAAAGGGTTTTATTCTTAAAATTAAACTCAAACGTTGTTTGCTGTTATTACTGTTTTACAATAATGTTGAAACTGTCAAATGTTTTTTTAAGCTTATGGTTTGATACGATTGATCAAGATATATCTTTATAACTGCAATTGGAAAAATACAAAAAAGTCTACTTTATGCTGCCAGTCTGATAAATCTCAACATATTTTTAAAATGTATGTATTTATATGTGATTCATTTATTGTTAGTATTGTGTCGTTTTGATGTGTTAACAAAAATAAATAAGGTAGTTTATAGTTTATTCATCGTGCTACTAATTTATTTATCTAGCTACTTCATCCATTTATGTGTTTTATTTATTTTAATGCCATGGAAATTCGTACATATTTTCACACTGGTAGACCGCTCCTAAAATTCGGACATACTTCTGAATAAAATTCTTAATCACTTTTAATGGTAGCTTTATTCAGTACCGATAGATGAAATAACTGAGACTTTGTATTAAAAAAAATCTCAAAAAGAAAGTCATTTAAAACGATAAACTCTGTGAAAAATTATATATATAAAACACGTTTTTGCCGTGACAGGATATCAAATTTTCAAATTTAACCAAAATACAAAAATATCACATCTCACAAAAGCGATACAACAGTAGTTGGTAAATTTCTCTTTAGCATCGGCGATGTATTCTTTTGGCAAGCATCAAGTACCAATTTACAAAAAGTAGTCACTGTGTGCGGATATTTTTAGAATGAATGTGTGTAAGAATTTCGTCAATCTTGACATAATTTAGTTGTTAGTAAATTATTTGGAGAGTATTTCAATATTTTTTTTTTCTATCAATTCGACCATTTCCATATAATTTTAAGTGGTCTTTCACGAGTCTAACTTTGAGATGTATATTAATATTTTGATAAATACACACAGGCCAACCAACAATATCACACTCTCACTGTAGAATTTTTTATATAGTTAAAAATAAATGTGTTCAATTTATCTTAATATGCAGCTTATGATAAAACTAAACTTAATTATGTAATCTTTTACATTTATAAGATATTGCTATCATGAAAAACAATTCATGCCGTTTACATTAATACGAATTCATGTGCCATAATATGATTTTAACATATACTTATATACGTACATTGTTTTTTAATAATGTTCATGGTAAATAATAATATATTTTTTCTTGTAATATTGAATATACAGCTCTGAAAATTTATGTTAAGAACTTTCATGAGGTACTATTTTAAATATTTTATAATTCATTTCTGAATGATTAGCAACTTTAGGTGATACTCAATTTAACGAAAATGTATCGGATGTATGTTAAAAACTAATGTTATATGTTTTAAAGCAATTTCAGTTATTTGTATTTAAAAAAAAATTATAATCAAATAGACAGTTTTGCAACTAATGTGTCAAAATAATGGTTATATTAACCGAAGTAGTATCGTGAAAGACTACTTTCAAGCTAATAAAAAAATATTCTGTAGTAGTGAACATATATATACCTACAAAATATTTTTTATAATAATAAATTAACCTCATAGCTTAAATATAAAAACCTAATTAAGTCATGTTTCTTAATATTGTAATCTTAATGTATTGAATAATTATTAATTGAAAGACAATTGTAAATGGATATTTGGTTACAATGATAATGATTAAAAAACGCAAGAAAAAATGGTCGATAAAGCATTGAAAAATTTAAATTGACAATATCTTTTAAGTTAAAATTGATTAAATCCTTGTTTCGATATATACGTAATTTTAAATATTTGACTAAATACCAACGCGCGTAGGGATTGCAAAACTGTACGATTATATAATTCTGGTATTCCATATGTTATAACCGGTATTTCAAATATCAATACCGTTATTTAATAAATAGATAATAAAAATCGCAAACAAAAAATGCTAATTGGGATTGAATACAAGATGAATAAATCAGTACCGGTTATTCAATATATCATAGATTTTAAATACAGGTCTTATACAAAAATGTATAATACACAATAGACATAAAAAATTCAAGGCCAATACGTCAATACTGGCAGTTGTCACTCTCGATCGGATTCCCGTGAAAATAAATCTGACCGAAGAAACCTCAGTCATTTTCCACCCTTGTTAAAGGGAATGTTATCGAAGAATTGTAACATTATATGATTTAAAATAGAAAATTTCAATAATTAAAACTGTGAAACTTCAATAGTAAATACACACTCAATTGCCGGGATTCCGGTATCGGTATTGCAATCCCTAGTGTTACCCACTTAAAGCTCTGCATGTAAAAATATACTAGTTTGCGTGTCAATTTTGAAAAAGTTGAATGTTTCGTCTCTAAGTTATGGAGAATAATCTCTGCTACTGTATAATATGTTGTATGACCTGTATGTATTATATTTTACGATGAAATGTTTTTCGTTTTACCTTTTAAGAAAATATTAGTCTACATGTTGTAAATTATCTGTTTTTACGGCTTAAGTAAATGTGTATGTATTAAATTATAAGAACATAATGATCAATACTCATTAATTAATGTATTCGAAAGTACAATATCAGTATTTTAGTAGGTAGTTTTTCAGTCTAACCTACAATTTTATGCTTCTCGATAATTTTATAAAAAATAAATTCGTTATTACATCTGAAAATTTAATGAACCATATAAGTAAAGATATATAAATTTAATGCACGTCAGTCATTGTAGTTAAAGGACACGCTAATATTTCGTATCGTATAAGAATAGATAACGAAATATACGAGTCTTCCTGTTACTATTATTCATCTTGTCTTTTAATGATGATTTTATTTTTTAATTACTATGATATATCTACGTGTAAAGAAGTAAAATGTCTGAGTATTATTGGCGCATCAATAAAAAGAATTTTACAAATTTATTCCGAATAATCAATCAATGAGCTATAAAAAATAATGAACGAATTTTTTCGCTGTTTAATTCATTTCTCAGCATAAAGACTTTTTCACACATAGATATTTCATGACAAATGTTTTATAACTATCTTTACTTATTTCGTTAATATAAATACGCTTGATATTATATAATTTTATTGTATTAGCAATATCCATTAATAAAACAATATTTTATTTCAATATTTTGGCGAATTAATTTTTATCCATTTATCCCTGCTAGTGTTTTAAACATTTATTGTATTTTCTGATGTGTAAACATTCTTCCATTTTAAAAAAATATTGGGAAAAGGCATATTTCATCACATTTCCCCTAAAAGATAATAATCAGTCAATCAAATACCCTTTATGTAAATCTATGGTATTTTTTGTATTCTTAAATAATTTTACAAGTGAAGAGTGCGCGGAAAGCTGTTTCAACTGTACGACTACTGGTGTTTTCTTGAAAATAATAATAATTGTAACCAAATATTTTTTCGTGACGAATCGACGTGAATTAATAAAAGATTTTTCTGAGAAAACTTATGTTCTCTTTCCATTTCCAAACCCAAATCCTTCATCTATTATATAAATGTGGAATCAAACAGCATGAATAGACCTATGTAGTAATAATTAGGATATCAACGATATCTTTAGAATTTTTATAAAAATCAGAGATATCTTTATAAAGTGGGAAACCTTTATTAAGGGAGGAATACTATCTAAAAAATCGTATGCTTTAAAGCGAGACTGCAACGACTTAAGCATACTATTTTGCCTTACGGCTAAATATCTAGACTTGAAGACCACTATCAGACGATAGTAGAATGTTTAAATTGTAAAATAAGGAACACCATGAACGGCATCACTTTTATTGCCTACCCACAGTAAACGTGTCCGTAAATTACGTTATGCGACATAATGCGAAGGATTTCTTCATATTCTCAGTATATGTTACACAGTTGTTGGTTATTTGCATAATTGTCCAAACCCTAAAACTTGAACCATTAAAATACTACTAAAACGTCGTAAAGTTTATAATGATTGCTGTGATTCTCCTGAACATTTTTTAAAATAATATTATGATATCAAAACTCCTTCCGATTTCAAATTCTAAGTTATTTCATGCGCTAATGAATTCTCATTTTCATTCTCATTTTTTTTATTTTTTTACCACGTAAATATTTTTAATTTTATAAACCTCATTTTTGTAAAGTAAAGCATGTAGTTTGATGTAAAATAATGATATATAATAATAAACTATAACATATAATTCAACTTTGATTTCAATCAATAAAAGAAGTTTTTATTTTAAGATTATAGCATAAAAATGCAATGAAACATGAAATATCTGCAGCAGCGAGAACGGACTGCGTGACACTGCAAAATTTGGACTTAATGTGTGCATATCGCGCCCTGGCAAAACTCAACGAAATACTATGGTGTTCAATATGACATACAAACGGTCCTTATGAAAATACTTTGAAAATGGCTTTGTAAAGGTCGTATAGTTATTGCATTAGGACAAAGAGACTATTTCAAAAAATAAATCACAATTTTAATTTTACTTTTCCACGTATTTTTCAATGATTAGGAATAGTGTAGCTCATTGCGAGCATTTTCATCTGACATTTTTAAGGTATTTCGATCAGTGATGTGTCGGCGTTTCACGAAGTAAAAACATCAAAACACTTTAGGCACAAAATGGACAAGCGATGCGGTCCTCACTTATCTCTCATTTGTACATGTTTACATTAAAAACTAACACGGTGACAAAATGGCAAATTTATTTAAATATATTAGAGTTCTACCAAGTAAATTACAATTCAATCAATTATAAACCAAGTTGACAACCATAGCAACAAAAACTTTTTTGTCAACAAAATAAACATTTTAAATTCACAAATAGCTCACAATAAACTCATTATTTTTGTAGTTTTTTATTACACCGACTCACAATAAACAATTATGTAAATATAAATTTCGTAAGCATATTGTCAATTATAATACAAATAATCAAATCAAAATATAATGTTGAAAATAGCCAACTATTAAAATTTTTATTTATTCAAAACTGACTTGCTAAATTAAATAAAAAATACATGCGTGACGTTATTTGTAAGCGTCGAGGGATAATAACAACTAAACATTCATTTTTAACTATTTAACGTTATTGGTCATTTTGATGTGCTTCAATTTTAATGTACTGTTTGTAGGAAGCAATATTTCATAAAAAATTATGGCATGCTAATTACGTATACTTTTTATGATATTCATTTTAAGCAACCTATTTTCAAATGACCAAGCATTGCCTTTTTTGGACACTGTAATAAATAAAACAAACTAAAAGTTGTAACATCAATCAGTAAAACAATTTTAAATTTCTTCATATCAATAGTCAATAAACAATACAAATTCACTTGTGCACAAGACACGTAATCGCTATTACGTAGCGCCGCAGTATCAAGAAGAAAAGTTTACTCTGGAAAAGTTTGTGTAAGTACAGAAATAGCATTTAAAATAGACCACAGTCAGCTGTTATTGCAGAGAAAAGTTTTGTCGTATTATTAGCTAGTGAGGCGACAAAACCAAATATATAGATAGGTAAATAAGTAGCAGAGAATCGACACAAAATAATAGTAAAAATCCTTAGATTTTTTTCACCATTAAATTTGATTATTTATTAAAAAAAGTCATCCGTCAAAATCATATGACAATAAAAAGGAATTCTGTACAACTTATGTAATTATCATCGTTATAAAATTCTTAAAATTCATTTTTCACTTACACGAAAATTGTCATTGTTTACATATATTTCAACTATAAACTAAAATTTTTACTAGATGCTCGAATATATTGCCTTATTAATAAAGAAATCAATTCATTGTATTAAATGAATACATGTGGTATGATGTGCAGAGGTCTATAGCAAATAAATTTGTCCATGTGTTACTCCTAATATTAATTTAGATGATAATAAACAATACGATTTTCTAATTATTCACAACACTTAATAAAAAATAATTAAATTGCTCAAAAACAATAATTTTTATACAAATCAACATTATATTTGTGCACAATTTTATATATTAACTTTAAATTATTTTCTCAGTTTTTAAGCCCTTAGTTTTGAATACCTGTTAATTATTAATAGACTTGTTTGTAATTTGGATATCAGATGACAATGTTCGCGGTCCGTTAAAAAGAAACTGAAAAATACAAAAAAATAAATATTTTGTGTATAGAGTACAAAAAGTGTGTATTTAATTTTTTTAAATATAATAAATATATACATAAATTCATATGTATTTATTATAGTTTTAATAATATAATTGGTAATGCACATTGACTAGGAAGTATTATATAATGTAAGTGGTGACGATTTCCACAATTCCATAACGCCATACTAAAACTCGGATCTCCTTGTAAATGTCAAGAACTAGTGCAGTGCATCATTTTACATACTCGTTGTTAATTGATAGTAATCTAATATGCGATAGCGGTAAAACATCCGCTCGGATTGTATGACTGAAGCAGCAAAACGTTTGGCCTACGATGTATCATACCTAATGCATAATAATACATGGCATATTGTGCATACGACATTTTTATGTGACGTCATCGTTGAACTCTAATCTGGCGCCGACAAGGTCACTCTATCACGGGCATGCCAGTGAACTGAGAGTAGAACGTTTGTGAACTACCGTCGCAAGTCTGTCATTATTTTTTTCTATACAAAAAAATGGATTTATTTCATCAGGGCTGTACAGTTGTGATCTGCCGCTGAACATCTACAAAGTTAACTTTTCTTTTCCTAATAAGTAAGAATAAATAAAAAAAAAAATATCTTCAAGGTTACGGTGACAAGAATAAATGTATGCAGATCTAAGAAACAGAGAATTTCTTTATCTATGTTTTTCAATTGATTTTGTAAAATTTCTCGCTATTCTTTCTTCATTTTTATTTATACATAATAATAAACAAAATATAAGCACCTCAAAAATACCTCATAATTATTTATGTTTGTAAAAATCGAAACCTTAAAATATTGTAAGAATTGGTTTTGTTTATTAAATGATTGTAACATTTTTTTGAAATGACTTACATTAAAACGCCAATTGAATGTCGAATTGCTATTAAGATGTCTTACTAAATTAGAATATAAATATTATATTTTTATATAAAAGTCGCGCATATATTTTGCCTCCTAATTACGCGTCATATATCTTAGCATGTCTATTTTTACAAATTTGACCAAAAATGATAATAAATTTTGTTGGAATATTATATTCATTTACATGTATTTTTTAAATTTACTTGAATTGGAACATATAATTACGGTGACTTGTGATATCCCGTGTATAACATTACTTCCCATCCAATAAAAATATCAAACTGATATTCCCAACATTTAAAACGTCTTCAATGATCTGTAACTTCCGATGACTACATAACGAAGATAAGGTTTATTTATTATTATTATAGCCCATAAAGCGTTCATATTCAACTGCATACTTATCGGTAACTATTTACCATTAGGAATATGCATTTTAAAAAAATCTTACTGTCATTTCCCAAATAAATTAATTAAAATAAAAATTTGGTGAAACAAGTATATTTTATGATTGGTTAATAATTTCTGATTCTAATGAATATTATGGACTATGGTATAGTCCCAACCGATTAGTCTCACGGAGAAATGTTCTAATGCTTGATAATCACTCGTTTTTTCGGTGAGAGCAAGGATACGAATTAGAACAGGAATCGTGGATATCTATTCCAATTTTCCCGCTGAAAAAGTTTGAAAATAGTCATTTTCACCGATTATTTGTAGAGCTACTTTTTACTTAAATAAATGAGATGTTAATATTGAAATCTATAAATATATCGTGAAGTAGTTTTCACCATCTATAAACCAAAACTAATAATAGTTGATAACTAGTAATTGTTAAAGAACGCATATAAGTATAAAACTCAATACTCTGTTTTGTAAACTGCATGAGATTCCCTTAGGATAGCGGCTTGCTAAATCATTTCATATCAGCGAAATCTTCTCGATCCAAGTGTTTGGTAACAGAATAAAGATGATAAATAGTCAACACAATTGAGAAAGTAACAAAAAAAAGTGCGCAAAACCTGGTGTCAACATAAATTTACACACAATGGCAACCACCAGAATTTTCTTCGACATTATATCTATTATTGAACACATTTGAAGCACTGGATAAAACCTGTCTATTTTTTTCGGTTATGGTATATACTAAATTTATTCATTCGCCAATGAAGATGGCTACGAATTATTGATATTTGATTAGAGTCAAATCGTTTCTTGAGCGGTTCTGATGATATCTGAAACATTTGTAATGTCTTGTTGTGGTATTTAAAATAATGGAATAAGCTCATCAAATACTTAACAAATCCCCCGGGGGTTTTCGCAAACTAGTGGTTATAATAATCTGTCATTTGTTCCTCTGCCTTTTTGTCATCACTGTTCATATATCTGACGCACTATTATTAGTAAACAATTCCATCAAATCTTCGTCGTTTACCATTTGTAAACCAATTTAAAAAACGAATAAATTACGTAAAGAAGTAACTGTGTCGGCACAATAAAAGCGTAAAATCGAAATCGCACAAAAAAAATCGCGCAAAAAGAGGACTGAGAGTACATAGATTTGCGTCACGGGTGATACAGTTGTGATACCGTCTTTAGAAAAAAAATAATGAATTTTGAAGGTGGTATTTAAAAATGATAACTTTTCAGAAATCATTCAATATGGTATCAAAAGTAGCAACTATTTTAATTGAAATATGAAATCGATTAAATAAAAAATGATTTGGTAGTGATTAGCCGAAATTCTTCGAAGTCAGAACCGGGAGTTCTTCCTCGTTCGCGTACAAGTAACCTGAAAAATCCCGCACGAACCTATCCATTCCAATATCTTGAGAAAATGATGAAAAAATTATGAAAAACTTTCAAAACTATTAGTGCGAGGGCGCTCCTCATCAAATCGAAAAACATGCCGACATACACAATAACAGTTTCAAAAATTTCTAAAAGAGTTCTTTTGACCCTCGTTTACTGTTTGATTCCAATTTCAAACTGACAAAATACTAGTCAAAAATTTTGTAATTTAGTCACCATTAGGTTTTTATAGTTATTCATTTTGAGGTAAATATAAACTTGTACAATTATTTTTTATGGCAACCGGTTTGTATCCAAGGCCGTTATAAATAGAAAGCGAGTAGATATTTTTTTCAGAAATTTTCATATTATCAATATAATTATTCAGAAATCACACTCAATCGAAAAGAGCACGCATGCTAATATAAAATAAATATTCGAATAATCATTCTGTGATTCAAATCATATATTTTACTGATTTATTTATAAATATATATTATATAATAAAAGTATGTTTGTATTACGTCTGAAATACCAAAAGCACGTAGAGTACTATTGGAAGCTTGGGGAAGAAAGTATTCACCACATAGACGTAAGTATACCCTCTGCTAGATTTCCAAAAATACCGTGAAATCAAGTGCCTACTTTACCAGCAAATAATATTGTTATCTCAATACGATAATGTTAAAAATACAATAAGATAATATAAGTATGAAATATTAATAAGGGTGTAGATAGAGGGTACACAATTTCGAATAAAGATTGTGTTGTATACTCCCTGGAAAATTTACAATACTGAGCGAGAAGATAAATGATAGCAAAGAAATCTTGTGAGAAAAGAAATGTCTTTTTCAATTTGAAAAATGGAAATCGTACTTACAGATACAGCAGAACTATTATATAGCAAATTAACCAGCACCTTTATCATATTAAATTTAAACAATTTTGAAAACCAAGTTTTCAGATCCAAATTACGACAACTATTTATTATGACTATGCTCATCATATCATGATACAAAGTGCTCTACGATTACTCTACGTAACCGTAGCGTCAGTAAAATGATAATTGGTTCAATTTGCGATTAGTAAAATAATAATTCAATCAATAATAATTTGTTTTTGCAATAATTATTTTATCAGATTATAATCATAATTACTCAATAAACGTCATATCTATAGATATCAAGCCAAGGAATAATACATTTATAAGACATCTTTTTTATTTTTACGGAACTGTGAATTTCTTGTAAAACGTGATATTATTTTATTTAGCTCACATCTATCTTTGTCTGGCAACTCTGTTGCGCGCGCACATGCAAAGAAATTACGTGTCTCGCTCGCACTTCTCAGCTGTTGGGAATTTCAACATGGCCACCCTTGGCAGGCTGTCATTTGGGATTTCTCACAAAACAACCAAATTTTTAGGCACAAGCCGTACAATAACAACATTTAAAAATGCGAGATCTTTTAATTATGTGTCATCTTCATTAAAGTGCATTATTGGCGGTGGATTAGTGTTATACGCCGCTTCAAAATGGAAAGAATACAACACAGTGTACGCTTTGAAGTCAAAGGTGAGTACGAATCAAATGAAAATAAGTTATTTTTGTTTCCCTCACATATATACAATATTTTTTCGTATTCTTTTTTTATCGCATGTGGCGTCATTACACGTGGTTTTGTGATACAATTGCTGACATTGGCATTGAATTTCTATATGCATTAATCTTGTGTGCCGGCAATCGTTTTTCGGCAAGAATTTTATCAGACACTCCAGCTCAGCGGCATTCGGAGAATGTTTGTATTCTCAGAATATATCATGACGCACACTCAAATACTATCTTTACGCTTATATAATTAAATTTTGAATGCATCGTATTTTATATTTGCTCTAACGAGAAATAACAAATACAGTCTTATCGCTATCACATTATTATATTCAGTCGTTGATAGGTGGTACCAATATAAATATTTTTTAATACTATATTATAACAGAACACGTCGTGTGACATTTCCAGTTCTTGACAAGAGGGAGCTCGTGAGAGGTCGCGAGTCCCTTGTAGAAAAAAAAACAGAATTTTACTATCAAATCAGTACTGCAATTTCTGTAGGTGACAGCTATATTATGAAAAAGTTTTGTTGTCTTTTGAATTTTCTCTTATATTACATTTATTTCCGGTGCATAATAAGAGATGCGCCACCGATTTGTCTATCGTCTAAAAATCCTTAAGTACGTCAAAGTTTTATATAAATATTACATACGGGTGTTCTTAGATGATCAACACACATACGTGTAAATAGTAACATGCTCTTGCTTTAATAACTATTTCGTTTATTAGTGATAAATAAATCTGCCCCTCTCTCAGAATAATAGCGATAACTCAATAGTCAAGCGATTTCTTTGTTAAAATATTGGCAGACAACTGCTAAATATTCCTAAAATGATCTAAATTGAAAACAATTTGTTTACATCACTCCGTATACTGTCCATCAATAGATACGTGGTGTTATTTCCATTTAAATTTTCGCATCAATGACGATATCGTTAATTATAATTATTATCAGAGCATCTTGGCGTAAATAATCTTAATCTTGATAACCATATAAACTCTACATATTATATATACTCTCTCTTGTCCCGAAATTATTCCAAAAGGTAAGTTGATACTTATTATAAAAATTCTCTTATAGCTGGCAACACTCATGTATAGCAACGACCTACTTTCTCCGGAACGTTGATAACAAAAGTGCAAAAAAAACATGGCGAGGTCACAATATCAAATAGATTATACATGCATATACACATTTCATTTCGTACCTTGTTAAATAACGACATTTCCATCCATAAAAAACTACATATTATTTTATCAGCGATACCACACATTTGGGAAACCGCAGATATATAAATATATATATATTTATATAATAATAAAATGGGTTTCGGAAATTTACACAATTCGTCGACCACAAGAGCGCTGAGATAACATTGCTTGTTAACAGTAAAGAAATATATGATATATTACTAAGTAATATATGTAAGTGTAACCACACGTAGTTCGGATTCAACGGACATGTTCTGTCAGTTATACAAATTTTAAAACAATATTACCTCTAAAGTTATTCTGTATAATACAATATTATACATTGAGCTGGACCAACTGCGTCAATTTTCACACGGGACAACTGGTCGCATGATTTGAACTGCGCTAAATTACATCGAAGACGTCCAAACATCGTACATCTCTGAATTTTTTATATGTTCAATGTATTCACTAGTCTTTTGTGTTAATTCGTACCACTTTTTTCTCGTTAATACGTAGTTTAAAACGCGAAATACTTTCGACTTTAAATACTCTTTGATCAATTAAAAGACTGCTTTTTTATAAAAAAAAAAAAATCTGTTTTATATTATGTTCTTCTACCCCTACGAGATCTAAAAAACAGTCATCCATAAATACCAGATTATTGCTCAATTTAAGCTGTATTCAATTTTACTTGGGCTCTCGTTTTATCTCGTAATACATGTCATTTTTTGAAAACCACTACTTAAGTCATCTCAACGGGTACTTGACAATGTTACCTGTTGGGCAATTGGTAAAAGTTTAAAATTTACGATGGCCGGCGCCTTGTAACCTGATCAATGGTCATCCATTTTACGTTGTCAATGATAAAGGACGGTGTGCATCGACTGCAAAACTTTCTCGGCCCTGACGCGACGACACGCAAACAATAATTTCGCTTAAACTTATCTTTTCTTTGCACGTTATTACATTTTTTTTACAGAAGAAATGGTGATGCTGATAAATAAAATTATTGACTCAGATCAAGAATCTAGAAAAAAACAACAGTTCGTCAAATGATTCCGACCAAAATTTAATACGTTCGTTCAAAAAATTACGAATGATTATATTTGCAAATCGTCAGTGACAGCAATGAATAAACCCTAAGAGTGGATACAATTATGCATGTATAATATTATAATAATAATAATATAAATTAAAATTTATCGTTAAAAAAAATCGAAAATTTTAAATTCGAAGCAATCGTATATTGCCAACTATTAATATATTATATATTGCCTTAATATGTTCCTTCTGATTTGTCCTGTTAGCAAGTGTTGATCGTATAGTTATAGAAAATACTACTCTTATTTCACTTTCGTTTGTCAACCTAAGATCGAAATGATTTTTATGATTTAGATACGCATTTCAGTATTTTATATCTTTCTAAAAACTTAAGCAGATCTTGTTAGCAAAAAGTATTTCTCATTATGGATGACTTCATGAGCCGAAGTGGCAGAATTGCGAACGTATTTTCGCTATTCGCGGGAAAATCACGTAGACCCGCCACAGCTGACTAGTTAGTTGTCAGTTTCACGTGACGGCTGTTGCTTGCGTTAGATATCTTTTTCGTTTGTTCACGATTATTATTATGCAAAACTGTCTTGCCAATTTGAAACAGTAGACCGCAGTCAGCTGTTTTGTGCAGCTACGTGATTGATTCCGCGTTCGATTTTTACGACGCCTATTACTTAATTCTGATCAGCTGATCGTAATATAGGCCATTTTGTGCGACACTACAAATTCAATCGTTCAAAATGGAAGCAAAACGAAAACGTGACCAATTAAGCTATATCTGAAACTTCGAATAAATTTCGACTTGATTTTCCTGTCATCTACATTTCTCTGAAAGTGTTATTGAATAACATGTGAATATGTGATTGTGTCTTCACAAATGATTAATTGTCTCTGCAACCTCCTCTATTTCATCTATTATATCATCATCATTTTAATTATTTATGAAAATTTCAAAATGATATTTTTTTAAATATTTGTATTATAATTAATTAAGATCTTCGACTTATTTGTGTACGTGTTTGTATGTATACTTAATACATCTTATCCTATGAAATATGTGAACTATAATCTTTTTTTCGATTTAAGAGCATTTGTATTCTTGAATATCTGAAGACAAAAAAAAATATTGAACCTTCACTTATCACCTTCAGTCGATGTTTAAAATCATGTAATAAATGTATTTCAGCAACGAGTATTGTTATATAATTGACATATAATAATTTATCAGCCGTTCGAATTCCGTGCAGATAAAGTAAGAGTAAAATAAGTGATAACGAGAGAAGTGGTGATTCACTACTTTGCCAACATGATATTTTTAGAAACAGAACCATTTCCTTCCTTTTGCTGGAATGATTAACAAATCAATTCCAATTATTTTTAAATCTGATTCTTTATTTGGCATTGTGAATATTTTAAATTCCTCGCGTCAACGACCTTTATAGCGTATCCTGCTTAACGAACAATGTCGCATTTTTAATTTGTGCAAGACCCATCCCGGAGGAGGAAGGAAAGTTGGCAGACGAGTTGGTTCGAATGAGCGGCAAAAGGCCGTATCGGGAAACCAGATCCAATTAAAATGGTTATCACCGAACCTGGGTCACGTGTTTGGTGGCACGCGGCACTTGTCAGAGGACGTTATACGGTGTTTTATTGCCGGTCTTAAAACAGCGGATCTTCTTCGGTTTGTGTATGATCTTACATCGATGAGCTTATTCTTTTTTTGCTACTTGAATTTGTATGACAGATATTGTAATAATGATCTCGATAGAAATAAAGATATCACACAATGAATTATTCCTATTTTGTAAAACACAGATAAAACACTACACTGAAGAGAGAGTAATGGCATCTTGAAAACCTAATTAAAATAAAAACACATCTATATAAAATTAGTTACCACGACCAGTTCCAATTGACTGCAGTGATCCACGATGCCTTTTCTCCTTCCAATCATTACTTTGCCAACAAACTGTTGAAAAAAATTGATTATTTTCCCGCGGTGATTTTCGCAGAATTTCTTATTCTTGTTAATCAAAGGTCAAAAACTTATCAAGTGACCTTGTCTTACGGTTAGCCAAGTATCAATAATCTTGCATTGGCATGCAATGGCTTATCAATGCACGTACCATATGTATTGTAGGAGGATTACAGTACGTGACTTTCTTTAAATGCAAAACATTTGAACATAACACGGCTTGCCACGTAAATCGCAGCGACAATGAAAGCGGCAATCTGCTTGAATGCTATACAACTTCTATACTGTGTAACTCATACATTTTTTAGTCTCTCCCGTACAAATCAATTTTAAGGAAACGATCAGTCCAAATTTCACCTTACGCCCATGTCATTTCACTATCCCTCATGTGTGCCCAATGTATTATAAATATTTTATAAAGTGCCCAACAATTTCCGTGGCGTCAGAAACCATACGGTCGAAAAGCTGTGGCTCTTCAAAAAGTCCCAATATTCATTTGCTTTAGATGGAAAATGTTTCATTTATAAATTACTAGTAGATTTTTCGTAGGTCGCATCTAATGATGAATTGAAAAGTGATGATAATAAAAGTACAGATTCTCTTTTCATACCCAGATTTAGTCGCTGAAAGAAACAGTGTGATATTTTTTATACAGTTATCTGTTATTGAATAATTAATCATTGGGAATTTAATATTTTTCAAGAGATCAACGAATTTCTTAGAAAATTTCAAAATGCACGGATTATCCACACTATAGTTGAGCTATACGCATTTTCCTTTTTTAATTATTCTTTCATTGATGACTAATCGTTTTCTGTATTACTCAATGAAACTTATAAATTTTAATATGCCATTTTAGTGATAAACATAGGACACAATCGATCATCTATTTTCTGCTAAACCTTACCACAATTGTCATCAAATTAAATGATTTTGACATTATGCCACCAACGGAATGGTAAATTAAGCATTTTTAAATTATTGAATACCAAGCATAAACCATTATTCTACACGGTAATAAGCGAACTTTTGCACTCGCATAGAATGCAATGACATCTATTATTTGTTGTGGTTCGCGATTCAATTGTTGCTACGCGGCCACGTGCTACAGAATACTACTAGCCTACGTGAGGAAACTCGCGCTCTAACAGGTGTTCGGTTACAATGCATAGCCTAATAAAGCAATACTGCAAAAATTCACTTGCTTGATGTGTAACCATCATATTACTTACTTACCTATCACGTTGATGACGTACAGTCGCGTCGTTCGTCGACCGACTAGCTGAATGCAGGGCATGCGACACCTATAATATTTACACGGAATCAAATAATTACGATGCACTTGCCCGGTGCATTATTATGCCTACGGATGTTTCAATGAAGTCAAGGTTAACACAATATGCAATATTATCTTACGGTAAGTTATTTTTGATAAAAATGCATATATTTAAATTATTCAGTTCAATTAAAAGATATCAAACATACACGCTATCGGGTTTTTATCGAGTATTTTATAATTAATTATACGGGAAAATTAGCTGTCATTTTGCAGGTGCGGCAAATCGGGCCTGATAATCCCAATTCAAGCACCGTCCAAATAAGTCAGTTTACAGACTAATTATTATAAGAGCAGGGGTTTTATGAAAAAAAAAACTATTTGACCGTTTTTACTCTTCATATATCAAAGGGTGTTTTGTGTAAGTATTTGGAATTTGCAAGATAAATTCGTAGCGATGTGTCTCTTAGTTAAACTGTTGCCGCTTTTAACACGTTGGATGGTAAGTCTGCACATGCTTCGGAAATACTCTATCCAGAGACGTCCTCTCCATATACAGAACGAACATTGAAACAGTTTTTATAAACGTGCTTGAAATAATATCACTCGTATTGCACGAGGAAGAATCTAAGTGTACTCCAAATGACAAAAATTAACATTGAATTAAATTTTCATTTAAATTACTTCACATATAAGGTCCGCCAAATAACTTTTTTTTTTGAAAATCGTTTTGCAAAACATCGAGTGTAGCTTCGGCTGTGTGGCACGTAGCGCCGTCCTGTTGAAACCAAATGTTGCCAATATCCTCCTCTTCAATTTTTGTGAACAAAAATTCGTTCAGCATGGTCCGACAACGATCGCCATTGACTGTAACGGACACTCCTTGCTCATTTTCGAAGAAAAATGGCCCAATTATGCCTCTGGACCAAAATCCGCACCAAACAGTGACTCGTTTTGGGTGTACCGGCTTTTCAATGTATGCGTGCGGGTTTTCTGTGCCCCAAATGCGACAATTTTGCTTTTTTACATACCCGCCAAGATCAAAATGAGCTTCATCCAAAAAGATGATTTTTTTGGCAAAATCGGCATCTTCTGTAAGTCGATCACAGGCCCACTCAGCGAAGCGAAAACGCATTGGATGGTCAGTTGGCTTCAACTCCTGAACCAATTGGACTTTGTATGGCGTCATACCAAGGTCTTTATGCAAAATTCGTCTCAATGATGTCTTCGAAATGTTCAATTGTTGAGAACGACGGTGAATTGATGTTGATGGCGCTTCACGCACACTTTCTGCCGCAGCATCAATATTCTCGGGTGTACGCACTGTTTTTGGCTTTTCACGCTTTGGTTTATCGATGAGGATGCCAGTTTCTTTCTCTTTTTTCACAAGATAACGAACATACGGAGCTGACGGTGCTTCTCTTCTTCCAAAATCCGTACGCAATTTTTGCACACATTCTGCAACATTACCATGATTTTCAAAGTAATGTCGCAATATTTCCCAGCGTTGTTCAAGCGTATACACAACCATATTCGTTCAGCGGAAGGATAAAACTAATTATCTGTCAAATCAGACATGAGCTAAGTGTTACCATTCACGAAATAAGCACTAGTTGAAAAAAAAAACTTTATATGTCGGACCCTATATTTAATCACTGTTTAATGGAACTCGTATTAACGCTTTTAGAAATGAAAGTAATTTATGATGTCGACTGAAGGTACTTGATGGAATTTCAATATCAAATTTGAATTGTTACAACTATGTACGATTCCACATGTTTTGTCACTAACGCCCCTGGATTTTGCATTTCGGCTTCTTTAGTCATTCTGTCATATCGATGCAACATAACTGACTGTTAGTTCTACCTAAGATGTCGTTAGTGAAAAAACATGTAGAATTGTATAAAGTTTTAACAATTAAAATTTCAAGTAATGTTGATTCTATCTCATAATATAGCAATAACAATTTTGATCATCTTTCATTTTTTATATAATTTTAATCATAATTTCGGCATCTTCATGCATTCTATCACACGGATGCAACAGAACTGACGTAAAATAAACAGTTAGCATCGTCTATATAACAAAATTATTAATTGCAGGAAAATACTTACCCTAGGGCAATCAGTAAATTGCAGCTAAAACAAACTTAATAATATTAAACTCTTAATAATTAACATAATTGCCTGTGATAATTTTCATTAGCGATCTTGTTAATGAGATTACTTTTTTATGTGTCCCACACCATAGTCCTATTATATTGTTTATTCGGATGTGTTTGGGACACGACCAAACAATACAAGTCGTCGTATTATATTATCATTATATATTATATTTAATTATAGATATTTATATTTTTGTATACAACATCCTGACCTTATACCATTTTGTTTATTGCAAAACTAAGCCTCTCTAAATCAACTCGTAAGAGAAATAGATATCACAAACACTGAATTAAAATATTAAATCTTGATTCGGCTGTTTCGTTTTGTAAATATATCTCTAATAAATAATATTTACTCCGTATTTTTGTCATCCGACGTTCTCTATTATACGTATGTGTGGTATCGACTATTGTTTAACAGTGTTGGACAAAACTTCCCACCTGTTTCTGAAATAGATGCAGTTCCGGTAAATTTGAGAATTGCATAAATATGACCTATAAATCCAACGCGAAAACAAAACTTGCGGCTACGTGAAACGGGTCGCGTCGGCAACAATGAGCAGTTCTCGTTTGAGTCGGATCTACTCAATCCTTATGTCAGAGGTCAGCAACCCGACTCGTGAGCACCTAAGTTAATCTCATTAACCCGTCTTAGGCTACCAACCCACCGGTGTATCGCTTTTCTACTATTGTATTTATTTCATTTGGCTGTTAAGAGGTTAAAGCTGACCGCATATCTTTACAAAAGGAGAACTCCTTTTCTCTTGTATTTTTAACGGAATAATTCAACGAATGAAATACAAAATATCACGACTTTTATCAGCATGTTGTTCAAATATCAGTGTAGTGAATTCGTTCAAAGCTAAAGTTGTTTCGGAAATCGCAGTTACTTTAAAACAATGTAATACATTTTTCGAAGTCCTTAAATATTGATTTTTCTAATCAATCTAATGTGCTTCTAGAATACTTACGCTCTAAATTTAAGTTTTTCATACATTTTGACCGTCGCTTAACTACAGGAAATTCAGATTATTTGCCTGAATATTACAAACTTGCTAATATAAATATACACATACACGGATATTGCGAAAAATGTTTTTCGATCAATTAAGTCTAATTTGAATTTATTATTTTATGACCAACACCTCCGTCTAGTAAAATTAAGAAACATCGCATTTTGTCACAAACATCAAAAATCATTTTGAGTAGCTGTATAGATAAAAGCCTTCCGACCTCTGATATACGTAATAGTAATTTGCAACCGTAAAAAACTTGTCTACGTGCGGAACCGTGTGCCCGTCGCTTCGCGTTTATTGTAGATTCGAGACCACAACCCGATGAATCGGCAATATTTGCATTTTTCTTAAATGATAATAATTTTTGATAATATTGCCAACTGCAAAACCGACCACTGCTTCCAAACGCACGGACCGCGGACATGTACGATTGGAGTTTTTTAATTCTAAATATTTTCCAATCATTCAGCGCTTACTTTGTACAAATGCATGTTTACAGTAATAATCAGTCTTTATATGTCTTACAATTCGGTGGTCTAAATTCCTAATGAACCATGTTGTTTAAATTGGTAGTATACCAATAAATATATTGTATATTACTTGAGGTGGTATTATTATGAATTCCGATGGCTGACGTAAAGAATTGTTCAAAGCTGAATAGTGTATGCCGACTTGATATATAATACGTGTTGTTCAAACTATTGAGAGTACGTAAGCCTCCATTTATAGAAACCCTGCTAATGTGTATGGCTACCGCTATAATTCTTACACACAACCAACTCTTGTGAAATATTTCATACACTATTAACACTATTCCTCTGTGTAATACACCCTCCCTAGAAAGCACGTAGTGGTGGATACAACTCCAGCAACACATCTGGTAAATTTGAATTATAACATTTAAGTTACCTATCTGAGATTGATTACCGGCTACATTTTGATTTCCACGCTTTCTCAATGAGAGAATATGTGTAAATTATCTTGATTAACATATATATGGTCCTCCAAACATCAGCCTTCTATTGCCATACTATTTTATGAGGGCGTTATATATTATCTAACAGCCAGTTTCGCAAAACTATTATAAGAATTTAAAAATTAATTATAGACTGTCAAAAATCAAAATCGATTCCGTGTCCGGTAATTTTATGCAATCGATTTTCTGCGATCACTATGCTACGGAAAAGTGTTTCGTAAATTGTTTTGACATATTAGTTACTTTAGATTCGAATGCACTAACAAACAATGCAATAAAACCATTGAATGCCGTAAAACACGCTTTGATTGTGTATATATTATAATCCCTATTAAAACGTTGTATACGTGTACAAACACAGCATTTAGTAACGTAATTGTTTATCAAAAAGAAAAGTCTTAAGTCATAAAACACTAAGTGCAATGATACCATATAAATAATTGTCTGTACTCTGTGGTACTGACAATAATTTCTGACTGATAAAATTACATCGATTTTTTACATACAAAATCTTAAGATACCGTTTGCCCATTTATTTATTTTTATTATTTGTTTAAAAAAAATGTAATGGCTAATGTATTATATTGTAATGGTAAAGTATTGCGCTTTGAAATTTCGGTTATCTATTATATAATGACGCATCTTTTAAATATTAGACTCGGCAAGAAATCTGTCTTTTGCATTCGCTAGTGTCTTGCAGTATCGTACGTCCCCCAGATTCAAATGCCTTTGACAGCACCTTTATCAAATATTACCACGGCTAAATGAATCAGCTGATAATACTGGCGAAATACTTGCTCGCAATCGTGACGGCAATTTGTGCAATAATCAGCATTACGTTTTGCATTAGTGCACTAGTTGCTAGGCGTGCGAAATGTGTATACGTGATGCACATCTCGCACCACAGTCACCCGTAGAATACGTTCAAAAATATATGCAAATGGCAATACGTTAAATAAGTTTCGTAGCCAATTTCTCAGGAAATAATTTGAGTGCTGCGTCATCATAATGCACTCAATGCTAGAGCGGTTCGTGATGATGAACACGTCCGCTACTAACGTCTTTTTTTAATATGGAAATATAAGGGAAAACTATAACTGTAAAATAGAACAGATTCTGGTCAATTCTGTTTCTATTCTGATTTTTCCTAACAATTAATTAGGTATAGATTTAGTTGATGACCGGTTGCACGTCTCACCCAATCGGTTTTCACTTGAAATTCGAAATGATTGGTTAACAGCAGTTTCTCATAAACTTATCATCTTCCTGTATCTCAAATGACAAATGAAGACATTAGACTATCCAGATGGGATATCTGCATCGTCTTTCTTCAATTTCATCAAAATCATTACATTTTTACAAATGACAAAATAATTAAAAGTTCTTTGTAAACCCATGGTATGTAACATTCTTACGATTCTTTGTTTCTTTTATTGGTTTCTTATTGTGAATATTTCTTGGTTTTTTTTTATAAATTTAAATAAGCAACGTGCTTAAAGAATAAAATAAATAAATGAGTCTGTTTCAAAAAATACAGGAATAGGAATTATGCGATTTGAGGGACGACTTCCTTAATGCAAATGTCAAAGCCATTCCATGGATCAAGGATGTCAAAACATAATTCGCTTCGGTTGCATTAACTCACTGGCACCAGACACGTTGTACAACCCTCACCCCTTCCTGTAGGAAGTACGAAAAAAAATAGGGGAACTCAAGAAACATTTTTTTTTCTTTGCTTACTCTTGATACGTGAACGTATTCGTGCAGTTATTTTTATACAAGGCAAATAATTCGTTTATTTTAATAAATTTAACATTTATTCTAACGAAAAATATCGAATGAATTTCTCCTATTAAGAATATTTGGTGTCCATCTTAGTAGTTAATTTGGACATATAAAACATATTTTATGTGCAAACGTGTATTTAGCTTTTGTGGACAAGTGATACTGACGTCATCTGGTTACTGGTAAGATGCGATCTTGAACATAGTGTTTGTATCATGTTTGCATCGCCTCTTCTCGGCAAGTTTATCTTAGTATAAATTTTCATATCAAATATTTGTCCCATATGCTATATTTTTTTTTAATAATTAAATGAAGAATGACGATCGCATTTCGAATATATTTCTTTGGATCGAAAATGCGTTCTGTATTTTCAAAAATACATCAATCTGAATTATGTTTCCTAAAAAGAGTGCCTTCATTTATTGATTACAAATATTTGCATTCATCAAGCCTCACCGCTTAAATGAAATATTTTTAAGTAATTTATATGGCACAGAGGTCGTCGACCTTTGAGACTTTACAGACCACTAAACACCCAATTTTGAAACCCGCAAACCATCAAGTTTTTTTTTGTCGAAAAAACCACTTTATAAGACAATTATAAATATACAAATGGTTGATTTGTTTTATATATATCAAAATTTTTAGAACGATATTTCTTGCTGTATAATTAACCACAGATTACGTTTTTTTATGTATGCCCTTGCGGTCATACCTTGTATCGTTTTAAAATGTTCAGTAAAACTTCGATTATCCGGATTGGTCAACATATACAAAAATATTACGAATTTGCTGATATGCCAGTGTCAAATTGCGTCCACTGTTTACTTACGTGATGGAATGTAATCTTAACATTTTGATTATTTTTTCATTGAGAAGATTTGTGACGGGGGAGATATTGGTTCTACACATTCTGAAGCTTTTTAGTGTTAAGTTGTCGCCATGAAGTGATTTGCGTGTTAAGAACAATGCAATTCAGAACAACTTATTTTTCTTAGAAGTATTCGCGACTTGGCGAAATCACAAAGAAAAAAATAACTTTAAATTTTGGATTCCTAAAATCAAGGAAAAGGATTCGCATTAAAAAAAGACATGGTCGCCACAGTTAAAGAATAATGATTTAAAAATTCTAAACATATTTTTAAAACAAAAAGCGATACGTTCAACGTATTGTGTTAGTTCTAGCTGCGGATCATGAACTTTAAGCTGTGCAGCCTATATATCATCGTTCCGAGTTGTGATTTTGACACTTTCATTGCGTTATAAATGATTTTCTGACTGGCGTCTGGTCACCGATCCAATGTCACCTTTATTCACGACGTATATCGACTGCCATCAAATTGTTATTTTAAATATTATTGTTTTTAGATAAATTGACCAATGTATCACAAGATCCAGCACCGATATTAATAATTTCAATGTACTAATTTTTTGTTCGATCTGATTACTGAATTGGATAATATTTTTACTATTTTTGCTGCAATACTGAATGAAGCGAACGATTTTTTTTTTGTACAACACATTGCATTATTCTTTTTTTTGCGTGGAAATTCGTTATGTGATTCGAATCCTGTTTTGCATTCACATCATTGAAACAACCGATATTTGAATTTGCAGCTATTGATTTAACTAGTTTGTGACAGCGGATACATAAATGATTTAAACAATAATTTGCATGCAAGTCTGTGTTTTATTACCTAACCTGATTCTATAAATGTGATAATAACAATGGCTGTCTTGTTTTTTTTCTAGTTTAAAAACCATAAAGAATTTGACATTAAAAACGCTTCTCTGTGGTCTCTCAAGTCGTCCCCTGCAGACAACGTTAAAATGCAATCGAAAAAAAGTTTTTAAAAAAAAGCAAACTAAGCCGAACGCATTTGAAGATTTTTTTTTTGTTTGCTGCCGCAAATCGCTCGCGGCCTGTCGTCATCCCTCGTCATTGATCATGCTAATGCCCGTCCGCTGGCACTAATGCTCCCCAATTTTGCATCCGATGCACTTCGATTGCAATGCAATGCGCCAACTGTGTTTCGCGAAATGATTCTTTCGGTTTGACAAAAATTCATAAAACGCGTTTCTCTGTAATCTCTCTGATCCTTGTAATTGAAATAATATTTCTTGAAAAGAAGTTTTCGATTTTTTTATGATTATTGTTGTACTGAATAAAGACCGGACTATTGTTTGTATACCGAGTAGAAACTACAAAAGTCTTGAATCTCTTCTTAATAACCTCAGTTCAACTATTGTATATATATAAATACATCGAAAATGATTTGAAAGGGTAAAATGTTACACCATATGCTCCCAACCTGAGGGTCGCGAAGGGTTTTTTGGGGGTCGCCAACTTGTACGGTCAACTAAAACATATTCACTTTTTCTTGGGTTGTGTGGGGGTTGCGGGTCAGGTGGATTTTATAAAAAGGGGTCGCCACCCGTAAAAGGTTGGGAACTTATGTGTTAGATCTTCCTTATGGTGCGGCACGATAATTATATTATTTATAACCGATTCCAGCACATTGCATATCACATAAACATAAATAAAAATAACAGAAATTTTAAGATAATAACTATAAATTAATTGAAGCCATTCGTGAATTCTAAGCGTTTATTACAGGGCTATTTTCATCTTAATATAATTGTTGCGTACTTTATTTACTCACCTGTGATTGTTGACATATCGGAGACGGTACCGTCGCATAATAAAGATTGAGAAACTCTAATAATTTCGCGCTAAGTGGATAGACTTGGACTTTCAGGTTGACAAATATCTTCAATCGCATAGAAGACCCGACCGCCGCATCTGTCATGCAAATTGAGCTCTCGCGGCTCCATGCCTTCGGCGGGAATAAATCTGTGGGCGGGAAAACGAAGAGCGTTTGATTTAGGCGAGAATGAGGATTATCCTGGATGGACACGCGAATGCACGACAATTTTTCCGATGACAGCCATTGATAAATCAGTCGTATTTGTTTTAGCTTTTTTTGTATGCTTTAGAAATAAAGGAAGGTTATTTATTGATTATGTAAAATAATATAAATATATTTATTTCTATTTTCTTAAATTAACCTTCAGTGAAAATATACCTGATATAAAAATTGAATTTTGTTTTCACCTATGTTCGTAAAATAATACATTCGTCGGCATCTGTAATCAAGTGTTTTGAACTATCTATCTAGCAATCAGGTGGATCTGTGTTCAAGTTATAGCAATATTTAGAGCTTCGACCCAACTAATATTTCAGATATATTCTCTTTGAAAATTTTTACAACTTATAATATCTATCAATGGAATTGTCATTTACTCCGATATGTATGTTTTTTCTGCCATTAAATTCAGCTATGTTAACCTTATTATTTTTTAAGCTATACGTATTTTTCAATGTGTACAAAATATAAATCATTCGTTCAACTCGTACAAATCAAAAAACTGATGTAGTAAATAAGCCTTACACGAAAGAACAGATAATATTCTATGGTATCGTCGTTTATACTAAAAGATCTAACATTAACTAAAGTGCTATTATCATACAACTCGTTTTCAAAACTACATTAACTTAATACGACTGATCGAGAATTTCTTTTTTATAAAATATCGATCACCCCACGCAATTTTCATATTCGTGAAGAACAATAAGTCACCTAGTCTATTGCTTTCTATCCTAATACACAAGTGTTGTGACTGTCATTAATGAATTTAGTTGTATTTCAAAAGAAATTTTACTGAGCAGTTTATATCTGACACTGAGATTTAAAAATAACCGTATTCAATTTACTAAATTTGGATTTTCATGCATTAGTTATTTTTCTGAATATCAAAAAGATTTGTACACAATTGAATATAATAGACTCAAAATCAATCCTCCAAAGCCTCATAATCCAGGGATATTAAAACGTCGGTTTCCGATCATCATTGCTGATATTATTCATTTCGTAGTTGGTGTTTTATCCAATGTTCATTCATGCTCGATTCAAATTAACTATTGTGTGTACTTGTTATAACTTTTTATTTTGGTTTGAAATATAAAAAAATAATCCAACAGTTGCGACTGTAAAAAAAATTCTTTCGAAATGTTATTTTTTGTCAAATATATTGATACTTTAATAATGTTAACGTTAAATACCCGAAAATATTTAAGTATTAAAATTTATTAATCAACGTATGATTACCATAACTCAAACTGTTTAGAATGACTAAATGTTATTGAAGAAACACTTTTTTTATATTATATTATTTAGTGGCCCATAATAGGTAGAATAAATTGATTGATTGAATTGGCATTCACTCGGTAGAACTCCATTATAACACGGTGAAAAAAATAGCAATGTATTTTAGTTCTACAAAATTATGTTTAAAAAATATAGTTGATAGCTATTTCGGCTCACGCCATCGTCAGAACTATTTCTTAAAGTTAGTTGAGATAGAAATTTCAAAAAAATCTTTTTTCTTTATATGAAAGAAAGTCAATGCTATTTTTGAGTTTATTCTAATTACTTCTAAAAAAACTTTAATTGGTCAAACAATGTTAAAATATTCAATTGAAATATTAATATTCCTTCGTAAAATGTTGGTCACAACTTACTTTACCCCAATTCGTTGTAGCACAAAGTACGCCGATTAGAAAGTTTCCGGATGAACAATAAAACTGATTTCATAATAGTAACAAAACTTTGATATTACAAAGAGTGATGGCACCCCTTTCTACACGGACCGAATTCCGCTATGAAAATTGTTCACGGTCATTTTACAACAGTCGACCGACGACAACTTTCCTGAGCATTCGATACTTATTCTTTTACGTGCGATACGATTTCTTTAGTGGTTTTAGTAATAAGCGTCACATTATAAGCGTTTTAAATATGTATATGGGCCAGTGTGTAGTCCATTAAATTTAAGACTTCAAATTTCAAGCCCATTAGTTTACTTATATGTAAAAAGATTAATTCCTCAAATTTATATTTTTTTTGCTGGATTCGGCGGTAACTTTGTTGAAATTCAATATTATACTTAAAACAAAATTTTTGTACAATTCTAATAGCATCTTATTTGATAAAGCATAACTTCTATTTGAAATTAGAATTTTCTCCAAACACGATGATATATTTTCGTAGAAAATCACTTAACAGTACACTTCTCTTTCGGCGTCCAAATTAATAAAATATTTTGTCCAACTGTCATATGGATCAAGCCGTTCACTTTCAATTATAGAGAATTCTCTATAATTTCTTCATGGTCGCCTTCTAATGAATTTCAAGTGTTTCAGGATGCAAAGCAATAACCTATTCTGATCTCTCCCTTCCAGTCTACGGGTAATATTGAATATATATCTCAGAATATGTTTTACTGTAAACGATCTAGTACAACCAATTTATGTTAAATTAAATTTTACTTTCTTTGGGAGCCGAAATAATCAATATTCTCATAGACAGTGTCTTTACCAATTATATTTGATGTGGATACCATTACTTTTACATGAAAAATGGTTACATTCTGAACCTTGTGCCTTCCGTGCTGATATGTTCGGGTTTGCGTCCGGCTCTCAATTACGTTGTGACAAGAAACGCATTATATCCCCGGGCTTTACGATTGAATTTAAAATTTCAATTAGTGCATGTGTATTATTCCGTGGCTGCGTTACTGCATTATGACATCTTTTTTTATATATTGACTCAATGCCTTGCGCGGAAACGTGTCAAGAAGGAATTTATTTAATTTATACATGCACTGCCGATAATTTACACGACTTTAAATTTTGCGCCCAGCTGTATGAATGTTAATTTAAAATTCATATTCTAATATCGTCGTCTTCATTCAATTCGTCAATTCTATACTTTTTCGTGACTGAAGTTATAATGTTTCATATATTTTGTTGGTGTGGTGAAATGGCATTGAAATATTTTTCATCTCTCATCATTATTAAACATGATCCAAACCTACTTAACGAAAACCTCTCGCCATATGCAATTCACCAATCCAGACATCTGCCGACGAATCACTGAAGTTTTCATAGAAAACCTTTCAGATTTTGCCGCCTGAAAAGCGCCATAAACTCTATAATTTATTAACCGATTGTTTATAACAAGTATGTTTAAGTTTCATTCAGATATAACAATAACGGATGCCCGTTTCTGGAAGACGACTTAGACGTCAAATTAGAAAAGAAGTCCTCTAACTACCGCGCATAATGTACATTGATGCCTGAAATGCCCGCACGAAACGCAATACCAGTAAATACCATTACTACCAGTAACTACACGATCCCGGTTACTACCGTGTAGGTTCTCTTGTGACATTTTTTAGAACATATTTACGTTTTTCTGAATATTTAATGAATCTGAATATGTTTCATGGTGAACGACTTTTAGTCTCCATTTACCCTTAAGCATAGGTTTATTTATTATACTTTCTGAGTTATTCTTTCGACCTCTATCCATAACGGCAAACAGTAGTATTATTGAGTTATTAGAGGAATGTTTTAAGTACTCAGCCATAAAAATCGCCAGTTCTAACTTTTAAAATGCTTAGTTCACGGTTTTACAGTAAAACCAAAACCAGATTCTCTCAGGTCAATACACTAGTATCACACATAAACACTTTTATTTCGTCTATTTCCATTGTGATCTGCTCACACCCAGGTTAAAGTTTAAAAGAAATATCACAAACTTCACACACTTAAACAATTTTCTCTGCGTCGATAAATAAATAACTCATAATCTGCGATCTCTTGGCATTTTAACGATTCTAAAACAATTCGACCTCCAACAGAAAAGTCATAAATTACCACCGCGTTGCGCTTAAGAAGATTAATATTTTATGTCAAAACATATGCAACGCGTAAACTTCTATTGCCCCTAAACAAACTTACATTAAAAATCCCAGAGTTTTTTTTTTGTCAAATTTTTGTTTACTCTTAACAAAAAAACTCGATCTTTAATAAATACATTATTTTGAACTTCACATTGTCAACAGAAGCAAGCATATTATCATGAATATTTTACAGTATTACATCGTATGCAAATAAACAGCGGATAAACAATATCTCACAGCACTTTGCATAATGGAGAAACAAATCGTTTAAACTTTCAAGATTCCTTGTTAGTGATTGTGATAAGGAAATCTTGTGAACTTCGGATTGTCAGATATTTTCGCCACAGTTACACATTTGGCAACAGTCAATGTTTATCTTCATTTTCTATGTGGCAATCACATTACAATTTATAATGTGTAGCTTATTAATTTCTCATTGAACTTTAATACGAAAACTGTCTTCTGAAATCTTATACACCTTTTTGTTTTATGTATTTTTCAATTACTACATATTTTCATCTCGAACTAAGTAATAGACACCAGCACTAAGGATGTACACTTTATAGTATTCATTGCTACTATGGAATTTAAAACTTATTATAATAATTGTGACTGAGTGTGTTTCGAAGATTTGAATAAATCGTGCTTTTAATACCGCATATGCCTGCTGGGTAGGGCAGGTCCTTGCCAACAGGGTTGTAGCATTAGTAAGATGCGGCACTACCGATTTCGTTTGTATACTTTTTTGTACTATAACTGCTGATAAAATACCAGACTTTTTAACGAATAGTTTCACAATATAATATACATCATTTACCCAATAAAAATTGTTGCAAGATATATTAAGTCAAGTAATTTTAACAATATACACTACTCAATGCAGATTATATGGGCTCGTAATAGAGGTATCTCAACATCTATGTCTCGTTTAGTTGATCGACCACGCTTTTTCGAAAAACGTAGAGGTAGACAAATAGGGCTAAGATAGACTTAAAGTGAGCTTATCACTCTCGTTGTGTTTCATTTTAGGGCCGGATTTGTCTGTTCTTTCAAAAAGAAGGCCATAAATCCGTTGATAAAATTGTGCATACTGATAATTATGAAATATTCGCGTCAGTAATCGAGGCAATACCTTTTGGGTTATCATAGTATACATAGTCTATATCAAGACACGAGTCAGCGATGGATTGTCAAACTTTACTGTATATAAAATATATTAATCTAAAAGTCGGTTTTTCTCCGGCTTTAGAAATTGGATTGTGTTCATTCATCCAAATTCAAAGGGATATAAATATTGGCTATGTAAAATTTTTAGAAAGATTTTGTGATTATTTATTTACTTGCAATTACGGCCGACAGAGGATCTTTTTAAGTCCTCCCATTCCATGAAATCTCATAAAGGTTGTACAAAAACAAACGTGGCATTTTATCTAGTGTCATCGCCGACAATTAATAATGTAATGCTCTCGTCAAATGTAATAAATATTAACAGATTCCTGTATTTTCATGCTAGTAATACACGTTCTAAAAACTGTAACTTCGTGGCTCACCTCTTCTATCTGTTCTCGGTGACGCTGCTTTACATTATTTACAATTCATATTGAGGTCTTCTTTTTCGGCTCAGATATTACTACTATCTGCTCAAATGTTTAGTATTAATGGCTTAGTCGTCGCCTATGTTATTAATAAATTATCGAAGCAGCTGCTCATTTTAAAATGATCCTTATATTTTTTGTGATATTAAGTTCAGTAGATAATATGTCATACAAGTCCTTGAGCAGACCTGATTTACAGTAAAAAAATAACCATTACTGAACATTATTTCATGAAAAGTCGTGGATCTTACCAGATTTATAATTTTTTTTTTCTAATTCTTATCTTTCAAAACGAACAAATTTATTGAAATTAAAAATCGTGCTATAATAACTTTATTGCGTTAATAAACGGTACTGCGGTATAAAAATACGGTATACGGTATAAAAATATTTTTTCGTAGAATTTTTAATCATTTAAACTGAGTGCATACATATTTAATCTCACGAATCTTAGTAATCGTTCAATTAAAGCATTTTGTAAATCATTTTTTTTCTCGTCTTCGATATGTATTTTTCTGCATTCCATAAACATAATAATTCATAAAAATGAAATTCAAATGCTGGATCACATACTTGAAAACCTACACACATTGGCGAAAATTTTATTAAAATATATTATCATCAAAGGTCCTGGCATTTCGCATAGACGCAAAAAACGAAATTTTGCGACCGAAAACGTGCTACATGGCACCTCTCTTACAGATGTATAGCAGTGAACTCGAATACATCCAATATAATTAATTTTTCATTTTTCTTTTAATTGTCTAGACAAAGTTTGCTTTCGACCTTAATCATTAAGCATTATAATTACTAAAATTCTTTTCCTATTTTTCAGTAGGCGTTGCTTAATTTCACTTAAATAGTCTTTAAAATCACTATCTAAAAATTGCATTAAAAATTGACATGTTTTAGATACTATGGAATAATTGAAATATAACACCATAAAAAACATATATGACTTATTTACTCTGGGTAAAATAAATAATTGTACCCTATTGTTCAAATATTTGCCATTGTGTTTTTCATCAAGAAAGGTTACAACACTCACCTTGCTGTCAATCAAAAAGGCAATTTTTTTGCTCCCATATCTCATTAAATATTTAGGATACTCATTATTCTTTTTTCAATCGACCTCATAAATTGTGTCTTTCAAAAAGAATCTTTAAATGCTTGAAGATGTATTTATATATCACGAATTTATAAATAATACCTACCGAATTCGATAAATTTCCAAAATAAATTGTTTAGTTTCCTCAACATTCATTCCCACGAATGAACGCTGTATTTATTGACTATCATTCAAGGGCAGCTTTTTTTCATTTACAATATGGCTTTTAAATGTCAACACTTGTGAATAATTCGCCAGCAAAATTCTGACCAAATATTTCAAACACATATTTATTTTTTTATTTGAAAAAAATTCAAACTTTACATGATTTATGCCTGAAATTCTTCAGGTATAGAAATCATCAGTACTAAAGCCAACCTCAGTAATTTAGGTTTTCATTCATAATATGTACATATGTTCTTGTATTGCTTTCAATAATTATTGAAGTGTTAACAATTTTTAACGTCATCCACTTCTGCCTACAAAAAGTATGACAGACATGGGAATCTTATTAGGTTCTTGTACACCTTTTAACTGAATCCATTTTTTATTCCATGGTTTTCATTTGATTACAAAGTAATGTTCATACATAAGTATTTCTAGATGAACTTGCTTAACGGCGATTAAACGGATAAACTGAATGTGGTTTTCTGACGTGAAAAGATTACTTGCTTCTGGCGTATAAAAGCCATCGACAAAAAAAACACTACCATCGATTTATAGTTTTATCGTATCTTATTTGCGTCCAATACAAAAAGTTGGTCATAAGATTTTTTGTTTAGCGCCACACAGTTACATATATATAATATTACAAATAGCATTGTTGAATCGTGTCACGTACATCGATTAATTCCCGAAAATTTTGTATATAAATTCGGTCACCGATGACACGTTATAGTTCCAAGTACTAGATTTCAACAGTGAGTGACGCAGCGGAACAAAATACTTCTAGGAATATATTGCCGAACATTTTTGTGTGATGATATTTTTATTGATCATATTAACGTTTGATTACTTCGAAGTTTTCTTATCTTTTCGCGACCGCAAGATAATCTAAAATCTCATTTATTAATCATCGCCTGTTTTGTAATATTTTCGTCTCCAATTTTTTAAATTTTCAATAAGATGATTTCAAATGTTTGAATTAAAAATTTTGAACAGTTTTTTTTTTCCATTGTTAGAAGCTATTTTGTATACACTAATACCGTCCAGTAAAATAACGTAAATTTAAAATTACATTTGTTTTTAAATGTATTCAATGCGGCCTTCCATTATAAAAAGGTTCGACTCTCCTGCTTTAATACGAAATAGCATTGATATAATTGATTGAATCGAATCGTGATTTCGCAGGTGTGTATTCTTATAGTAAACACATTTTGCAATTCATTGAGACTCCACGCGTTGATTTAAGCCGCGGATTAAGTTTATGCCTATAAAGCAGTGGCATGTCAAATTTGACAGTAATTCTCGCTAATGTTCAGTCTGAAACCGAAGCTTATTTGGCACCCGGTTGATATTTTGAATATAATACTTAAATCGGCGCTGTCTTAAATTTTATACTTTTATTCTCACGAGACCTTAAACATTTATCGATCGATTGCAATATATATATATTTCTTTTATTCATGCTTGTAATAACTAAAACAGCGCCAAGCTAATACATTTAATAGTTTTTCTAACATATATAAACTAGTATTATAAATTTACCATGCGGCAATGCTTCCTTTCAACTATGTGGACGATGTGCAGACAGAAAGTCTTTGAATATACAAATATAAAAAAAGATACATTAGGAGTGTTCAAAAGACGAAAGAGCATGGTTTTATCAACTACACGAATAATTGTGTAATTTTCTAAAACTACAATATATGATGTGATTAAAGGATGATATTGTCATAGATGTTTCAGCATTGCTTCTCCGTGTGAAAAAAACTTATCAGTTATAGTTATGCAGATGTACAACACGAACAACAATATTCTTCCAATCGTAATTATGTGATCTTGTAAAAACCAGCAACATACGGCACTATTGCCGTATGTTACCACGTACTGCCACGTGTCGACTATACTGATGATAGCCCACAAATATGATTTGATATTCGACTATGCTATCTGAAATCTTGCCGGTTATTTGCAGCTTATAGATACGAACCGCTTTGATTTTATTTTAAATTGTCTAATTAAAATTCCATATCAAAATAAATTCCGTTATATAGGCTTGGTGAATCTATTGCACGTGTACTATGACTATCTATCATAGTTAAAAATAACTTTGACGGTTAATGATTTTTTGCAGATCCATCGGATTTTTTTACATGAAATGTTTCTAAAAATGCTGAAATATGGCCGTGATATTTATCATACAAAGCATTCGGTGTCTAATTTACTACAGCGAATGTGTCATTTATGCTTATTGATGTATCTAAAGATACAGATTAATTCTCAAAGAAAATAGATTTTCCATTGTTAAATGTTTCAATTGGTCCATGAGAGTGTATGAAACTTAAGCAGCTTTTACATCACATTAAAATACATCGACATTTGCCAATCATTTACTATGGGAGAATCACACGTTCAATATTAAATATTGCCTCTAAACGTAAGAGATAATACATTATCTATTATTTTGTCCCATCAATTTCAAAATCTCTAAGTCATAAATTTCCCAATTGCATTTGCACAGTGGCATTTATTTTTAATGGTAATGAAATTATTTGCCTTGATTTGAATGTCATTATTTTCAGTGGATACTCAAATGAATTTAGGTATAAATTTAACTCATATACTATATTTTCGTAATTCGTCTTAAATATTAACGATATAAACTGTTTACTGGATGTCAGTGCATTTGTTTGTTATTATGCCTGAAGGTACAGAAAGGCAAAACTCCGATAAACATGTGGAAGTGAAACTATTGTGAAAGATTTGATATTGAAGTTCCACGAAGCACCATTAGACGATATCAGAAATTGTCTCAATTGATATTCTGCAATAATAATGATGTTCCCCAATTTTAACAGCCCTGCACCCGATAAATACTTTTATATAATTATTGGCACATGCTCATCACAGATTTAGAAATGAAATTGAATCGAAACAGGGTACGAAAATACGCACAATATAAACTGTTTACGAATATGCGTGAAGAGCAATTAATTTCATCGGCATTCCCATTAACATCTGGCTTCTGCCAGTGCTACTATAATATATACTATGATATTTTTCCAAGAGAGAATTTTCTTTGTTGCTTCTGAAATATTTGACCAACTATAAATTTAGAAACAAATTCCACATTTTCAATATACGCGAATAAAGCAGATTTGGCCGAATAAATTGTATTTTACATGATCGTAATAACTTTCCAAATGTAGTAAACCAATTTGTACCTATACTTATAATAGAACTTCTTACATTTAAAAATACCACTTATTTATAAAACGTATTGATTTCGTTCCTTTGAAAAGTACCTTCAAGTTTTAAGAAAGGTAATTTATTATTTAAAAAAAATCTTTATACGTACTATTTGGATAATTGTAAATATTTTTTATATTTCTTTCTCTGTGCAACTTAGCATCAATAAGTGTAGTTGATCATTTTTCTGCAAGAGATATACTGTAAGTGAAGTTTCATTAAAAAATATGTGCTAAAATGCAGTGAAATAGGTATATTAATTATTTTTCCGATTTTATTTTCCTTGTTTATTATTCATTGAAATGTCTAATCTAACCTGAAAATATTTATTGACATATCATTATTCTATAAAAGAAAAATCAAAGAGATTTGTAGCAATGTGTACAATTATTTAGTAGACACATGCTCGGCACAAAAACGTCGCACTCGCTACGCGCATTATTTGTCTTGTTCGATCGTCCTACATCTCTTGTTTATATCGCCTTCACACGATCGTAAGGATAATGTCAACTAGATGTTTCTCCGTTTGTGATGGACGGTTTAAGGATGCTCTCGTTAGATTTACGAGTCGGGTTTTTTTTCATTCCCGTAAAATACATGTATTGTTTGTAAAACACAAAATTTACACGTCAACCTGCAACTTGGTTACTTTTATACATTAAGCAAAGCATTGTCTTACACTTTGATTTTAGATTGTCAAATTTTAATATATTTTTATATTCAAAAGAACTCACTACAAAATATGTTATATTATATATGATTTAAGTAGAAGTATGTCGGTGTTACCTTGAATACCAATCAAGGTAATTATTATATATGCCTTACTAAAAGCTTAAGGGAAACAATGCTAAGCTTTCGTGAAACAATATTTGCGATGCGATACTAACTAGTTACTTCAAATGCACATAACATAGATAAACGCGTTAGATGGTTTTCCTTACAGCTTCGACTTGAATCCACTATGCAGTGAACACCGATTTTATTTTCTTAATATATAATATATTGTTAATGATCTTTATACGCATATTTTAATAATTATATGTTAAATATATTATGCTTCGTTAATAATAAAATATTACCCCGATTGATCGTTTTTGCGGGGCATGTGAAATACATATATTTAATCGTCATCCTGTTATGATCCATCATAATATTCCCACTGACGACTCACATACTTAGCTTTTTGGACAGACTGTCCTATCATTTCGCAGAGTAATTTTGACTTGCAACAGATATTCTTCCTATATAGAAAGTTAGTACTGTAGCTGAGAAGCTTAAAAATAATTGTTCAAGACTTTTCCGCAATAATCGCTTTTTTCAATACCTCATGGAAAACATTAAATCTAGGTCCCCATGTGGTCCCTTATTTCAAAAATTTTAATTGACTTATTTCCAGCACGTTGCCAATATTGGGTTTGTTTCATGAAAGTATTACGTCTATCCCGATGTAAAATTCCATATCACAACTATTTACAAACCTTTGAAAATTTTTAGTGCATTGGAAAATTTTCAATTAACTATATATATATATATATATATATATGTGTGTGTATTCATTACATTGATTGCCTTGTATTTAACGTTTCCAGTTCATCGTAAACATTTCGTCGGGATGAGGACACTCGATAAAATACGTCTACTTGTTAGCCCACCCTCAACGAATCTGTTCGACTTAAAGGTCAGTGGGTGACGAACAACACGCTTCGCAAATCGACAACTTTCGCTTTCGTTCAATATAATAAATATAGCATCCCTCATCAAGGCATTTATTGAACACAGGAAATTCCCACCTGGCAAAGAACATAAAAAAAATAGTAGCGGGCGTTTATTAATGAACTAATTAATAAGCCAAAGAATAACCGTCAAATCAATAAATCGTAGATTGTTCATATTGTTACTTCCACAATCTTCAATTGCTCTTCTTATGTGTACATATTATTATATTTTTATATGATCATCTATATCGCCTTTGAGGATACCCGACCTAACTTTTTTTTTCAATATAACATCATGCATTTAATACGTTATAGCTTCTCATAATTAATTATCATAGGCGGCGTAGTCCTGGCATCATAATATGCATCTGTGAAATCCCGATTCTCGTTTTAAACAACTCCTTTTAAATACCTTAACTTCTTTTTTCGACTCACCACATATGACATTCGGTTAGATCACATCTTCATTGTAGCCGATATAAATATTTTCGAATAAATCCCGCTATCTCGATCTTAATGCCAGCTCCTAATCGATGAACTGCGTTTTCATTTTTCGGTTAGTTTCTTGTTCTTCCGTGAAATGAATTGTCTTCAACGTTTTCGACCCTGTGTATCTTTTTCGACTTCAATGAATATTTATTTTAAACCATTCATTTTAAAAATGTAAATTAATTTTATAATAATTCTTTACGTCTCTATTTTCACTTCTTTTCAGGATGAAGAATAAAGAAAATACCATATTTTAATAGAACTGGCTTTACTCGGCTTCAAAGTTATAGACAAAATGAATTCACTTCTTTCTTTGCATCGTATGTTCTCTCTTTTAGTGACACATAAATATGAAGTGATAACTTCTCGTATAAGTATTCAGTAAGTAAGTAATAATATTCAATAAGTAATATGGGAGAGGAAATATGAAGTAAAATATAATATATGATCATGACGCTTTATAGTTCCAGGGCACATATTTGTATTCAGGCCCTCGTTTCAAAGTAAACAGCATTATTACATTGTTATTTCCGAATATCGGAAAACTATTGTCTATTCAATATATATTTATTTATTTGGAATATATACTGAATAATAGAATAATAAAATGTCATATGTCTACAAAATAAAAATAAAAAAATGATTTAGCTTTTCATTTATCTCAATAGATAACTGCATCAGCAAAATAGCTTACGTGGATAAATAAATTATTAATTTATGAAGCTCTTTTCACAGTGACTTATGTAGTTATGTTAAAGTATAATAAATCATATTACTCATCTTCCACATATTTGTAAATTTTATTCAAAAAACATGAAATATTTACGACAAAACTAAGTCATTTAGTACAAATTCTAGTATTATATACAATATATTATTTCACAATTATTCTCATTATGAAACATACTAAAAATACCTCATATCTTTTGGACGACAGCGGGACAGAAAGTGTTGACAATATTTATAAGGGGACGAAATTAATCTATTCCCACACAAATGGAGATGTTACGAAATATCAAACGTATTCTAGGAATACATTTTCTGTCCAATCGCCGATGAACACCTAGGACTTAAACAATAACCGAATATTTCAAATTTCTTTCAACAATTTTTTCCCGTATCGTAAAATTTATTTGTTTGTCTATTAGTAGCTTGTTCACCTTGAATAGATCTAATGTCTTCCTGTGTAGGCCTCCAGATTTTTTTTTTTATCTGAAAATTGAATTTTGTATTGAATTTATAATTGAATGAACAGATGATGTAACAATAAATATTTTTTTATAAGAAGCTTTTGTTCAGACATAATAGATTTGAATGGCATTTGTGTATCTCAATAATAAAATTCGTCAGAACAATAATTTCATCTTACAATTATTTCTTTTTTATTATATATGATAAAAACACATTTTTGGTACTTTTTTCCAGAATATATTTTTTGACCGGTTTCCCGATCAAAAAATATATTGTGGAAATAAGTACAAAAAAATGTGTTTTTATTCTTTAAAATATCATGCCTTTCCATCAAGTTAAAACAATTACTTCTGAGTATAGTTCTGTTGGTGCTTCGTAAATAACAATCAACTTCAATAATGATTGTAAATATGAATATTGTTAACTTTCTTAATTCCTTTAAACCATATGCTCTCAACCTTTTTCGGATGGCAACCCCTTTTCATAAAATCCATGTGACCCGTGACCCCCCCCCCCCATACAATCCAGAAGCATACAAAATAAGTATTTTTTTAGTTGACCGTATTAATTAGCGACTCCTAGGTTGGGAACCTATACTTTATACATTGGTTAAAATTGTGCAGGCCGTATCGAGAAGTAGGACAGACAAATAAACAGTCACCAGCCTAGGAATTCTGATTCAAAAACAACTCGTAATTAATTCAAGACAGTCCCCATTCGGAATTCACTTTCGTTTGCCTACAACTGGTTCGATTCGTGGAACATGTCATTGGGACGCATTTGCGATGCTGCATCACACGCGGTAATGTCTTGCCGGGAATTCGATCGCCGCAATCGAAGGTTTTGAGGTCTTGACCTTCAACTCCAATCACATAAATTTTTCTAGATACACCAGAGACGTACTGTTCCAGGAGTGCTTAATGGCCTATGCACCACAACGGTTATTCGTAATGAATAAGAACTGCTAGACCAGAGATTTCATTTTCTATGATTAAAATAAACGCAATCAGTATCTGCCGCTGTACACCTACTTTCATGTATTTAGCGTCCGTGATATAGTCGTAAATTACTTGAAAAATGCGCTTATAATTTGTAGAGGAAAATTCATTTTAATTATTCAGCTTGCATTCGCAAAGATGTCGAAAAGCTATGATGTGTATTTTAAAAATCCACGTCATTGATGTGTATCCCTTAATTTTTTTGTCGATAGTGTACAATTTAATTCCTATTCAGTCAATAGAAAATAACAATGTGTTATGTAATATCGTGTAAACATAGCTATCGATGTATTAATTTAAATTCGTATTTTTTTATATTTATATATATAAAACAGTAGTTTAATATTATAATTATACTCATTGAATAGCATTTTGATATTTTGAACTAAATTTTAATTATTTATTGCAGATTAATTACATTTTAAGACATTGATTGTTATATCGCTCCTAGAATTTTTTTCCGTTATGCGTTAGAAATTGTGCTTATATTGAATACAAATAATCCTCATAAAATATTAACCAATTTGTATTTCAGTCTTTGTTTTCTTTGAGTTTGCGGTGAATATAAAATCCAAGTCTTTTTTTTTGTGCAAATAAAAAAAACATATTCACGCCTTCTATATATCTATATGAAATTCGTGATATAACTGCTGAATTTTCTGTTACTTTAACAATAAGTTCATATTTGATATGATAATGTTATTATTTTCGAAAACTGTTTTACTCGCCAAAATTAGACATCGTAGACTTTCCTGTGTTCACACAACATAGAAGTAGTTGTAACATAGATCATCGAAAGCAATATTAAATTATAAATTAATGTCATTTTTATTGGTACTGTCGGACGACTTAACGAAAAATATATTAACTCATTTGAACTCTCAATACGTATTTTCTAAATGATACTTCTTGTAGAAACGTCAATATTAAGCTGTTTTTTTTTCTGTACATTTGTGTTATTTATAACATAAGCTCAGCCTAAAATAAAATCGTATTATTAAGTACATTTTATTAGTGGACCGTCGCACCCTTTATAAACTTCTGGATGAGATAAAAATCTTGTAGATCGCTAACAAGCGGCATATGGGTCGTTGCGGGGTTGTTAAGCAAATGAGCCTGGACATTTGACGCTCGGTTCTTTGACGAGTGCCCTACTCGACCTCTCGAAAGGGTACGTCCTGCTCACAGGACGAAAGTAAAAGTGGCCCATTCCGATATTTAACTCCGTCAAAATAACACAAACGTTTGGTATAAACTTCAAGTTTTATTATTGAAGAATTTTTGTTGGTTTCATACGACTTTATATTATATTTTGTCACGAATACCTTTCCGGTAAAGCATATCTTCATTATGTACCGGGCTATAGCTAATTTTACTATAGTACCTGCTGTAATTTTTTTTTAAATTTAAAAATATATTTTTAATTAACCACTCTTAGCTGTATGTCAGAAATAGTCAGTTTTGATGGCTGTATGATACCAAAATAACTATTATCTAACATATCTCAGACCTTAGACCTATCATTTTTTCTTACCTCTTGGAAGAGCATGAACTAAATACATAGTTTTGAGATATAAAATTTTGAAGGTTTATTTTATTATTGTATCTAAATACCCTGTATTATTTACATAAATTCAATTAATTTCTATCAAATACATGTTAATTTATCACAAAAGATACAAACAGTTCAAAAATAGTTTTTGAATATTCTTCTCTTACATCAGTGCTTGGTATATAGTCATGTTATTTTAAATTATTCATCGGAAAATATATTTTATAATATTTGCACGTATTCAAAAGAATTATATGTCAAAGTATTAAATGAAAATTGCTAAATATAGACGCGCAAGATGTGTCTACTTATCCATTTCATTTTGCCAGACTGGAAGACTCCTAACGGTGTTTCGCATAGCGATCCTGTCCAACCGAGCGGTCACACTTCGTCCAGACTCAAAACAACAATGGGAATGTTTTTCTTTTTTTGTGATTTTATAAATATCGCTTCGCAGAGACCCCTCGCGATTCGTTTGATCGACCATGCCGCAAAAAATATTACCGAGCCCCTTGAATTATCGATGATGGCAGAACATAGTGTCCTCGCGAAATCGTTTTCCGAACTGTAAATTTATTCAATTATCTTTTTATAAAAAATATTTCAATTGAATCTAGTTTCCAAGAAGCAAAATATCGTCTTGTGACTGTACTTAATCATTGTACATAATAAAAATCATTTTTGTTATAATTTGTCTGTTTCCAAAATGATACTATTATTTACAACCTTGGATTGATAGGTGTTGCAATTAATCGTAAATAAAATATATCCTTATTCAATCATTTTTTTTTCTAAACAGCCTTAAATTCACCATATTTTTGAGGCTTTTCGTGATTACGGCAAACCTGATGCAATCATACATAAAAATATGAAACTATTACTTTATAACTAATATCAGAAGCCTTTTCAAATAAAACAAAACGCTTGTGCACGAGGCCGCCTGGTATATTACATCTACAAGTTTTTCAGCATCACCATTAAACTTTTATATGCTTTTATTCTTCTTGTTGATTATGAAACGGTTGTAATTATTTCATACTTGAACTTCACTGACATGCATAGTTAATAACGTCGTTTTATTCTTTATAAAATACCAATCATAAAATATTTTTTTTTCAGATCTGCTCAGAACTATTTTTTAATAGTCTCGCTGAAGCAACGGCGATTTATCCATTGATAGCTTTTGGGTAGTAATTTTTAATTCTTACCTCATACATCACATGATCTCTACACGAAAAGAGTTACCACATAAAATTTTCCATCGCTGTACAATTTCGTATTGGAAACGCCGAATGTGTAAGTTGCACAGGTGCATTAATATGAGTTAGAAATCGACGATGATTATTCTTTTATCTCAGTTTAATAAAGACCTCCCGTGTACCGAAGCGTTTTACAAAATTGCTGTGTGATTTGGAGATTGGATAAGCATCGTTACTGTACTTGCGTATTCAGGTTAAATTAGAAATCGGTATTTTGTATTCCAGAGGCACTATTCGATAATATCAATAGTTGTTGACTTACTATCGAACTTTAATCCGTAATCCTTCATCGGAATTTTAATTGACTTACTTGATAAGATGTACGATGTAAATAAAATATTTCACATTGTAAGAAAATATCCACATTTTCAAAATGATAATAGATAAATCGGTACATTGTTGTACGGCGTGATAATACCTTCGGCTTGCATCATTCAAAGACTCAGACTCAAATACAATCAATCTCTATAAATCTCTAAATACAACAACTCAATCGCCATGGCCTAGTGTCGTAATTTGTTTCATTAAGAACGTTCAAACTCAAACAATTATTCTTCCAGATTCATCAGTCTCTACTCGCTCTAACTGCAAAATACAACAGAGAAATAGGCTAACAAACAGTTCCTGTCAAATGCCACTATACTTTTATGTAACCAGTACATTAGTAATATCTAAATATGCTGTACGTTGATAGTAGACATGACTTTTTCATATTTTCTAGTTTTCGTAACCTTTCGAAGTGGCTGGTATCGTCATGACATCCAAATATATTCAAATCAATTACGAATTATTTTGAAATCACCCTGCGAGTACATCAGTTTTAAAAATAATTCATTGAACTTAAAAGAACTTATTCTTATAGTTAAATTACCAGGATTACATCAATTTTGTAATCCTGGTAATTATTCACTCTGCATTTTTTACATGTAGCCTAGTTTTAATCTGTATTGTATCGGTTGAAAATGCTCGCGATGAGTGAAAATTATGATCATATATAGTACCGACCACGGTGTTCTATTATTGAAATAAAATTTCTTTCCACCATAAAGTCACAGTTACCTCTATCAAATTAATTATGTATTTGCCTATATCAGACTAAAAAATTGTTCAGTATTGTAAATCAATCGATTAGAGCGATGAATAATTTATAGCCTCGATTTAACCTGCGATATCGATTACAGGGCAGGTGTATGTTTCTACACGCCGTATAAACTTGACAAACTTTTGGTCCCCTTTTTAATTTTATCTGTTTTCATTAGTGACCGAACTAATACGAAATACCACCGACGGTGTCGTCAATTGAAAGTATTAATTACGAGAAGGTGAAGGGAGGGTGGGCAGACCGGTGTAACGAAACACGACGGCAAAAAGTGGACCGATATCGGAACCTTATAAATATTGATGATAGTGCACAATGCTTAGCCGCCAGATAATAGAAGAGGCGCTTAACCACTGGTGCGCTCGAAATCGTACAAGTTCATTTAAGATAATTATTTCAATGTTAGCTATAAACTGTATTGTTATGTGGAGTGACCCAATTTATTCGATTTTCATTTTTTTATAAATGAAGGGTACACGGCAAAAACAGGCTTGGCGACAAAAATATAATTCAACTAGTAGAATACAATCAATTTCGGTCTGATAATGTATTTAATATTATATTATTTAAAATATTGACTGAGTGAAATTTCAACATCAAATTTGAATTGTTGAAACTCTATAAATTATGTATTGTCACTCACGACCGTGGTTTCGCCTTTCGACAACTTCAAAGCATTATATTTTAATTCGAATTTGGAATTCATACTAAGTAAAAGTATTTCATATTTATTTTACGTTGTTTTATTTAACTTTATACGCTATAGTCTAGATTGCACTGTCTTCACTCAAATTACAAAACAATGAAATCGATTTTTCTTGTTTTAATTAGCCATTCTTGAGCACTTTCTCTGTTAAAAAAAATCTGCACTTAAATATGAAATATTGTAATAGCATCGGTTTTTCGCCTACCATTTAAATGTATAAGTGAATGTTCTTAAGCGATCAGTTATTACTTTAGTATATTTATAGCGGGTGGATTCTCTCCGCCCTATCAAATATACTTGGGACCCTCGCAAATATTTATCAATGCGACCGGGTATGTTTCTTTCGTCTCCTGGTGACTGATAAAATTGTACTGGGTTCCAATAACCAATGGTTATCGCAACCCTTTTCAAACCGTGGCACATCTTCGAATTGACAGCTGATCAATGATTTATCACTTCTCGATTATTGAAATCCCTAATATAAATCTCTACCCAATCAACTGAGGGGGTAGTTTTTTACTTTCCACATGCAAAAAACATCTCACTGATTTAATTAAAATTAGTCTCTCACAGTATTGTTTTCGAGTCTGCGCAATTTTAATTGAATCGCAACCCAATTTTATGATGTTAAAAGAGTTATGTGAATTTTTTTCGATTATAGTAGTAGTGGTGTATTTTATCATCGTATCTTATAACGAAAGGCAAGCTTTTGCATTGTTTTCTATTTGCTTTGTACTATATGTATTCCATCAAGCTTATGTTTCGAATAAATAATACCTAAAAGAGAATCTATCAAACACTGTCTGTAACTGCTGCAATAATAAATAATATAGAAAATTGTGTGCCGATGTTTTATTTTTTGTCCCCGCTACTTTATCATACTATACATATAACATGTCTGGCGCATTTGGTTAAAGTATGGTTGCATATTATGTAAATTTTACTTTTCAATTCTACTATAGAAATGAATATGTAATTCTCATTTGTAGCATTTTATTCGAGCTTACATCGAATTTGTTCTGTGTTTTTTTAATGATATTTGTCATAATTATGGAATATCGTGGAACTTTTTGGTATACTCAAACAATGAATATTGCCTCTAAACTGTCATTCATTTGTCTCAATATCCAATTGGCATTGCCGCACGCGCTGAATGAAGAATTCTCATTAATCGAACCAGTTAGAAATGGATCCCTTTTTACCCTTGCTCCCGGTCTAACAGTAATTTATAAACACCTTTAAAACATACTTTCTCAATTTTTTCTCGGATCGCTAATCACAAATATATAATCGATTTATTTTAAGTTATATAATATTTTTTGGACTTCAATGCGTTACATGTTATCGTATTGAACGACTTAAGGTTCTTCGCTAATTGCCGAGAATTAAAAGGCATCTTACGATATCTTGATTGTTTACTCAAAATCGTGAAGAGCCAGTTCGCTTCTTTGGATTTCTTCTTTCGCTCTGTATTATTTTTTCGTTTTCCATTACATTTTCCTGTGAGGTCTTCTCAATGCACGGCTGTATTTTAATGACTTTTTAGAGAATCAAAGTATTTCACTGTTGAATCAATGAACATTCTTTAATTTACACATTAATTATATTTAATTTTCTTCGCTAATTAAATTTATATTTACAGTGTGCACCATTATGAGGTACAGATTCTCGAAATTCTATTCGTTCTCGAAACAGTATATATTGAAAAATAACAAAAAGAGCTGGCTGTTATTCAGGGTTATTGGCACTGCCTTCTTTCTTGTTCAGATACATTGTGTAAGAATAAGAAACATCGACTGATAAAGAACAACATAATTTTGGTGTTGAACAAAGCCTTTTATTTTTGCTGATTGAAAATTACTTGAAACGATATATTGATTACAGTGTCAAAAATTTTAATATTTTTTTTCGTAATTGTTCTAAAATTTTATACAATGATTGTGACTGGTTTTGTTCATCGTGATCATTTTTAACTTTACTAGAAAGTACTGAAGTAATCATACAAATAACTAGCTCTTAGTTGTATTAATTATTATTTTTATAATTTATTTGTATGTAATAATAATTCTGCGATTTTTATAAAACAATGTTCTATATAATAAAAAAATGGATAGATATATTTGACTGAATATTTTGCGAACCATTGTTACGAAATACCAAATCGTCAGATGGGCTCCGTTTCTTGGTACGGTAAAAGTTGCCTAAAATGGCAAATGAAAAACGGGACATCTTTTTCTGGTAAAACACATGATATTTTTATTTGTTGAAAAAATAATTTCTCCAATAAAATACAAGAATAATCGAGCTTGAGAAATAGTTGCAGCACCATAAGTAGTTATTTGTGAAAAATAGTGAAATATCAGTTTTATGGGTTCAAGAGCGTCTCTAATTTATCAACACGGCAATATTATGATTTATCATGTCGATTTGCGAGCTTATAAATTAAATTAATTAAGTTCCCTAGGCAATGTAGATTTATCTCAATCAGTATGCAAGCACTGCCATCTTCCGGCAGCGCTACTTAATTAACTCGTAATAAATCAAGCGGGGCCCTTCATTTTGTTACACCACACTTGAACCTTATAAATAATTATGCCTAAATATTATTTATTCCTTAAACGAAACGAAAGATTAATTTCGCCTGGGTTTTTAACGAAATATGTTTAATCGCGGTCCTAGAACATTGTTGATTAGTGTGAAATAATAAACAGATTAGTTCTTCTTGTGCTATATACACACACTTTGTCGGCTTTGTAGCTTAGTTTAACGCTGTGGGGCTTTCAACCGCCCAGTTATGAAGTCACTGTTTTGATTCCTGAATTGTGTATGAATAATTTTCATTCGGTTTACTTTGTGACATTCACGTAGTTTTTTTCTAACCTCATTGTTTTATTTCCGCTCTTGGTAATCATTCTACACTAAGATACTATTAACATTAAATATATGTTCAAATTATATCACATTGAATCAATCAATAATAGTATATAGGATATATTTTTTTAAATTATTCTAACACCTTTCATTTTTTCTAGATGTCAAGTTTTTTGATGATTTTGAATTTCCTTTAGTATATCAACGCATCTATTTAATTTTTTAATGTTTAATTCAGAATAGTTAGAGATGTTCCTATTAAAAAATAGAACCTCTCTAGTCTCTTGAAAACTCAGAAACACTATGATAAACGTTATATACTGCAAGACGATATGCATTTAATTGACGCATCTATTCTAAACGATAATTCCAATGTAAAAAAAATCCACTGTTAGGTTTATCACCTTAATATTTTCACTATACATTATGCGTTGATTGATCTTTATTTTTGGTTGTAAATATGGTAGATTTGTTACGCTTTGGTTAATATAAAAAAATATATGCTGGCGAAATAATATTTGTATCTTGATAAGCTATCGTTGTCTATGATAACAATAGACAAAAAATATGGAGCGACTAATATTTTCGACATTATTATAAATAGTGATTAGTGTAATAGACTTAAATTTGTTGAAAAAATATACGTGATAGAAAGACGTTCTTCAAATAAGAATTGGTAAATAATGCGATGAAGATAGCCTCCACTTTTACACCATTGTGATCATTTGTTTTATATTCAAAATAATGATATGAATCTTAATTTACCGCTGAATCTATCGACAACTGTATAACGCCAGTGTAAATGGTCAAAGGCGCAGGAGAATTACCTCCGCGGGCAAGTGTTGCCAAATAAGACGAATTTCTTCCTGCATGTACGCAACATGTACCTTCCTGTACGTACTGAATGTAATAAATATTTTACAATACTGGTTTCCATATCGGTCCCGATCGGGATTCAAACCACTTTTGTTTTCAAGACGTTGCCACTTTCGATAGTGGTCGCCGAAGGTGCTTTACGACTCCTCAGAAGGAGTCTGCAACAATGTCGTTAGAAATGTGAATCTGCAATAGAGGTTTACTTCGCGACGTTGAGTATTGGTTTTGAATAGGTTACATCGGGTTTATTTACATTTGGTTTTTATTCGGCGGTAATTTTGTGTCATTACAATGTACTTTTTCTTTATCCATGTTTACTTGTACAACAGTGTTATCGGTCAGTTAACATCATTTTTCTAAAATGGTGACGATGGTGGTTGTTTTCATCCAATCGCTTTCATACTATTGCAAGAAAAAAGTTGGCATTACAGACGGAATCTTAATTAAAATGCAAAAGCCATTGTCTGTTAATATATAGCTTAAGTATGATTAAATATTATATTTTCATACAACCAGCCTTATTATATTACCATGATTGATGCATATCATAAATGATAATACCCATATTGAAAGACTATTCCAAATAATATTTTCAAAAAACTGAACCATTACTAAACTTCTACTCATTTTTAAAAACATGTCGTTTTTAATATAATATAATGATTAAACGATTCATAATAAACAGTTGTTCAGCATGACCACGTGGGCAGGAAGCATATATCTACTTTAGACATAATTTGTTATATCGGCAGAACTCTTTCTCTTCATATATATCTGTTAAATAATATAGAAACAATGTTTTTAATAACTCGCTGACACCATTTTCGTTAACAGAACTTTTCTAACCTTTCTCAAAACCGAACACTTATAATGTGAAATATCAAGTGAGCATGCTCGGTGGAATTTCAATATTAAATATGAATTTTTCAAATACAAGAATGGTTTCGTGAAAAATAAATTTTAAATGTATAAAAACTTTTATTTTTTAAAACATCTTTCTTCATCGATCCAAAATGTTTCCCATCCCTTACGTTTGGCCACCCAGCTAAAGGATAAGGTGTCAAGTTCACGAAAGCATGTACTTCATATTAGTTACTGAAAAAGTTACCCCGCGCTTGTTTATGCTGTAATCTTTTATTTTTATACGTATTTTCGGAGAGTACTACCTAATAATGAGTCGATATTTCATGGGTCCAAATTAAGCCCGCGGCGCCGTTTACAATGTCGGTAGGGACATTGCGGATTGTGCGTAGTTGGTTATTTATCGCCTGTGAAAAGTAATGCAATATTTTATTTGTCCAGCCAAACGCAAATTGCCATAAATCATAATCAGAAATTTATTAATGTCTTCTTGAAAAGTTTTGTCATCTGTAAAAAATTATTTCCTCGCGTTTTAATTGCTGTTCGGCTGATATAAATTATGTTAAGTAGTATGTCTGATTTAAGATTTTGACTAAGGGTGATTAAACTTACTTCAATATCAAATTTGAGTATGTATAATGAATATTGCTTCAAATATTCAATCAAAATGTATGATTTGATTGATGATTGATATTAAATAAGGAAGCTTATAAAAGTGATTTTACTTTTGTATTTAAATTTTTTTTTTACGCACAAAAAAAATATTTACAGTTTCAATTAAGCTATTATATAAACCTGAAACTGTTTCATATAATTCATTAATGAAGTGACATCAATACAATAAAGTCATTCGTAAAGAATTTTATTGTGTTTTGTGCGAAAAAAAACATTTATCTGGAATACTTTATATCATCGAAACTATTTTTGACTCAATCGACGCATCATCAGTCTGAATATTCCCCGCGAGATTTAGTTTTTCGATCCCTGACTTAGACTATTATTTACAGCAATTTTCAGCGTTGAAATTTTATGATGTGCTTGTTTCTTATAGACATGCTCAACTTTATGGGCTATAAATTTTTCCATTTGGCAATACATTCAATATAGAATACAGCTTTTAAACAAGCTCATTTCTTTACGATCAATTGAGGACTGCAAATGTCGATGTTCGATTACTGTCCGATATTTGTTTTCAATTAAAATGATTTACAGCCCGATCCGCATCTGGCTACACCTATTAAGTTTTGATTATTTAAATTATTCAGTAAAAAAATACAATTTCTTGGACTCGAATGTTGCCAAATTTTATAGCTGAAATATCAGTATTATTTAATCGAAAGTCTCTCTGGAATTCCAACATGATAAAATGGCATAATTTCTAGGCGTGCAAACCTGTGTCAGAAATGCGATAAAAAATCATTCCTAGAATCGCATGTCCAAAAAGGACACCGCTAGAATTTTTATGAGGCAACTCTTCATAATATAGTAGCGTTTTCACCGAAAACTTTTTATAAATAGATAAGTTTTATATCAAAAGAATATTCATTCAGCTTGGAATTTTTTTGAGTAGACTAAGCCCATCAAAAATTTTATTAATAATTCCCACTATCTTTCAACACTATGTTTTTTCCCGTAAAAATGCTTTGCGCTATTTCGTGTAAATTCTTGGTTTTACTATCACTTCTATTTCGTACACTTGTTCACACTTTTAATAAAAGAGGAAGGAGGGACCAGTCTTAACATGAATCTGCGATATTATTGGATGTTAAATACATATGTTGTTTTTAATAATTATTCCCTCCCACTCATTCGAATAGAATAGCGTCGCAGCAATAATTATCTTTCCATTAGTATTTTCTGAGCCCTATCGTTAAAACCGCACTTTCTCCAAAAAATGAGGCTGGTTAAACAAAGCACCGTGATACAAGTTCTGTTCATATTATTCTGTATTGTAGGCGGACATTGTTGAGAAAAAATAATAATTGAGAATATCTTATGGCTAGCCTGACTTGTAAGCTAAGCTGTTCGTCATAAAAAACGCTTGAAAAAGTTGACTATATTGCAATAAGCCACATCTTCCCCTATTCAAAATGAATATACTAACATTTTATACTCCGTAAAATTACTTCGACCTCTTAACGTTACATGCTCCACTTATAATTTTGTTTGTATAGAAGGACTACGTTACCCAATCCTCTGAAAGTTTACATAAAATAATGATTTATTTAGAAAACATTTGCAAATATGGATGCTTAAATTATTGTTTGGTTAGTAAAAAAATCACTGATGATAAAAGACTTGAGAGTTGAAAACAGAAGCGAGTTTCTTTTATTCAAAAGCTCCCAATATAACAGTAAAATAATGAATTGTCGAATAATATTTAGCAGTTAATTCGAATAAATGAATTATTATCGAGCACTGATCCTAACCAAGTAGCAAGCAAAATTTAATTACTTTCTTATATTTGAACCATATTCATATATAAGTATTATAAATACTATTATATTATTATTATAAAGTTCATAAATGGCAATTCAATCATCTCACGCTGTAGTAAACCCGTTGTCTCCACGATGTCTGCAGGAATTCATCACCGGAGCACTTCAGCAACGAAACAATAACTGTTGATTTTTTGCAGAATCTTTCGCGAAATCGAAAGTATTCTCATAGCAAACGAACGATAATATAATGTTCATTCATTTATGTATTCATACATTCTTTGTCGTATTTGGAGTTATGATTTATGGCCGGCGTTGGAGGGAATGCTGTAATGGCAACGATGAAAATTTGTCTCACCGGTGCCATTTTGATTTCATTATACTTTTAAATCGAATTAACCATATTTTTTGCGATGACAGCTCGGAACTTACTTTGAATTCGAATGTTATGTTTATTTGTAGAAAAGCTGTATTAAAAATGCTCTTTATTACGGGACACAAACGGGTGTCAAATCAGCTCAGCCTTAATTGTTGTTTGAATATTAAAAAAATATGATATTTTAATGTTTGCAACGACCTAACTTATATCCCGTTTCTTGATGGATATGGTTGTTTACGTTGTTTTTTTTTTGCCAGACAAACAACTGGAAAGCGAATAATCGTTGTACACTTTTACTTACACACGATATTAAAAGCCAGTGTTAAAAATAATACACACTGAAATTTTGAATCATTGACTCTTTCAGACTGTTCTAATATATTCTATGTCTTTGAAATGTTTCAATATACTTAGTATCCTTTTTAAGTGATCTTACATTCTTCACCCAATAGTTATCGGCTTGATTGTAATATGACACAAAAAGATGATATATTTTTCACATTCAATATCATTGAAGAACCACCCGCGGGCCGTCATATTGCAGTCAATCCTCGGTTTTCAAAAATTCCGTATCAAATTCGTTAACACGGTACTTCGCGAACAATCAGTTGATTATATATATTTACTTAGACTTGGTTTTTTTTTAAATGAATACTTTGAAGAAACATTCGCGGATACTGGCAATAAGCTACGTTTTTGTCACTGTTTTCCGTTTATTTGTTTTTAGCCAGTCGACATCCATATCATACACGACCAAATATACGAGTCGATACGCTACTGCATGTATTTCATTTTTACACTTGTTATTGATTATTGCATTTTACATAATTCTTGCGAAAAAAACTGTTTGTTGTAGATAGAAACGATTATAGCGAATAATTCTACGATACGATATATATTATACATTCATGTGTACGTTCCCAATTCATTGAAAATAATGTGAAAAAGAACAAGAACATGTGTTCGCCCCTGAAGGACAATAAATAAAAAAATCACTTGCCCTCGTAGTTTTCATCCCTTTATACTCCGTTCTTTCGTTTCGTACTAAATTACCTATTGTTTCATAACGCGGCTTCCCATCAGGCCACTCATATTTGTTTAGCTAAATTAACCTCGTGCAATAAATAACTACATTACATTTGACAGAGTCTACCGAGGCGTGCAATCATAAAGTATTCGAATGCCACCAGCAGAGACGCTGCATTTAAATGAGATTTTTAGCATAGCTTTTTGCATTATTTTGTTGCGTTTTTAATATGCGGGACGACGTTCATTGTCTAAGCAAATATGCTCAAAGGAAAGCAACAATTAGCCAGGATCATGTAAGCATACTTAAAAGGTACAGGGTTACAAAGAAAGCTTCACGCGTTAATATCTAATTATATATTGTATTTTGTAGATTTATGTTTTGTGCTTTTTTATGTATCATTCATTCAACTTGCGTCGTATGTATCTAGGTGCTCATCAAGTGGAATGAGAAAATTATCATTTATTTTTTTATTGGAAATGATTTTCTACAAATAATTCATTGTCTCCGATGAAATATATATTTTAGTAATCGTCCAATCTTTCGTCGAAATTTCAGATTGTTTAAAAAATGTAAATGACAAATAGCGTTTAATTTCTTTTCTGTCATCGCTTATGCAAATACCTGGGGTGCTCAAATTGTCAAGCACTCATGAGTGAAGATTAATCTGCCAGTAGGTAAAACTCGTCAAACAATTCTTCACACATATGTCATCTAAGAGGCTTGCTAACAACGTTTAACCCTTTCAATGCCTGAAGTTTTAGTATGGCCAGATACAGAGGGCCGCGATTTTATTTGAAATAATAAAAACTAATGAATATATATTTTTTGGCAATATATTACATATAAATATGTTAACTGTAAGTATAACACTATGATCCTTGGACATGTCGCTATGTGGTTGAAATATTCAAATTATTAAAATTGTCGACCTTGTTGAGTTTTAGTATGTCTTAAGTGGACCGTATATATACGCGGATTTTGTATGGCCGGTACTGCGCTCACGGAATTATAGGCCGCATTTACATGTCTCCGGCAGAGACCCGGTTAAATGATACTACAAAATTACTCATCGTTTGTATTAAACTAGCTTCTTCAAATATACTAAAAATATATGTGGTTTGTTACAATATTGCAATTATGGCTTTCGAAAAATTTGCATCTCCCTGTATCCTATATGCATGTTTTTTAAATTAAATATTCGTATCGTTATTTTTTGATGCGCCACGGCGCGGTGGTCTCTTCTAAATCGGCTCATCAGCCATTCAGCGCGGGCTGAAAAAATAACGAGCTCGTCCGCATAAATATTTGGCGGCGTTATGGGCCACAATGCGAACCCACACCAACCAGTCCGAGATGCGCTCTCGTCAAGGCGTGCTCTAGAATTAAGACATCGGACATGTAATTTGGGTTAAGCCCGACAAAATTGCTCTGGCCACGTATATATAATTAGCATATCATCGTTTTGGTCTGTTATGCAGATTTATAGGCTCAATGCCCTTCTCAATAGGGACGCCGTATGCTGTAACAATTCGATTTATAATCAATTTTGCGACATCACTTTCAATTACGTCAGTGGTCGAGAACCAATTCCAATCATTTTCAGTACACCCTTGATGAAAATCGTAAACTTTATCATAGTAAATGTATAATTTTATCGATTTAGACTTAATAATACCAAAAATTATAGATAAGGTTGAAATTTGTACAGATAAATAGAAATACAGGCGACCCTCGACTTTAACATAATTCACTATTTTAAATAATAAAAACACATTTTTTTAGTACTTATTTCCACAATATATTTTTTGATCAGGACCGGTTTCGCTCATCGCGAGCATTATCAACTGATGATAATGCTCGCGATGAGCGAAACCGGTCCTGATCAAAAAATATATTGTGGAAATAAGTACTAAAAAAATGTGTTTTTATTATTTAAAATATAATGCCTTTCCACCAAGAAATGACAGTTAACACCTTAAAAATAATTCACTATTTCGAACATTTATTTAAATATTTATTTTTGTCGATTATGAAAAAACTATGTGCTTCCATGCAACCATTTTCCTCCGCTCCCCGTCGCCTTCTGAATTCTGCTTAGGTTTGCGTTAAGACACTTGCTAATATTTGTGTGTTTTACTATTTTACTTGTGTGTATTTGAAAATATGTCATCCTTGGGAAGAATTGGAGAAACTGCAGTGTTTATACAGACAAAATAAACGTTGTAAGGTATCATAGCTGATATAATTAGACTAATAAATTAAACAAGTTACGAAGTCAGTAACGATGTAAATGAATTAATTGAATTTTACTCAAATCCACTATCAAATGAAAACTTAATTAATCAACAAGAGTCAAATGAGATACAAAATCAAACTCACCGTCAGGGCTCAAAAATATAAATGAAACATTCATGCATATTGTTACTATCGTGGAAGAATCTAATTCTAATAAGAATTGAGACAGTATGCCACAGAATTCTTGACCAAAAGAAGAATAGGAAGATATTCAACTATATCTTAGTAAGTTTATAATGATCATACCTGAATGCTGATAATGCTCATTGGTAAATAAACATTCTTAAATTGTCTTTGATAAACATAAAATTCTTTAAATTTATCATTTAACATTCGGCCACATTTTCAATGAACCAATTTCTTGCAAAAGTTGAACGAGCATGTATAGCCCAGGCTTATAGCCACAATTTTTAGAACAATACCGAATAAATCATGTTCTATCTTCTCAATCTTATATAATACTATTTGTTAATGCTTGATAATTGACGTTAACGACCTATTTTTATCCTTGCAAACATTGTTACGATGAACTAGATTGTACGTACTTTTTATTATCAAATCAACAACTCTCCCTTACTCTCTGTATTCAAAACAACACATATAAACCAATTGATCCCATCGATTGATCTCACTATCAGAGAAGGTACAGCATTACATTTCTCTTTAATTAACACTCAATTCTGACTTTTAAATTTTACGCCAAAAGAACTGTTTCAAAAAAATAGTGTCTCTTAAATATGGTAATCATAAAATTATCTCATTTATAATATCTCTGAGGCTTAATGAAATTCAATTTTTAAATTATCAATTGTAAACGAAATTCATTTGAATTTACAAGGACAAGAATTTAACTTTATATTTATGTATCAAAATTGTACATTTCTTCGTTACAGTAGCAACGCAAAAACCGTTGACACGAATATTTGCATAGCATTCCCTACGAGAGTGATTCGGTAGCTCCCCAATTCATTCATATGATGGATGTACATACATATGTATGTAATTTGCATTGCATACTATATTGTGTTATATAACAAATTCAATGAACCGAGAATATAAACAGGTCACTAACCCTGCAATGTACGACTCGGTCAAATAATTTGCTAGAGCACTCGATGATGTAGTACTATTATATATATATATGACATTTAAAAAATATATTATACTTGCCAACTGCCTTTATCAAATGACTAACGCACTCGGATTTCATCCGTTCGCTCTATGTTTTTTTTACGTTCATTCACAAATATAGCTACAGGAAGTAGTTGAAATTTTAGAGTTTTCAATGGTATATTTTAAAAAATACAACACTTTTTATTGACTAATTCCATAATCGTAAGGTTTACATAATACCGAAACGAAATATGTGCTTAAAAGTTTTTATATATATGTACATGTTTCATTTTTATCAATCATTGTCGTATTCGTGTGCAGTTATTAAATCCGTGGCAGTTCTAACGGTCTCGAGGCCCAATACGAATAACGTCTTTTTCGATCGATTTACTGATTCTGTTCAAGGTCATGGGTGTTAATGTCTAAAATTTCCCTCCCACTGACACAGCGGGATCGCGAAACTGACCACTAGTCGTATCTATTTTATTCCTACTCTTGTCTTTAAAGTCTACAATTGCAAATTCGCAGTTGCCCTTATATCGCAAAAGTAAAAAAAAATAATCTTATTTCTCAATTAATGAAATATTGGTTATCTTCGTTATTATTTTCTATTAATCTTTTCTTCTCTTAATTTACAGGTAAGCTTCTGCTGTGATACTCTTTTTCGGAAACGTGAGTAATAAAAATCTTTAAAAATAGAGTTGACAATTCCAACATCTTTTTATGAGAAATAGTTGCTACTTTATCACTCAACTTCTTTTTCCTAAGATAACTAGTAGACCACGAGTAAATGATATGCTTATTGCTATCATTACACTCCGTTTTAAAGATCTCATATATAAACTTAATTTTTTCAATCCTGATTGTCATCATTGTCGCTGCCAGCATTATTGAAGTGTAAGTATCCGAGTTCATAGGCATCCTTCACAGATGCGACCACTTGGTAGGAGAATTTTTTTAGACTTCGTTCTCATTATACCCTTAGGCAGCATTTCATAAATGTACCCCGTAAATGAGCCAACGATGAAACACTTGATTTTTTTTTCATGTAAATGAGCCGGACACCAGAAAATGCATTCTCTACCACAGCCTAGGTTGCGAACCACTGACTGAACTAATTATTTAACATTATCAAATACCCCGAAAAAATACCAACCGTAAATAACTGAACGTTTTATTGGTTGCTATTTTTATTCTTTTGTTTTTTCCGTTATCAATAATAAAAATAGCGAATAATTCGGCTGCATCTTGTCAATTGGACGTAATCAAATTGGTCCAGTCAAACCGCGCGCGACACCCGTATCACATGGCATTCTAAATGACAATGAGTTTGGTCTATGACTTCGCGCGACACTTCCCATTAAAAATATAAAGCATGAATGATTATTTATTGTCATTAGATATGGCAATCGTTTCTGCGGACCGCCGGTCAGCTGGTCCCGCGAATATTGTTTAGATTTGAGCTATAAATCAGACAATCCTTACTGTGCACAATAATAACGTCTACTGTTCATTGGTGCCATAAATATGACTTGTCATATAAGTCATTCAATATACACGTGAAAATTGGTTTCATCAGTCAATTTGCACAAACGAAAAATGATTAATTCAAAAATCTCCTGTTTGTATCTTGATATGTAATGAATGAGACTCTTTGATTTGAAGATATATTGTATATTGCAATTGAAGCCAGAATTTAGAAAATAAAAACTATTGTCTCTCAACTGGTGGTTCGCAAATAGATAGCGCTCATTTTGAAATGTTAGCAGAAATATTATAAGGAGTAAGTATCATTCAAAACCCGTGCAACTACCTGTGTTCACGTCTTATTTTTGTTCCTAAAATTAATTTAAGAAAATGAAACAAATATTGTCATCTCTAAATTCAAATTATCCTGATTGCATTCGATTTTTTTTCTTTTGCCCATACAGTTTTTATACTTTTGTTTTATACATATTATAGTTTTTTATGATATCGACTGAAGCTGCTTGATGGACTTTCAATATCAAATTTGAATTGTTACAACTTTGTACGATTCCGTATGTTTTGTCACTAACGACCTGGGTTTCGCCTTTCGGCATCTTCAAGCATTCTATCATACTGATGCAACCTGTTTCTGATTCTATTTTTTATTTTGAATTTGAAAATTAGGTAATTTTCTTTTTCATCTCTTAATTAATTAATATACATCCGAGCATTCATCGTCCAATTTCTAATATATAAATGATATATTTTTTCCTGAGTAGTAATCCATAAAATATTTTATGTTAAAAATTTGGTCGTTCACGAAAAATCTTTAATAGAATATTTCCCAGCCGAATCACTGTGCGAAAGTCATCTTTTCGCTATCTTGTAACATACTGAAAAGTTAAATCGTATTTTTAGCAGTGCTATGAAAATTGCTTTAGTATATAAATTCTACTATGTATTATATTTTGTCAGCATGGTTAAGTAGTGTTTGTTGATTTATTCATTTTACAGTATCACCGGGGGGCTCCCTATTTCATTATTTACGCTGTCCTCTGTCTGGCCACAACATCTCAATCGGTGTCCGTTTCTTAAATATGCTAATGTGATTTTTCATCTTATTTTATTATGTTGATATTTTTAATCTCGAGTTATGCTAATGAGGTGGTTGTGAAATCAAGCACTCACTCTCTGAACCTGGTAACTTCTTGAAAACTTCTCACTGAAATCAATTACGTTCAAAAATAATTTTGCAATCGGGTACTGTATATTTACTGCATAATCTCCCAAAGAGGACGCTGGAGAAAACTGAGTTAGCTATACTGTCCTTGGTGGAAGGAATGAACTAAAGAATGCTATCTTTTTAACCTTATAATTAATTAAAAACTGACAAAAAACAATCTGTAGTAATGTATCAGTATTAAAAAAAAATCCTCTGAATAATTTTATACCACTTACTAATGTTGGGATTCCAATTATTATATAGCACGGTACATCACATGTTTTGTGGACTCGAATCCATTATTTTCAGTCGATTTATCGATCCTGTTTGTGATATTAACAAATTCCCTTACACTCATCCGTTCCTAAAAAACAGGAGCGGACATGAATCAAAAATCTTTCTTTTTCCATTCTGCCTGTTACAAGATGTAACCCGTGTTTCGATTTAGTCTGAAAATGCTTCTCGATGATGTGTAATATTACTTTTACATTCTTGGTTTGAATACCTATAGACTGTTTTACATTTTAAATCGTATAGTTTTATGTGCCGAAAGTACGTGTATTTCGATCCTCCTTTAATTTTCATCGTATACACAATCTCGACCTTGAATTAACCTCTACTCTAAATTATCAAAATATTATTTATATTTAACGAATTGCTGATAAGCAATCAGTCCTAGTAAACGCCTGAAGTGAGGACGGGCAAAGTTTCTCCATTGTTCTAGCAAATTTATTCTGCGTCGAAAACTCTGTATATAATTAACGAAACGAATACATCAGCATGATTAAGTGTTTCTTTGTAAATATCCGTCCCACGACGAAGGCCGATTAATCTCAAATTCAATTAGCAAAATGCATTTATTTTCAGATAAAATTACTCTTCTCGTATTTTAAATTGTTTTCAGAAAACGACTACATTTGCTTCATTCACCGACGGACCAATAAAGGGTGAATTTTTAAATGTTTATGGAATACAAAAATAATTTTCAAAAAATGGGACAAATAAACGACTGTGGTGTGGAAAACGCTCTCGGCATTAGTCTTTTTCATTAACCGGTCTAGGGTTGCAATGCCGAGATTAATTTTGAATCATTCATCATTCTCCCAAAATTAGAAAAAAAAATATTGTATCATGGTGAAAAAATAGCAATGTATTTTAGTTCTACAAAATTTTATAAGATATAGTTGATAGCGATTTCGGCTCACGCCATCGTCAGAACTATGTTTAAATGTACATTTACTTATCTATGTATAGCTGTGTAGAAAAGTTACCCAATACACCTTCTCTTCTGCTTTTACAACTTAGCTTATATCTCCGGCCAATATTTAAGCTTATTGAAATTGCCGCCTGCTTAGTTTCATTTAAATTTTAGTTTTATTGCTAGCATCAACTATATCTTATAAAATTTTGCAGAACTAAAACATATTGTTATTTTTTCACGGTGTAATAATGGAGTTCTACCAAGTAAATGCCAATTCAATCAATAAAATATTGTATATTTCTATAATAAATATTAGTGTAAAATTACCTTTGTTGAATTAAAAGAAATGATATTAAGTGCATTATGTCTGTCCCGATAATCTAATTTCAATTGAGATTTTTTTTATTTTATCATTCAATTCTTAAAACTGAATCAATTTTCTTACCAGCCTGTCTAATTATTTTTGTTAAATGCCCCTATACGTAATTATTTTTAGATACGCTAGTGGTTTACTAATTCTTATGAAAGTTAATTGATGCCCTTGCTGTAAATCAACATTCGGAGATTTAATTACATGTCTGTAAACGTGAAACTTTTCGCTTTCTATCCTGTATCCAAGATAAGCTGTGTAAATGTAGTGAAAGTTGAGTATTAGGAAAAATGAATTTTTGTTTTTCGATTTATTATTGATACTGAAGCCGAGAAGTTATTTTTATTGATTTACGAATTTTTATAAAAATTGATTTTTACAATCCGCCCACCGATCTTATCCTAAAGACGACGTAGCGTAATCTGACAATCAGTTCTTATTTTCGCTTATTTTAGTGTTCTTGAAGAGGAGAGACTTGGCCAACATCCATACAAAACGACGTTTGATATTTTTACTTATCCTAGACAATCTCAGGGCTGTGGAAGTAGAATCGGAATCGTGAAGCCACGGTGTTGTGACGTGATAAGCGAGTGACTCCGATTTCTTTTTCGAACAGACGATTTAGAAAAATATGATATTGAAATATTTACCGAATCAATACCGGGTAAGTTGATCTTTAAAAAAGCTTGGAAAAGTATTTTTTTTTACCGGAGTCGTGCTTTTTTTCAACGACTCACAGCCCTGTTTAGACTTGGTTCTTTCTGATCGCCATGAAAGGAGCTCATATTGAAAAGAAGATGGAACATGTCTCGATTAATAAATATCTTATATAACTTAAACATATTTATTGATTTGAATCGTTACAATTTTGTACGGTTCCACATGTTTTGTCACTAACGACCCGGGTTTCGCCTTTCGGCATCTTCGGTCATTCTATCACACGGATGCAACAGAACGGACGTAAAATAAACAGTTAGCATCGTGTATATATGTATTAAAGTTATTAATAACAGGAAAACACTTACCCCTAGGCAAGCAGTAAATAACAGCTAAAACAAATGTAACAATATCAATCTAATAATAATTAACTCAATTCCGTGTGATAGAATGCCTGAAGATGCTAAAGGCGGAACCCGGGCCGTTAGTGACAAAACATGTGGAATCGTACAAAATTGTAACAATTCAAATTTGATATTGAAATTCCATCAAGCACCTTCAATCGATATCATAAACTATATTTATTAATAGTTGGCCTTATTGTTGTAACAGAAATTTATTGCAGATATACAAATAAAATATCGTTAACATGTATACAGTTTTATCTGTACTGTTTTATCGTCGCACCATCTTGCTGCAGCCCTTTCTCCAAATATTTCAGTCTTACCAGCGCAAGAAAATAATTTATTGGCATGTTCCGACATGGCTGGCATAGGTATTTCATTTCGTTTTTTTTTTAATTTCATTCACTTACAGATACATTCGATACACAAATTAACAATTAACCGTTCCCGATTTAACAGGATATGTAAACAGGTTGTTTGAGATAATTACTGAAGATCTATCATCGTTGTGTGCTATTATTATCTCAAGTTTACTGACCGCCTTTCCATGTATCCGATTAGTTAAGTCAACTCTAGGAATTCTTAAGTTCTTGGAATTTTTCTTCCGTGGAAATCATACTATTTTTGAAATCCGGATATATTTATACAACGTATATTAACTGAAGCATTCCGATTTTTTTTTGTGTGTTTTAAAACATAACATACCAGCTGTATAAAAATGTACTAACTCAATGTTAAATAGTAAAAAATTCTCCGTTTTACTCGCCAATTGAGTCATCGGGTCATGCGCAGCTCGTGTCACTAATTATCATTTCAATCACTTTTTGTGTCATGGATCTATTTTTCAAAAAAATGCCGAAAGCAATATTTCAATTGCACTCGAATCGTTTCAAATGAATTTGAAAGGAACATGCCATAAATCTCTCATAGCATAAAAGAGTTATGGCATGTTTACATTGCATGGGGTGAGTTAACGGCATTAATAAATTTTCTAGGGATATTGACATACATTTCGTTCTCTTATCGGTCTCGCCACGTCCCATTTTCTATTTTCTGAATGTATGAGAAAAGCTAAAAGCATCAACCAATACAAATAATTTAACCGAGTCATAAATTTATATTTGAAAGTGTCCATTGGCTATTCCTACACTTGTCTAGATGCATTAAGAACTTTTTGCTTGTTGAAAGACCGCATTCGTAAACATCAATTACAATTATTTTATTATTGTTTATATAATAGTGCGGCTTCACTTACCGCGAGTGTCGATTGACAATTGTTTTGATGATCAAAACTGGTGCTGATCGTTATAAAAATAATTTCATGTAATGTCCCAACACTTATTATTTATTTAAGTGTAGTTTTATTGCGTTGCATTTTGCTACGAGATCGACAAATGAATGAATAAAACAACGGCGGTATTTTTACGAAATTATTTAGGAAAATAATAATTTAACCTGTGTTAAATAATGCGTTGATGTGTATACTGCCATACCCCATTAACATTTGAAATCAAACCCGATTCCAATCAGATGATTTTTCAATGGAATGGAATGTATGACATAGGACGCATATATGAGTCCGCGGACAGCAACCGAAGTTGTTCAAGGACTCAAATACGAGTCCCCGGTCGTTAAGCAGTTAAGTTTGAATTTCTTGGTGTTTTGCATATTTTTAAGTCAGAGAAATCTTCATTCAATCAATCTATTTGGTCGGTATCCGGAATTAACCAATATATGAATAAATTTGTGGGCCATTTCGTTATGCGAGAGATATAAATGTATCATTTTCAGTATTTTTTAATCTAACTGTATCAAATCGACCAGTAATTCACCAATAGTTAGATCGAATAATCATCATTTTTGATGGGACTTAAGCTCACAATTCATAATTTACCCGTCACTTGGTAATGTTCAGAGGTAGGCGTTCCCTGTAATACCAACAAATCTGGACGATTAATTTGTGTTGGTAAGCAACCAACCAACGCCTGTATTTAACCTAATCCGCCTGAACTAATTTACACGAAGCCGCCGTTCTAACAAATTGCCTCGCACTCCTTACAAGCCATTCCAACGCCCCCATCTGTATAAAGAGTAAAGACGCTTCTATACGGATATATTGCCCGGTCTTGTATCAATTTTCAACTTTACTCTCAACGTTACATTGACTTGCAAGATAATATCAATTGACAACTGAGATAATTAACTGAGTGTTCTTTATTAGATATTTTCAATTATAGAAAACGCCTACTTACTGTAAAACTTACAACGTAAATATTTTATAATTAAAACATAGAATCTTCTGTGCACCAATTGATTTAAATATTTTTAAAAAAATTCCAATAAAACTTTCTATAATGAATATTGTTTTGAGGGTTCTAAATGTATCGATTGATAGAAAATTATTTAAATACAATAAAAATACAATGTTTTTAGCTTTACATTTTTTTCAAATTTATATTTAGTCTAGCGTCATGACTTTTAATTATAAATTTTAGTAGGAAATATATACATTATCAATATGTCATTAAAATAAATGCATTGAATTTTTTTATATTATACTCTTCTGCTTTTCATTGGCCTGCATTATGCTTTTACTTGAAATGCAAAAAAAATCGACAACTTTACTTAGATCAGTCGATATAATATGATAACAAGTCGATAATATCATATGTAAAAATTTTCAATAATAATCTTTCATAAACGCTAGTTAAAAATTCATTTCATTTAATTGATTATTCATAATCAATTCAGTTTCTTATATTTAAACTTCATTGTGCATTTTCTGATGTTTAAAATTTCACTTTCTATGTATACTATAATATAAAAATGCTACCCATTGCTGTGACTAATAATGATGATTGATTTCACCCTATTGCCCATCTATTTAATCGAAAGTTTTAAAATATACATGTATTTAAAAATGTTACGATTCAACGCTTTATTTTAATTGATTGAATTGGCATTTACTTGGTGGAACTTCATTATAGCACGGTGAAAAAATATCGATGTATTTTAGATCTACAAAATTTACAAGGCGTATAGTTTTTTATCTATTTACTTTATAAACTTTGTAGAATTAAAATACATGGCTATTTTTTCATTGGCATTGTGTTTTTTGTAGTTTTCCTCGTGTTTATGTTGAAAATTATGAACGATCGAGAATCCTAATAAATTAAGAACACGACTGTAATACGAGAGAAGATAATAATTCATCGGCAACAATATGGATGCAATCAGTTGAGATAGATTGCAGCCGTGTGTGCTGCCTTTTACAAAAACCGGCACAATTATATCTCAATCGATCGATCGAACGACCTGGGGGACGCCCCGTCGCATATCGCTACATCGCCGCGCCATACCCTCGCATCTTGCTGCATCTTCACCGCAGCAGCAGCGATTAAGACTGCTTCACGCGCGGCGCCTCGGATACCCTGTAATTGCCGCCTGTTTTGATATTTCTTCTTTCCTTATTTATCTATGGAATCCTGCTCGTTCTGAATACTAATGAATCTCGATCGATTAAGGTAACTTGATAAGTACTCGACTTAGAATTATGACGAGCCGTCGTATTCAGGCGATTGTTGCACCAGCCCTGTATCACAACCTCGAACCATTACCCAGTTAAACATGCTGTTTGAAAAACGAAATTTAGTATCACTCGCATGTATAACAAACGAGAATTATTTAATTTGCATTGTTACAACTTTGTACGATTCCACATATTTTGTCACTAACGACCCGGGTTTCGCCTTTCGGCATCTACAGGCATTCTATCACACGGATGCAACAGAACTGACGTAAAATAAACACTTTGCATCACCTATATACCAAAGTTATTAATTGCAGGAAAACACTTACCCCAAGACAAGCAGTAAATTGCAGCTAAAACAAAGTTAATAATATTAATCTAATTATAATTAACACAATTGCTTGTGATAATTTTGATTAACGATCTTGTTAATGAGTCATTCTTGAAAAGATTTTACAACAAACATCAATCAACTAACATTAAAATATAAATGGTTTTTTTATACAGATTTTAAACTATAAGTGACGTTTCAAATACTATTTATACAAAATTTTATTTATACAAAAACATTTCCAAAAATTCACCTGTGTTCTAGGCATAGCTAGTTGTAAAACATTTCTAATGGAAGCTAACTATTAAAAAATATTTGCTACTCTGCCTACTACTTCAATGTATAGCGACAAAGTCTTGATTAATTGCCCGTGCATAATTTCCTGACAATCATTTAAGAGCGCTAAATTAAACTTTGCTTAAGTATGTCATCTCCGCCCAGATTACTTCCTTCAATTATTAAGAATTACATCAACCATTACATGTTTTTTTACTACCAAACAGTAGCTAATTGTTTATCTAGAACAGGACTGGGCATAAAACTTGAAGCATACATTTCAGCGGCCATTTATATGAGAGTGAGAACCACAAGTTCAACATTTCGTTTTCATGCTAATATATTGTATAATGACATTTTTTTTAATGTCTATTGTGTGGGGCTTACTCTTCAGTCTGATTTCCTTATGAAAAGGATTGATTATTTAAGTAAGTTTACATCTTGGACAGTGATTTTTAAGACATTCCGTTGTGATACACTTAACGTTTGCTACGCCTGAGGAATTGACGTATAGGAAAACGGTAAAAGTTAAGTTCATTTCATTTAAAAAAATCTTAGTGTAAATTTAAAAAATGGTTTCAACTCCATTTATTTTTTATAAAACATGAATGAAACAATTTCTTCAAAAGTTTTTTGTATCAAAGTTTTTCAATCGTAATTTTAGTATGAAATACACATCCCTGAAATTTTATAAGACGGTGCATGCAAGAAATACAGCTATTTCCACATTTGCATATGAATCGTCGATTAGATTAATACTCTTTTTATTAATATCGCCGGTGCGTCATTTTAACATTTCATATTGATTTATTAACATAATTGTGAATACTTTACATGACATTTTGATCTGTTGTAACTAACATCACTTACTTATTTTATGACAATTACTACCAGAGATTTTTACAATTTTATAACGTCCGTGATTTTGATTGCGCATAATGCATACTTCAATTAATTACTTCGCTCCACAAGTTTCATATTTTTTTTCGAAATACCCTTTACTATTTAAAACCTTCCATTCGCCGCTTTACTATTTATCCACATTCAAATCAATCAATCAGGCGATTCGTTCTGCAAATCTACACCAATAAGCATTTTTAATCACCATAAGAAACATATTACCCTATAAATGAATTTAAGGAATTGTGACATATTTATTAGGCGTTTGAGAATCGTTCCACTTTTTAAATCGTCCAATAAATTTATCATGCAATTTGTTTACGGTTGCGCGACCCAGGAACGGCGGTGCATTTAAAAAAGAAATTAGTTCATTATAAAAAAAAATCTAAAACTTCTTGTAATATGTCTTATTATCCATCTGACTACGATTTCAATTTAAAATATTTTAAATTTCGATGAACAACTGAGCGAAACCAATTGACAAAATATAAATGATTTTATTTAAATAAACACTTTAAAAACGATTGTGTTAACACAAAAAAATGCTTCTTTATAATACTGAAAGATTTGAATTTCTAATTGTGTATGATACTTATTTTTTCCCTATTCTGTAATTTCAAAATTGATGTTAATTCCTGGAGGTTATTTTGAATTGACTTTTTTTTTAATTCAAATCTGTGTTAATATTGAGCAATCTGCGGTCGGCTTATTTCTCTCCTGTCGTTTTTCTTTTGTACATACTTGTTTTCTGCACGAAACTCAACTTCATTAAGAAATACCTAACTGTAATAAAAACTGTCGTATTCAGATATAAAGACAGGTTGGCAAAGCACATTTATCAAAATAAACGAGCTTATATCACGCGCGAATTGCCTTACGTCTCAATCTCTCCTCGCCATAAATAATAGATCGCCACACGCCTTTTTGCAGCTGAAAAAATACATAATAAAATCGGCCATTATCGCCTCGTCGATTACGCATAATATTTCAACGCCCGGCTTGCTAATTCAAGGGTGCTCTGCTCGAATCCGTTGGCGGGGGAGACTCCTCGCTGTAAATTTAGCATTTGAATAGCTTTTTTCTTTTGAAAATTATTAATATTGACGAGCAATCGCCTCAGGCTGCTTTAAAATGCGTTATCGCACAAAGTAGGACTGCCGATCGTACAAATACATACGACCTATCTATTCAAAGGCGGTTTTGCAAATCGCTGCAATTTTTATTTACAATACAATATTGCTTGCACTAAATCATCACTTTCATATTCTACTCTCACTTTGCTTTTCCTTATTTTAACCATCCCAATTTCCAATAGAGAGAATATTAACTAATTAAGCAGTATCTTAACATTGTTTTAAAACAAAAGGCTAAAAGTTTCCTATGACTAAATAACTTTTATTTATTTGAAATAGAGTGTTCGAAAATAATAAGAAACTTTAAACATCACTTATTAGTGAACAAGATTTGAAATAAGACTTCTCGCTTGATTGATTTCCCTTAAGGTTTATCACCCAATACATAAGTAATTAATATTTTATTTAGTGCTGTTACTTCTTACGTCTCGGTGAAAAGAAAAATCCCATTTGTGTTGTCTTCGATACCAGAAGAATTAAAATCAATATCTATAATTAAAATATATAATCGATAAATTTTACCTAAAAGGCTTCGCAAAATGGCGAATCACGCATCACATCTACTAACACAATTAACTTTATTTTTTTCAGAAAAGATGGATATCTCTTTCAGCTATTCATTTAATAGTGATGACTTGATAAAGCTTATAAAATACCTGGATAGTCATTTACTTTTTGAATCTCCATTGTAGCAAGGTAAAAGTTGGAATATAAAACAATTTTTCAATTATATTGTCTAGTTCTTGTGACACGAACATATTTTCGCTTTATAAAAAAAAGTTTGCTTCCACATTTTCTTGTGACCATGCAAACGTTAGCCGCGTCATTAATACAGTGCATCATTAATTAATTCTAACGCGACGCAACTACCTTTTCGATTTTCAACTAATAACCATCAACATCGATTTTTACCGCCATCCCGGCGTCCCTGGCTGAAATCGGTTATCCTTAAGATTTGCACCCCAATTAGATATTTTAATTATTATTGTGAAAGACGATCGTGAAAGCCTCTTAAGTCGAGACTTTATTATGAACACTGTCAAGTTGCACGAATTGTGAACACGCCCTTCAAACACTGAGGTGGCCAAAGTTTTCCTCGTTTTTATCAGTCCGATCGGAAACAAAATCAAATCCAATTAAAATTTCAATCTATTTTTAAAACTGTTCATTTATTTGATTAAGTTTTGCTATCACATAGCAAAAAGAGTACGTGTGTTCAGATCAGAGTTGGAGAACCTTCCTGGATCATTTTGAAAAGTTGATTTACCTATCATCCCACAAGGTCGTACTTAAAAACCTTGATAATATCAAGAAGTCACATTTTAAGATATAAACGCCCTAATGGTTCCACTATTTCCTTGATTTGGTGCTCAACATATAACACAAGTATTCTGGAGATTAAAACTTGTGCCAACCATTTCAATATTTTCGGTTATCAATCGAATCCGCCCCTTACCAGCAAATTACCTTTTATATCATTAGCCATCTGCATAATCTTGAACACTTGTCATAGTTAGAAAACTTTAGAAAATGAAGTCGAGCCTTATACATTCCTATAGTTTAAAATATTCAATATTTATATATTGCCATCAGATATAGTTGAATAAAATATTTATTCATAAACATAGCATGTCATACATATGTATGAAAAATATTTCTTTTGCGATTAAGCGATGGTACCATATGAAAATTTGTGAATTATACACAAATTGTTACATTTTGATGAATATCGGGTTTATTATTCTTTGATTGGTATTTAACTCCACTATAGAATATTAATGTTAAAACAGCATTCATTGTATTTAATTTCTCAAGATAAAGTTACCAGCCGTATTGATTGTATTATAAAGAAAAGAAGTGATGATATATAAAAAAGTACAGAGTACAAATAATGTTTCCAAATTATTATATTTCTCATGATAAACGCTTATTGTCACCCTAACGATCGGTGTGTCGCGCTACACCCGAGTAAAAGCTCTCGCAAAAGCTGTCCTGACAAATGACCGTGATAAACTTTAACGCTTATTGAGTGTATCGAAGTGTTTGATGTTTATTCCAGCTGCCTTACCCCGACTCACAACTTAAATTAATACTATCTCAACCTGAGGTGATAATATTGAATTTATCCTCTCTCTCGTATGTGTCGGTTTCTGCGTCTAGTATTCAGTGTCTACATTTCAAATGTAAATCAAATTTTAATGAGCTGAACATGATTTGAGAAGTGGATTTTAAATACTCACCAATGGTGGTGTTTCTTTTTTAATTGCAAAGTATGTATTCATGAAAATTTATTCGGTTTGACGCTTATCTTAAGTTTGATGACAGTGTAAAACATATTAAAAACACACTAAAAAAGTTCTTTGACCTCATTGCAGTTATCAAATGTATAAAATTTTGCGAGAAACGATAAAAAATCACTTCTGCTTTACTTACTGTATGTTAGGTGTTGTATTCAAATTGTATTAACATTTGATATTGAAATTCTATCCTACCTTCAGTTGATATCATAATTGGTATTAACTTTGTTTTAAAAATAACACAACTGTGTTAGGCCAAAAGATCAGGAAAGCTGTTATGTATATGCTCACCAACGCCATCTACAGTATTACTTCATGTAACTACATTTTTTTTATTAACAATAAATGTGGTTCTGTAAAAAAGCCTCTGGATATTTCGGTATAATGCGTTTGAATTAACAGTAGGCTCGAATAAAATAATGCACATATGTTTAAGATGAACTGCGTTTAGGTCAGGCGGTTAAACCTACGTGAAATAAAAGCTTAAAGCTTATTTGAATCACATCATATCATCTTCTATAAATGTTGAAAAATAATCTCCTCAATACAATCAATAAATAATCTGCTAGTATTTTTCCGAAGAGAAACAAACTCAAGGAGGTATCTTTTAAACAAGACTACGGATTAGCTATCTAAGATCACATACAATAATAACAAAGCATAAACTGCAGACACATCTCTTTCATCGATACAATTCTTCGACATTGGCCCAACTTCAGACGTGGAATACTATAACGGTTAACAACTCCACCGTCTTGGTGGTCGACTTATCATTTTTCTTACATATATATAGCTGCGTCAAAATATCAGATTATCGTGAAAGTTGCACCGAGAATCGAGTGCTACAATCTCGCCGAGGACGGCTGAGGTTTAGTGTTTATTCAACGTTGTTCTCGTATCAAGTACACGATTAGCAGCCTGAATTTATTAAGGTAATATATTTTTCCGGGGCGTTTGACGACCCGCAGTGCAGTCGATGGCTCCGGTGTCTTATCACGTCGAGGTAATGACATTATTCGACGATAAACCGCGCACGGCAAAGTTCTTACACTTGTTTTAGAGGATAAAGGGGATCAGAGTTATTTGACCGTTTTTATTACACCGGGTTCTTGTTAAATATCGTTGAAAAAACATATATTAGACTTTCACAATGTTTAAATGTTGCAAATACACATTGCATTGTACAAAACGATGCCATATTTTTACCATACATCCCATTATGGTTATATTATTAAAATAACTAATAGAAAATAGTCATATCCTTCCAAACTACAACGACGTTACGAGTATGATTTTTTTATATTGCTTTTTTACATACAAAACTGCAGTTGCTGTAAAAGTATTTATTAATCTGAGAACATAAACAATTGGGTAATAAGGAAAAAAATTATTCTTGATCATAAACACCATTTTTCAACAACTTCATTAAATTTTCGAAAAATAAAACTCCTTTTGGGATACTAACTCCACAATTGTTAAGTAATTTATGTTGTCGATTGAAGGTGCTTAATAGAATTTCGATATCAAATATGGACAGTTGAAACATTGTAAGACTCCACATGTTTTGTCACTAACGATCCGGTTTTCGCCTTTAGGCATCTTCAGGCATCCCATCACACGGATGCAACATAACTGAATTGTTCAGTAGTTTTATTATCGACCTAGCTCAGTGAAAGAGGATCAGTTGGAAACGTTGAGCAAACCAGGTTTTGATCATCTTATTGAAATCAGGTAAAAGCACTTCTCATATTTTTTTATTATAAAATCGTATTTTCTTAACCACTTATAATTATATAGCCAGAATAAATAGAAGTCGATTAATTCTTTTCATCGGCTTGATTCGACACATTCTTGTGTCAGCACATAGAAAATTATTAAGTTACTTATCTCTTCAATCCTTTCTCTGCTGAGCCACATAGAGGATATTCCACCGAATGCTAAATGAACACAAAAAATAGTTCTTCGTCTAAATTTTACCACTGTTTCAATTTGAAGCCGGAAAACCGCGATGCGATTATCGGTTTCGTATGAGCCGCAAACCAAAATTTTGCACCCCAGTATAAACGACTTTTGTGAGAATCTGTTTTTATATATAATATAGCTGTTACTACTTAATATTATGCCGCGCGTGAAGACATATTGTACTATTCACGAGTATCTATTTCAAAGAAAGATTCACCGACAAGACGAAAAATAGTCTATTCTAAGAATATATCATGCAATTCTTTAAAATAAGTCACTCTCAAAAATCATTGCCATCGGTTACAATCAGCAGATAATGCTCGGGTTCTGATCACCTTTGTTGTTTTTTTTTTTCAAAATATACATTATTTCAACAATAATTGACAGTTATTTATTTTTTATCAAAGTTGAATAAAATTCGGGTGTAGAATCGTTAGCTGGACATTTTTGGCGTTATTACATTTATTCAATAATATAATAATATCAACGATTAATGATAATGTCAGTATATAACACAAAATGCGCTCAATTTTATACGCATAATTTCACACCCCGGTAAAATCAGTGCGGCCTCTTTGCCACCGGTCCATTCCATTCCAGAATAACCGGTACGCGGCGATAAAAAATGATGTAGCATCGGTAGCGATAAATTTTGTCATTATCGCTTATCGATATTACTTGCAGATTGTGTCCGCTGCTTGAATAGGAGCGGTCGATAGGCACCCGGGATAACATCTCTTCCTAGTCATTGTGTTTCGGGTCGATTATAAGGCGGCTCACCCTCGGGGTAGTTGCGTCCTCTACAAACACACCGACCGGGGCTTCAAACGTGTCTCGTGGAATCGCTACGAACTAAGCAGAGAGTCGATAATTATGACGTATATTATGTAAGTGCCAAGACAGAATAGCGTAACACAATGGAACGGAACGAATGATTTGACACAAACAAAATCTTGTGATGATTAAATTGTTTGATAATAAATTGATACTGACAAAAGTGTGGCGAGATAATGTATTACTACAAAAAAGGCATATATATGTGTAAACGCTAGATAGGTTAATATGAATCTTAAATACGGCGCATAAAAACAGCATGAACTGTCTGTAAAGACTGTCATAAACTATTAGCCCTTTTGAACCCTTGATAGAATTGTTTTCATATTGAATTGTTACAACTCTGTACGATTCCACTTGATTTGTAACTAACGACCCGGGTTTCGCCTTTCGGCATCTTCAGGCATCATATCACACGGACGCAACAGATGATTCCACACGTGGAAACATGTGGAATCGTACAAAGTTGTAACAACTCCAATTTGATATTGACACTCCATCAAGCACCTTCAGTCTATATCATAAAATAAGAATTGTTTTCATTTTATATTTGTATCGGTTGATACTGCTCGCAATGAGCGAAACCGGTTCGGCTATTCATATAAAATTGTTTCACCAAATTCAATACATTTTCACCAACAAGTGACTGATAAAATATTAAAAGTTCTTAAAAAATCTTCATTCACAAAAAATATGAATTAAACTAACAAAGAATGCTGCAAAATCTATAAATTGATTACCAATTATAAAATTTAATATTTTACACAACGCATTTTAACTTTTTGTTAAAAAAAATTATGTATTGTAATCAAATTACAGCAGGGATGTGTGAAAACTACTTTCAATATCATATATATATACATATATATATGTGTGTGTACGTAGTTGTAAAGTATCTAACCGTTTCACGTTTTCCAGTACACTGGGTAGGCCATACACACAGTCGATTATAATACAGACAGATTTATTTCATAAAAGTTATGTATTTTTTCATTCAGTCACAGTATCAAAATTTCTCTTTATCAAGCGGCGTAATTTACTGCCCAAGTTTATTGAATAAAGCAAACACGTTTTCTTTACTCCTACACTATTACATATTTCGCTAGTGCATCATCCGCCAGACTGAGAAATGGCCAAAGTGCTTTCATTCCATTATCTGTCGCCATCTTCCGGTGTGCACGCGCCAGCAATATTGACGGCGGTTTTCCACCACATTTTCCACGATCCGCAGTGCAATTCGTCGCTACTAAAACTTTCTCGTATAACTAACTTACGCACGAATTATTCAAAGGAATATACACTGAAAATTTTCGTCGGGAAAGCGAATTATTCGGAATTTTAATTGAATTCGCAAATTCATTGGTACTTGGTAGAACTCTATTATAAAAGAATATTTATTAAGTAAGTAAGTGATAATAATGAAAGACCTAATAACCTTACATGCAATTAGTTTAATGACAAACAAAAATGAATTTTTCAACTAGATTCAAAAATCACTTGACATCACTTATCAGTGCAGACTCTGATTCACGTTATTTTTTTATTTATTTTTTAAATTAAAATAACATTAATTCTAATTCAATACCTGTATGTTATAATGTTAATCATGCTATATTAAAATAAACCAAATTTAGTATATGTTAGTTAGTTTAGTCTATTAAATCTTGTCTATTACTATGAAAATACTGACACAAATCTCTTAATTTATTAATTTATGTCTAACACAATCTAAATTTTCAGTATATTCTATTAATTTTTTACCATTCTCTTTGTTTAAGAAAATAACATAATTTTCTCAAAGTCAATTCATTCTGTCATACAACTTTATACTGTCTTAAGTTTTTTTTTTTATTTTATGATTAACTGATAATATTATTTGGCTTCATATTCCAATGCCATATTAATATGGAATGCACATACATGCTAAAATACAAAAAGATTTTTAAATCTGAAGTCACAACGCGAAAGCTCATTCAATGTCAATTACGGTTTGAATGAATGCATTACTTTTCCGCAACCCGAAAAATATTCCGATCACATTTCGGGAATCAAAACTCAAACCACCCATCCATTGACAGGAGAGGAGAAAAGAACCGGCTGGAGATGTATTTATTTATATTTATTATTGCATCACTTGTCTGAATAAAATTCTGTAATGGCGTTGAACCCCTGCTCGTCCGTTTATAACAAACCTTTTTTAAGCACGGTTCGATAAATTCGATTTTAACAATAAAACTTACTTTAAAATGAGATTTTTGAAAAATCAAATGAAATTGTTGAAACACTTCTTGAATGCTTTACAACTAATAATACAGGTTACAGCAAAAAAACACGCATTCCAGCAATTGCACCTACACTATAATTTCAAAAAAAGTTAGTTTAAAACATTGACAATAAAGAGAAGAATCCAAGCAATCAATATATATTCACGGTGAAAATAGATTCATCATCAATATCAGAATAGTTCTGACAATGGTGTGAGCCGAAATAGCTATCAACTATGTTTAAAAAAATAATTTTGTAGAACTAAAATACATAGTTTTTTTTTTTCACCGTGGACCATAATGGAGTTCTACCAAGTGAATACCAATTCAATCAATATAATATATATTTATTTTAATATCGTATTGAAAGAAATAAAAATAAAGTGATATAAAATAATATATAATATATAAAAGTAGTTAATGCGTCATTACTTTAAATATATCTTTTTGCGTTTGACGTTTTACACTCATTTCAATGCAACAAAATAGTCAATAAAAAGCACTTATTAAAGCAAAAATTGATGACGGAAAAAAATAAATAACTTTTTGGCCGAACCAGCACCAATGAATGGATACTTCTTAAACGATAAATAAATCTTTTCCATTTTATTGTATTTTTTTCTATTGTAGATAATGTGAAAAAAAAAGATATAACATAAAACGATTTACTACAGCTTCATGTGATTCTTCGTATTGACGAACCCTGTTTGATGCATGAAATATAATTCTCGATGTAAAAGAGGTCGTTGTCGGTGCGATGGCAATCCTCCGACCTCATTTGCGAGAGTCGTGCGCTCATTGTTCCGACAATCGCACACAGCCCTAACTTAGTGCTAACTTTTATTTATTTTCATACTCGCATAATACTCTCACTGCAAGCATGCAGGATTCAAAATCGCATCCCCGAAACGGAAAACTTTAATCCGCCTAGCACTCGGACCGTCACCCTCCGATTATCCAAAATTATAAATACAATTATATAAAATTCAGTAATTATTTTTTAATAAGGGTTATATCGATTTTCAAAGCATCCAATGAACAAATATAACTCACAATTCACCATACCATTTGTACGTACCATGCCATACACATCATATTACATTATTTGAAAAAGACAGATCACCAGTACTAATAATTATATTATTGACATTCTTAATGATTGCAAGTATACGTTATATTTAATTATTTTTTAGTATACTTCAGAGAATCATTTTATTGATTTCAGTTTACGCTTTCAATGACTAATTTATATCTGGTCCGTATTATTTAAAATGTAATATTGCAACACAAATCATAAGTAGTGTTTTTTTTTTTTTATTAAAGATTTTAAAAAATGTGCAACTAATACTTTTCGACTCCAGGTCTAGACTCCTCAACACGTGTTTCCGAAAGAAATAATGAAGAGATATGAATCATCATTTTGTAGAGGCGCTTTACATGAACGCCCTTCGAGACTTCACGTACGAAGCGTCTTGATCAATTTATCTCGCTAGCCATCCGACATCAGGCGTCGAAGATTCGAGGGCGAGAGTGCTTCGACTATGCCATTCATTCACTTATCCGGTTCAATTTGATAATGCATGCAATGTTTTTTTGACTTCTCTATTTGGCCGTAATGAAAACAAAAGATTCCTTGCCACATATATTGTGAGACGTACACATCCCAGTCTCGTGTCATAATTCAAAATACTCATCGTTGTATCTTTGAATCGTCTACATTCTTATAGTTAAATTTCACTTAAAATAAAGTTTACTCATTGAACCAAAAGAACGAAGCTTATGTCATGATAAAAATGAATGAATATAAATACAAAATATTCTAACCACATATATATTGATAACGTCTAAATAAATATCACAATTTGGTTTCGATACATCTACGGTGAATAGCAAATAAATACACTTTTTCTGTATGCCCACTATAGTAGATGCAGTCTTGATGAAAATACCCCTGAATCGAATGCCATAGCAAAAAGTAGGAATAATACTCTTACACTACGTTTTCACCCTGTAAGAATGATATGAAGCCGTAACAGGGCTAAGCGCTCTAAGAAATATTGGCACATATCAGATAAATATGTATCATTTCTAATATTATTTTTTTTTGTCATACTTGCCATATTTGGAATATACAGTACCGATTGTTGTAGATTTTTTGCATTACTTCTTAAGGTCTTTGCTACTCGAATCATCAAATCGTGCACAATCATACAAAATTTGATAGCTGTTTTAGAATCTTATAGATTAGGTAACTTCGAATTTCGAGGAGCAATAACTCTCGTTCCATTGCGTAGTAACCATGCCTTCGGCGATTCCGCGACCTAAAATTAAAGTCTCACAGCTGAATGACTGACTGTCCATCAGTCTGTCGCAATAACTCTCGCTTAAGCTTCCGTGATAATTGACATTTATTTAGTAGCGGGTTGCACAAAGCGCCCGGTTGCGCTTCAGTGCCATCCGCAATCGATCTCTGATGAATTTCATTATAGGCTCTTTTAATTATTAAAATACAGTGAAAACTCAGCGAAGCAATTGGATTGACAAATATTCACGCTTTGTTAATGCGGAAAAAGGTAGATGTTGAATCAATCAGTGTCAAATACCATTTAATAGAGAAATCCACGATTTTTTGTCTCTCTTTCTGATCTCTCGTTCTCCACAAATTTAGAAAATCGCTTAGTCAAATCTTTATTTATAACAGTGAATATTATAAATACAAATGAAAAGAAGATTTTTCTTATCATATAATACGCCATCATAATATATGAAATATTGATCACTGTCGAGTTCTTAATAAGCAACTCTACTCAAACACATTCTTTGAAAAGTACACAAGTTTTTACCAGCAGGTTTTTGATCTTTGGCCATAATTTCTGCATAGTTCAAATCGTATTCAATGTCCATTATATGTAATTGTATTTTATTTATTTTTATTGTAGATTTATGCATTTAGAATCAGTTGGCATATTCAAGTAAAAAATAAATGTCAGCTTTAATTCTAGGAAACTTATTTACTATCAATAATATTTTTCGGTTATAATTTTAAGAAAAAAAGAACGAATTACTCGGTGTCACGCATTACACCGCCATATAACCGCTTAAACATTTTGATGAAGCAAAGGGCAACTAATTATTTGGTCATTATTTAATTCGGTTTTCAGTCAGTAATTAATAAATAAATGGTCAGTAATATATATATATATATAACATGGTAAGTAAAAAATTAGTTATCGGTCAGTATTTTTTGTGAAATTGTCAGTATATATCTAAAAATGGTCGGACCATTTGGTTAGATTCATGATTTTCCTTGACTTGATGCTACTGAGCGAGCAAAGGTAAAATAGTTTCAAACTGTGTATTATTGCAAAAAAAACAGCAAATTTTAGATGTTTTTTGACCAGACTTTATGCTACTGACCGTTTTCAATAAATTACTAACCGTTAAGTAAATTACTGACTGTTTTTATATGTATTTTAATAACTGACCATATTCATACTGACCTAGTGGATAATGACCGATTATAATACGTACTGACCATTTATTTAATTTACTGGCCAAATCTTGAAGTAGATACTGACCCATTAAACACAGGCCAAATCAAAATAATGATATCTCTTACAAACGATGGAAAAGGTAGTAACTATGTGTCACAGTCGCTGAATCTTTTTTTTTTCACTAAACCTTCAGAACCTCGATTTCGAAGATTTAATAATCAAACAATCTGAATATCCTGACGTGAAAGATCCATAGCGCCAGGCCATTTATCAAATTTATGCGTCCCTGACGGTATGAATAATGGATATACTATCGATCACTGCTATTAAGTTATTAACTTTGTTAAAGAACTTTTGCATAGCTGGGCAGGAAAGGTTTTAGATAAAATCAACATTTCGCAATAGCTTGCTCGGGCTAAAAAATACTTCAAACTACAGGGCCGTAAAATTTTGGCAGAACTTTGTGAAGACGAGCAAATAAATTTTTGATGGAATAACTTACTTCGAGATATTTTGATAATTTATGTACTTAAATTCTTTCAAGTCAAAGACCGTTTCAATATCATAGCCGGCGTGTTTCAATATTTATTGTAATAAATTGCGAAGCAAAAATACTCGAAAATGAAACGATATTCGCTTTCTTCGGAACTTCAAACTTATTATTTATCCAGTTTGATAAAACGGAATGTGTATTTAGCTCCACCTTCATTAAAATTCTATGATTATTTTAAATATATATAATATTTATTTTTTAGCACCACTTCCGCATTTCGTAAAATAATGAACAACCGTTATATTATAAAATGTGACAATAGTACTCAAAAAGTTGTATTTTTTAATCAAATATAAAAATTCCCACCAGTGATACATAATTTTACTTCTATATGTTGACATCATTGCACTTTGTCTAAACGGCCAAAGCAATAACTGCAACTTGAACATTTATATTTTACGACATGGTTATTTTCCAATTACAATGTTCTCACATTTATTTTAGACACAGGGCAAATGTATCAACGATGTTTTGCATATCTGTCTTATGTCTGCTTCCTTATCTATTCCTCGATTTCAATTGGTCTTTCATTACAAAAACAAGTTCTTGAACTTCATATGAATCTTCCTACGTATTCTAAATAATTTGAAAAATTGTATAAGGTGACAAGTACTAATTAATAAAAATGTCTAATTTATTTGACATATTCAATTGTTTAATGATTTTTTTTTCTCGAAGACATGAATGTAAAACGTGATATGTATTGTAAAATATCTCCTACCGATATTTTCAAAATATACAGTGAGTGGCGATTAGCTTAACCACTTCTACCGTTAGCTTGTCCTTGTATCCTTACTCCGAAAAAATGTGGATCAGCAACTGAATTACACGCAGTCCTCGTAAAAGATTTATGATTACATATACTTAGCAAATATATACAAAATTTATATCTGTCTTATTAGTCTAACAAATATTTTCCTCTAAAGCTTATTACTGATAATCCATTTTTTGCAAAAATGGCTGTTTATATCATTTATTCAATATTCTTTTGACGATATGCCACCGCACATATTTATAAATATTTTTATCTGATCAAAATTAGATCTCATTCAACATTTTAATATGTTTTCATAAAAAGCACCAAATGTGATGAAAAAAATCATTAGGCTTAAAGTAACGACATTTTAATGCACTCATTAAAACATAATTTTTATAGCGGGTACTGTGTGGTAAAATGTGAATGACGAAAACTTGTTGCTGCCTAAATTCGTGTGATGTGAGATAATAATTTCACCTTTACCGGGAACAATTTAAATTATAAATTGAGATCAACTTGTTCGGTGAGAAAAAGAAATAAACTACACTAAAAGCGCTCGAGCTTTTTTACATTGGCTAATCTTTCTCGTTGAACTTCGACGTAAGTTGTGAGAGCTTTTGAAGCAATTAAGTCACCCACTCGCTACCGATTGAATTTGCCATACATGACCATAACCAGCAAATACACAGTCCTACACGATGTCAGTGTCTTTACGTTGACAGGTGGACATGTTACAATATTTTATGAACTGTTTACTACATGTATCATTTGCTTGAAATAACTTTTTTGAGCTAATTTTTCCTCGGTTGCTCCCTAAACACACCCCGAGGTATCGGGTATACGATATTGTATACTCTCCTTCCTACCTATAGATTGAATACTCTATCAAAACATTGAAATTATAAATTGGATATTATTTCGACTAAAATCTGGATTAGGCAACTATTAAATAATATTCCGTTTTATCGAACATATCATGAATTGTAGTAATTTTAAAATTATTAACTCACTAAGCCCTTAAATGAAAAATTGCATCCATTAGCTTTCTTCATAATAAAATCACCATGTTTATTATTATCATATGGTAAATATTCAGGGACTCGGTAGAAGAAAAGTATTTTTTATTATAATAACCATATTTCACTGGCCTGTCAATTCGACGTTGTGAAGCAGCCAGAGAGTATGCAAAAAAACGATCGTCGACTTTTAATTAAAATATAAAGGAAAAGGTTGAGAAAAAAGCGTTTTTTTACATTTGCTATTGCAAAAAAAATACCATTATCTCCAAACTCATTTTGTAAAGAGTATTTATTAGGCTTCAATGGACTCGCTCTTTATTTATGTATTCTTAATTTCAAAGTTCAACAGTCCATGCATGAGCATTATCGATTACGTAATTAATGTTCACCCTGTTTCGCTCTCAACTCCATAGAGACTCAGACGCGAAAAATCCTCTCAATTAGTCACATAACATACAATGTATTTGCTAATAACGCCTGTGCCGAAGCCGAACGATCGAATATCTGCGTTGTTAGCGCGTGGGCCGGTCGTGTAATTTTTGATTTATCGTTGCAAATTCGTGTATCAGATTCACTGCGACCCGTTTGACGGAATATGCATTAATTTATAATATCCCCGCAGTTATTATGTTTTCACGCACCACGCCCCCCTCTGGACCGCCACATAAACGATTTATTCGTGCCCCTCCGCTGACCGCTTCGGCGCCGCCTCTGGCAATAATCAGTGTGATATTTTTTCACCGAGACGCATGGAATTTATTAAGTATCAAATATTTTTTGAAATGCTATATCTTTCAAACACCCAACATGGTTAGTTATAGCTTTAAAAATTGTTTAATCTCGACCTATACACATTAATTATTCTTCATTGTTGTATCACTTTATCAGCAAACTTATTGATTCTATAAATAAAAAAAAAAAAGATAAACATAGACGATCGACTTGAAAAGGCAGAAACGTCTGCAATGTGACTGAATAAACATTAAGATGTAATTACTTAATGAAGACTTTATCGTTTCATAAAACGCTTTAAGTCACATTTACTCTATTAGAACAATTATTTCTATTTATCTTGATTGAGTCAAACAATGATAATTAATACTCGTAATACACACTATAAAGAGATTCTAACTTGACCACTATCTTAAATGAAATGAAAACGAAAAATTTACTTTATTCTTTTATTCGGGGAACAAAGATAAATGGGAGCTTAATACATTTCCAATTGTCTTTTAATCTCATACTTATTTCTACGTTTTACGCTAATTATTTGTATAATTTTTCGTCGTGTAGTATAAGGTTGTAAAATTTTTACTTGTAATATGGGCACCAAAACATTGATAATGGCGTTTAAATGTCTAATAATTGCTATTTATTTTGGATAATATCAAAAATATTTCTCGATTATAATTGCGTTGCTATTATGCATTAGATATCACGTAATTTCTTAATTTTAGTCATAGTATCAAAACGAAACACGAAGAATTGTTTTCTAACAAATCAAATTATGTATCTTCAGTGAAATTTGAATTGATACAACTTTGTACTATTTCACATGTTTTGTCACGTCTGACATGGTCTGTTCTGATACATCCGTGTGATAGAATGCCTGAAGATGCCGAAAGGCGAAACCCGGGTCTTTAGTGACAAAACATGTGGAATGGTACAAATTTGTAACAATTCAAATTTGATATTAAAATTCCACCAAGCACATTCAGTCGATATCATAAATTATATCTTCAGTGATGTAGAAAATACTCTAACATTATAAATCGGCGAAATGAATTGGAGTTTTCCTACATCAAGACATATTTAAAAATATATATATATAGATTAATCAATCGAATTTATTTTTTTGTATCAAGAAAAATATTATTATATATTTACAGCTTAGACTACTATTTTTATGGTAAAATATCCTAAATTATATTCATTTTATTGTTTTAAAGGTAATTTGTTACCAATATCAAAATAACTTTACTATATTCAAAAATGCATTATTTATCTAATGATTTATGTGTGTAAAATATCGGACGAACGAATTTCATATAAGTTCTGCGATCTGAAAGTCAAATAAAATGTATTTATTTATGTCGGCACAGTTCACAAATTTACCCGATTTCCGAGAACAAACAGCTCATTTGTTCCCTACCGTGCGAACGGGTTAAACGTTTGCCCATGTGAAAAAATTTGAAAAGGTGTCGTGCGTTCGTTTATTTATTGAGTCGATTTCGTGTCCCACTTTTTGTGACTTAGAATGAAAAAGGTGACATTTATTGCAGTTGCATAATAATGTCCCCCCATTAGCGCGTCACGCTGCGCACTCTCTTCGACAATATCTTTCTTCTTCTTGTATGTACTCCTAAGTTTTGACTTGCGATCCAACACCTTTTATTGCGGCTTGTTTTAACACCTACTGAATGCATTAACTATTAAAGGGGTGTTCATAAAGCGTCTTCGTCTCTAACATCATTTATTATATATAATTGTGATAGATTCAAAATTATTTTGCTTTACAATTTTACTATATACGGTTGTTGATGGCTATTTTGGTTTACACCTTCGCCATAACAATAATTGAACTTAACTTAAGTTTTAATTTAATTTACTTTTAAAGAAAAGGTAGACAATTTATTGTCCTAATTAGTCAACCATCATAAATTTTATTTATAAATAAATATCTTAAGTTTAATTTTCCTACCAGCTTAAGAAATAAACGACATAAGAATTTAATCATATTGATCTTTAAATTGAACGCATTGAAATACAATGATTGTTCGAAATTACGAGTTCGAGTTCCTTGTAATAATTTAAGTAAGGGTAAAGAATTAATATATTTTTTTGTCATTTTTTAAAGTATTACCTTGATTATATATTGTATTTTTAACGTATTATAATGGAGTTTTACATATAATTTTGTGTTTACTATAAGTGTGTGTTAGTTTATTTATTTTTCGATTATTTATTTTCGATAATAATGTCTTTGAAAATTGCTCCTTGCATAAATTCGTAGTGTAAAAATACTGATGTATTCGTCGAACGGTATTTATAAGTCGCTTATACCGTTCCGAATTTATAAATCATTTGATCGATAGTCGGGGAGTCAATATTTACCTAAGTAAGACAATGGCAAGTCCAAGAGAAATTATGAAATATAATTAGTTACCGAATTACCTGACATATCCGAAAGTAACATAAAATATTTTAGATTTATAAAACTTTCAAATTAAATTTCAATTCTATAAAAAGTTTAAATATTTTTTTTTTAAATAAAGTTCTACTTCGGAACAGACATTTTCTATGACCACTATACCTACTTATTCTACAAAAGAACATATTAGAAAAAACAATATCTATTGACACCTTTGCTCAGTTGAAGGCACATTCTCTGCTGTCCGAACGGTCCCCTAAATCACCTAATCCACCCGGGGGCCCTGATTTATAAGGGGGGCCATCCAGAACTCGGTCCACAATCGGTTCGGAAACTCGTAAACAATAATATATGTCCACCGCGCTGCGCTGTACACCGTTGGGAGGCGAATAGCTAGCTACCTGCCCGGTCTCACTTCATTCAACGTATCAGATAACATTTTGTCAGAATTTCAAACAATAATATAAGTAACAATTCCTCTATATGTAATATATGTTAACTCTGTGACACAGATATACAATAACTATTTTAACAATGCTATATAATACATTGTTTCTCTTCTTGGGTGAAATGTTTCAGTAGAATTATACACGCTTAATTAAACTCAATCGTTTGTCAATATCAAAATCACTCGAGTTCATCCAAATGAAACTATTATCAAATCTCTCGATGCCGAGGAGAGGAGAACAAATATCCATGTCTGAAATGAAAATTTATTATTGACCTCGCTAGAACATGAACCCGGACCTCTTGATACGTAAGCGAAACTCCTGTCGATAGGCGAGTCTGCGGAGATAAAAGTATTGTTCCATTACAAAATAACAATACATCATTTAAAGGAATTTGCAATATTATTAAAACCGATTTATCGATTTCTTTTTTTCATAAATAATATAAATGCACACTGAGATTCACTTGATATAAATTAAATGCATTGTGATTGATTCCTTTCTGTAGCTCTTTACGTACAGTAATTTTTGCCATTATATCCCATTAAATGTAATCACATTTCCTCCTATAAATTATATTTTAATATGACAAGACATTATTGTGAATTAGCGGCCGGATATAACCGGATTTTGCGCGACAATTTACCTGTCAGCCAATATTTTACTTCATTGCTTTATAATGCTGATACCTTATTATTATATTATCATTTTGCCACCTCACACTATCGATATCAAAAATACGTTTTATACATCACGCAATCTTGTGATATAATGGCAATTGCTGCAACTTATAAACTATCTTCTTTGATCTATCGCTTCGGCCTTTAGATGTAATTTACCATTAAAGTGCATCAAAATGCAATACTACTTTTATTATGATATAACAGCGCGATTATAAATTGGATCTAGAACAGCGTGGGTTTTTGATAATAAATACGAATGGTGATGAATCGTTTGTGAGCCATTCTTTCAATTTATTTTTAAATTCTTTAGGCTGAATCTAGGTGTAAATTTAAGTTGCGTAATTTAATGATGTCATTTTGAAATCTTCAATAATATTAAAATTTATTCCTTAGACAGTTATATTTCTGGCAGATTGGTAATCATGAAGCAGTCTTCCTTTTCCTATCTATAGCGAGATTATTTATACTTTTAAATTCATTTTAGGTCGTTTAGAACTTTTTTACATGATGTAAAATACAAAACATTTAAAGCATTCATTAATTTAATTTTCTTTATTTTGTTATGAAACATATTTACATCATTTGAGTTATTGTTACGATTGATATTTTAGTTAACACGGTGAAAAAAATAACAATGTATTTTAGTTCTACAAAATTATTTTTAAAAAAATATAGTTGATAGCTATTTCGGCTCACGCCATCGTCAGAACTATTTTTTAAAAATAATTTTGTAGAACTAAAATACATTGCTATTTTTTTCACCGTGTTATAATGGAGTACTACCAAGTGAATGCCAATTCAATCAATAGATATTTTAGTTTACTATTCTTCCCATATTTATCACGCAGCTTCGCATGAAATTAAAATGCGCTTACTGTGTTATTGTATCGTTATTTTGTTGCAAACTAATTTTCATAGCGGAAAAAAAATTAAGTTGAAAAAATAACCGCTCACCCACAAAATAGAGAACGTAGTTATTGCAATAGTTTTTTTGCTGTAAATTATATAAGTATTATACACCTATCCCTCGATTTACACGGTACTTGTTTTACGCGTTTTCGCTTTTACACGGTTTTAAAAAAAATCGAAGCAAATGCTAATAACGGATTTTTTACGAAATCTCCTCGAGATGTAAATGTTTCTACTTCAAACATCGAATTGGCACAAATAATTTCAAGTGATGAAAGTGACTTTGAACCAATCACGAAGAAGAGATTGACAGTGATTTGTGATAAAATCTCCATCAACCGTTGCAATAATTTTTATGAATCTTTTGGATTTCATTTTTTTGTTCGTCTTTATATGCTTTATGTGTATTTAAAAGTAAAAGAATATGCATATTTGTATTTTTTAATGATTTTGTTTTATTTATGTATTTTAGAAAACAACCAAATTATGCGTTTTTGTGTACTTGTCGATTTAACCGGTTTTACATTAAAAAATATACAATTTCGATTAGCACGTTTTTCTCAGGAGCCTATCTACCGTGTAAATCGAGGGATATGTGTATATCATATTTATTTCACCACAATTAATTGGCCACCTTAGAATTTCTTAGAATGGAAAGAGCTCTGAAACAAAATATTCCGAATATTCGAATATAAATATGTATACTTAATATTTTTGGCATACCATTAAAAAAACAACAAAACTATGCTGTGGACATGTTGAATGTTAAACGAAGCGATGTGTGCATTATGCAGAATGAAGAATTCGTGTTTTCGAGGGTCCCCTGTCTCCGGGGTGATCCCATAACTCAAGAGTCGTTAATCGTTAAACCCTCTGCCACCCCCGGTGAAGAATGGTCGTACTAATTTTTATTACGGTTCTTTCGCGCTGCTTAGATTTTCAGATATCACAATGTTTTGTCGCGATATTGTACAAACACACATTTGTTCAGCGTCGCATGCAGGTGATAACCGTTGTGTTATGATTATGTTAATACTCGATAACGGTGTTTTGTAAAAAAAATCGATTGTTTTTTACACTTTTTTTAAATTAATACGCATATTTAATATATATGCTTTGCGTACACTAATTGTAATTGTTTTACAGTCGATTATTCGCTCTCTATGTTGCATTTTCATGTGTAGATAAAGGTTGGTCTATATTGAATACTTTGCTTACATGCTCTTCACATCGAAAAACCATTATTTGATCTTAAAATCGATTATTTATTTTTTTCTTTATTACAATACAAAACCCTATGAACACGACCACAATACTTAATCCATCGTTCATCAACTACGTATCTTTTATTCTACTATTGCTGATTTCCAGTCAAGGGCATATTAAATAAATCATGCAAACTATCCGCAATTGAAATAATTATGTTAAAAGAAATAATTTTCAGTGTTCCACTGAATTTGTTTTATTCCGTAATTTCAAATAGTTTCTTATATTTGATATACACATCATATAAACCGCCAAAGTGACGTCCGGCTCGGCGGAAACTGTTCGCGTGATTAATTTAGCAAATTTTCCTTTTATATTCACTTCTCACCCAATAAAATTCCGAAAACAGTGAAGTCGGACGCGTTACACTTCCCTTGTATATCATCGTTTGATCAGCCATAAAATAAACACTCGCATCTGATTCTAAGAATTATCCTATCTCGCGGTGGAACATATCGTATTTGCATAAATTGCGGATAATATATAACGAAAATATCTTATGGCCTTTGGTTATATTAACCAACATTCCACATAGATTTCTGTTTGTCACTATCTGACGCTATAATCTTTTCTTTAAACAAGTATAGTCAAAATGTCGAATAAAAATTATCAAAAACACAATGTCCAAATATTAAGTAAATTGAATAAAAAAATTCAATCTTCCCGAGGCTTGGGTTATAATACTTCAACTCAACAATTACCGCTTAACTGCCGAAGCTGTATTAATAATGGCTGAAGTTTTTATTCATCTAGATACTTGGCAATAATGAAGGACAATAAACTTTTTAAAGTCTATTTTTCGATGATTTTGAAAGAAAAAAAAATTTAGAACCAGTTTGCTTTCTAGACAAACAATTTCAGAATATCCTAAAATTATTTTGCGTTGATTGTACTGTAATATTAATGCGAGTTATATGCAGACAAAGATAGAGCATATATACTTATATATATCCCAAGACTTACACTTTCTCACACACTCTTTCTGCGCAGTACAACCTATCTGTAAATTATATAATTATACTCAGAAACACGAGTCGTGAATGACGAAATGTACAAAAAGTGACCGAATCAAATTTCATATTGAAATTCCATTCAGCACCGCAATTGATATCTTAAAATCCTTATATACTTGTAAATATAACTAGATGACAGCGCTACCTGTCAGCATTCAATCAATACTCTTAATGCGAACAATATGAGAGCGCGTTTGTGTATTAAAAAATATTGTATACTTAAGCTTATACACAAATTCACACTTTGCGAATTCGTTAACAGTCCTGCGATACAATTAACTAGATAAAACAAGGATTGCACGAGTTTTAATTAAACTTGTAAACAACCTATGTGGAAAGTTCATTCTTACCTTTACAAGATGTTTTTTGTGGTGCATAATATAAATATGATGAACACTAGAGCGCTGGTGGGTGAAATACGTCCATATTTTTGTTACCGGCCGGTTAGTCAATTTTGGACAATTGAGTTGCTGGTTGAGTCGATTCGAACCCGATTGACCGGGGAGCGGGAGCCAGGAACCCCCTAACTCGCAATGATGAGATGTGATGCGGTGTGCTAAGTAACACGTACGCTATGAATGTTTATTATTATCGCTTGATTGATTCGCATTCGTCGAGTGAAACATCTGTTTTCGCCTGCTGGGGTTCGCCGCTGCGAATCATTACATGACCGGGTCAAGGACGATTTTGTGCCGTGTAACTTCATGTGCAAATCTGTATGGAAGGCCGGTGTGAAATAATATCTAGCAATATGATGAAAGTCTACTGCTTTTTATCTGTGAATCAAATACCGAACGAATTACAAACTTTACAGTTTCTTCATATCAAAAACTAGATTTCAAAAATTTACACATTTCATTCATTACTCTACTGAATTATTAGCGGGGAACATTTTTCTAATAATCTACATTTATTTTTGAGTAACAGCATGTTTATACTGAAAAACTATTCATTTTTCACCAGAACAATTGTGAACAAATCAAAATATAAGCTTCCCGTGGAATCGATATCGACTGTAGGTTCGTGATATAGGCTAAATATCAAATTTTAACTATAGAAACATTTTACAATTCCACATGTCTTATCACTCTACTCTCTCCTCACTCAGTCTCCGTGTATATAACCGATGCAAACTATAAATTGTGTGTCGATTATATCAGCTTTAATACATTTGCTACATTTAGTGCCAACAGTCAAAAATCGTTTGCTGCAGTTCGTACATCATTGTCGTTGATCGAGTTGTATTTGAATTTCTTTAATTTATTTCTTATATTGTGTGGTCAACAAGAATGCTTTCTTGGCTACCGACATCAGTCAATACGATTGTTTGTATGTACGGAAGACGGCGTGATAAATACAATTTAAATTTCATCACACTCTTAACTGATTTTTATAAATAGCATATTATTATACGAATATGTAAGCGTATGTCGCTAAATTCTTTTGCGTCGTGTGAAAATTAGTGTATTTTCTTAATTGGCCACCGCGGCAGACGAGAGAAGTGACTCGCGGTTGATGGAAACATGACGAATGAAAAGGCATCATGATTTATCTCTCTTCGAAATCAAAAAAATGTTCAGAATAACTCTTTTTGTCTTCTATACAATTTACTGTGATAACTTGTGTCAGCATTCCCTTTTATTTGTTTCAACTCATTTTCAAGTGTCTTCTCCTATTATAAATGATTTAAAAAGTATGCAATATATCAATGACGTTCAGATTCCTTGTCTGTAGCATATACACTCGTACCATTTAAAAATATAGCGATTAAGAGGAATTGGTCGCTCAATCTCGTCACCCACAATATATGACGATGTTACGAAAGGTCAAGTAGCCAGTTATTTATTGATTTATTTTTGGAGGAAAAAATACAGAAACATAAGATGTCCATGACTATTACAATAATTTAATAAATCTCCTAAAAATCAGTTTTTATGATTGCAATAACTGGGTTAGATAAAGAATTCAAGCAAATAGAGTATGGCAACCGGTGTCTCTCGGGAAACATACATAATTGTCTAGTTAATATGAATATAATATATGTCCTTCAATTGTTGATTTAATTTTGTAATTGTGTATAATTTTTAATAAAATCTCTGTTAAAATATGCCAACTTCAAAACTGTATGGCATCACTTAGATAAACCACTTGTTTGCTCACTGTTCTCGGTTTAATTCGTCACTATACCGATCGTAAAATGGAATTTTACTTTACTCGTTTCCACAACTATATCGATGTTACTCAAAATTCAGATTAATGTTCATTTAGAACGTAAATAAATTTCAAGTTACTTTGAATTCATAATGAAAATTTTGAAAAATAAACAGTTTATTAACTACGCCGTAACCGTACTTGCGCAATAGGCCCACTTCATTCGCGCGCAATTTCCTCCTTCCGCGCGCAACTTTTCGCGCTCGTTTCATCCTATTTTTACAGCTAGACGTCCGACGTCGTTTTATTTACCGCCGAAAAAAGCGAACGTCGCCCCCTCCCTCCCTGTCCTTGCCACCTCTGTTCCCCATCGCAAAGTTTCGCCGACACGGGTTCAATGCCCCCGAACAAACAAATCGACAAAAAACTGCCGCGGAAAAATGCCGGCCAGCAAAGCAGAACATTTTCTTTTTATACCATAGACAGTTTTACCGGCTTTTTGACTGTTTTCTGAATGTCAGGAATAGTGTATCATAGTTACATTGTAAAAACGCTAATGATATGTTTTTTTTTTTGTTATTATTTACATAGGTCATGTTGTCGCACGTTTTGTAGTTTCCGTTGAATAATTTCATGTTTGACTGATAAGTAATTTTTATCTGTATCGAAAATTCAATTGTACTTTATTTTTTTTGTTTTTTTTTTGTTCAGTAGTGTTTTTTGCGTGTCTATATGCGATCTCTAGAATCGATCTGGTGGTATTGGAATTAATACCAGAAAATAATTTAAAAGATTTTTAATTATGCATTTTTTTAAATTTTATGTATTATCAAATTTATTCATATTTGATGGTAACTGATGGAAAAGACAGATTATCGTATGTATTAAATATTTTTACGGTGTATTAAAAATGTCCATTCTCAAAGTAAAATCGGTGGTGAACATATTTTTATACTGGTTAATATTTATTCAATAACAGCTTTACGTGAAAAAGTATATTTTAGCTAATTAAAAAAAAATCCTTCTGTGGTATTTTGAGATGACACATCATATAAGATCAATAATTGTCATTTCAGCCTGATTAATAATACATTTAAACGCTTACCCTCATATCTTGATGAAACTGTGCTATCAACTTAGATCAAGTCAAATTTGATTTTCCTATCGTTGGCTCTTACTCCACTGGGTAACTATCGCGTCATTCGTGTGTTTAAAATATCAAAAAAAATCATATTCAAGTCAATAAAAAATACTCTTAATGAAATAGTTGTTTCAAAATGTTTTTTTAGAATCTGTCTGAATCAACTCTAAAGCAATGTGCTCCTGTTAATGAAATTAATTCATTTTTTTTTTCAAACTTTATATTCACTATCTTTACTTAGCTACTATTTATATGAAATATGAAGTGCAGATAAATCTATCATCGTCATAAGTTGTGGAAACTAGACATAAAGACTAAAAGTGGTGTTAGCAATGTGTGGTTTGCGCGTTAAAAATCATTGTCGTTGAATATATGCTAAACCTAAATATTGTGTTATAGATGGAAACCGTTTTGCGCTCTGATATTTTTGGCAATATATCAAGCGATTATTCATCGCTGAGAACACAATCCACTTCATAAGCGATCGTGAAAATGAAAGTTCTAAGTTCCACGCAACACTGCTCAACTCATTTCAAAGTTATTAACCGGGAAATTGCAAGTTTTGCAAAGCATCCTGTGTTTTGAAACTTTAAATTGTGACCACTTTGAATTCACACATGTTACTGTGGTATATTTCTTCATCCAGATATTCATATAGCGTAACAATAGTTATGCTTAAAATCAATATAAAATTATTAACCATTATCATAGAAAAATGAATTGCAATTAAACTCATTAGCTTAAGACACTACAGTACTTTTCCATCATAACTTCTTTTTTAATGAAAATTATGAAAAAAATTCGATTCCACTATTTTTTTCATTTGACTAACCAGTGGCATAAGAAATTATTTGTTACGATTATGAAAAAAACCAAAATTTAATTTGCTTTGATATATAATATAACAAGGATTTTTATATTGTATTTGGTTAATTTATCAAAACTATATAATATAGAAGTGCAGGTGTAGGTGAAAAATTATATATTTTAAGTTCCTTCTGAAAACCTGATATGTATCACTGGAAAACTTAAATAACTCCTAGTTTCCATAGAAAGCTTTTGAAAGTTTCCTAGATTGATCAAAAATGTGAAGTGTGGATATCACAAAAAGAGGAATATATTTTTGGAATGTCTCAATACAGGTTACATTCCCAGGAAAAGTGCTTGTTAAAAAACAAAATATGTAGGTAAAAAATTGTCCATCCATTTTTTTCAAGACAATAAATGAATAGTCAATCTTTAATTCGTCCATTAAATTACGATCTATTGCAATTTATCACTGCTAGAATGTCTCATCAGTCACTTGCTATATTTCTATAAATGTATATGTTATACGAAGTCGTTTACCGCCACATATCGTTAATGAAATAGCCCTTCAATTTGATATCTGATTATCTATGTAATCAACTCATTCTGAACTTCGTGTCGTCATCATTTGTCTGTCCTTGACCTATTTATTAGTACATCCAATGCTCAATGTGACTTTAAACGCTAGAATATTGCCTAGCCGAAAACCAGCTTAAATAGCAACTTGAAATTATGTATGCCAACTATTGTAATTTTTGAAAAATGAACCGAAACTTGTTCTTTATTTACGAGTAAAGTATTGACTTCCTGTATGTATATATATTTTTAATTATAGTTCCCCAAATAAACATCTACAGCGATTCCGGTTACTGCGTAAATATTAGAACTATAGTATATTATAGAAATATGTTGACATGTGAGACCGAGTGGCACAGCAATTGTATACATTTGTCATTTAAATCACATTCAGACACAGACAGCGTTATTACAAAATAGTAGATTTCAAGCTGAATTTTAGCAATTCTTAATTTTACAGAAATGAAAATTAAATGAAATCACTAAAGCTTATACAAATTGAATGCGTGATTATCAAAACGAAAAAGCACACATTACTTTTAATTTTTTAACTGTCACTTCTTCGTAGATAGGCATTTCATAAAAAAAATTTTTTAGTAATGTTACCACAATTTTATTATATGGTTATTAGGACCGGTTTCGTTTAACGTAGGAATTACTATCAATAAAAAGCAATCTTAGTCATATTGAGAATGTGTTGAAATATTAGTAAACATTATATTTTATAGATTAAAATAAAAGTGTCGGATTTTAATTTAGTGCGTATGTAATGTCGATGTCAAAATATCATCGAAAAGGTTTATCGCGCATGCGAATTTAATCCCTATGTAAATAAATATCCATAGTGCAAGTTGCGAGTGTTTCGCGCGACCGGCGTGAAGCGATAATCAATCTGACTGTCAAAAGCGGCTTCGAACCTGGTCTCGCTCCACCGCCCCACGTGGGCATTCCACTCGACCACGACGCTGCTGGCCGCCACAATGCTCCTTATTTTACCCGAAACCTAAAATACTTCGCCCAAGTTTGCAACTGTTGCCGTTAGTTTTGCAAAGAACTGCACTCGCGTGTTTATTGCGAACTTTCAAAATAAATTGGTACAAATGCACATTTCCAGCGGACAGATCTCTCTGGAATATAAAATAATAATGTATTCTAGTGTGACCTAATCAGACATCGGTATCAAGGCATACCACACGATCTTATTTTAGTGTATATAAAAATAAAACATATTTCTTCGTATTATTTCACAATTTTATCAACCGTTCAGGCCCGGTTCAGTTTGACTAAATTAGCAATTGATAGGCCAGCTCATTTGATAAGGAATTCAATTGGTACGAACAAAATAACAAGGAATTGATAATTACACTATACATGTGAGAAATTCTTTGTATGAGAAATTTTTGTTAGTAATTTTTTCAATAAAGAATATTTCAATAAAATTACTGTAATAATATATACTTTCTACACACTCAACCCACAATAAGCAATAAATTGTCGAACCAATATTTCCAAAATAGCTCTGTATTAGAAGGGCATAACATTTAGACACCTAAATTTACGTACATTTTTTTACAACAAATGTTATAATCTAACCTGACCAGTATCGGATTCGCTCATAACAAGCATTATCAACTGATAAGATTATAATTTTAATTATGCTTATTTATGTGATATTGAGTGTTAATCATTAGCAGTTACACAAACTAAATGGGTCGAAAAATACGATAATAAGTCACATTTACAATGTCAATCACCACTAACAGATAATATTTAAACTGCAATTACATTGTTTTAACTTCTCTTAAGTTTGTTTAGAAATGTTTCCACCGCAACATTGCCGCTTGTATATTTTATCTTTTACGTATCTTCATAATGAAGTTAGTGATGTATGTGAATTTGGTTAAATAAATTATGATAACCATACAAATATTTATCGTCCCCCCTGTCACGCGTGGCATAATTCAATTATGTTCACAGCTTCGAGTATTGTCGGTCCCATACATCAAGTGCAAATACCAATTACGTTATTTCTTTTGGACTGTGAAGAAAATAGAAAAATCAACAACTGAACGCGCTTTTTGAAGAATTGCGCCCGTCAGGGCCCGTCTCATTTGTGGTCGAGTTTGAATGATCTATGTCACAATATGCCATGCGACGACTGCTTATTGAAAAAACGTATTACTTCAATTCAATTATTATGAATTAATCATAGTATATAACTGTAGTCTCTTTATTTACATATTTTTTTATTACTCTGAAATTTTTTACCATTACAATCAATCAATTATAATGAATAAGACTAATTTGTGGAAATTTTAGTAAATCCAGGGCTTTAAGCTATTTTTAAAAATTATTATACTAATTTCGATTTAAATAATGCAAAATAGTGTTATCGTTATTCTATTATGTATTGTCGCAATATCATGTTCATAACGTCTTACCACAAATAACTTTCAATATAAAATTGCTGCATATTCGCTCTTTTGGAGGTAAATTCATAGCATCTGATAATAAAATGGGATAAATACTAGCAAGTGGATGAACCTTTGAAACACAATAAATGATACAGGAAACTTCGTAGCATACACGAAATAAATTAGTCGAAACAAATAGAAAATTTTTAATAATCAAAACAGGATCGGTTTCACTATCATCATCTCTCCCGATGATCACAAAACATTTTGTGGAAATATTACTAAAAATGTGTTTTGATTATTTTGAATATAATGCCTTCCCTCCAAGAAGTGACAATTAACACTTCAAACGTAAAAAAAGAAAACTGTTCATTAACCGTCTTCGTTTTAAAACTGTCACTCAGTATTCATTATCTAGAATATTACTCATTATTATATGTACAAAAATTATTAAAGAACGGGGAACTCTGACAAACCTGTGAATTTCGACTAAGTACTCGGTTAACTCGGTCATGAGGGCGATGTTTCAAATCTCAAATATACACGTTTTATTGATTTTTATTCCCGTCTGCAACGTTTGCCAATCGAACACGTCTGATCATAAAAACAGATAAAAGGACATAGCTAACCAATAGTTACTCTCCTAACGACTTCCTCTCATATTTACCGTCTGAAATGAATAATTCTAAAAACAAAATTTAATAAATTCATCAATATTCATATCTTTATTAATTGTATTGAAGTTGCCCCTTTGGAACAACATTATTAATTATACAACATATTCATCGATCGACATTGCAAATAAACTTATTTATATTCACCAGAAACTATTCGTCTCATTATTGAGTGTTTACGGAAACGCATTGAATTACGCCCCTAATACATTAAACGTAATAATTGTCGGCCTATTCTCGTCTTGCAAGCGCACTGAGAGTGCCGCTCCCACGTTGCGTATTGTAACACCAAACAACAATGTCTAGCCACCCTGCGTTCCGTTTCAATTAGCGATCATCATCATCTCACCAGGTGAATATTTGCCCACAAATATTTACGTCTACCACCCGCGATCGCTTAAACTAACACAATTCTTGTCGATTTTTTATGGCTTAGCAGAGTTTTCACAAGCGCTAAACTTTCGATGAATGAGATCCTGTCCCAACTAGCCGACGCATTTAATGGTTGTTTATTTTATTCACCATACTGGCAATGATGACACCGATCCTTCTATTTCAAATACAGATAAAATTGGTAAAATATACATTTTATGTTACCTTTCTGCGACTATATACAATATATATCACTGAAAACCTTACATTTTTAAGCTACATGATTGCTTGGAACGTTTAACGATCAAAGGATACAGTCGTATCCTACTTATATCAAATCATTCTTATGTTTATTTCCATGTTCATTTTCAATATATGATGACGAATTATACACTCGAAAACCTTCAAAATATAATGTATATGATCGCAATACATACATATAATTACTCTCTTTACAAAAAAAAATAATCTTTATATACGACGCCTACGCCTTCAGGACTCACGTCACCCGCCAATTGCTTTGCTTCCTCCCATGGCAAGCCATTCCTTCACCTCCATCGAATACTTCCTGTGTAGATAATATCTGGCGATCGTCCAAGAAACCTGAATGCTATCTGCAGAAAGAAGAGTCAACCAGGTTCGAGCTTTTCTAAAGATATTGACAGCACGTGACCCAGTTAGTTCCATCATTCTTTTCCATGAAGCTATGGCGTAACAGTACACTGCGCGGTTGTTCTCTAATTTACGACTTGCTCAAGATATCAAACCACTCACCTACAGCAAAGCAGTACAGGCTTAATACTTTAATACAAGCTTACAACAAATTTAACCAGTTTTTAATCGTCTACAACTACATGACGATCTGCGTTGAGTTAAATGTAGCCCCAGCTATTTCACAGCGAATAGCGAGCTTATTCTTTATGTAACCGTCTTCCGGTACGTGTACAAAGAGGTACCTAAAAGCTGTCAACTTTTCATAGTTATCAGTCCCGCACTAGTAACGGTTCTATTAGAGTCATTTCAGATTAAAAAATATAATCTGTTACTGAAATATTTCAAAGAATGTACCTAATAAGACAATATTTTTCTAAATAAATTCGAAGTGAATATGAGACATCGAAATCATAAAAGACAATAAATTTGTGTCACAGTTATTGCAGTATTTTATTATAAATTTATCAGCAAGTTAATTTAATATTCATCACAGGATCAGATATCTTAAAAAGTTCGGACGTTTATGTATGAAATTTTCTATAAAATAAAAGCTTTCGCTTTATCGCCGTAACGATAACATTTACGAAAGCTCTAAGTTCACTGGCCGATTAAGTTATTGATATGCGCTTAAATTATTAGGAATTGCCTACTGATACAAATATACGTTAGATAATTTTTTATTTTTTCATTTTAACATGTGTTCTATGTAGTATTATTTTGCAAAAACATATAATCAATGCGCTCTATTTTAAATTTATACATAAATCGGCCGCTATAAAATTTAATTTTGCATACATTTTATGATTGAAATTACCACAATTCAAAAGATGGCACTGTTTCATAACTCTCATTATCTCATATATAACATGTATCGAGTATATGCTTGGCAATCCGCAAATCATATTTAGCTACACTGGTTTTTTTCGAATATTAACATTTCTATTGAATTCTAAAATAATAAAATTCTTTGTTATTTCGACACATCACCTTAAGGAAATGTAGATTTAGTTAACGTTGCCAATATTTACCAACTAAAGAAAAAAATTATTACTTACATATTGCAAGTTGATCAACAATGAATTATATTACGATAAAGCGATTTAAAAAAAAAATGTCCGCCACGGTACAAATCAAAACGAAATGTTTGTCGCACTATGAAAAATTTATGAACCATAAATTTTCCTGAAACGTGTGCCGACCAATTTTGATGCGCCCTTATAAAGCGGTGGCTCGATCTTAACACATAAATTTTCACCGCCCGTATATTATTCAAAATTTTATATTTCCTTCGTATGTTTCATTCGCCTATTATTATCAAATTCTCACATTCTTCATGTTAAGCATCTGTGATCTTCCGCCCACGCCAGCTCGCATAAAATAACAAAACTCCGAGTAAAAATAATTCTCTGCGTCTTGTTAAAAGCCAAAAATGATATCCGCCTGACCAGTTCCCCTTGTCTTGCGTAAATGATTCGAATTTTCGCTGGCAGACAGATCATTAGACCGTCATCGCATCTAGCCGCCCGTGAACAGGAGAAAAAGTGAAATATATATACCGCCGTTAAGCAGTCGTGGCATGTGTCCAAGAAGCGAATTCATTATGCTCCCTTAATTAAAAAAAATACCATTCGTGAAAATGCGTACACAAAAAGTATCAAATATTAATTAATATTTTTGTCCATCCACGTTGTTCGTGCACTCTAGACGATGGAAAAAGTTTTCAATAATTACGTTCAATATTTCTTATTTTCTTCCACGGCATGCGTGTATAAATCATTTAAAATACTATTTTTTATCATATATTATTAGCTCACAATTTCAGACATAACTGCTAATTAAAAACAGTGGGGTCAATTATTCGGTTTGATTTCATCAGGCTTTCGGAAATTAGATGACGTATCGACGTGCAAGCGTACAAAATTAAAAAGCAGCGATGAACACGTGCTACATTATTCTTAGGAAAGCCTCAATCCTAGGTATCTTTTCTTCCGTCAATGTGAATTCTATATTCTATTCGAGTCACTAACATGAGAAAAATCAAAGAAATAATGTGGTCAACAGAATATAATCTAGGAGTATCTGATGGTTTATTATTTAATAGATCATACAATTTTTATTACATTTGAATTGTTACAACTGACGAGTCAGTTCTGTTGCATCCGTGTGATAGAATCCCTGAAGATGCCGAAAGGCGAAACCCGGGTCGTTAGTGACAAAACATGTGGAATCGTACAAAGTTGTAACAATTCAAATTTGATATTGAAATTCCATCAAGCACCTTCAGTCGATATCATAAATTAATTATTATGACCTTGACGAATATTGTGTTTAATGATTTATATCTAGCATTGATAGCTCATTTCTCAACATATCACAAATAATTTTTGAAAAATAAATAAGCATAAGTTAATCGGTTATTTATTTGTTATATCTACGCCTAAATTAATGCTCTTAAATATATACATATATCCATAATGTCGCTTTAGTTGTCGATTACATCAATAAAATTAATATTTTATATTAATCTCAACCACCGCGAGTCGTTATTTGGACTATACAGTGGGATACAGCTGGAAAAAATATAGAGCACTAATAAAACGATCTGCGAAAGAGGTTTGATTATACTATGTAAATCGGCAGCGTGTTGCCAATCTTTGCCACACAGGCAGACACTCTATAAAAAATCTAATTATTTACTGTAGCTGTCGAATGTGTCTGCATCAGAAAATGTCCAAGTGTTTTATTTTTATAACTATTTTATTCGATGAAATAAAATAGACCATGCATTTTCTTCGTGATATATTAGGCCAAATATTTGGTAATGTCTCATCATCCAGATATTTGATAAATATTGATTGTAAATACATTGAAATTCGGTGATGGGTATATATTAATCACGTTTTTATCAGTAGTTATTAATTATATAGTATATAACAAATATTATTAATTTTGTAATTACTCTTGTGTATGAGTGATACAAACTATTTACTGATTGACAGTTATATTGCATCTCTTTTATACAATGCCTGAAGATGTCAAAAGGTGAGAATCTCATTTTCTTAATTTATATTTTTACTCTCTCTGATTCCAATGTGAATTATATGCACTTACAATGGAGGCATCTTAATTTGAGTTCTTCTACGAAAACTCCTCGTTGTCCGGTTACTTGACCTCTATTGTTCATAGAGAGCGAGCGGAATAAGAAGGATTGGATAGGATTAGCTTAGTTAATCAGTCCTGCCACGGTAAGGAACGCTATGTATCACTGCTTTACAGGCACCACCGTTTGAGAACCTCTCACCTAGTAGTAGACTAAATAATCGTTCTGTGGAAACTTAGCAGCGCTTATTTGCACACAACGTTCTCTGGAATTCTCATTTCATATCTCGCGAATTTCATCTCCCTCAGATTAAAACCGCTCGTCCGACCGGAACACATTCTGGATGCAGCATGATAACACTGGCGCTATGATTTCTTGTTAAAATGTCAATACCATTTCCGCAGTGATACTTTTATTAATTTATATGCGAGGCGTTCTAAACATTTTTTTCTTCGAAGCAATCGTTTCATATACTAATGAATTTTTTCACTATCGGACTGTACGATCATCATGTCACATGTATCTTGCATCTTTTCTTGTGCGATAGATGCGTTATACATAATGCCACATTAAAAATAACGTGACTTACATTGACGGACATCGAAGTTTATGACATATCAGGAAAATAATAAAGTTTGAAAAACATCTTCAATATTTTTTTATTGAAAAGCTTTTTGACGACTTTCCGTGTAAAAATATACACTAGTAATCAAACTTTGGAAAAGTAAAGTTCCATGTAACGTACCATTAAATGTTTGGCGATTAGTCGCTCGAGATCTGAGTGTTTACTGTACCAAGTGTAGTGTATTTTTTTTTTTACTTAGCGTCAAGTTAAAATTGTTTTTAAAGTATTTGACCACTAATAAATTAAATCAATGTAGAGCGGCTTAAATTATAAAATATTACCAACTCTTTTGACATGCCATTATTTAGATATCTAATAAAATTATGTAAACGACTGTACTATTATTCATACCTTAAAAAATCTTTGAATATATAAAGTATGTTTAACAAGGCAGTACATTCCAGCAATCGTTATTGTCTAACGATATTTCATAGAAAACAATACACGATACTGACGAAATTTACATGTCTACAAATATATGACTGGAATGCTTCGGATAACATTTTCATTATTAGTTTTACGTAAAAATTAGTGTTTTAAATGTAATTTATTTTTTGAATTGTTGAAACTTTGTACAATTCCACGTGTTTTGTCATTAATGACCGGGCTGACCCCTGCGGCATCTTCAGGCATTCAACCACACATTCTGTTGCATCCGTATTATAGAATGCATTCAGTCAATATCATAAATTACGATTTATTTTAGTATTCGGAGTAATTAAATCTTTTTTGTAATAATATAAAAATTCAATCAAAAAGACTGTCAAAAACTGCAATACAATTCAGTAACCTTTTTTCAGCACGATGATCCTCTTGTACGAGCGGTGAAGCTGACATCTCGAGAGCGGCGCTTCATCAAGTTCGCGTCGGTGCAGTGCGATGGACAGCTCTATATGACTCCCCAAGACTTTCTCGAGTCGGTCGTCGAGCAAGAGCCAAGGCGTGAGTATTCCTTCTCCAAATGAATTGAAGTCAAAAGATGAGATAACGCCGATCACAAACCCTCTATAATGCAGTTTATATTTTCTCTCTCGGTTTACATAAAACGTATTATAAAATTACTCACAACTACAATATTTTAAAACTATGACTGTTTCAAAATACAGTAAATAAATCATCGATATGACGAATACATTTTGGAGTAAAATGATAAAAAAAAAAATATGTTTGTTTAACACGCTTAAAAATAAGGAATTATTTAATGATTGCTGATGACTCCCTTCGGGCATTTTAAACCGTTGATGGCAAACAGTGCGGTAGATCTTTTCCGACCAGCGTAATTTTCCCGGAAATTGATTCCGCCTGTCCTTCAAAAGTTTTTTCTTTACTTTTTTTGGTAATTAAAATCGGCTTCATTCAGTAATTAAACCCCGTTGCTTTATCGCTGCCCGAGGGCTTTGACGTTTTTTTTCTTCTCCGTAATAAGTGAGAATACATCTACTCTAAACGTTTTGCTTTCATTACTGTCAATTCGTTTCAGCCCCGGACCGAGAGCGAGGCATTTTTCACACAAAGCACAAATAAATACGTACAATTGGAAGATGAGACATGTTGCAAAAGTGTTCAGAGGCGTAGCCTAGACATTTCGCTGGCCTTTTTCGTTTATTTTCACAGCGCGCGTAAGATTGATTGGGTCTCCCTTTGAGGCGAATTTTTAAACGCGGATGCCGCGTGTTGTGGTCTACGGGTTTTCTTGTTAATGAGTTAACTCATTAAACACAGGAACAAGCAGAAAATATGTTAATTGCATAATTTTCACTAACCAAGTGTTACAAAATAACTCGATTGTACATGGAATACTACTTTTTTTTATTTCTTCTTCATTCATTCTTTTTTTTGCTGTAATAAATTGTTTTATTTACATGATTACATTTTTCGCTATAAAATTATATTAGAAATAGTTTGTATCTAAATACTTTCACTTAATATTATATTTTTACATTTGAATCCAAATTTATACTCATATGAGTACATACAGAGAAAAGGCGATCTATTGTTCTTGAATTTATCCGTCTCTTTTATGTATCGTGATAAATATCGCGCATTAACCATTCTCCGACCTGTCAGTTAAATGCTACGGTTTCATCACAAATATAATATTCCCCTGGATTATCATTCCGTCGAACATTTGCCATCCCCCTCACAAACACTACTCCATTTAGCCGCTTATTTATTTTGTTTTTTGAATTTGCTGAGCATTTTTCGTCTTGTTCATATGACCAGGTAACTCCGTACAACTACTATCGAAAAAAAGACCATACCCTGCAACTCTGCCAGCGTCGTCTTGTTTTTATTGTGGCAGCATATATTTTTTTCGCTCATGACACTAACTGATCATCTGCGTTCAGATTTTACCCTAGATATAGAAACCTCTTGACAAACGAAGTATCTGAGTTCCACTGTGGTCCATTAAATCTCCCATATTATGTTATATAATGTCTTATTTTAGTTATAATAACAATAACTAGTAACTAAAGTAATATTTGTATTAAGTGATCTGAAAAAACATACCCGTGTATAAATATTATATTTTCTCTTTTTTGATTGAATAAATAGAATTTACAGAACGAAATCAAAAACTTCTCGAGTTGTCATCCTTACTTGAGGTTCTTATTATGCAAAATTTTCAAAAAAATAGTTAGCATTGTTATTTTTTTAGTGATTTGATGCATAAAATGCTTTTCATTCGGTTTCATTTCGCATCGAAAAAATTTACTCAAATTTAATCGGGCATTGTGCAAGTTAACCTGACAATATGAAACATTGCAATTTATTTACTACACAATAAAATGCCCTCTGAAAAATCGCGGCATTCAATCACAATGTCATAAATTAGTTTCAAATATACGTGCTAAAGCCGCGCCGCGTCTTCCGCCACTGTCGCCGCTCGTTTGTTTTTCTTCCCGCCGAAAAAGCCGACGTCCGTCACTTCCGCGTCGTTTTTTCGCGCGTAAAAAAGCTCCCGCAAGGAGAGATCACGTCTCACTTCACTCCGCCGAGTTCCGCGCATTTCTCTCGCGTCACTTTCGCACGGCAGACGCGTGAATCATTATTTTCCCGCCGACCTAGACACGCGAACGCTCGAAATTCAAACTATTTGCTATCTTTTTAAACTGAAACAAAATGGTCCGAAGACGTATTGACGGAAGAATATTCAATTTATCACTGTTGAAAAAGATACCAAATTTTTCTACAACATATATATTAATTTGTTTTAAGGCTATGTATACTGAAAAAATATGTATATTTGCACGGTTGAAATTTGAATACAAACGATAAAAAAAATCAAAGGTTCTGCAATTGTACTTGTATTAACACAATTTAGAATATGCGAATCTTAGACCTGCAATATTCCTTATTTGTAGCCATCTTGATCTGATAGGTTTCTGATCAACAGAAGTTGTTTTACATGTACCATTTTTTACTGAGTCATTCATTTTTTTTAATCAGTATATCTGTACATGTATATATATATATATCAATTTCCAGTCTCATTTACTTAAAAAATTATAATATTATATTATCAAGATGATAATTATTTCGAAACCACCCAATGTACACTGCTAAAAGAAAGCCTTTTCAAAGCAACTTATATTTTTTCAGATACGGTTTACTATTTGATAAATACGAGAATTTATTTACTAAATATAAAATTTGCTTTCTGATTCCCTAAATACTCACCACATAACACTTTTAAAGTTGTATCATGCGACAATAAACTCATCCCATGACTTACGCGGTACTTATTTGCGCGGTTTTTCTTAAACGCGCTCAAGAAAACTGCATTTTTATGCAACCAAAACAAATCATTGTTACTAGTACCTACTACAATTTTGAATATAACGAACTGTGGAGCTTTTCTCCACGGAATTTTTGGAAAGTATCTACAAATGATTACATTATGTTCATTTTCGCAGCATTTTTGATTTTGTATGAGATTTTGAAAAACGTATCTACCGCGTTAATCAAGGGACAAGTGTACTTTCGACTTGAACGAACACTATCCAAATCTTTTTTGATTAAAATCTTCCGCAATTTGCACTATCAGCAGTCTTCATTTTATTTTTACATTCATGAAAAAATACGCCTAATTTTTAACATATTGTTTATCCATTTGTAATACATCTATGGAAACAGGAAGCTCTTTACACAGGAAGTTTACTTACCTCGCGGCGCACTATTTTTGGAGTGGTTCGTAGTTTTTTTTTTTTTTTTGAATCTTTAGATCGTCTTCACTTTTTTTTTCAGCTCGATTGAAGAGGAAAAACCTGACCATGAAAGAGATCGAAAAGCTACGTGACTCCACACCTTCGCTTAAACAAGGATCTTCGCAGATGTTCAGAAATCTTAGAGACAAAGGTAAGAAAATATACAATTACTACAATATAAAACTTAACTAACAAATGATATGAACTACAAAAAACGTATTTAAACACGTGTATGCCCACTAGTGACGCTGCTATAGTATACTTTGTTTGGTCAATTTTCAAAATGACTATTTTGTATATATGTATGATAGATAGTTTTATTCATTACTTCAAACATAAAATGAATGAAACTATAATATCTTTCATACATATTTACCAACTGATAACTTTTCAAAGAGCTTTTTTGTATTCTTATATCTACTCAATCAATCGATGATAATCTTGAGAATGTGTAATATTTTCGTGTGAAACAGACGAAACATTTTTTTTTATCACCGCTGTGGAATATTGACATCAAACGTAATAACATTTTTTAATAAAGCTGTCACTCAATTACGGTTTGATTGCGTCGTACTTAACTTATCATTAAAAGCTATTTACCTAAAACGTTCAAACTGTGGTGCCCTCCATCACGTCACTTTTTAAGTTCTATTTAAAAAGCTGCGAAAACTATGTTCATACAATTTATTTTAATTGCATCTGTGATTATTCAAATGCTCTCTGATGGCCAATGTCCATACACGTGGTAAAGAGTAAAATTTTAACACGGTGAACAAATAGCAATGTATTTATAGTTCTACAGAAATTTTGTAGAACTGTAATACATTGCTATTTTTTTCACGGTGTTATAATGGAGTTCTACCAAGTAAATACCAATTCAATCAATAAAGTAAAATTTTAGTTCATCATGAATTGGATTTTTTATTTTTTGTTGATAGATTCGACAATAATATGGAAATTATATATATTATTGAATTAAAATTGATAATTTTGTTTTGTAACTGGTTGTGTCATTAAGTGTAACACATGTTTCACCTCTTGTAAGCGAGTACTATTTTTACTAACAATAAATATTTCTTTATTATGATTATCAATTAACGGTAATTCTTGTGAAATTACTATAGCTATCATTCTTAATTAGATCATCAGTATAACGCACATGTTTTTTTTTAAAATTTCACATCAAATTTGTAGTTTTCGAGGTGTTACTCTCGTAAAAAGTTTTGTAGGCACTGACTTCTACGCGAGTGATTAAGGCATGACAATATCGATTACATGGATGCTTCTTCAATATTTATTTGACAGTCCGTCGTGTGGAGAAAGTGAAGGTGTCAAAGATGTACACTACTTAGGATTATATTTTTTCAATGTCTTCATCGCATCGCCGGTGTCTGATTACCCATTTTTAATGATACATTATATTATGATAAAACGCTCACATTAAAAACTCATTACTCAATCTAAAAATATTGCATCACGTCACAAAAAACTCGAATGCGTTTTAATCACGTGTAAAAAATTGAATATTCATCTCCGAAATGTCTTATAAATAGAAAAGTATTTAATGATATTTATGTGAAAACCTTTTACTGGTAATATAAACACACGGTCAAACAATGAAAGCCCAAGATTCGTTTCGCTTCACAAAAATTATCAGTTCATCATCAAAAAAAAATTAATACTGATTTTAATTTAAATATTTATTGAAGATTAAAACATTTCTTAGTGATTAAACTTATGCAAACTTCCTATAGATGTAAATCAATCAATATATTTTTTTAATTAAATAATACAACCCAGCTAAATGAATTATGATTTATTAAAGGATTTTTGATTTATTATTTTCAATAAAAAAATTTAATTGATTCCTATTGAAATGTCAGGAAGTGATCAATTATAATGTTGTTTATAATATTTAGTCAATTTGTGATTGCCAATTTAAATTTTTTGCCAGATAATAATAGTAAGTACTATGTAAATTTTTTTGTTACAGGAATAGTATCATACACCGAATACTTGTTCCTGCTTTCCATCTTGACGAGTGAGTAATCAATTTTTATTATGTTCATACTAATATTTTAATATAAACGAATTCCCTACAATATATACTCGAATCGATACTTTAATTTTGTTCTGGCTTTATTAGGAGAGGTTAATGATGTACAGTATGCCTCCGAGCAAATAGTTTTCTTCCTGTTTGATTGTAGTGGCCACATGATCAGATCCCTGCAGTGATACTTTAACAAATTGATTTCCTCTGTTCCAAACTCCCTCTACCCCAACCGAATATGACAACCGGTTACAGTGAAAGCGATTATCTATCCAGTAGTATTTTTCTAGCCCCCCATAATTCTCACCTACATTTGTCTGAAAACAGTGAGTGATTGAATAACAAAAGGTTAGACTGATTGAAAGGTGAGACTGTTGAGCAAAGTACGAGTACATCATATGGTCCATATTAGAATCAGATATTTTTATATATAAATACAGATTCACAATTCGCTAATCACAGTATAAAGGAATCACACAATATAAATTCAAATTCAGCTCCTAAGTGTTTGCATCTTTGTAATAAAGGTCGGAAGATGACGGCTTTAGAACAGCTGAAAATCAATAGATATCAACTATCACAAACGATTCTTAATGAACAAACTAATATATATCGATCGCCATTGCTTAACCCGCTACAGGGGGGCGTTTCGTCTCCGTAATGGACCATTTCCATGCCATATGTAAACTTATTGATATAGCCGCCTTTTTAGTTTCATTTACAATTTTTACTTTTATTGCGAGCAAGAAACAAGCTAGGTCGTTAAAACAGGAGAGAAGATGTGTTGTGCACCTTTTCTACGCAGCTATATATAGATAAGCAAATATTCGTTTAAGCATAGTTCTGATGATGGCATCAGCCGAAATAGCTATCAACTATATCTTAAAAAATAATAAATTTGTAGAACTAAAATACATTGCTATTTTTTTTTCACCGTGTCAGATATTTTTAAATTAATACAATGTATTTGTATAATGTAAAATCATCCATTATTATCGTAGAGATATTTCTAATGATAGTTGGCTACCAAAATAGCAATGCATAAATTGAAAATACTTCTAGGAATAATGTATATTTTTCTAGAAACTGACTTCTTAATAGGATACTTTAGTTATCTTTATACAACCTTACATTCTAATTATTAATAGTGATTGTTGTTTACAAAATATATTGAATAATTTGTTTTCCCAATAATCATAGAATTGGCGGCTTAGGGTCACGCCTTTTGTGATACTAAGCTCCCGATTTATACAAGCATTTTATAATGCAGAGGTAATTAATATTTATTAGATTTTCTTTTCAAATCTTTACTCACTTATCACTCAAAAATATAGACAGTAATCATTTGAAAGTATCTTGAGCTTCATTAATTTTTAGACACAACTAAAAACTATGCACACAGTCCCTCTGACCTTGGAGAGTTTGATAAAATACTTACACACTCAAATTGATATCATAACATGAGGTCATTGATTCCTTGAGTCAGTCTGATTTCTGGAATGCCATTTAATTCAGGGTCATGCCGTTCATAATAGGAGTCAGTATGTTTTTCTCCCGATCTCAAAAAATTCTGTAAACGGGTGAATGACTTTGATATCATCTCGCTACAATGTAAGTATTCATTCAAATTATTTTCACATTACAATTGACTGTAACTTCTGTATAAGCTTGTGTATATCTACGATATATTATTCAGTACCATACAGTACCATTCAGTACCATAAACATATGTAAAATCATATATTTATAATCACTCAGGTTTGTCAAAATTTTGAATCAACAACCTAAAAATGAGTGTTGCAATCATTTCTGCCATTCTTACCCAATTGATTATGTGATTAGTGATCAGAGGAAAAACGATTAAACCTTTCCTCCTCGCATACTGCGCTCTCTTTATTCAGCAGTTTCACACCTTACCCAGCATTAGCGGCAATATCTATGCTTCATAGTGCTATTCATATTATGCCATCAATCAGAAACTTTTGAATTATATTTTTGATCATAAACTTCTATTTATATCTGCACATTTCAAATGTGTGGAATTTTTCCTATTATTATCCTCAAGTTGTAGTAATTTTTGCCAGATATTGTGGGTGAAGTGATAATATGGTTGGTAACTCGGAAGTTTGTTAACGGATAAGGCAGCACCATATTTTTCCCAGTCATCAAATATGTCTTTGACCACCCTACCATCACTACTGTAGCATCGTATCATGTGTAAAACTCCACATATGTGCTCTGGTCAAGGAATGAATAAATCATAAACAAGCTACATGGCAAGACTGACAGTATCGCTGTATAATAAAAACGTAATAATGTACACGTCTGCCGAAGGTTAATCTTATAATACATGAAACTTTGACATTTGGCTCTCATTAAATGATGCATTAAAATTATAAGTAATTTTTTTCTCATTTTCAGAGCCTCAGTCCGGTTTCCGCATAGCTTTCAACATGTTTGACACAGATGGCAACCAACGTGTCGATAAAAACGAATTTCTCGTAGTAAGTAAAAACTTTTGTTTATTCAATCTAAATGATGGCTTGAAGGAAGAGAAAAAAAATGAAACTTGATAGTTTATACATGCATAAAAAAAACAAATTCAAAATATTTCTCACAATTGGTTTTTCGGTGTATCATACTTTTTGATAGGACCAGAAGAAATGAGTAATAAATGTTACACACAATTAAAGTGGGCTATAATACGAAAGCAATTGTAGCAGGCAACTTTTTATGGGCAATCAAGATGTAAAATTGTCTGTATTCACAGTTGTAACTTCTACAATCTGAGTAATTTAATATATGTTTACACTAGTCCCAACTCAAGATTAAATTTTTTCTTTGATTCCATAACAAAAAAAAAAAAGTACTTTCTCACATAAGTCTGTAAATGTAAAGATAAAGGAATATCAACATTGATATTTTATTTTAGATCTGTAAAACAAACTTTAGTTGTTTAACTTGCCTTTCAACATATATATACAAATACCTGCATTATGAAGTTGAGGTTCTTTGAGAAGAAGAAGACGGTATAATGTGAAATGTGCTGATGAATCAAAAGATTTTTCCATCTATGCATAAGCGTCCTGTCATCCATTTAATTGTGATATTGTTGGTCACCAATAAAATTGTAAAACAATGGTAATGCTATTGAGCAATTCTTTATGAAGTCGCTCCAAAAGCAAAAAGTCACATTTGCAAAAATTGCATTTTCAGAATAACTCAGTTAAAGTTTATTCTCAGTGTTTTTTTTTAAATAAGAATTGGATCACAGATGACTCCTCATGCAATGTTTGATTTTATGTTTCAATTTTGAATTTTTAAAAGATTCTAGATCATACTTATTTCAATATTTCGAATTTTATTTTCTTTCGCTTACAAAGATTTATTACTTAAAAATCAAATTCAATTGGTATATAAGTTTCCATACATACTATTTATATTCAATAGAATTAGTTTACATGATTGAAGGTATGTTTACAAATAAACAGTTATCTTTCACTAAAGTGTAGACAAAAATACTTATTCACAACCACACAAATTTCACAAATGCGCTTTAGCTTTTGGGCGACAATACATCTTGACTTTAATTTTACGGAAAAATAACAATGACATTTATTGACAGTTGAATATTATTTGAAAGAATAATTTTATATTTTTTTCTTAGCTTACTATTTGACAGCATTGCGAGCTTTGAAATTTTTGCAAGGAGAACCGCAGTGCTGACATTTACATGCATTTTATTTTGTTTGTGTGTTTTTTGTTCCTGGGATATTTCTTTTGTTGATATTGTTGGCATTATAACATAGATCACACGTCTGATGGGTGGCTCCATGAAAAAGCGAGAAGATTTGGATGAAAAGAGTGCACAAGCAGTGAGTCAGAAGATAACTATCCTGCCCGCATAACAATGCCTATGCATTTTTGTTGTATTTCTAATATAAATGTTGTGTCAGCAGAAAACGGTTGCACTTCTCTGCCAAGTCATATTACGTTTATTACATTTAAGTGTCTTACACTAAATACTAATTACTCAAAAAGAAATATGTGAAATACAATATAGACTATTTATATTAAAACTACTGAAAAAAAAAATGTAAATAAACTACATCAAACTCTGTCTGTAGAATATTTCTGACAAAAATGCACAGGTTTCTTTAAACTTTGTAAAACCCTATTAATAATTATTATAATCAGATCTAAAATTTAACAAGACGATGGGGTGTTGATCATCAGCCATTTATGCATGATTTTTGTTATATTGATGATTCGATTCGATAAATCGAACCCTCATCTTTGACTACAACTTACAATGATATCTTATTATTCATGATATATCAACTGATGCAATATTTTACACGTGGCTTATTATTTCAAACATTGTGTTTTTATTATTTAAATGTAATGCCTTTCCACCCAGAAATTATAATTAAAATCTTAAAATTAGTTACTGTCCCTCATAAACTTCAAAGTAATTTACAATCAATATAAAGTTAAAGTCTGTTTATTAATCTCCATATGATATATCCAGAGGCACCTGATGTGGAGTGATGTTAATGTTCAGTTCGATTCGCTTGCTTTCAATAATACTGCTTTAAGAAAAATCAAGGCTTTTTTTTCTTTGACTTTTAAAGTTTGTTTTTTTTTTATAATCAACTCTGAAATTACAAAAATGCTCCCTTATACAATTGAATTTCATTGTCGGGAGAATATATGTCATTAAATTATCAAGACGCTATCTGATCACAGATAACTTTGTTTTTGTGCTGGATGTTTCTTTCTCCTCACTATTTTCACTTCCATACCTATTTTCTAATATTATAACTTCATCTGCTTTTTTACATTCACTTATTATAAATTAATTTTGTACTTTTTTCCACATTCAATGGTTAGCTAATTAAATTAAACTATTGTGAATCTGTATTGAATCGTTCAGTCTATAAGCAGAATGACATAATAATCTGTTATCAATTATCATGTGCAGAATATTGTTCACACGTAATAGCAAGTTTTCTATTGGACCAGATATTTAGTCAATTATATTCATAGTCCTTTAAATCGTGATCTTACTCAATATATTTAATAATTTACAAAAATATATAGCAACAATAAAATCCCCCATCTCCACTTAATCTCTACCTTCCATCTATCATCTATAATTATTAAGGAATTGGATACAATACCCGTCATTGAGATATTTTATACTGATATATCCAGTCTGAAAATACTTCTCAAAGACAAAACACTTAATTACTTGCGGAAATATAATACGTAGTTTAATCTGTATGAATTTTTTTCATATTTTTTTACTCTATTAAATCACAAAAATTACTTGATTTAAAAGCTTTTCTAAAAAAATCTGTGACCTTCTACAATAGCAGTAATTTATTCCTTAAAATAAACAGTGACTGAAAATATGCAAGCAATAAAACACTTGTACGTAGTCGTAAATAATTGGTATAACATTAAAATGAAGCTCCATAGAGTAAAAATCGTCCTTGACTTTATCTTGAATGATGTTATAATTTAAATTTTTAAACATCTCTGCAAAAAATTAAAAATAAAGTTTTATGTAGACTGTGAAACTTTATTTAGAGCATTTGTAACATAAAAATTAAGGATTTTCTGCAGTGCTCAAATATGGAAGAGAGAAAAGAACATAATTCAACTACATTACTCAAAATAACAAATATGATTTATCCTCCATAATGTATGGATGATTGGATTTATCTATTTTGTGAAATTAATATTTTTTTTATCATAAAAAAAGCATTATCCTGTTTTCAAATTTGTAAATACTATGGCTGTTTTAAAACCTAATAATATTTGTAATAACCATCAGGGTAATGGACAATATCCAATTTTGTCTGGATTTTATTGAATAGTGTTTTGTTTTGATTTGACACTTACAGGAGTATTTTTTTAATTATTTCTTTCATGTTGTGAAATAACAGTTATTAACAAACTCACATATTTTATTTTTAATGAAGCTTTGTTTTCATTAATTTTTTTTAATTACATTTTCTAGAGAATTGTGTAGTTAAAAAAATGTTTTTTTTTTTGATCATTTATTGTTTTTGCAACATTCAATGGTTAATATACATAATATTTTATTAAGATATAATCACTGATGAAATCCTCTTCCATAGATTAAGACAATAAAACCAGTTCCATTCAAGATGATGCCACCTTATTTTCTCTATTTTATCTTCTTTCTGATTTACTTCTTTAACATTGTTTAAAAAGGTGCTGTTAAACATTCATTTTATTCCTATTTTTCAAAGGGCTGAACAGGAGAGAAAAATTGAGGTAAACAGAACATTATCCAATAGTGTTCAATGCTTGCGAAAATATGTATTGTTTGACTGTCGTGGTCAAATTTAGTTTCAGCCAAAATATATATTGCCCGAGAATTTTTGATATTTGGGTGCACGCTTTCGTCATCGAATAGGTTTTTCACACTGTTTGGATTTACATTAATAGCTGATGCAGCTGGTGGGCACGAGTGTTCCGATCAAAATGAAAGCTCAAGACATGTTGTCGACTCGACGATATTCACCTTCACTTGTAAGTCATGTGGCTAAAAAAGTTGGCAAATGCGTGAGTTTGATTTTATTTTGACATAAAACATTAATCTGTTGACCGTTTAAAACGTAAACCACATTTTTCCTCATTAACTGAATTCCTATCTACAGACCTATAACATGAAATACATAAAACTACAAACATACCAGCAGAAGACAAGACGCAGTAGAAGGTGTACACAACACTTGTATTTAAATATGAATCTTGCTTTAAATATCATTCCTGCAACTGGAGTTCTGAGCTTGTTTAATATTTAAAACTATTGTATTCATTTTTTTGTTCATTGTCCTTTACTAGCGTCGCAAACACCTTCATTCAGACATGTGGAATCGTGCAAAGTTTGCAAAAATTCAAATGTGATATTGAAATCCCATCAAACACCTTCAGTCAATATCATTAATTATTAAACATATTTATATCTTTGTCTATACTATCCATGATCTTCTTCATTAAAATCACTTTCAGTGGATCTTTTTTTTTTATCGAAGTTAATTGTGATGACTAATGTTATATTCATAATAAAGACTCACCTGATCTTCTGATGTTTCAAACTTTTCAGAACAAAAAGTATCAATGGGGGAAGTTATGTGCTTCTTTTATTGCATGTACATTTTTTTCATATTTGTGTGTAATTAAGGCTTTCTTGTTTGTTTTGTTTAATATACAAAATAATCACTCCTTTTTTTCAGACAAAGAGAATCCACTTACATGATTTACGCTATGTACAACTCATGACATCAATCAACTGTGAAGTCTGACAGCTTTCCTTAGACAATATAACCGTTTTAGTTTGTGTGGTGTGGTACTATTATATGTTTTGTATGCCCTTGTGTTGATTTCAAACTGCTCCTTTAATATTTTTTCCATGGTTCTCGTTGATTTATTGCTTTTTCAGCGTCTGACTTCATTTTTCACAATTGCTGCCAAATGAATATCTTCAATTGTTTAATTTATGTGGTAATGGTTTTACGTTTTCGATTATTTATATCTTTGTATCGACAGTATGGTCTTTATTTTCTTTTTTCACAATCATTTTGTATTTGGTACCATAAAAATCTACATGCTGTTCTCAGAAACTTTTACAAATAGCTATAGTGATACAATATCTTCCAATATATTAGACATCTTTTCCCCAATCTTGTCAATAATTCCTCTCTTGTCGAATTTTGTATTTAAATTAATTTATCCCTTACAATAAAGTAAAATTGGACAAAATATCAATATTTCACAGACACATCAATCAACTACTGTGAGAGCTTAATGACCCAACATAACAGTCATAACCATACATTTTCTGACCCAATTTGATAATCTTTTTCTAATTGCCAGTGAAAGAATTAAATTTTTTTTTTCTCACATTTATTTGATTCAATAACATAGATGTTAACTTTTTTCTTATTATAAGATTATAAATGGAAAAATCCCCTTCGCAGTGATAAATTTTCATGTATTCTAAAACTTTTTTAGTTGAATTCAATTATTTAATCATATATCCATCTACTTTATTAAATATGGCTGGTTGATTTTCAGATGGAGAAAATATTCAGCTACGCATGGAAAGGTAAGCGCGGTATAAGTGAAGAAACAGCAGAGGATAAGCCGGACCTAACTCAGAAAACTTTGCCTGACCCTCAAAAACAGCCACCGCAAGAAGCTTACGTCGACGATGAACAAGGACTGCAAAGGCGCCATAATGTAGACACACTTCTCACTGTGCATTTCTTTGGAAAGAAAGGAACCAACGAACTCAAGTACGAAGGTTTCAGGCAGTTCATGGAAAATCTTCAAACGGAAGTGCTTGAGCTAGAGTTTCATGAATTTTCCAAAGGTGTTTTACTATACTTAATCAATTATTAAATTTCTTGCTTATCTCATAAATATAATGAAGTAACTAAATTTTACATACAATAAATATTAAGTATAATTTTTTTAATGTCTGGAAAGTTGACATATCAGGATAGCTAAAACCTAGTTTAATTTTAAACACCCAAAAAAATGTCAAAAAATATTTAAAAAAAAAAAAAAACATTTTACTAGCCCTCCCAATTCAATTTTCACTTTTCTTTAATGTTTTATACAATTTACATAATTGTAATTTGCCCTTTATTTTAATGCTTCACAGGAAAACAGTGGTGGCAAACTATCATTGTTTATTTTAAAAGCAAGAGTTTTAGTGTGACCATCCTAGATCTAGGCAATAACAGTGTTTAAATTTCAGGCCATGACACAATATCCGAAGTGGACTTTGCGAAAATCCTGCTGCGCTATACTTACTTGGACACCGATCAATACGATATGTACTTAGATAGATTATTGGACAGGGTCAAAGATGAGAAAGGGATCACATTTGAAGAGTTCAAAGTTTTCTGTCAGTTCTTAAATAATCTCGAAGACTTCACTATTGCTATGAGAATGTACACCTTAGCTGATCGGCCTATATCGAAAGGTTAGTGTTATCATTGTTACTCCAGCTTTTGTGTCATTGGTGTTAGTAAAAAAGTATACTACCAATTATTCAATTCAACACAAATGCAAACTTACTTTCAGAGCTTTAGACGGTTAAAAGATCTGTCGAGCTTAGCTTAGATCTATTAATTAATAAATATACTTGAAATTTAGAATATCATATAAAAAAGAATAAAAAACAAAGAATGTTACTATGGTAATTTTCATGGCAAGAAATATTTTTATTTTTAATTATAGGTTATCGTTTCCACCTTTTTCCCTTTCAATGTGGATTTTTCATTGAACATCTCAATCAAAGTTATGGGGAATGGTGAAGCAATTTTCTCCAACGAATTTGCACAATACTGTGTTCTATCAACAACTCTTTCTCTCATTTGAATTACTCTCCATGCTATGATTTCTTACAGATGAATTTCAACGTGCTGTCAAAATATGCACAGGAATCACTCAATCTCTTCACTTGGTCTCGACTGTATTTGCTATTTTTGATGAAGATGGTGACGGTCTTCTCAGTTACAAGGAATTTATTGCCATTATGAAAGATCGTCTTCACAGAGGCTTCAAGGTAACTATACTTCCATTTATTAAATCATGATATAGCTCGAATGACTTAAGCTTAAAACATCTTCAACTGTTTGAGTAGTAGAATCTTTTATCACATACTGTGCCATCTATTATCTATTCTCATTCTGGTAGTATCTGTGATTTTAAGCATCCATATTTATTTTACTGTTCTTTAAGACTGACATATATAAGCTGTATATATATATATATATATCGTCTTAGATTCCATTGTGCATACTCTCTGAGTGCCGAGCTGTCGTGAAGCTTCCATTGACAGTTGTTCAACCTCTATTGTGAATGCAAGATTTTCTGTGGATGATGTGCTTCAGATAGCGAAGTGTTTTCTTATTAGTTTCAATATATATTGAGTGTGCTCTTGCTTTTCATACAATTTTATTTATCATTTATTATGGCCCTTAAAATGGATAACCAAAGTAACAATGAAAATGTACTTGTTACCGAGGTGAAATATTATATTAGATATGCTATTAGATATAAATATATGATATTAGATTTGCTTTGCTTTCAAAACCAGCATGAATCTTAAATATTCAGTCTAAAACGAAAACATTCTAAATACATTTTCATACGCATAAAATTGTGTAGTTAGAAGTAGTGAAGATGTATTGAAAAAAAAACTAAATGTTGAATTTTAAAAATTTTAAAAATATTTCATAATGCGGTTATAATTGAATTTTGCAAGAACGGGCGAAGGACAAAATTATGTATTAATTTTTTTTACATCATCCCCTAGTCAAAAAGTAAGTATCTGCCACTGATAGATGTTGCTGCCACTGACGTTAGTTGGTATAAATTTTTTGAAATAAAAATTGATTCATAAGTTTTGCCATCCAACTGTTTTTAATGCAATAATTGAGTCTTTCATATCTTTCCTTCCCCTTTTTCTTTTTCATCCCCTTTTTACTAGATCATAAATAATTTACTAAACACTCTTTCTTTTTCTAGTCATATGCCAAAAACGAAGGATGGGAAGCATTCAAGAGCTGTGTTAAACAAGAAATGAAAGCAGTTGGCTAAAAATTCAGAAAGAAGATATTGTCTAAGAACCACCTTTTTTTCATTAACTCAATCTATACAAATATAAATGATTTTTTCTCCCTTTTTATGACGCTGGTATAATGTCTACAATATGCCAAAAATTGCTAAGGCCAAGTATTCTGTATCGCATTTATTCAATTATTGTGTTGCTATTCGTATCCAATGATTCCTGTCTTTTTACTCTTCATTTAGTATAAACACTTACTCAAAATTTCCCATCATACTTTCTGAAAATGCTTATTATATTTTTTTTAATATTATAAATGAATTTTATTGATATTGAAGGCTCTCTATTACCTTCTGATACAAAACTGTAGGGCTTAAGGACGCATCCAATACCCTAATAATCGTGCAAGCTTATTGCTAGTTGTTTTCTATTTAAGACAAATTTTCAACTGTTTTCATTTATTTGACATTTATGAATTAATAAGTATCAAAATATCCAGCTGTGGAATATTTACAGAGCGGCATTTTGAATTTGTGTAGAAATTCAGTACACTATTTAAGATTTCCCTCCATGTTATCCTGATATTTTTTATTACATTTTACTCTATGTCTACTAATGAATAAGAACTTATGTATTAGCACAAAAACCCAAACAATTTTATTGCTATGTGTTTTCATTTCAATGTATTATTTTTTTTCATCACTTAAGGTGTTAACTGACACTTCTTGATGGAAAGGCATGATATTTTAAATAACTAAAAACACATTCTTTTTAGTACTTATTTCCCAATATATTTTTTGATCAGGACCAGTTTTGCTCATCGCGAGCATTCATCATTTGCAAAACCTAATAAAAATATATTGTGGAAATAAGTATTAAAAACTGTGTTTTGTGTCACTTTTTACATTGACAACAAACACTGTATAATTTCATAATTATGACTTGACTGAATAATAATTGGTTTTTAATTTTTAATCATTGAAATGTGTGGTATATAAACTTTTAGCTCTTATTTTATTTTAGATTATTTTGTCTTTTTTTTGAGTGCTAAAACAAATTTAATCATAATTATTTAAACTTGTTTTTAATCCCTTAATAATGGAACTGTTGTGACTGTCATGTATATTGAAATTGAAATCTGTTAAACTTGTCTATAATCTAAAATCATTACATGAGACTCAGTGTTAAAGTTAACCAATTTGTTCTGACAATTATTTTTTACGAAACCATATAAAATTAACATTTTTTCCTTTAGTGTTATATTTTTAAATAATAAAAACACATTCTTTTTAGAACTATTTTCCCAACTTTTAGTACTATTTCTACAAATCGTGAAAATGGTGAAACTTAAGAATTATTTATTGGTGCTTAAAGATCTTGACTGATTTCATTATTTAAACAAATAGTTGACATTTTACATGTTATACTTAATTAAAATGATATTGATTTTTTTTTCATTTCAATTTGTGATACCGGGTGATATTTGCTGAAGATATTTTTTTATTTAATGTGTGGTATATATTTTTTCTTAAGTGTATTTGGGTACTTACCTTGCATTCTCTAATGTGTTGAAAAGTAATTATTTTGTATTTATATTGTGTGATCAATCAGTGTGTGCAATCAATAATTGATATTATAACTCTCATGCATACTCTGTATTGCAATTTATTCTTCATCTTTTTTATATCTATGTATTATTTCTCTTTTTATGCAATAAAAAAATCAATTCTCAAATAAAATGTTTTTATTTTAATATGAACGAGACATTCGAAAATACATAAGAAAAATATCTGGTAGAATTTATCACATATTATTTAACTCATCAATGAAATAGACTAATAAATTTAATGAAGTATAGGATCTGGTCAAAGTCGAAGTAATGTTTTTTAACAACTCCACAACCCTGATAAATAGTAATCAACTACTATTAAAATGCAATTTGGTAACTTGAAGCTAGAGATAGCTATTTATTTTAAATTGGTTGGTTATGATGTGATTAAATATCTCAAGGGTTCAAATTTCTTACAAACAATACTGTTTTTCAATTGATGAATCGATATCTGCTTGAAAGTGTGTTTTCTAATAATATTTTGCCTCCTATCTAATCCTAAAATAGCACATCGGGGCACAGCGAGAGCAATTAGCTGGACACTAGTCCCGTTCCAATCTTACCTCTGCTATCCTTATTCTCGTCAAAAAATGAGCTGTCGAGTTATTAAGAAACAAGCAATTTTCATAAAAAAATTTGAGATTTTTCTATTAGAAGGCAATATACTCCACACTGAGAGCGCACATGAATTAAAAATATTTTATGATTGGTGGTATATTTTTGGCTTGCTATTAATATTTTGCGGCCCACACTACGTAAAAAAATCGATATGTGTCCTAAAGAAAAAAATATTGAAAATGCTTTGTCACTTATTTTTATTTACAAAAAATCCTGATTGAATAAGATTTGCGGAACTGAAATTTGGAATTTCAATCAAGACGACCTTTTTTCTAAATTGATTTGATTCACCGCTTGTTATTTGGTATTCGGACACAAAGAGTAAAAAACAACTTTAAGGTTTCGATTCTATTAGTTCTTTGTGTCTATGGCCTTGCTACCGTTGAAATAGACGTATCAAGATAATATTTACAAATGACGTGTATTGGTCGGCTTTTAGAAAAATACATTCTTGCATTCGTCAGCATTGATTTATCGTACGTTTATAATTCTCTTGCGAACGTGTCATTTTCTTAGTAATGTAAGTAGCCAAGCACAGATATATTACTTTTGTTGTCGATATATTTGTGATGAAATAAGTAAACCTGTTGTTTAATCAGATGCTCTTTTATTTATCGGTAAATGCCCCCTTGTTATTTAATGAAGTGAAGTGTTTGTTATTTTCATATCTTTTTTAGAAATCATGTGTGGAACAGACAAACAGCTCGGAGCTCTGAGGGCGCTGATTCTTGTTGGAGGTTATGGAACAAGACTTCGACCCCTGACACTCAGTAGACCTAAGCCTTTGGTGGAATTTGCTAACAAACCTATCCTATTACACCAAATAGAAGCCCTAATCGAAGCTGGAGTAACACAGGTCAATATGCCTTGATTATTATAAAACTGCTCGATTTAATTTCAATAAATTATGTCACTGAGATTTGTAAGTGTTTTTAGATTAAAGATTACTGAAATATTTATAATACGCCGTCTTTATTTCGTAAAAAGTATTTATTCTTCGTGCCAATCTATCTTCTCGGAATTCATCCACTGATTGATAATGTCTCAACTGTTGAGACGGCTGATTGAAGTGTGTTAACTGCTGATATTCAAAACTATAAGAGTATCAGCATTGCATTTGTGTGTGACCTGATTGTTATACTAAAATGTGACCAGGTTTGCCAGCAAAATGAGTCAACACAATGAGAATCTTCATTGAAAGTTTTGTGTTTGTGATATCGTTTTTTGTCATGTATCGATTGGTTTAAGATTCTTAAATTATCAGGTGCATTTTTATTAACCTTTAATCTAAGATGATTATCAAAATTGAACTGCGTAATGATTTGTCAGAATTTCAAAAACATAGATATGGTCTATCATGTCATAATTGGTTATTTAATCTTTACCATAGAACGAAGAGCGGGATTAGCGGCAGTGATACTAAACACTGTCACTGACATCTGGAAGTGAATTAACATATCTGATGGTAGTACATAGCAAACCTCGTACATGCATACACTATTACGGATCTCCTTTTTTTGGCTAATATCAATTGATTGAATTTATTTTTTACATATTCAGTATTATTCTCTACTCAGCTTAGCAGGCAACAAGCCAAAAACAAAATAAAGTTTATCCAACTTTTGCCAGCGGATATTCAAAATATACTTGGTTTATCTCAAATTAATAGCCAACTATCAAATTGTATCAACATAAAAAAAAATTGTTATTTTTTCATCTTTAGAATTTCATTGATACTTATTAATCTATTAAGTCAACATTCTGAATACTAAACGACATGACTATTTCACTTTTTACAACCTTATTATTTCACCACAATACTAAAAATCAGATTATTTATCTATACTTTCTTGTTTAGAATTTATGGACAATATCTTTCTATTTGTTTATCTATTAAATTGGCTCTAGGTCAACAATGACAGAAAACAATGTATTTCCAAACTTTTTTCCTCATCAATCATTATCAGGAAAATTTCAGTTATTGATTCTATTTCTATATTATGATTTTGATACTGCTTCATACTGTTATCTTCATTTTGAAAAGTATTTGTACTTTTTCAAACATGATAACAAAAATCTAGTTGAAATTTGAATTACTCAATGCATCCAAACCATATGCTTAATAAATTTTATCTGAATGTTATTGATTAAGATCTTCCACGCATCCAATTTATTCATATCATATTTGGCGTCTACTCCATTCAAAGAATTTCAGTAATATTTCAGCAAAGTAATATTTAAAAATTACTAATGTTTACTTTGGCGCAAAACGAGTGAGCTTATCCACATCTTGAAACAGCATTTCTTTGAATAATGTTTTGTGTAAATTATCCAATCTTTTTTGTAACATAAAAAGTATTTCTGTCTGCAAAGTGAAATGGTATGTTCAGTCATAAGAAATGAAAAATGAGTTGAATATTCAAAAATAACTACAATGCAGAAAAAAGAAAAGGTATCAATTCCTGAATTAGGGAATTTCACATTGAATATTTTTTAAAAGTTCTTGAAAAAAACAAATCTTATTTTTGCTCTTCTGTGATGTGTTAATTTTAAACCTAACACCCCTTTTCCTTTCGCACACAGATATGTCTCCAGAAAGTGTTTTGATGCAGGGTTTTCAAACACTTACGTCACTTTATATGTATTGCTTAGTGCATTATAATATTCTCTAACAAACATACATTGGATTCAATCATGAAATGAATTTTTATCTTTGTAGAACATATTGACTCATAATGGGATATATCTGAGCAATATGTTTTCTACAATAATTACTTGTTACTCATGTAATTAAAAAAATGCTTTTATCAATTCTTCAATATTGTTTTAGGTCATCCTAGCTGTTTCTTACCGTGCCGAAGAAATGGAAAAGGAACTGAGCGCAGAAGTTTCAAAACTTGGGGTCACACTCATTTTCTCACACGAATCAGAGCCCTTGGGAACGGCTGGTCCTCTAGCTTTAGCGAGAGATATTTTACTCGCTAGTCCGGAACCATTCTTTGTTCTTAATTCTGATGTTATATGTGAATTTCCATTTAAAGAACTGGCCAAATTTCATAAAAATCATGGAAAGGTAAAGTTGTATCTTAACTTTTAATTTAAACTTGAAATAACAATTTTATAATTAATACTGTCCATTATATACAGTAAATATTCTTTAATTTTATTTATATCCTGATTACATTATCAATATAAATATATAAAATTTAATCATAACGAGATACTGTAACATTTCTTCATGTGGTATGAGTAGTTATACCACAAATATCATGAATCAGTAGTAAAGTTCATAGATTATTTTCAACTTAGATAATTTGAATTAATCACTACAACTTTATCTCCACTTCTGTACATTTTTTTTTATGCCGAATCAGTGATTTAGATGTTTATTGAAATTATTTCTATGACTAAGATACTTTATAATTACAAGTAATGTAATTATTGCACTATAAACACTGTAATTGTAAAGCAAGCAGCATATACGCTCGATGTAAAACTTTTAGTTCATGGGTTAGAGTAATCAATTGAAATTTGATAAAAAAAAACATGTTACAGGAAGGAACTATAGTAGTCACAAAAGTAGAAGAGCCTTCAAAGTATGGTGTTGTTTTGTATAATGACAATGGAGAGATACAGAGCTTTATTGAAAAACCACAGGAATTCGTATCAAACAAAATCAATGCAGGTGAAGATCTATCTATCTACAATTTTAGTTCTCTTTTTTTGCAACCATTTACAATACTTCAATGCTTCCCTCCATCAAAGATTAAAATCTTTAACAATTCTAAAACTATATAATCATTTTACAGGTCTCTACATTTTCAACCCTTCAATTTTATCAAGAATAGAACTGCGGCCAACTTCAATCGAAAAAGAAGTATTCCCAGCAATGTCAAACGAAAGTCAGCTCTTTGCAATGGAATTAGAAGGTTTCTGGATGGATGTAGGTCAACCCAAAGATTTCCTGACAGGTTAGCATACCAAGCTTTTTTATCTATCGTCTCAAATAAATTATGCCCCTCTGATCAATCTTATCTGAATAATTTCTATTCCAGGTATGTGTTTGTATCTGAGTAGTCTCAGAAACAAAAGTCCAGAAATGCTCCACTCGTCTATTGGAATTGTTGGAAACGTCTTAGTGGATCCCACAGCACGAATAGGTAATGGATGCCGTATTGGACCAAATGTCACAATTGGACCGGATGTAGTCATAGAAGATGGTAAGCAGCAGTTCAATATTAAAAATCCAATATACATTATTAATTTATGATCAATAATCAACCGAAGGTGTTTGGTGGAATTTCAATATCAAATTTGAATTGTTACAGCTTCGTAAAACTCCACATGTTTTGTCACTAACGACCCTGGTTTCGCCTTTAAAGTGTTTTGACAACAAATAATAATCAACTATCGTGATTCATTACCAAGATCGTTAATGAAAATTATCACAGGCAATTGTGTTAATAATTATTCGATTAATATTATTAAATTTATTTTAGCTGCCATTTAGTGCTTCCCTTGGAGTTGTGTTGTCCTGTAATTAATACCTTCGGTATATAGACGACGCTAACTGTTTATTGTACGTCAGTTCTATTGCATCTGTGTCATAGAATGCCTGAAGATACTGAAAGGCGAAACCCGGGACATTAATTACAAAACATGTGGAATCGTACATAATTGTAACAATTAAAATTTTATGCATTATTCGGTTTGTCACTTTTATTTGAGTCATTATTTCAGTCTATAGATATAAAGTGAGGGAACAACAAAAAGAAAACTGAATCAGACATTTTCATATAAATTGAAAAAAAAATAAATTGATAAAGTAAATTACTGATTTGATTCCACTGCAAACTGTCATGTACAATTTGAGTATGGTCTTTTTCAGGTGCTTGCATTAAGCGAAGTACAATAATGAGGGGTGCGGTTATTAAATCTCACGCTTGGTTGGAGGGATGCATCGTCGGTTGGCGCTGTGTCGTAGGACGGTGGGTTCGAATGGAAGGCTGCACGGTGCTTGGTGAAGATGTCATTGTTCAAGATGAACTGTATGTAAATGGAGGACAAGTTCTGCCTCATAAATCTATTTCACTGTCCGTCCCAGAGCCGCAAATTATCATGTAGTTCCCCGTTGGTTATACATAACCGAATAAAATGTTGAAAAATGATATGAATAAAATATAATATTGTGCAATCATCCTACTTTCCCACTCTTACACTTGAGCAACTTCCGAAAAATGCTTTTTTTATCACACCAAAAATTAAATGATTATATTGAGATATTCTACATTCCAAATAAATTTGTAGATGAACATAATTTTTCCTTCATTAATCCTATCTCTTGATGTGCACTATCGATATAAAACTTATTTTACTTTATTTTTTTTTTATTCACAAAACAATTTTAAATTGAAAATAGCAATCTTTCATTGTCAATACAAATATGTGAAATGTATTTTTTTCCAATTCACCCCTTGCCACATCAGTCTCAAATAAGACTGTCAACTATTCTTGTGAGCCTTCTGTTGTTAGATGCAATTAGTAAATCAATGCTATAAATTTCACAGAATTTTAATGAGAGTAGCATGGAATCAATTTTCCTTTTTTCAATGCCTTCATATTTCAGATGAGTTCATTAGATTTCTATAATCATTCAAAAAATCTTAATTGTTTCTATATGCTGAAAATGAATTTGAAAATTATATTCACGCTTGACCAAGTGTGCAAGATGTACAACTTGCACACTTAACATATATTATATCATTGTAATGTCCGCACCAATGTGGGTATTCCATAGTCACAATAGTAAATTTAGCAATTTATAGCTCTTAATTTAATTAGATAGATTATGACATTCATTATATACTTATATATAAGAGTTTCGCTGTATCTGAATTATATTGTTAAAATAGATAACTTCCTTTCAACTATCAAGATCTGGTTCACTTTCAATTTGCTTTTTATAATTTTTAACAGAGCCAGTTTTGATGAAATCTCTAAATTAGCATCATCTGTTATATTCTTGGAAACCAAAGATGATCAAAATACAGAAATATTTTACATAAAGTTAATAAACTATAAGAGGTTTTTACATTTTTTTGTTTTGTGTAGATAATTGTATGTATTCATACATATTCATAACAAATTGCTGGCTTTGATTCCTTCGAATACAACTGCAATTTTTTAAAGAATTTCGGAAATCAATATACATGTTTGTATTATGTACGTAATGATTATAAAATCTGACATGGCTATTTTATAATATGAAAACGAGCTTATCTAGATTCTGAAATTACGATTGTTCATTGTCTTGATAAAAAGTTTGATCTTATTATTTTTTTATATTGTTGATGTTTAACATTTTTATAAGAACATTTGTTTTATTGCATTTATCTGAAAAGTAAGCATAATAGACTCTGCCTGATGTATGTCTAATACTTTAATTATATACACTTAAGGTTTATTCACCTTTTTTTCATTGTCATTATTTGTTGAGAATACTTTTTTAAATTTTGACTTTGTTAACCCTTAAACACATGTTCGCTTAAGACACTTTTCAGAAAATTATTTATTGTTCGCATGAATCCGTTCTCTCAGTTCTTTTGTACATCAATAATTCATTGTTTCTGAGATTATTAACAACTCGGTTTGTAAAAAGTTTCTATGGATCCAGCTGTAACTTTGTTTTGATCAGTCCATTCGTGTTACTAGATATGACAAATGCTCCACTTCCTCAAGAAATGTGTTCAGACAGTCGTAGGATTCTTCTGAAAGATGCAAAATATCACAGTATCGCAAGTAGTTGAATAACAATAACATAGTTGGTTTACATTTTATCAAGATCAGTTAAAATAATAATCTCTAATAGTTATATCACAATAGTCAATGATAACATCATGAATGTCATGTATTTCTTGTTTCATTATTTATTTTATGGGTAAATATGGATTTGTTATTTAAGCATTTTGAAAAAATATAAAACCGTACCTAACACTGCAGTTAAAAAAAATATTAAAAGGTTGCAGACTTCTAGTATTATACATAACCTATGAATCACGAGATACGCACAATATATTTTTTTACATTACATGGTTGCATGTGAATAATAATGTCTTATTTCATTTAATTTTATTATATAAACTGAAAATCACTATCATATGTGTTGGCTTGTTAAATGTTAAAAATGTTGTCATGTAAATAAGTAGATTAGGAAGAATATTTGAGCCAAAAATGAGATGTGCAAATTGTAAAACAAGGTGCCATAATTTTTTATTTCTGTAATATCACAAATTTTACAAATATACCTTAAATGTTGTTCAATTTTATTACCTTCAGGCTCAAAACAATTGTTACGTCAAAAAAAGTAGTTTAAAAAACAAATATAATTTTTAAAATACTGTCTTGCTTTTCTAAGTTTATCCTATTTCCAAATTGCATGTGTCACCTGTAAGAAAAATTTTACTGTCAACAACATTAATCGAAATCTCTTCTAAAAAGAAGAAAATATTTTTCATTCAGGTCTTGTCAATTATTTATCCCACCTTATGTACTTTAAAAAAAAATTATTACAATCAGAAAGTAATAATTATTTTTGGTCCTAATCTAGTTCATCAAATATTAATATCTCATGATAGCCGCCACAATATGACCCTCCTATTTTAATCTAGTAAATGTATAAGTTCTTCACAAGCTTAACTATATGCATCGCACTCTTATTTTGCAGCCAGAGGGTTTTTTTCTCCAAAAGCCATAGGCATTAATTAATGTATTAATATGCCAATGCTGTTAAAAGTAAACGTTTTCAAATGATAGGACCAGACAAAAAAATATCCTTATTGTATGTGTATCAATTTTATTTATGTATATGTTGTATTGTCTCAAATAATAATTATCGATAAGTCGTGTAGGAATGTGGCAGAGCATAGCCAATAAAATTAACTTCTACATATTGAGATATATTAAACAATTTTATATTATGTATAATAGAAAATACTATAGTTAATTAACATTCCTTTTCGACATGTGTTTATTTTTAAATATTTATATAATAAAAGTGTGTTCATATGATTTACTTTGTTTTATTGTTAGTTATTACCAAACCATATTTGAATCCATTTTATTATGATTATATAACAGCAGGGTTTCAATCCATTTAAATGACTGATCAGTCCAGGCAGATGTCCTAAAGATATGTGGAAAGTGAACATACTGTAGCACTCCACAATTTATCCTGTTGTCTACACCATAGTTTCTCAACCAGTGGTCCGTGATGTGATACTACTTCGATAAACAATCCAGTTTTATGTTGTATTTTATGAATTTTTAAATTATATTTTTTTTACTGTCCTTTTAATATACTTAAATATTGTTATATCAGCATATGGTGTTGTAAAATTGTTTTGAATAAAAAATCATTTATATTAATATTTATTGTTGTATTCCGCAGATGTGAAAAGGTTGAGAAACTATGGTCTACACTACCTTTAATCTTCTACTGAATCTGGCATCAATTTTATACCATGTAACCAAAACATGTTTTATAATTCTGTCAGGCTTCATCATGTCCACCGATCCTTTTTAATAACGTCTCGCCTGCGATCCAGTAAGCTCCATCCATGCGTTGATTATATTTTCGAGTACTATGCACTATGGACATACAGACACGGCAAACATATATTGTCATCATCATATGTAAGGTACACAGATTTATTCAGACGGAGAGCAATTCTGGAATAGGACGCAAACATAACTTTTTTTAGGTATTTCTCACGTCATAAAAAATATCAATACCTGATAAAAAAATATTTTAGTTGAGATTTAAAACTAGATTATAAAAGTCATATTCACACTACGTGTGAATATGAATTTCAAGATTTGACAATTTCTTGATGACATTCCAGAAGAGAAAAAAATTATTGTGTTTGAATAGATGCATTCTTATATTTTGATTTATTTTACTTTTTCTGTCATTTATATATTTTTATTGTATACTTGATTGCCAATTAATTAAATAAATAAAATAACTTCTGAGAACATGACTTTCTACTATTTGCTTATTCCATTTAACAAGAGGACTTAGTTTTATCCATTTTTTTATTTTTGGAATTCTTCCTGCATAAATATATATCCCCTTGTACGATTTCGAATGCAAACATAATCCAAGAAATGACCTTATTTTAGCAGAAACATATATATGGAAACATTATATATATAAGAACGGTATTATTGTTTCAAAACATTGTAATACTGATTATAAACGTAATATTTCAATATTGAATATGTGGAGACTAAGTGGGGTATTGTTAATAAATTAAGAATAATAAAAATTTCATACAGTTTTCTCATTTTATTTCACAATTTTTTTTTCAACAGGACACAAATATGTGGTATGTACCATTTTAGCACAATAATTTCTGTCTACACAAGGAAAATATGATGGTATGGTTTTCTGCACTTATAATAATTTAACATATGATATTATAAAATATTGGTTATATTATTTATATATATAATATGTATATTTGTTACATCTATATTAGGAGCAAGTTTATAGAAGCAAAAATGGAAAATAATATAAAGTTTCCACTAAAAGAAATGTCATAAAAATATCTCCTGTTAAGTCGGGCATTCTTCAAGTGAAATAATTTATTAAAAAGAAATCTAAGCTTATTGCTTAAATGTAAACAATACCTATAGCCTATCTTTGAGACATTTATTTTATGCTTCAATAAATGCTGTTATGCATGCTATGAATAAGGATGTCAAAAGAAGTGTAAAAAATTATAATAATACCTATTTAATAATTAGATTTGGTGATGATCAATTATTATTTTATCATATTAAGAAAAAAAAACCCTCAAAACACTGATCAATCAACCTGGTAAAGTATATTTATGAAATACTTTTACGGGATTATTCGCATTTACTAATTGATTTGTAATTATATTTGGAGGTATGGTGAAAGAACCTATTATTGCAAGATAATAAAATTGATCTACCTAGAGGTTCCCTAAATATTGTGTTTATTTGATTGAGAAAAACACAAAAATCATTCAGAAAATGCTTAACATTCTACGTCACAAATCATACTGTGTCACTGCAAAATACATTTGCATCGAAAATTATTTCAAAATCACTATTTACACCATCATCAGTGCATAATGTAATGATTTGATAAAATTAAAAAACATTTTTTACAATATCAGTTAAAAAATGAATATACAATGGCAATGGATCTATAAACATATCTCTAACATTACCGAATAACATAGATGGCAGAGCCTTTCCTGATCAAGATAATCAAGCAGCAATATTTATTCAACCGCCACATTAATTATCCTGCAGCGGCAGTCACACTGAGCAACGTTATGTAGCGAGGAAAAGTTCAACATAATAGGAATGCGACTGACCCAACATAAAAAAATAATGTGGACGTTACTTATTTCTAAAATCTTAATATTGCCCTTATGCTGCAAGCACAAAAGCGCTACTTTAAAACAAAACAAATAATTTTCAGTTCAAATAAAAGGTAAATAAATTTAGTGTGAGTAATTTATTAACTAAGCCCTACTCTCAAAGTGAGAATTCGCAAAAGAAAATGACACATCTCAGTACTTAATCCTGTAGTAAGGCTGCGAATTTGGTGGGTATCTCGACTCTTGGAAAGGTCCCGAGCCAGGGGGAGCAGGTTGGTGGGTGGCGTATCGAGATTCCGAGTAATTGCCTCCAGACGACATGGCTCCTCCTCCGCCTCCTGTGCCACTGTACCGACTGCCGCCTTCGAGGCCTCCGCTGCGAGAATCACCTGGGAACAACAATCAGTGCTATAATATTCGGCCACTTGACTAACACAATAGTCAATTATACTAGTTCCAACACAAACAGTATCAACCTATCACAATGAACTTTTACCAAGTAAATGCCATTTCAATCAATAAATTACCTTATTCATTGGATCAAACTTTAATAACCCAATTTATATGACCTACTTACTCTAAAATATGATAAATATATGGCAAATTTTTTGCAAGTCAATTAACAACTTAGTACATCTAGTTCGCTTTTCTTTTATCGAAACAGTTTTATTCTTTTTTTATGACACAACTAGAAACTGCAATACCGGAATTACTATCACTACAAGAATCGCTTGCTGCTTGGTAGCCAAATTTTTCACTCACCTTTTTAGGATTGTTAGGATCAGATGGGTTGGAGAAAATTTTATTCACCACAAATATCAATGCTTTTGAACAGAAATCCATACATTAATTCTTCAATCTGTCAATATTGGAATATGCAGCCAAGGCTATTGGCATTGACTAAAGCACCGCAGACCCGAAAAACATTACCTTACACATTTTTTTTATTACAGGTTTAATCTCCATAGATCATTTTGAACAATAAGAAAACTTATATATGATTATATTCCTTGCCTTTACAGTTCTTGATCAAGTAAACATTGACAGAATAATTTAGAATGCAAGGTAGGGACTTGTATTGGTTTTTTTCTGATGCAAGTATAAGTTGCCAGCATTATTTCCCCAAATTACTTTTTCATTAAATTGAGGGGGCAAATGCACCTCAGGCACAAAAATTAAGTCCCCGTTTCAAAGCAATCACAAAAATTATGAATACTTATAGTTAATACTGACTGGGTTTGGACCATGAAGATCCGGCATGATGAGGAGCAGACGGAAAAGCAGCATTGGAAGCATTCGAATTAGAATTTGAATTTCCATGCCAATTCGGATTGCGGTCACCATATTCTGCAAACAACAGTTTGATTAAGAAAAGCACAGTTCTGATAATGCATTATATTTTGTATAAGTTGAAAATATTTCAATCCTTCTTACCACAATGAAAACAGAAATAGATAGAATCCCAAATAAAAATCACATTCGATGAAAATAATCAAAAAGTATTATGAATTTTTGACTGCATTGGATATTCACCTTTAGCAGCAGCAGAGGAATCTCCATAGCGGTCTCTTGGTAGCAATTTAGGGGATCGGCGAGGCTCTCCTCCTCCTCCGGTACTGTTATTACCGTGATAGTTTGCTCCGCTTCCTCTGTCGCCTCTTCCACTGCCGCCCCTCTCATCACGGAGACCACTTCCCCCGCCGCCTCCTCCTATCCCCGAAGAGTTACTGGTCACATTGCTGCGGCTGTCCCCTTGATCCATGGCATACCTACTGTAGAAAAACAAACATAATACTGTAACTTAATGTTAATAACTTAATAAGAAAATGGGCAAATAGGATTGTAAGATTTTTTAGCTTTCCCCATTTTTGAAATATATATCTTTTTTGTACTCATAATCCAATCCAATATTAACTGAGTTGGATCAATCAAGATCCAGAAGTGTTGCATGCAGTTCTCTATCAAATTTAAACCCGTAAAGGTTAAGCATGGTTTTTTATTAGTATTTTATACATGCCAAATTCAGATTAAGATTAGTGTTGAATCTTTTAAAGAAATTATTTTCAATTATAAGGAAATTTTGGACATTTGAAAACATCTTTCAATTAAAAAAAAAACCTAATAAATTCAAATTCAAAAAGCAGCTTTGAAAATAATGCAAGAATAATTTCTGCAAAGAATGAAATACATTTACATGATAAGGGAAAGAAATGGATTTGAATGAGCAACCAAATAAAGAGTTTTAATATTATTGAGGTCATCTTTACAAAAAGTCACGCTAATATTGATTACATGCGTTATCAATTTTCTAAGCATCTGAAAAAAGGTCTTCAAGAAGAACATTGTTTGTATTTTATTTTAATGCAACCTCTATTCACTTTTTATCCATGGAAGATCACAGAAATTTTGAACGCTGAACTCCATGAATGGAATATAAAAAAAAACCTTTTTTAAATGTACCAAAAAATGTTATGTCACTGAGAAACTCCAAATGCAATTAATAAAAGGATGAACGACATGCAGGTTATGGAGGAAAATAAAATGTTGCAGTAGATTGATTTGTTTTGTAGCTCACAGAGGTGGAGGGGCGGGGGGCGTCGGGTGTGGCTTGAGATACCTTTGGTCCCTAGGCCTAGTGCCGGGGGGCAGCGGCTGTCGCGAATCATAAGATCCACCTCCATTACTGGCATACTTGACTCCACCTGTAGCGTTTCCGCCACCGCCACCTGCAAATAAAATCACCAACTTACCATGATGTGGCTTAATTTACAATATCAACAGAGGGTGCTTGATGGAATTTGTTTTAATCACTAATGACCTGGGTTTCACCTTTCGGCATTCTATCAAATGGATGCAACAGAAGTGATTTTTTAATTTATGATACCAACTGAAGGTGCTTCATAGAATTTCAATATCAAATTTGAATTGTTAAAATTTTGTACAATTCCACATGTTTTGACACTAACGACCCGGGTTTCGCCTTTCGGAATCTTCAGGCATTCTATCACACGGATGCAACAGAACTGACGTGAAATAAACAGTTTGCATGGTATATATATTAAAGTTATTAATTACAGGAAAACACTTACTCCTAGGCAAGCAGTTTTTAAATGTAAAAATAAAAGTATAACACATCCCTTTGTGATTTTGGCAGAAAGAGAACTAAATGGATAGCAATGGATCAAGTTTTTTTTAATTACAGTACCAAGTACAAAGATACAATAAATACGATGAAAATATGTCATTGGTTAGTTGCTTTGTATCTTAAATAATTTTTAACCATGACAATCTCAGAATTGCACAAACCGGAATGTGGAGGCGCATGATAATCTCTGTCTCGTTCCCTTTCGCGATCTCTAGGCCTCTTGTCAGACGAGGATGCCGTCTGCGGTCTAGACTCATAAGCTGGAGTTGGCACGTCGAGGTGAGGTGGTGGTGGAGGCAACGGAGGGCCAAACCTGAATAAATTAATACAACATTAATATGACAATTTCTCTTCGCAAACGTTCATTCAAAAATATTCAGTATAGATATGGAAGTATAGTAACTAGATGAGAAAACAAAACTTTAAAAAAGAATCAACTTATCAGATAACATTTAGAAAGGGGTTAACTATAAACTTTCCTTACAAAAAATATAAACAAAAAAGCTGCACTCGGGTACGAGTATTTCACATTGATGATGAATATATTCAGCGATTGATATGCTGTAACATTGGACAAATAAATAAGAGAAGAATTAACCTCGCATTTCCAGGTCCACTATCCCCACTACGCTTACTGGGTCCTCCACCGGATGTAGCATTGCCTCTAGCATAGTGAGAAGGAAGCGGAGCTCGTCCTTGAGGCTTTGCCCAGGATGCGGAAGGAGGAGGGGGAGCATTTGGCAACGCAGGTGAGAACATCCCGTAACCTCCCCCACCACCTCCACTGTTGCCCCTTTTAACAGCTGCTCTACCTCGTTCTTCATCCAACCTGAAAACAATTAAAAACATAATACTGACACTTTCTTAACAATCTACTTCAGTTGAGGGATAATGTTTTATATACAAGGAGATTTCATTTTATATCCCGAAACCACTACACAACACTAGATTGCAGGTATCCCAATTTTTGTTAACCTGTTCCCGTCCGCAAAAAAAAATATTCCACCAAGTCCACAATAGATTTACAATATTGCAAGAGAAATCGATATTTTCATTTTTTTTTTAACTTAATTTATAGTAATAAAATTTATTAATCAAACCAATCCAGACCCCAGGCATTCTCTCACATGTTATACAATATTTATTGAGTTTTTAGTTCTATAAAATTATTATTTTTTAAGATAAAGTTGATAGCTATTTCGGGTCACGCTGTCGTCAGAACCATGCTTAAAGGAACATTTGCTTATATATATATATATATATATATATAGCTGTGTAGAAAAGTTCCACAATACATCTTCTCTCCTATTTTAACGACCTAGCTTGTTTCTTGCTCGCAATAAAACTAAAAAGGCGGCTATATCAATAAGTTCACACATGGCACGGAAACGGTCCATTGTGGAGACAAAACGCCCCCCCTTAGAGGGTTAAGTAATGGCGATCGACGTATTATTATATATATTAATTTGTTCGTTAAGAATCTTTTGTTATAGTTGATATCTATTGATTTCCAGCTGTTCTAAAGCCGTCATCTTGCAACCTTTATTACAAAGATGCAAACACTTAGGCGCCGAGTTTGAATTTATATTATGTGATTCCTTTATAATGTGATTAGCGAATTGTGAAAGTTTTTTTTTTGATTAACAATTCAAAATAACCTTACAATAAGGAAGTAAAATTATCTAAATTGTTTCCAAGCATAATTTTAAAGCATAAAGTGTCCTACTGTGATATGAATAAGAAGATTTTGGTATCAAGTCTTCCATTTCATTGTGAAACTTTTAAATTGATGGTGGCCAAGCGCCTCTGCCATAATGTTGTTGATAATCTTAACGGATCTAAGTACTAATAGAAATGAAACAAAGATACATTTGAAACACCTAAAAAGATTAAAAATGATTCAAATGTTGTTTTCATCACTCGCATTTTGTTAGTTAGTTTGCAATAGTTTAATTGTTGAAATCTTACTTTAGCTCTCAACATTTTTAAAATTGACAGATGATTCTTTTTGCTATCAAACTGCTAAATTGTTATAAGTTTAAGGCAGCAAACTTTAAAATATATGTGATATTTGAATAACTTAAGTTTCAACATTTTAGTAACTTGTCTCATCCCAAGTAAATTCTGAGCAAATACCTTATCCGAGCTCTTTTCAACTCCAATTTTTCTAATTCCAGTTTTTCACGCTCCAAATTCTGCCTTTCTCTTTCCAAGCGACTCAGCTCTAATTTTTCACGCTCAATACGCTCCCTGAAAGAATCAAATTATAAAATTAATTCAACATATATATATGAATGAATGAATGCTCTTTTTCACTGTAGTGACTTTCAATGAAGAATTTCGAAATACATACCTTTCAATCCTAAGCTTTTCACGTTCCATGACAAGACGATGCTTTTCTTCACGCTGCTTTCGTAAAAGGTCTCGGAGAGATTCTTCCGACTGTTTTCTTCTGCGGTCGTCGGAGCGCTCTCGCCTACTACGTTCGCGTGCATGTTGAGCCTCACGTTCTTGCTATAACACAAGAATAAATAGCATTTAAATAATTAATTGTTTTCTTTTATGCAAAATACAATACAATCCAAGTCCATCTTTATCTCGGTTCCTTACATTCACATATATTTGCATATAATTCAATAAGTTTTGAGACTCTCTAATAAGCATATGCTGCATATTTATTATGTGACAGCAGAATACCATTAGCACACTGGAATCAGGTCCAGATGTATTATATGCATTTCAGCAAAGGTTACTGATCATATTAAATAAAAACTTTTTTGTGAAAATGTTCCCCTTACCATAAAGATAGCTCTACTGGTGATATGTGAATATAATAATTGTAACCAGTGGCGGCTCGTTCATATACACTGCGGAGCTGCAGCACCCCCAAGAAAATTTGATAGAAATGAATTTTATTTATTTTTATTATATCTATAATATTAACTATTTTAAAGTGTGGCATGTGTTTGCTGAGCGCGCGCCGATCGCTCTTCAGATGCATAATTGTACACGTATTGTGCCGATAGAGTGTACAGTAATATGAGGCGAGCGCTGCGTAGCGACGTTGCTCCTAGAATTTTTTGTGTCCACGGTGTCACTCACTGTATGACGAGAAGTGCGTAGAGTGGAGGGGGGTCTCGCCGTATGGTCAGTGTCACGCTGCAGCTCGGAGCAGCGTCGGAGCAGTGCAGTTGGGTGAATTGGCTGATTTAACGTATTTGCGGCCACGCGGTCGTCATCTCTTTGCATTTTTACATACTCTTAACACCTGTTGGTAAGTGTTTTACGCCCTTAGTGTGCATGCCAAGCTTCTTCTTTTTTAAATATAACATTTGCCCCTATTACAGGATAAAAATTATGGACCTAACCAAGCCACCAACTGTAACTGAAATGAAGGTTATAAAATTTTCTACTCTATCTCTCGAAGAAAAAGTAAAGATCAAACAGCGAGGTCGTCCAACCCCAAATATTTTAATAGCCCAATCAGGAACTAGCCATAACAAAAAATATGTTCGAGCTTTTAATTCTGAATGGTATGAAAAAAAGAAATGGCTTTGTGGGTGTGAAATACGAAATACTCTCTTTTGCTTTCCTTGTTTATTAATGGGTGGTGATTCAGTATGGACAGAAAATGGCTTCAATAATATAAGCAGAATTAAAGAAAAAACGACTAAACATGAAATTTCCCGAAAACACATAGATAATGTCGTATGTTTGTCATTATTGGGTAGTGTCAATGTTATAGAATGTCTAAGTGAATCATATAAACAAACAATCATTAGACATAATGAAAATGTCATTAAAAATAAAAACATATTGTCAAAAATAATAGACTGTATTAAATTTTGCGGAAATTTTGAACTTCCTCTTCGAGGTCACGATGAAAAAGACGATTCACTTAATCCAGGCGTGTTTAGAGGTCTTGTTAATTTTGCAAAAAATTTAGATTCAGAATTAAAGCTTCATTTAAGTAACAGTTCAGCATTTAAAGGAACTTCAAAAACTATTCAAAATGAACTCCTGGATTGTATGCTACAAATATGCCGTGAAAAAATAACGACAGAAATTAATGAGACGTCTTATGTATCATTAATGGCTGACGATACAACTGATGTTTCAGAGCACACACAAATGGTTATTGTTTTTAGATATGAACTAAATGGTGAGGTATACGAACGATTTTGGGGATATTTTAATCCCGAAAATCAAAAAGCTGATGGATTATCAAAATGCATTCTAGAACAAATTGATGTACTTTTAAAAGAAAACCCGTCGAAATTAATTGCTCAAACTTTTGATGGTGCCAATGTAATGAGAGGGGAAAAGGGTGGAGTTCAATTTAAAATAAAGCAGAGATACAAGAATGCTCATTTTATACATTGTTATGCACATCAATTGAATTTAATAATGAAACATGCTGCAACCACTTCGAGTACCTGTAGATTATTTTTTACTAATTTATTGAAAATTCCTGTATTTTTTTCCTATTCTCCATATAGGTTAAAAATTTTAAATAAACAAATGAATGTTCATTTGCCAAGGCCATCGGCAACGAGATGGAATTTCAATATACGCACTGTAAATAAAGTATATGAAAATCAAGAAATTCTTAAAAAATGTTTTCAAGAACTCCAATCTTCACCGCAAGCTACTGATAAAACGATTACGGATTCATCGGCATTATTGCTTACATTAAATGACGAAAATTTTTTATTCTGGTTAAAACTATTTCACAAGTTAATGCCGCATGTTGAAATCCTTTATAACCAAATGCAATCTAGAGAAATCGACATATTTTCAATACAAAAAAATATAAAAAGCTTTAAGAATGCCATATCGAAAATACGAAATTCATATACCGAATTGTCTTCGTCACAGTTTCAGGAAGCTAGAGATATGTGCGACGTATTAAGTTCAGACATGGAACAAAGGTACTCTTTCAATAATCAATTATTGGCTGCTAAATTGTTTGACAGAGTAAACTTTAAAAAATATCTCCAGAAAATGCCAATTGAAGAAGTCAATCAAACTATCGAATCGTATCCAATGCTTGAGAAGGAAAAGCTTCTTACAGAATTTCACGTATTTTACGAAAGAGTGGAAATGCACAACTTTGATAATTTAATATCATTATTGAAAAATATTCATGCTAATAATTTGAGCGATGTTCTTGGAGAATTGACGAAGCTCTTAAAAATTTTAATTACTACTCCAATGACAACTGCAGAACCTGAGCGATGTTTTTCTACATTAAAAAGAATTAAAACTTATCTCAGGAACACAACTAGTCAAGAAAGGCTAACGGCTTTGTCAATGCTTTCAATAGAGAAAGATATGATTACGAAAATACCAAACTTTAACGAAAAAGTCATAGAAAAATTTGTTAATAGCAAAAATAGACGAATGGAATTTATTTTAAAATAGCTTTTTTTTAATTGTTATTATTTTTGATATTTCAAATAAAATCTAAGTAATATGGTCTTTTACTGAATTTTAATTTATCCACAGCACCCCCAAATCTCACACCCACGAGCCGCCACTGATTGTAACCATAATATAACAGCCAAACCACACATTGTTCTCTAACTGAAGTTTAAATGCGTGTTCATCGATTGTGTAGACATAATTATAAAATATGTCCCAGCTTATGACAAATTTCATCATTTCTTTCTATTTATTTTCATTTATCCTTTTTATATAAATTTACATGCAGGGAGTTACATGTTTGACGACCGATCTTACTATTTTAGCCTTCATGTGCGATGATATCTTAGCCTTGATAAATCAATTGAGCCAAGGCACTTCAGTATAAAAATATCATAAATATGTCTTTATATATTAGAAAAAATTATTGTTATGACTAAATCTTCATTACTTATACAACCTAATTTTATTTAATAAAACCATTTTTATGTCAGAATTATAAAACAGTAATTTGATTATGTATTCATAAACATCCCAAGGCTCACCTAAAAAAAAATATTGTACACAAAATCAGTTATCGCAATTTAAAGATGACTATAAAAAAAAAAAAATACAAACTAGGTAAGAAGGGTCCCGGAGAATTCTTAAAACCTAGATTTGTATAACTTACCAAAAAACTTTCTTTTTTTACTTGAAAATCTAAAACAAATAATTAAAATTTTTGGAAAATCCATTAAATAAATTACCTTTATCTTGTAAAATGACAAAAAATCTTTTGTTGGAACTCGTCTGATAGGACTTCGGCCACGCCTTGCACGATCTCTCTGAAATTAGAATTAAAATAAGTCATGAAATAAATAAAATAATTATAAAAAGAGAATCAGTAGATAATAAATATGGAAAAAATTTTACTATCACCCACAGCAATTTTGTTTTCAATTCTACATAAAATTATATGCATTTCCAGTAGAAATACTAAAATAATTTATTTATATTAATGTTAACACTCGCCTCTATCATCTTACTGAATTGTAATGGTTATTATCAATGAAATAAATAAATTGTTCGTGACGTTGCGAAGATATTTTCTAAATGTAAACAGAGTTAAATGTTGCATCTCTGCCGTTCAGTAGTGTTTATTTCTGGAAATGCCCTTTGGTATTTGGCACTGCGTCTCAATAAAAAAATAAAAACCAAGCCATCAACATCACTGATACTCTTTGGAACCGACTACTTTTAACTGAAGTTTTCCACTATTTATATCACTTTGAAATAATTGTATCGCTAAACTGAATTTTCAATTTCTTTAGAAATTCAAATAAAATATATACAGAGAAAATATTAAATATTTAACCCTTTGACTGCTAACATCTCTGTTGAGATGCTTTATTGCATTGATAGATAAAACACACAATTATAAGAATATTAACAATATTTAAACACTTTCTAAACTAAATTCTAACTAATTATTATAAAGCCTGATGTGCACACATTTTTTCCAATTTGAATTAAGTTTGAATACCTGTTATGCTACTCAACAGGGGTGTGTTAGCACAACAAAACCATAAAATGTAGAAATAGTGACATAATTTTCCTAATCAAAAAAAAACCACAAAACAATCCTGTATCAAGTAAAAACTTACGATTTTATGACGTTCCTCTGAAGTTCCTTTAGAGCGGAAATGTTCCCGGAGCCCTTCTTCGTCAACAGCCCCTTCAGCATCTACAACTTTAGTTCCTTCGGCATTTTTGTCGATGTCTTCTTCTTTAACTGCTTTGGCAGTTTTATCTTTACTCGGAGAACACGCCTCTTTCTAAAATCATAAAAAAAAATATATGTACATTTTTATGTAGTGCCCAAAAGCTCAGAATTCAGTCAAACAATATATTATTGGTGTACTGAGAGAAGATGATAAGTCAAAAAAACCTAATTTTAAGATCACTGACTTTTCCAAAAAATATGAAATTGAAATTCTTTTATATTACCCACATCTTTAACCGGATCCAAGCGACTGTTTTTCATACAAATTAAATCTATCCGTGTTGATATTTTTCGAAATGTTTTCTTTCCATATAGAGTTATAAACAGAGCAATAAAAAATAATTGGGTTGGCTTTTATGGAAACTAGATGCATTAGGAATGTTTCACAACATTAAAAAACACAAAGAAATGTACTATGTTGTCACAATCACTCATATCCCTAACAAATAACTCACTCCTAATACCATCACCGTGACGAATTGAAGCCACCAATCATACTCAAACGAACAAGGCCATTACTGTCAAGTGTCATGGAATATCACATTGCAAAGCCGCTAGGTTAGTGGGAAGTTCAGTGCAAAGTTTTGCGCGAAGTTTAAAACTGATTGTGGCTCTGGCGGAGATCGCGATAAATTTAAAGGGTTCAAAAAATCGATGTTTTAAACATTTAAACCTAATACTTTTGACAAGTGTATGGAGGTGGTATAGCAGGACAAATTAGATGATATTTTGAAACCAAAATCAGTCCTATATGCAAAAGATTGCCTGTATTAGTGACATTTGAAAGATCGCGTCTCATACCTTGAGACTTTTGCGTGGGAAGGATTAGCAACTTTTTTTTCACTTACTCTTGAACTGGTTTATAGCTATACTGAAAATTATTTCTCAGAATAAATTTCATAGTAATATGATCTTAAATTCATTAAAATAAACAATTAAAACTAAATTGCATAATGTATAGTCCAGATAAAGGGTTAATAAGTATATGATGAATTATTTTTCTTAATAAAATCTAATTTCTAAGTAGAATAACTTGCGAGTTAAGCCAACCTCTGCTTTACTTTCAGAAAGTAATGTTTCACTCTTTTTTTCTGGGGGAGGTCGACGTTGCCTCTCCGGCTGTCGATTATTCCACTGACTCCTTGACCCGCCCATCAGTGCACTTCCACTGTTGCCCCCCAATTCTGACTTTGCTTTTTCTATGGATATCATGCGGCCGTGAAGTTCTGAAAATAACAATCTATATAGATAAATAATTCTTATTTTTAAAACACCAACATAATGAGAAACTTCATTACAAAATACATTACATACCAGTCCTATGCAAATACTTCAGGCACATCTCAGCATCTTGACCACTGGCCATCGTTACGTAGCCATAACACCTGGATCCCGGCGTCCTGGCATTGGTGACCACCTTTGCTCCAATCACCTTCCCGTGTCGAGAACACAACTGTTTGAGATCTCTGGCTCTGGTGATTCCAGACAGCCCGCTCACCCAAAGATTGCGACTTGAACCGCTTGAAGATTTCTTGGCATCTGAATTTTGATTGACACATATGAGCAGATGAACAGATGAGCTCCAAAACATTTTGAAATTCAACATGTTACTCCAAAAATATGTTATTTTTAAATCTAAATACTGTATGTGTTATGGTATATATTGTAGATAATATTTGTACCAAATTAATTTCCAAAAAAAAATCCAACCTTTGTCATCTTGTCCTTTCTCTCCGTCCGGTAATGTGCTGAAAATATGACAAAGAATATTGATATTTTTTTTATTTAAAAATGTAGACATCATTTTACAAATTAAAGAATAGAAGCGATTGATTTATTAAAAAAATCATTGATAAAAATATAGGTGTAATCAAACAAGATGATGGATATTTTTAAGATGTATACGTATTTTAAAAATGTTTTCAGATTCCCAAAATTATTAATACAAAATGAACTATTATTTCATACAATAAAAATATTTATATATTATATTTAATATTTATACATTTTGACAAGTTAAACAGATCAAATTTTCAATTTATGCAATTAAATACATCCTATTAAATAATGTTTGTGTTATAAAATGACAATCAATACGATGCAATATATATTTAATATTACTGTAAATAAGAATTAAGGTAACAAACCTCTAGATACAACACAGCATGACTAATAAGTTGAGTCGAAAAATTATCATGTTGCGGTTGTAACTGACTATTAGTTACAGCTTTTATAATATAATGGAACCACATATTTATACGGTAGGCTATGTCATATGAATTGAAGACAATAACAATTATAAACTGAACCAAACAATTTCACTAGGTAATAATTATTTGTTATTTTTAAATGCCATCATATTATAGTATTAATGAATATAATTATAATCAATTAACATATTCTTGCAAAACTAGATAAAAAAAACGTTATACTGTTCTGACGCTTGAGACGAGTGTCGCCGAGTGATGTATATTCAAATATAGAATGTTTTCAAATATTCTTTTATCAATCGTGAGCATATCTCAGACACAAAATGGAATAGTCTCAGACGGAAACGAGTGGCTTTCAGACTCAGTACAAGTCAGTATAAGGTATCAATCATAAATCCTAAGGAAAACCATCAGAAACGGGAACTTGGAAATATGTCTCCAGTGAGATGTCGCATCATATAAAGTCATACTAGAAGAATCTCAACAGATGGATGCCGTCCAAGTTTTAGCGCATTACACCGTTAACAATTTTTCATCGATAGTGTGGTCATCAGATAATATTTGAGCAGCATATTTTTAGTCTTCTCTCTCACAGTTTGAATCCAGTCATCACTCAAACTGACGGTTGCGAGTAACCTTAAAATTTACTATGAGAGATCCGCCCCCGACAAATATCACATATTAATCTCAGGAAAATTATTGTAAAAATTATGTTGAGTGTTGTCGTTAACTATATTATAGCGGAAGACTATCTGTCAGCGAGGATCGAAACATGCGAACCGGCCACAAAGTTTTGCACCGTTTCCATCTATCGGCAATAGATATCCCTTCAGTTCGCCACATGTGGATCTTTCATCGCAGACACTTTACGATCCGGGACCCCTCTCAGGAGACAGCAGCAGGTTGCAATCTGACAAAATCCATACTCTTCTTTCTCGACAGGCAGCAAGCGATGTCACGGTGCAAAACTTTGCGCCGTACGCTTGATGAGAGTCCAATGATAAAAAGCGAATCTGAGAAAAGACCTGCTCAGGAAAGGTACGCCAGCGGCTCACCGAACGGCTACTTGATGATAATATTTCTGCGATGATTCTGCTTCTCTTCCAGGATGACGCGGTGGACTTCGCAATGCCACTCACCAGAATTTCCTATACCGATATGCAAACTAAGAGGTGAACACTGCTCCGCATGAGCACATCGGCGACGGGAACCAGTTGACGAATGGCATCACGAAATCGTCGCGCTTCCTCAGGGGTGATCTTACCAAATGACAGCACACTTTCAGCGGAAGTTCTGAAGACGATAGAAGTTTGGCAGATGCCGACACCAACCTACTGCTTTTGGCGTCCTGGGGTTTCTTATCAGAGGCGTCTGCTGCTTCGTCTTGGGCAACTTTGGAAGTGTCAGATGACGAGACGACGTCCTTCTGCTTGGCTCCGCTTTCAGTCCCGCTCGGCTGCCGTTGGGTCGTGCCGGCGGCCGCGGTAGACGTCTTGCTCTTATCTACATAAAGATAAGCGGTGAAGATGAAGAGCAAACGGGAGTCCTCCGCTTCCGCCCCCAACGGGGGCGATTCGCGGGACGGTTCCCGTCAGCGGGAATCATTTCTGAGATAATTTCTTCACTAAAACGCTTCTGAGAAAATGACCTGTAAAACTTTATTCAGATTATAAAATACAGACGTCCTTGATGACAGAATGAAGCCGCAAAATAACAATGCAGAGAACGGTTCACTAAAGGCACGGTTCTGTTATTATTATTATATGCAATTTACCCCGATCCCCAGTTCCATAAGATCACTTTTCAAATGTAGTCAGTAGAAACATATCACTTTCTGAATTTTGTCTATAGCAAAGGCACGGTAGAGATTGTTTATTTGCAGGCAAATGTCATTTTCACTCTGTCACGGTTCGCTTTCAATCTTAATTGTGAAGAAACTGTTGCACATTCCTTTTCAGTGGAGAGTATCTGAACACTTTCGGGTTATATCTCTATAGAAGATATGCCACAGTAGACACCTCATCGAGCCACTTTGTGTGTTGCACTTCTTCGATCACAACTTTATAAACTTCACAAAAATTCACTTCATCCCTGTATTTAAATTTTTTTTAAGCCGCACCTTTAGCAACCGTAACAAAATGTAAGACAAATCAACTTAAATACTCATAAAGCTAGTATAAGAAACTGAAAATTTCATACCTTTCTGGACCTTGACTCCTCGTTCACCCTGCAATAGAAGAAAAAATATTTTAGCTTGATTAATCATTCGAAGCTCAGTTAAAATTATCAATTTACATCACAACTAATGAAATATACTTTAATTGCCATGTAAAATGATGAATTAAAATTCGTACCTCTTCATTGAGAAGTTCATCCTCTGCTAAATCCAAATGGATAGAATCCTCAGTGTCCGTACCGTTAATGTCCGTGGGCTTGGTGGCACATTCCACTTTCATAACTTTAGGCTTAGGTTCCACCGCACTATCGGGCGCTTCCCTTTTGCGGAGGGGTTGAGCCGCCTCTTGCAATTCCGGACCTGGCTTATCTGGGATTACCGGAACAGGTTTTTCCTCTTTTGTTTCAGTTTTAATAGGCTCTGGAAGATTATTTTCCGAATTCTCTGTCAAAACATCCTTTTCCTGTTCGGACTCAGGTTCATCATCCATCACCTCATCTTTGACGACCAAGTCACCGACACTCATTTCATCACACCCTTCTTCGCCCTCCATCAGGCTTCCCGAGCGTGAAGTTTTTTTTGTGGGAGTCTTTTTCTCCGGCATCACCTCCAACACGTAATCTTCAGGATCTTTTCCTTCTTCTTTGATAGCCTGACAACAATATTGCAATTATGTCAATCATAAGCTATTTCAATCGAGTTAAAAAGGACATTGGACATCATTAAAATACTCCAGCCTTATCAGGATTACTATACAATGAAAAATCTATCAAAAGGATGCCATCGGTTATCACGCCTTTTCTTTAATAAAGAAAACTTCCAGCAGATGATGATGCTGTAACTACGGCTTCTTCTAATTTGCTTTTCATCACTTTAACAATAAATGTTCGAGTGAATTGGCATGGTGAAATAATCTAGTCGATATAAAATTTACTGTTGAATATTTTCTTCTGAATTTTAAGCATGATGTATTTTAAATCTATGAATATTCAAATGTACTATTTAAATACAGTAATAAAAATAACAATGAACCAGAAGAGAATCGAAATAGTTGCTGACTCCATGAAGGTAATTAATACTGTTCATTTTTTAATATTCTACTATTGCTAGGCAACTGTTCCTAGCATAAATTTAAATTAACAATTGGTAAAAATAGCAGAAGCTTATTCGATGCCCTTATCTACAGACATACACATACATACTATAACTAGGAGTGCAGCCAAAAAAGAACTAATTTACAAATCTGTTGATGGACGTGCCATTCGATATATGTGCCTGTCCAACATGTCAAAAATGTTTTCTGTAATGCAAAAATTGTCACTTGGTGGCAGATGAAGCACTTTAAGGCAGTCAGTACAATATAATTTGCAATCCAATTTTTCAAATATCAAGAAATATTTGTGAATAAAATAAGCTGTTTTTACTATTTCTTTAAATGAATTTAACATCCCGTTATTAATGTCAAATGTATTCTAATGAAAGGATAAATCGAAAAATATTGCAGAAGTTATTGGTTCAAAAAATTCAATTATAGCATTATTGGAATATCATGTACATTATAAATAAGTGCTTAAAATGTGTGGAGTATAAAAGGTAAGTTATTTTGTGAACCCTAAGATTCAGAGACCTAAAGGGTGCATGTCTTACGCCTATGGAAAATTCTACCAAGATTGGTGGGGCTAAGCTATCTTTATTTCAGTATGTTCAACTGAAATGAACCCTGTTTAGATAGTTAAAACATTATCTATTTTAATAAAATATGGCACTAACTGTAGAATCCCTTATGTTGCATTTAGTCGTACACAAAATAACTTAGCACTATTCCACATTCCCTCTTCTCTCTCAACATTGAACTAATAATCATCAAGCTATATTTCTTAGTGCATTCTAGTGCGCACGCAATGAATATACGGTAACATAATTTAGCAGTGAAAATGTTAAATAAAATTGGTAATATGTCCTACGCATACTGTGTTTTCGACAACTCATAATTGATTTCATTAGAATATTTGAAATTATTCCAAATTTTCTAATATTGATTAATGATGTGTTACTGAAGTTTCAATTTTTCTGTGCCCACATTACTTTCATTTGTTTTCAGATTTTCTGGGACAACCATTAATGCAAGACAAAAGAGAAGAAAAGCTTGCCGCATAATAAAACCCAAACATTTGAAATGAGACTTGCCATAAACCTCAAATTGTTTTATACGAAATTTGAATGTTGCTTTCAAAATTATAGCTGCAAACTAATGAATAATGAACAGCGTAATGCATTTCATGCATTCAATGTTTCAATCATGCATAAGCACATCTTATGGGCTCATTATTGCTGGTAAAAGCTTTCATGTAAATGAGCCTTAACCATTAAGATAAATTTATGCAGAGCAATCAATCCCTATTTTTTGATTTGGGAAAGATTAAAGTAAAGCCTATAATGGTAACGCTAAGTAATTCTTCAAACGTACACTATAATGATATAACATAGGTTATAATAATATCCAAAAAAATATGAAAAAAAAGTGTTTTGTATTATGTTTAAGTTTATTGAATAATTATTATCATCGCCCACTTTTGTGCACTGTTAGATGAGAGCCTTGTAAGTTTTTCTTATGAGTTCTATCAGTCCAATCCATTCCACTGTCACATATTGAACTCCCATCATTGTATTAATCCACACATTTCTTTTCCAATAACTCTCCAAACACATAATTTTGGCATATGAGTATTAATAAATGTCTGACGTCACATTTCAAAGATCTCCCATAAAGCCCTACGCCAGGCTGGTTCACTTATTTAACTTTATTCGTTGAGGAAGACATTGTGCTATTGCAAGAAGGATTCGTTGAGTGATCAATACATCATAGTAACTTCACATAATTTATCAATAGATCACAGTACATAGATTTATATTAACCAAGATGTGTTAAACACACTGACTTAAAGTAATGTTAGCACAACAAAAACTATCAAGAATTCAGCCTCTACGATCAAATCTCATTAAAGCAAGCAAACCTTAATATTTTAAAGACGCTGTATAAATACCTGGAGTATAGTAAAAGAGTCAACTTCGATGGGAGTACATGTCTAGATATCAATCTGAATAATTATATTTACAAGACGACATTAATTCTCGATTAACACGAATTAAAAAAAGCGCATGCATATCAATGTTAACTGTCAAAAAAACCTAAAGAATCCCACTCGCTTGCGACAGGGCCGCTAGGCTACTAAAAATCTTGGCAAAGCTGACAAATATTCTTAATATAAATCGGTGCGATCCCGAAACTAGAAAATTTTAATCACGGATAAAACAGTACGACGAATCGTAACTATAGCCACAATGGCCGACGGTGTGACAAGACAACGGGATGATTATACGAAATGTTAGTCAAGAATCCAAAAATTCTTTTAATTTACCTTTCCTAACCGATCCATCAACACAGATTTGACACCGTTTTTATCTAGTCCACGTTTTTCTAACTCTGATCGTAGATCTATCACCCGTAAATCGCTTAATTTTCGGCCATCAGAATCCGCCATTTTGGATCAGAATTTGAGGAATGTTAAAATTATGAAGTTCGAGCTACTTGAGCTAATCTTTTACATGTTTATGACTGTTCGCGGACCATTTTCGAACTATTTTTATAGAATTTGCTATTTTCACATGGCTTCAAACGGATTGATTTCTGTTCTTGTACTAAAAAAGTTTTGAAAATCATTGAAATTTGTTTTCATCTAAAGTTTTATTCTTATGTATTTATCTTGTACATATATTATATTTTAAAGTATTTTTCAAATAAAAAAAGAAATATTTCAACCACAGAAAGGGGAATTTTTAGAAACGACAACGTTAAACAGCAAAATAAATTTCGGGAAATTTTGAAAAGACAATGGGGTGGCATTAAATATTCAATTAATAACATGTCAGAATCACAAAAATATGCTATTTTATATTTATTTATATTATTGAAAATTTTGGAAAAATATTTTTCAAACAAACATCAAACATGAATTTAAGAATCACATATTGACATAACTAAATAGTTAAGTTATATTTCAACCTTTATCATAGCAGTTGTTGGTAAAGTATTACAACTTATTAGATGTATTACATTAAGGCCTAATTATAAATTTTTAACTGACGCTACTTTTTGTTATGGCTTTATTCGAGGTATTTTATTTTATACGGTTGCAAAATACGTCATTTACCCTCAAAGATGTAGGCCTTGACGATCAGTTTATGGGTATTTTAAAAGATTTAAAAAAATCTTTTGCTTATCGGCATGCGGTTAAAAATTTTAAATAATACTCATCACAGGTTGAAGCTATCTTCAATCATAAGTTTTTTACTACACAGCAGCCATACTCATCCTTTGGCCCAATCAGCTCTTATATGCGATTCAAAATAATTATAGTCACCAAATGTTTGGTGTTGTTTTCAACATGTTTTCAATATTGGGTTGCAATCAGTCGGTTAACAAGTCGGTAGAGCGGAGCAGTGTTGTCAGTGTTGCCAGTACGACCACTTCTTGCACTCACAATGCAATTCATTCAATATTTTTATTTGTTGTTAATTATTATTTTTTCCTTGAAAGATACATAAATATATACATATTGATATAAGTTGTTTTATTTTGAAATTATAGTACTACATACATGTGTATGCAGTATAGTATGTGTTGTTTTTTACAGTTTAATGGAAATATTTTGCGATCCTGAGGTAAAATGGTTGAGTATGGCTGCTCTACAGCGACTATGCTTTCTAAGTAGATTTTTGAAACAAACTATAAACTGCCAGATCTCATGTTTGATTTTCCAAAAAAAAAAAAAATACCGACCTCTTCATTAATAGCTTTAAAATTTGAATATTGTATTGGATTTTTTTTTTCATTTCATAAACCACCAAATTATTTTTTACGTCAACATCGGCTCAATTTTGGAAATATTACTTAATTATTTTATTTATACATTTCATGACATCGGATATCGGCATCAATTGTGGAACTCAGTATCTTAAAACTGGACTGAATACATCTTTCCTATATATTTTTACAAAATTATTTGTATGAAGTTCAACCCTGTACTCACATCACAAGCTTAAATGTTTGCAGCACTGGATGGTCAACTCTTTGTTAACATTGCCCGACAGTTATCGAATGTAAGTCTTGTAGTCATCACATTAATTCATCCGTTTTACAATGCAAAATAAATGATGACTTGCTAAAACAGAGGATTGGATGTGACCATAACAATTTCTATTATAAAGGGCTGTAAGGAGCTATGATGTGGCGGATCATCACATGCATCATAGGACTTGCGCTAGAGGCGTTTGAACCTTAAAAGTCTCAAAATTAAAAAAAATCATATTGTCTACGTATTTTCAATTCTATTTTACCTACATTGACTCTTGTGATAGTAAGTTGTTGTTCGCCATATTAGATGGCATGAATAAAATATTGAATTGAAATTCGCAAAACTGGGACAATACTAATCAATATATCAAAATTGTATCGCAAAATCTTTACTTTGTTGAAACAGGAATTGTGTTGAGAGTATTAATTAAAGCGAGGGGTGGGAGTTTATGAAACGTGTAGTCCCCTTGATCATCACATGAGTCCGATGAAGGGCTCACATTTGTTTTAGGTTCTTACATAACTGTATTATGGCTATGGCGATATAATAAAAATATTTTTGTCTCCTGTCATGTTGATATATTATTATTATTTTTCCACATTTTGGCCTGATTCCATATACTTATATATTACATTTATAATATAACTCATTTACATTCATATAAATTGTTTGTATTGAGCAATATAAGAAAGATTTATTTGGAGTGAGTTTAAAATATTCCCGCTGCAGAATTCTTTGCTGTGATTGGTAGAAATACTTTAGAAAGTTGAAAATATTTTCAAAGAGATGGCGAATGAGTATTTAGCCTCAGGCAAAATATTATGGAGTTGTGGTACATCTGAAACAGATTCGATTTGAGATATTTGCAATTTTCTAAAAAAATGTTTTCTCACACAACAAAATATCAAAGAAATCGACTCTGAGTGATAAGGTATGCGGTGGTAGTTTGAAAATACAACAGTTTATGTTGTTAAACAAGTTGACGTGGTGTTCGAGTGCTTGACATATCAACATCCAGTGGAGTTTTTAGACTTAACAAACTTTTTATTTATCGAAATAAACAATCACCGTGACAAAAATTGTTATGACAGAATCAACGATTAAACTTATATTTATTACAGAGTTTGAATGCTTGAATTTTGCGGGAATCGCCAGATAAGATTATGTCCCGATAAAAGTTTGCAAATAAACAAGTTTGAAAATACTTTGAAATGCATCCTCACAGACGTAGGAAAAAAAGACCAAATTATGGAGTGAGGACAGTTGAAGTGGGTCGAGGACATAACGGATTTGGATTTACTATATCAGGGCAACAACCATGTATTTTATCGTGCATTGTATCGGATTCTCCAGCTGATTCGGCGGGTTTGCGCGCAGGAGACTTTTTGATATCCGTAAACGGTTTGAATGTTTCGAAACTTCCTCACGATGCGGTGGTTCAACTGATAGGAAACTCTGTCGGTATCATTCGAATGACCATTGCAGAAAATTACTTCTCTGACAGTTCCGATGAAGATATTTTAAATGGGAGGTCAGCCAACCGACAGAGGCCGAAGTATCCTCACGCAAATAAGTCTCGAATGTACAAAGCGGGAAGGATTTCGAATTACAGCCCGAGTGCAATAAAAACAGCAAATAATGTAGTTATCGATCAAGATATCGGCAACAAAGAATATAAAACCTCATCAGGGGTTCCCAACAACTTGAACAAGGATAATATGACAGTTTCGAAACCGTTGTTGGCGTCATCTAGTTCGGCACATTGCGTTATTATTAACCCCAGTATAAGCAATAAGAATGACATAAATAATGTCAGTGCTATGGTTAATCCAGGCTTGGAGCAAGTCCGTGCTATAAAAGTGGTCAGAGATCTCAAGACTGGCGCTATGTTTGAAGAACTTACAGGCGCCCACATAGATCCAGGTCTGTATTATTATGCAAAATACTCGATATCTTCTAAGTTGCTCATTCACATTCTATGGAGAATTTGTGAAAGTTTTTAAGCCGCATATCAATCAGAAGGAGGGCTGTTGTTTCAGAATTCAGAGTTGTAGTTTTATGGTATTTCGGATGGAGATATAGTTCTTGATAATCAATTATGACTCAATAACATGTAATCCATCAAATAATATACCCTATTCGTAACATTGGTTAAAAATTTTACCGATTATGTGACGATAAGATAATGCACAAGAAGAAACTCAAGTGAACTTTTGTTTAAATCCAAATCATAATTGGATGTTATGTTAGAGTTGATAGCAGCTTAATACTTGGGTATATCTTTATTTAAAATGATTCAATTCTTTTCCACAAAATTAGCTGCCCTTGTGTTTATTCAAATGGCAAACATTGATAAAACATCCCACTCAAACATTTTGGATGTGGTAGATAAGTTTTGAGAATTTTTATCTTACATGGATCATGTAAAATTTAATTGTTAAGCTTTAATTAAACCACAAACAGATATTTAAAGTGGCTAATAATGACAATTCTTTCACAATAAGTGAAGTAAACAATCGTCAGAAAGAAGGGTAAGCCGAAATAGCTATCAACTATATCTTATAAAAAATTTGTACAACTAAAATACATTGCTATTTTTTCACAGTGTTATAATAGAGTTCTACCAAGTAAATGCCAATTCAATCAATAAAATGTAATATAGACCCAAAAATACATCATATGTATATTGAATGCTGTAACCTTTTATATTATATTCTGAAAATAACTGAAGTAAGATTTTTTGATTAATTCTTGGAGAAAAATAATAAAAAAATCTTGGTTACACGGCTCCTTAAACCAAATAATAGAGGCATTAAATAGGCCGGAATTTAATATTTCCATACCTTGGTTAATAATATGACAAAACTGATTCTTAGCGTGAATATGAAAGCATTGCGATAGGTATCAGAGTTATGACACTTACTTGCAACTACCCCCGCCATCTACACTATTATAATAATATATCTAATAATAAATTGATTTCGTGTTATCAATAATTTTATCATATTACATTTCAGACAAAGTAACAATCTGCCAGCCGCCTAATGTTATTGAGAATCTGACTATTGCTAATGAAGACATTAACAAACTGTCAACATCAAATTTGAGAGTTGAACCGATCATGAAGTTGATCGAAAAAGTGTCTGCCATTGAATGTCGTGCCATTGTAGGCTATCTCGGAACTATTGAAATGCCAAAACAGATTGCTACAAGTTCCAAACTTCAAACTGTGAGAAGTTGTATAAGAAAAATGCGTCAAGAGAAACGGACCCCTTGCACAGTCTTGATGACAATATTGCCGTCGTGTATGACACTTAAAAATGCATCTGGAGAATTATTAGCGGAGTATCCTGCCAAAAGACTGAATTATGTCAGTTGCAGCTCAGAAAATGATTACAGATTCTTTGGACTGGTCACAAGTGCTAGCTATCCTATTGAAATTCTCGATTTTGATGATACTAGAAACCGCAGCGAACATTCGATGAAGGAGGAAGCCCGGAGGGAATACGATATAGCTATTTCAAATAGCTGTCATGTTTTTATGATCGACACTCAAATTGTCGATCATCAAACTCACTTAAAGAAGGCTGACACATTCAAAATCACCTGTACCATTGATCCGGTTTCGGGGATGTGCTTAGAGTTTCCGAATAATTCTGAATACATTGTCAATATCATCAGAATAATGTATTCTTTGAAACCTCCTAATGGTTTTTCCGGTAAATGTAATATTGAAAATATATCTCGCCTTTCAAATTTGGACAGGAAGTCATGCAGTCCGCGAGGGGTAAACTTTGTGAGAAAGATCAACCGTCCAAAGATGCTTCATGATATAAAACAAAATGTCAGAGCAGATCATCAGATGAACGGAAATAATTTACAAAATGAAATAGGCGTGGCTTTTCAAAATGACAATCGAATGGAAAATAATCCGAGAGAGCCGGAGGATTTGAGAGAGCCCGAGGCTGGACGCATTCATGGAAATGACTTTGTGGCGAATTCCCCTCAGCCCAGCAATCACAGCGAGATCACTACGACATCTAGCAACAGTGACTCCGGTATCGGTTTTCACAATGACTGTCAGAATATATCCGATAGAATATTAGTTGTAGACTTTCCAAACCCAGTGCGAAATAATTTTAATGTTCCTCATGTTGGACCGCCGTTTAATGTACGCGACGGAAAGAATATCCCACTGAGAGAAGCGAACGGTAGACCTGGCGGTGTTGTGGGACTGGAAATGGACCCCCACGGTCAATTTCTATCTAATACAATGCCAGTTGTAGAAGGTTTCGGCGGACAAGGAAGACCGCTCAATCACGGAGATCCCGTACTCTTAGGAAACATTAGAACCCAGTTGGCTCCGAAAAACATTTTTTATTCAAAAAAAGTAGACGGAGAGCCGTCGGAATCTGGTGGCAGCGAAAGAATTCGGTTTGAAGTTGATGAAATAAAAAGTCCTTCAACTTCCACTGGTAGATATTTACATTCTCTTAATGAAGTTCAAAAACATGCCGTCAAAAATAAGCTTGCAGTCAGAGCGATACCTGATTGTTACAATCCCAGCGATAAAACAAGGAAAACTGATTCTTGCAAATCTCCTAACAGAAACAATCTTCATGAGCACTCACGCCAACCGTATAATCAGAAAATTACAACAGCAGACGGGTGCTCACCTCATTATGATCCTGTTTATTCTGATGGTATGACTTGTTACGAAGAACACCATTATGAAATTATCTACCCTGATGAAAACAACATGTATAACGAAAACCTGGCAAATAATGAAAAGTGCTATAAAAAATCTGAGAAATTTAATTGGATAGATAGAAGACATCCTCTTTACTTGGAACGCGCTGTGGATGTTGCCGAATGTAACGGGGATTACTTTCAAAATAATGGAAATAACGACTCCGTGACGGCTTGCTTTTACGATGATATGAGTGTCACATCATCCAAGAGCCACGACTATGGCGGAAAGAAAGATAAAAATTACTCTACCGATGATATATCAATTTACAGCTCTAAAAGCCACGATGAGGTTGTTGCCAATTCGTCGAAGACAAAATCTGAATCTCGAAAATTACAGACGTCCGTTGATGACATATTAATTTTTGGCTTTAAAAATTCCAAAGTCAAAGATGCATCTCGTGTGAACACAAAAAAATGCACAGAGAAAGATCAACATAATTTTTTACATCCAAGTAATGTGAAACTCAAAGGTAAAAAGTCTAAAAAGACAATGTTTTCCAATAAGTCAAAGCAGGTAGCCAACAATTGTAATGTAGTTGCTCCCGAGTTAAAAAACTACAGGCAAACTTTCAGCAAAGATTCCTTATTGAAATATAAGTTGAGCCCGAAAGTTTTTGGACTTTCCCGTCCTAGTGTTAGTGTCGAAGATGTGTGCAAGTCTTCGACAGAAGTGAAGAGAGAGCGAAGAGGATCACCCGGCGCCTGGGGTCATCTAGAAGGAACTGCCAGTGAACCGGATCTCAGAGAGTGTGCTAACAATGGCTTCTTTTCGGTGAGTTGTTACTTTTCTTCTAATTGACAAACATATGAATTTTCCATTCAGAGGGACTAGAATTATTATAAAATTCGTTTGAAACTATTTTTCTTTTGCTATATCTTCTATATCGTGTTTTATTGGTATTAGTGACCCAAATAATGCTTAAAATTACTTGCCATCAAATTTTTTGCATTTGGTGGTTATTGCGAAACTTCATAAATTGAAAAATACTTGTAGAGTAAATAAACACTCTAAAGGTGTTGTGTTGCTTTACTGAGAAATTTCAGTAAACTCAATATAAATGTTTTAAAGTACCATGTGCTTGTGCACTCTTAGGCAGCAAAAAAATACAGTTTCCCTTTCAGATATAAACTATTTTCAAAAAAAAAATAAACATTACTTTAATATATGATATCGACTGAAGGTGCTTGATGGAATTTCAATATCAAATTTGAATTGTTACAAAATTGTGTCAGTTCTGTTGCAACCGTGTTATAGAATGCCTGAAGATGCCGAAAGGCGAAACCCGGGTCGTTATTGACAAAACATGTGGAATCGTACAAAGTTGTAACAATTCATATTTAAACATTACTTTATTAAACAGTTCATTATATCATTTATTTTTTTAATAATTATTAATATACTTACAATATTTCAGTAGAATCGTCAATAGTTAAGAATCTAAATCCTTTGAAAGTTTTCCTGACAATGTTAAAAACAAATAATCATATTTTTTTTTATATGTAACTTTGTTTTATTGACAGGGTTAACCCTATTGTTAATACAATACTGCCACATGGAATCAATACAGGCTTAGCCGCTCTGTTTTCGATGCTGGTCCTTTATACTTGGGTGGATAATTACAATAATAATTATCATTCCTTTGTTGTAAAGCCCGCACGTTTAACACTGTTTCAAATATATAGGCTCATTGAGTGAGCTATCACAAGTTTCCATCAATCGTCAAATTGTATGCTAATTTCATTCCCACTAAAAATAATTTAATCTACAAAAATGATTAGGTAACCAATTTGCATGGACTCACTTGTGGAATGTATTTGTAACATCGAATAAAGAAAATATAGCAATATAGTAATTATTTTGCAATCGATTTGTAGATTTTATGTTTTAAGATATAGATGTAAACAATGTCATATTTTCATAACATCATAACAGTGCGTAGTGAGAGTGATTAGATAAGTAGGTAATTATTCAATTTGTCTAACAGCTAAATTCTTACTATCTTCGAAAAGCATAAACCGCCTAGTATTGAACTCAACCGAGTGACTTTTTGGGTATTTGGTAAAAATCTTGTAGATAGATAAAGGCTCAGAGTAATTGATGTCACCTTACACAAAATGTCTGAATATTTAAAGAGATCTTGGTTAAAATATGGCCAAGAGCGCAAGGAAGTACGCGTGATGGGTAACTGTCTCGTTGTTCAATCCAATACTTCCTAGTGTTCAAATTCGACAGTCAATTTTGGAAGCAGTTCGCTTGAATGAAATACTCTGGAATCATTTGATCAATAAATTAGTGACTGCCTTTGATCTCATTCATTTTTATTATCCAGACTCTATTAGTTCAGTTGATTTACCGCTGATTAGTTAATTAAAAGATGAGCTGTGAATGTTGGTAATTTTAATTATTATCTCAGCCATAACACTCTGCATACGCCCACCGCCATTTCTTTCACAGGCCCTTTGAAATTTGTATATTAATCATATCCAGTTGCTTTCTGTTTTATTGTTAATCTACAAGTATTTAACAATGAATTCAATCCCATATTATATATATATATATATATATATTGGGTTGGCAACTAAGTAATTGTGGATTTCACTCATAGATGACTCCAGTTGAATTTTTAGGTTTGCGACGTAGTCCAAATGTAAACACATTTTGTTATTGGATAGTTGACAATTCAGCTGTCAATCAGTAATAAAAGTGAAAAAATAGCAATGCATTTTAGTTCTACAAAATTATTTTTAACAAATATAGTTGATAGCTATTTCGGCTCACGCCATCGTCAGAACTAAAATAGTTCTGACGATGGCGTGAGCCGAAATAGCTATCAACTATATTTGTTAAAAATAATTTTGTAGAACTAAAATACATTGCTATTTTTTCACCGTGTTATAATGGAGTTCTACCAAGGGAATGCCAATTCAATCAACAAGTAATAAAAGTTTTTTTTTTGATCGGTTGCGTAGTTTTCGTTTGGCGTTCGTTGAAAAATGGAAAATCAAAAGAAACACTTTCGTCATATTTTGCTTTTTGATTTCCGCAAAGGAAAAACGCATCGCAAGCTCACAAAAAGTTATGTGCTGTTTATGGTGACGAAGCCTTAAAAGAACGGCAGTGTCAAAATTGGTTTTCCAAATTTCGTTCTGGTGATTTTTCACTCAAAGATGAACAACGCTCTGGTCGTCCAGTTGAAGTTGATGACGACCTAATCAAAGCAATAATCGATTCGGATCGTCACAGTACAACACGTGAGATCGCAGAGAAGCTTCATGTATCACATACATGCATTGAAAATCACTTAAAACAAATTGGCTATGTTTCGTCTTTATCTTTTTTTATCACATTATTTTTCCATATTGGTGCATTTTTCGTGATTATCGTTCTGCGTAAATATTGAATTTATCAGGTGACATTTGATTGTTTTCAGAAATAATAAATTTAAAATTATCTACATCTGTTACCAATAATAGCATCTGATAAAATTCTATTTTCTTTTAGTTTGGGATATTATATGAAGCGTTTTACGCCTCGATGACAATCGCACAGTAGCGCGCGTGTGGTTAAGATATCGGCTGTATACGGTCTTCATTTTGTGAATGTTATTTTTTTGATTCGCATTAAATGTAAAAGATAAAAATAAATTATAGAATTCATTTTCTCGATAAAGTGGCCAAAAGTAGTCATGGACAACAACGCGAAGCTTCGGGAGCAGCGGGCACTCGCGTATTTGGAAAAGTTAGCGTGCCTCCTGAAGAAAATTTTGACGGTACATTTACGCATCACTCGGACACGTGGTATGACATTTACACAAAGTAAACTTTAAAAAGAATATTTTTTACCCAATAAATCCAATACTATTAATAAAAGAAATTTTTATTTGTGATTAGCATAAATCTGTAGCCCCGGACTAAAGTGGGTCTGAAAAATTCAAGTGTGCATATTGTATTACATTATTAATAATAATTGTGTTGAAATTTAAAAAGTGCCATAAATAGGAAGTCACGTAGGTATACATGTCGTATATAAAAATATATTTCATAATTTTCTTCCAATACGAAAGTGAATTTTATATAAATTGATTCGTATCGTGAGGGGGCTTAGATTGTAAGGAATATACCGGGAAAAAATGTAATTTCTATTATTTAAACTTCCCTTCTGGCCGAAATATTCGTATGGGAAATCTCTAAAGGGATGTATATATCTGCTGGCAGCTATCAATCAATGAATGACGAGAATTGTTATCATTATTATTTTCTTCTACCTGTAGATATGTAGAGCCTGATTAGCGTACTCCCATGTGGCTATTTTTATTTCTAGGGAGGTATTTAATTTTTATATCCCTTTGCCACATGTATCAGTAAATATTCTGCCAGCAAAAAGCATACAGTTGGAATAATTAAATTCATCACGAATACTGAACAAAAGTTCAGGAATGTTTCTTAATGCGACATTGAACATGTAAAGCTTACTTAAACTTAATCAGGACATACTCTACATTGTAGAGTTATTCGAATGCGCTCTCGTAGAACTTCTGCCAGAAAGTTACATGAAAACTCTTACCGTTGCTTTCTCTTAGAGCTCAGCATTACAAAAATAATCTATATTTAATTTGTGTTATTAAAATCTTTATAGGTGGGTAAATAGTAAGAAATAATACAACCTGTTATTTTACGCGTTTTTTTGGACGGCAACTTTTTTACGCGATTTACTCGTTTTTTTTTACATAGGAAAGACTGACTCAAATTAAATTGACTTAGGTCGAGAGTCTAGTAGAAACAGCATTTCGCCAAATGAGTCCGAGAAAATTCAATTCGTTTGTTCAAAAAATTGCAAACCAATAGTGACAGCAGCGAAAAACCCCTATGAGTGAATACAATCGTGCATGTATACATATCATAATCTCCAGCTATGTTTTATACCTCAAAAACTAGTAATACTACCGTTCTGAAAAACACTAATTACGGATTCGAAATCAACGCTATGAATATAGCTATAATCGCTAGTAATATTGTCGTCACATCTTCAGTGCTATTTTATTATGTCTCTGTGTGATCAGATGGGCTGCCTGAAATATGTAAATCTGAACCGCCGGACCTCCCCATTACACCCTCCGCCCTCTATGTGGGTCTATCTACCAGCATCCGTCAATTTTCGAATGTCATTGTCGATTCGGTTGTTACGTTCAATTAACTTTAATAAAGCCATAATTCGAACTAGCACCGGCTTAATAGGCGTCCCAGGGCGCTACGCTGCCTCGGAATAGTCTGCTAAACTTACCCATTGTTGATATTAATTATCTGGGCAATATGGAGGTATAGGGGAATCTGGGTACAAAATTTACACGGCCCAAAATATTACACTAATGAATCGTCGGAAAGTGAAATACGTTAAATTTAGGTCGATAAAAAAGGGAAATAAAACATTTCCATCATCTCTGAAGTAGAGAAAATCAACAAAAATAACACGGTGAAAAAAATATCAATGTATTTTAGTTCTACAAAATTATTTTTAAAAAATATAGTTGATAGCTATTTCATTATTGAATCAATAGACATCAATTATCACAAAGGATTCTTAACGAACAAACTTATATAATATTATCGCCACTAGTCCAACCGTATTACAAAGAGGTGGTCTGATTTGCTTCCATAATGACTACTTCCGTCCCACGTATAACCTTATTGTCATAGACACCTATTGTTTCATTTAGAATTTTTGAAAATTTAGTGTCATTGTGTGAAAGTAACAAGCTAGGCCGTTGGAACAGGAGAGAGGGTGTGTTGTGTGCCTTTTCTGCACAGCTATATATAGATATGCGAATGTTAGTTTAAGCATAGTTCTGACGATGGCGTGAGCCGAAATAGCTATCAACCATATTTTTTAAAAATAATTTTGTGGAACTAAAATACGTTGCTATTTTTTTCACCGTATTATAATGGAGTTCTACCAATTTAATGCCAATTCAATCAATAAATCAACAAAAATATTTATATCCGAAACAGGTGATCACCAAACACCCCTAACTAACTTTTAGGTTACAAAAGTCAGAAAATTCTAACTTGTGTTTTGAAAGCAATATTTGTTATTCGATTCCGTCTTTATTATTATTTGTTTACAGTATTTGAAATGAAAGTATATCACGCACATACATTTAAAACAGAATTCTATAGCCAACCCGTTGTAATATTTGAACACATATTCATTTAATATTGATAATCGTCGAAGAAATTAATGGAAACTTATATTTATAATTGATAAAATAATCATAGCACCTTTCAAACAATGTTACATTTATCCTTGATCTCCCTTTGCCGAATGTATGTTAGCAGCTGTTGTCATTAATACGTTCACAGGATTTTTCACATATTAAAAATATATAACTATAAAGAATGTGATGAAAATTCTCTTTTCTAAAGCGTAGCCAAAATATGTATTTAGTTCTCCAAGAATGACAATTTTAAAAAATGATGTCGGTTTCATGACGTAGTCGTTATCCATATAAAATAAATAAATCAGAAATAATTCTCATGATGACTTGGTACCTATATTATAATATTTGATATTTTTTGGAGATATATTTATATATTGCTATTTTTTATCTTAGTGATTTTATAATTCTAATAGAATATCAATGCTATCATTATCTGTACAATTCACTGAATCGGTGGCTCATTGACAATTCCATGCCCTCTTAAAAATAGCATTTCAATAAATTAATGCATTGAGTCTTATTTTTAATCACGGCAAATGGGCGACATACATATTACGTACATCGCATTTATCAAACGTTTCAAATATCAATTTAAAACTATATTTTTTAATATCGTTTAAATTTATTTATACCTTTGATATTGTATGTTGGCTGCCTCTGCATTCTACAATATTTACGACATCAACAATAACAATGCCCACCATTGCAGTGTTTGTCATTCTGACGAGATGACAATATGGCCGACTTTGAGTTCTGGATGCCAGGCGAGTATCGTCTATCACCGAGTCGTCGCATCCTGCCTACGCTTATGATTACAATTCTCTCTTGGAAACTCCTATTCCACAATTCTCGCAATCGGTCGTCTCTTTTTGGAGTACTTTTTGCTTATTTCATTCATAATCATTTGTTTTGCCGTAGATGACAGGCCCGTTCTTTTACTCGTGTGTAATTTTTTATTTCAGTGTTCGCTACTTGTCGAAAATATTTTTAAATTTAAATGTTCATTGATGGAACATAAATTTTCAAATAGTAAAAAATGTGTTGTTTATTGTTGGTGTACCTGTTCGTTGAATATTAGTTTAAAAAAGAGCTGCGTTCTATTCATAGACTTTCCACCGAGAGTATTTTAATGTGTTATTATGTTAATTTTTTTATTATTGGTCTTATTGAAATTGGAATTTATTATTCAAAAAGTAAAAGATTTTTTCGTCGTATTTTCGTCGTTGATTCTACAGTGCATTTAGTATGATAGAAATATTTTATCATAAATTAATTTATTTTTATTTAACATTGATTGGATCAGGTTGCTCAGATATTTTCATAGTGCATAATGCATTATAGTCACACTGCAGTGATGCATCAACATCTTAAGTTTAGATATTGTATACGTTTATAGTATGACTAATAAATTGTGTTTTCAGAGTAAATAACACAAAGTAAAAAAATCCTACAAATCGATAGAAAATTTTGTGATCGCACACATCTTTATATCAAAATATCTGATTTTGTGTGCTATATTTAAAATATTTTATTCAAAAAAAAAAAAAAAAATGTTGGAAACCCCAAAAATATTATTTTTGTGTTTAATCGATATCGATTATTCATATTCATCATATCACCAATAGACGTCATGTTCATATCGTTTAAGGATCAACAGGACGCTATTGTTTCGCGTAGACGGCACCATTGGCCGAAATAAGTTTTATGCGTATCGATAATTTTTCCGCGATCTTTTTGCGATCGAATAATCGTGTCAAGTTCCTCCAATATACAATATACTGTCCATCACCAAAATACCAACGACCACACAAGGTGCAGAAATAAGTCCAATTAGAGATACCTAGTTCACTAAGAGAAAATAAACTATGTAGAAGACAATACTCCTCTACATAAATATCAGGATAATCGCCATTTATCTAGTTTACCACTTTTACTCAGGCCTGTGAATAGTAAATTAATGTGAGAAAACGAATTACTCGGAATGGATTCAAATAAAATTTAACTGTATCTTAACTGCTTCAAATCACTGTGTCAATAGTATCAGGAATAAGAATACAAGCGACTCGCGAAAAATTCAGCTAGAAACTTCGAGTATTTTTTTTCATTAAATAGTGCTATGGCTGGAATAGACCGATCTGCTATTTAGTGTTCAATTTATGCCTTAGTGACGTGTAGTTTCAATTCCTTAGTCCCAAATACTCACTGACAGTCAACAACTACTGCTTAGTAATGGGCAACCCACGCCTTTTAACATGAAATTGGAAGTACGATCGCGCAATATATTCATTTCTGTCCGGTTATCTGTAAACTGGCAAAATTTTGGTCGTTTTGTACTCGACGTAAAGAATAATTATATTCACTGATTATTCAGTGAATATCTCTGATTAAGTATTACACTGCTACTATTTGTATCGTATTTTTTTTTTTTATTAATTAGTTTCTTTTCGATCTAAAATTTCCTAACTCATTTTATATTGTATATATGTTCATCCGCTTACATCATGCGACAAAAAAACGCGCTTGATTAAAAGGTTTTCATAGAAATTATATGTATGATAATAAAACACAATGATGATTGATACCGTATTTTAGACTGAATAGGAACATAAATTCAAATTGCCGTTCTCTGAACGAAATCGGTACTAATAACTTCCAATCCTTTTTACGTGGTATATTGGTTGCAGAAAGTTTCGCGTATAAAATAGCGCGTACAAGAAACCTTACTTACACATAATTTGATACATTTCCAAAAATAAAAATATCGCGTAAAATGAATCAAAAATATGTGAAAAAACAAAATTTGTTCATAATCGCGCATTTTTTTTCTTCGTATAAAATTTAATTTCTTTGCTGATCATACAAATATAACGTGAAACAGATCCAAATGTATACATGTATTCACTTATACGAATTATTCGATGCTATGATTGTCGGTTAGAAAATATAATCGTACGCGATTTTTTTCACGAACGTATTGGATTTTTAAGGTCTGTCTGTCTCTTAAACTGTCACTTCTTTATGAAAAGGCATGATATTTTAAATAATATAAACACATTTTTTAGTACTTATTTCCAAAATATATTTTTTGATAAGGACCGGTTTCGCTCAACGCGAGCATTATGAACTGATGTATTGAATTTTGCATGAATCTGAATTTTTCATTTAATGAAATGCGGTTTTTTTGTTGATCCGACTGGAAATTATATCTCTTTATAATAAATTTCGTCAAGTGATTTTGGTTTGATTTTTGCATTTCTCGTGGCAGTAATTCTATATAAAGGTCCATGTTGTTCATCGTGCAGTCTCAATTCATTTTAAAATGTTCTAGCACGCATAGTATTATGATCGGTTGTCGAACAATAAATGCCGTCTGTGTTGACATTTTTAATACTTAAATGGTTTCAGCTTTGAATGCTGGTTCCTCTGCTCCCTCTTTACAAATATTATCTGATTCGTTATTAACCTTTGCATCTTCTATCAGTCTTCATCGTTTAGCATTTGTAAAATATAATCACACAACAACGAGTAAATCGGATAAAACGGTAAACGGCGCCGTCCAAAAAATTGCCTAAAATCGAAATCGCGAAACAAAAAAAACGCCTAAAATATGATTGGGGTGTATACTATAGAGTTGTGGATTACTTACTAGGACTCTGATATTTATATATTTTAATAATATTGCTATATTGACGTTAAATATAAGTGGCATCAACTTCTTTCACAAAAATATCTTTATTGCGACCCGTGCAAAAGTGCTAATTAATTTGAATTTTTCCAATGCATAAACGGATAAAGGATACAACAAATATTTGTTGAGTGCAAAGTGATCACGTGAATAAAACACCTTTGTTATGACACGCGCCAGCTCTCATGAAAAATACGATGTCCAACATGCTGGGATACGTCATCTCTGGATTCCATTCGATGGAAAACTTGCTGGTATGTTTTCTTCTTAAAAATAAAATATTAAACGAAAAATGGATTTGGGTAGTGTCTGTGAGGGATGAAGATGATGTGTAACTGAATTAATGGATTAGCTATATTATTTGTGTGAGTTTACAAAGAGATAAATACACTGTTTGGTTGTTAAAATGTCATCCAAATTCACCAATATATCTAGAGCAGCATTTCACAATAAAATTTAATAGTGGTACCTCGAAAATATGCTATAGTGAATTTTGGTGCTTAATATTTATATAGGTTACATTTTTGAACATCCACTTCGAACCTCATCTTTTTCAATATATTTGTGAAAATTTTTGCTGAACCCAACTTGAGAAACCGTTATGTAAACGACCAAGCAAAAGTTTCTAACCCTTTATCCATCCGTAATGAAAGCAGCAAACTTTCGCCGCTGTCAACTGACGACGATTGTTTTCGAACCTTTCAAGAAATGAATATTTTTTTCGTTCGTAATTATTTATTAGCAGTGGTATGTATGATCGGAAAAGCTTTAATGGCATATCGAAAATTCTTACAATATAAATGCCGAGGTTATCATATTTAATTTATTTTCATACTAACCGTGCGTTGAAATTTATCCATCGTATAAAATTGAATCCATCTTATGGGAAATTGATGAAATCTATTTTTTACTTGTCACGTATTTCATTACCATATCCTAACTTTAACAACCTACTTGTTCCGTATTCACAATCAAATGATAAAGTATGCTAAACTATCTTGTTTCTTGTTGTCTCTTTATATATTGGTATTCAGAAAGGGTTAACAAAAAGCCGTGTATGGCGTTACGCCATGATATATTGAGGTGTCATTCGTACGCCGCTTAGCTCGCGTGCGCCACTTCCTTTCTAGGCTTCGATACGTGTCGTTTCCGGTAGACCTGCGCCATTGTCGGGTGGCTCATGTCCGGTCGTCGGTGGAGGCTGGTGGCGAATTGTGCCGCCGTCGCTTCCAATCGTCAACAACAATGCGTGCGATATCGTCGATCACTTCACTAGTGACTCGCGAGGGCATATCCCCTATGTTCTATCAGTACCGACGAAAAATCACTTCTACGATATCATAATTTGCAATAGTGTCTTATGAAGATAGTTTTCAGTTGGTTTATTCAAACAAATGTTAGTTTAATTTGAGTGTCAGTTGTTCCAAATATACAGTTAATTTTTTCAAATATCTTCATGCAATAATTGATTTTTGGAGCTCCGATAAAATGTATTTATTAAAGAGACTTCATGATTATTAACTATTATGGATGTTTATTATTGAAAATCCTTTACAAAAAATATTTTCAAAGTGCAGTGATTATATGTTTTACAATATATTGTATAAAAACGTTTATCGAGTGTTAGTGATACTGAATATAATGTTCTAAATTAATCTCACTAGTATACATTATGGAAGTTTACTAATTAGAAAAGTGTAACGGTGTTCATAATTTAATGCTTATCTAAAAATAAAAAATATTTATATGTACGTGTTATTGTTTAACATCAGTGATAACCGTTCTTAGATGTTATTAGAATAATTTCATAATAGAAAAAAATATATTATATATACAAAGGTACATTTAATAGCCTGAAGATGTATTACATGGCGTCTGAAAAATTCTTCAGGTGTATTTACATGACAATGAAGCGTCGTAAAAAGGTATGTTACGATTATAATATGACTAATACGTATTCTGATGCTCTAATGACACAAGATAAATTTGCTAATTTATATCGTACGAAATATTTTAATAGCATGACTTTTTGGTGTTTCTTAGTATGGACTAATAAATAATCCTTCACAATTGTTTCTGGCTTCACACTACATAGAAAGCTAGAATGAGCAGATTTAGTAAACTCAAATACTGAACATTTTCGTCTGTAGTGTATTTAAAAAATATAATTTTATTATAATTAATACAATTTGTTTCTTTTAATCAGACTAAAAAAAGAATACAACTTATTATATTTTTAGTACTTATTTCCACAATATATTTTATGATCAAGACCGGTGTCGCTCATCACGAGTATTATCAACTAATATAATACAAATTACAAACAAGTCTATTTACACAAACTTTCTAAATAAATGGTAGTAGGTTTGCAAAACCATGGGCTCAAACATTTACAGGAAATCATACAATATATTAATAATGTAAATCAGTGATCCGAAACCTTTCGTCTTCTATGGCACACTAAATTTTTTTCAATATTTCGCGACACACCATAAGTCAATATATTTCTATAAAAAAGCGAAAGATACACTGTCAGTGCATTTGTTAAAACTCATTTTTCTACACTTTTTTTCGTGCTGTTTTTCTTGCAATTTTTTATGTTCAGATTGTGTGTACAATATTTATGTATTTATGGCGTTATTACAGCGTAATAATAACTGTTTCTGCTTCCCTATGATTGCGTCTTATTGCGTATTACTTTAATTTTCTTCTTTTATAAAAATTCCCCGCTGTATACCAAGCGTCGAATGATGGCACATAAATGTGCCGTGGCTCACCGGTTGCGGAGCACTTCCTTAAACTTTCACACAACATTACATAAATTTCCAAACAAAATTAATCTAAGTCAATAATCCATTAAAAGCTCAGGTCAATCATAAAATACTCATTAGGAAAAATAATGAAAGGGGAAATTTTAAAACAAAATTACCCGCACTTAAATATTTGATGGAACATAATGTATTCATTAATTAATTAATATATGACATATATTAACGGTAGTCAAATAGAATGTAAAGAGAAGACCAGTCAGGGGAGTTCCTGTACTTTCTGAAACACACCAAGGAAAAAAAGGGGGGCAATATAAATTTTCCAAAAAAATCCTATTTGACCAAAATAAAAATGTGACATACAAATACATAATGGTCCATTAAGCATTAGGTTGCAAGTAATTTAAATTTAAAATTACCCCGCTCATTACTTTTCTTAATGAGTATATTATGATTGTTCTGAACAGTTAATGGATTATTGATTTTCCATAATGTTAGGAAATTATGATTGTGATCGTCAAATTTCATTTTTAAATTGATTTGCATTCTTAGTATTTATATTGCATGTTTTCTTAGGTCTTAAATCCATGGTTTTGTAAACCTGCTTCCTTTAACTCAAGATTTTGCATTAATTTACTTGCTCGTATTCAGTATCAGTTGATAATGCTCGTGATGAGCGAAACCGGTCCTGATCATAAAATATATTGTGGGAATGAGCTCTATATTTTTTATTATTTAAAATATGCCTTTTCATCAAGAAGTGACAGTGAACACCTTAAAAGTGGCAACTTATTATAGCTATTATTATATTATCTACTATTTGACGTCTTATTTGTATTGGGTTAACTCACATTTGAAAATTAATTTTTGATATAGACTGAAGGTGCTTGATGGAACTTCAATATCAAAGTTGCAACAATTCAAATTTGAAAATTAAATTTAAATTTGTTTGTTGCTTACTGCGACACGTGTTTCACTTCTTTGAGTTATATCTCAACGTTGTTTATTGCTAGTACAATCAATGATTGTAACCCGTTACTTAAAAATTATGGCTGGGATGCGACAATTTCCTTTATACTGGATGTTTGGAAAGAATAAAACAAACAATAAAGTTGCTAATTATTAGCCGTTATGATTATGAATTGATTACTAGTGTTTAATAATCCTTCTCAACAAATCGTGATATTATCACATTTAGTAACACCGAGTGGAGTAACAAAAATATCACGGAATAAATCTAAAATATGAAAACGTATTTTCATATATCATAGATGGTGCCATTTCCCGTAACGTCGCAAATATTGTTCATTTGAATGTATCCGACTATATTCATCAATATGACGTAATAAATTGATAAAATATGAATCTTTAAAAACCTTGTATTTTCAAGACTTATTGAGATCCTAATATCGGTCAAAGAAATCAAATCTGGGATGTAATTTTCATAAATCTCAAATGAATGATTTTCACAAATATCTAAAATACTCAAATTCTTCAGACTATATGTAATATACAAAACCCAATGAATTAAAGGTGGAAACTGTATATCTTCATCGGATCTTCTTTGAGATAAATCTTGCTCTTGAAAAATCTTTTTGTTGCACGAAAATTTTGAAGGAAAATGCATTCAATAATATTATCTTGTTTTAAATAATAAGTACTGGTTTAGGTAAATCCTATCTTTATTCATAAAGTACAATATATGAGATACAAATATTTACTTTAATCTCTTTCTATTTGCTTTACATTTTTAATATGTTAAATGATAATATCTGCTGTAAGTTTCCGTGATAACTAGTGCATACTGCCACAGGTTTAATGTTTAATCAGTACTACAGAAATTTTAATTTACTAGCTATCAAAGCGTAACGATACGCAACGAACCATTATTTTCTGCAAACCAATTAAATATTTAACTTATGTATAACTGTACACCGGACTGTAAATTTTCAATGCAGTGCTTGGAAAGTCCGTCAGTGATAAATTAGAAGGCAGACTCGTTGGTGAAAAGTGAATGTACTTTGAGGAATGAGGATGTCATACAAAACGATTGTTAATTTAAATTGAGTTAAAAAAAAAAATCAATTTACATAGTGTAGAAAAAGATATTCACAATTCTTGGTTTGGCGATCTATCATTGTTGCTTTCAGTAATAGATCTATAATTATAATTCTCTTTTCTTTGCTATCACTTGTTTTATTTCAACACATTTGTTTTTGAACTGGTCACTGAATAATAAACTGTGGATTGTTTGTATGTGTTTTAATTTCATGATACAATTATATTTTTTAACTATGTCTTCTAGGCAAGAATTGGTTAATAGTATATTTATTGGCAACGGATCATGTCTATGTAATTATATATTTTGATGTCAGTCAGGATTTCTAATTTATAAAACAGTTTTTTATGAATTTTCTTTTTTTTTTTAACCATTTCAGCAACGAATGATTATTACGTGAAATTTTACTGTGGCCGCAATATAAACACCAGTGACCTATGAAAATGTCTCCTGGTAGAAACAAATTTTTGCATAGAGATATAGAGACGAGATAAAAATATCAGTTTCATTTACTAAAAAATAGTTTTTTTGAGTCATTTTGGGTAAACAACTACACTAGCTCTGAATGCTTTAAAAGTTTACAAAAACACACTTATTAAAATACCAATATTTATTATGAAGCTTAAAACGCGTATTATTAGTATTTTTAACTATCAATAGACCTAGAAACATCAACAATTTTCTCATACGATTCTGGTTGGAAGTATATAGCCATGAAAATGAAAATTAGTATTCAAGTAGCTCTCAACCTCAAAAAAGTTTGGCATACTTAGCACTGTATATACTACTCTATTTAGAGCCCTTAAAGTACAGAAACTGCTTAAAAGCCGCTTCACTTGTTTGTCTAGTAGTTCAAATAAATCTATACTCATGTTGAATTTGATGGGGAAAATAAATCTATCTCTTAGATTGGGGCCATATATCAATGTATGAAAGTGTATATTCAGTATTTCGAACACCTAACTGCGAAACCATGCTTGATGAAAGCCCAAGATGCTCTACTGCTGGGTTATGGGGCCGCATTTACATCTAAAATACATACCCGTTTATTAAGACTACTTAAGTAAATGACCTCTAATAATTTGAATTCTATCGGGCTGTAATTGTATATGGACATTACAATTTTTGCGTCATGGAAAACAATGAAAAAAGTAAATTATGTATATATACTAAATTCGGGAAGCAAACGTCTCCCGCGTAATACGTCATCCGTATCGTTTACGCATGAAAAATTAATTAATGGTGACTAAATAAAAGGTATTCATAAAGTTACGAAATCAGCCTTAAAATTGAACGTAAAGACTGGATATATTGTTAAATTTACGTCATACGGGTTGATAATGAATAATTGATATGTTGTTACTATTCGTATTCACTTATCTTACTTTATCGGTATCATTTATCGTATGCGTTTTGTTTATGAAATATTATAGAACAAAACTTTCAATTAACAAGGATTACATCTAGAACAGCGAATTGATACTTGGTTGATCTACCAGAGATATTCAATCAGTAGTGATTGAATTTCAATACAATTCGATATTTTATTACATATAGTTCGTACAAGAAATCATAATCGTTCCGTCCACTCAATATATAATGTGACAAGAGGCATAGTTCTGTAGGAAGCCTTGGATTGGTTGTCTTTTAGTCAAACTTAAGATAAACTCATTCACGTCAACTCGAAATATGCTTTAAAGCTCTACCCAACAGAATCGCTATTATAGGCTTTTGGAGAAGAGAAAGAATTCAAGTAGATTCCACTTCAAGCTTCAAACTATTAAACGTAATAACTTTCTTTCATAAATAACTTAATATCAATAGAACTCGACTTTTATTACTCTTTTCAATTCTATATCTTTATATTCTGTGGCTTGATTGTTTAATTCACTGAATATAAGCGCTTCACAACAGACATTGCAAATACTGGAATATAGCATTAATTGGAAAAAAATATGGAAATACGTTTTTATTTTTACTAGTCTTGATCAACAACATGTCGCTTGACGGCTTGACATTTCATAAAAATGTCAAGTTTATGTTTTACTGTAATTATTTACACAATAAATTTACTGAATTAGTTGCTAACTGACATGATAAACGGCCGTATTCAAAGTCCTGTGGATCGTACAATGTAAGCTGGTGGGCACGCGATATAACCAATTTGGTTTTTACGAAACTAATTAACCTTTATTTGATCCAATTTCTAGACAAATCTTAGTTTTGTTTGAACCTCTTAAAAAATAAATACACGATATAAATGTCGAATCGATCGATTATTTTTGAGGGGTTTTTAGCCTCTATGTAAAGATAGGACAATAACAGATTTGGTTGGCTAATCGAATGAGATTTGTTATAGAAACTCGTCGATGTATAGCATACGCATTTTTCATCCTTATCATGTAGAGGGGGAGAAACTGCGATCTCAAATGCGGTCTTTTGTTTGCATCCAAATCTATATTTCATTTTGTTATTTCATTTACAAAATAATATACATACATATTTTTTTGTTTATTTAAGTTTCTTATATGCGACCTGCTGACCTGTAAAGGTTCTCTATTTTTTAGCTATATTTTATCTTCAAGTCCAACAAGCCTGTGTGACCGATTGATCCAATGGACGGATGGATCAGCTAATGCATATCTTCCTGAATTCATTAAATGACACTTACATTGTCCTATATATTATTATTTAAATGCATTTGTCCCTGAAGTCATCGGCCTTCGTTATGGGTATTCCCAAATTATTTTCGCCTACTTAAAAGTGCAAAAATTGGTAACATCCACCACCATATTAGAAAAGGAAATTTTGATCATCTCCCAATTATGGGCATTGGCAAATATAGATGTGCGCTGACTAATCTTTCACAATATCATCGAGCCTTAGACTTTGTCGATTCTAAGAACCCTGCATTTTTATTTTAATTCTGCATACAGCTTATTTGGAATACTTCATTTATATTCATTGCATGCTTTATATGAATTAATCGTTCTCGTATAATTATAAAAAATATATTTTCTGAACAAAGGGCGGTTACGTTCAGACTTCTCCGGTGTTTCGAATAAGAAATTAAATGAAAACTCTCAAATTAACCCAACGTTCGTCAAACTGTCCAGCAAGATACCGATAGTTCTCGGATATGTAATATTTCACACGAAAATTAAAAAGAAATGTGTTCTACAATATTATAAATCATGCCTCTGACAGCGTAAAATTTTATTTTTTCCTTCCGTTACTGAAACTATCTCGAGCCTGCGTAGCGGTCTGTCAGTTCCTATATATTATTGCTAATTCTAGGTTGAGTTTAGACCAGTGGTTCTCATGTGCGGCCACCAACAGTTTTATAGTACATATTGATATTTTAAAAATGTGTTTTACAAATGAATTTGTAAAATTATTATTTTAAAATTGATTGAATAAGCCTGACTTATCCAGAATTTGGTTGAGTTTAAGTAAAGGACCGTTTTAATAATAAAACTGTTCACAAAATTTGCTCGAAGTTATACGTTGACCATGAATCAGTCTATATAAAGAATTGACAACAATGCATTATTAATTTTGTCGATTTTATCTACAACTGTATATTGCGAAAGATCATTCAGTGTAATGCACTATACAAAAAATAAGTATCGAAACTATTTTTATCACATTTGGTGCGGCCACGAGACATTTCCATGGGAATGCCGATGTTTATAATGCGGCCACAGTGAAATTTCACGTGAGAACCACTGGTGTAGACCGATTCTCAATACCATTTTCTCGCATGTATTCTTGGGTTTTATACTTTATTGATGAAGATTCTGCCAATTGTATTTAATGTTGAAAATTTTACTTATTGTCTCGTGTATAGATAAACTTTTTTATAGTTTTAGTCGTAAAAATATTTTTTTGTACAAGACGCGCATTTATGAATCCATCGAGATGACTTTTTAGGGTTGAAGAAATACTGTAGCACTCTCACTATCCTGGAATAAAATAAATTTGATGAAACCATTATATAAAAAAATCTACGCAGTTATTATCTACATAAAAATATATTTACATAATACTGGCATTATTTGAACTTTAATTTCCCGGTTATATTTCGCTTATGACATCACGACAACCACATTAAATGATAAATAATTATTTTTAAAACTAAAATATGCAGTAATGACATTTATCAAAGTTTAAATGAAAATTTATGCACCTGCAGTAATTGCAGCGGTAAGGTCGATTTTGTTTTATCCTACAGAATATATTAAGTCGGGCAAGAAGTAAAACATCACCGGTCTATCCACAGGTGGCATAATGTCATAAAATAATTAGTGCTAAAAAAATAATGTCTATTATAACCGCATGATTATTGCACCTAACTATAGAATTGTAGTCATGCTCGCAGCCTTGGTTGATTGTAGTGTTACAATATCAATATTTTGAAAATTTCCAAATTATTTAGCAATAAAAAAAAGTAATATTTGCAGTAATGACAACGGATTTAATGGAAAAATAATATTTCATATTCTATTATTGCTTTTGAATAGCATTGCATTAACATTAAAAATAATGTTCACGCTTCCCTTTCCATTGCTTCATCACAATACCGTCCATTGAAATGCAACGAGTAATCTTTTAATTTTTAATGAAATAGTTTATTGCTCACAAATTTTGTGATAGAATTCGGAAAAAATGCACAATGTATCCTGTACCGAAAGATGATACAGTTTCAACCGGTTCTGTGCATCCTTTCGAATTGTAAGAAGAGACCTAAATCCTACTCATATTATTGTCAATTGGGCTAAATCCTCAATGAACTCTTTTGTATGTTTTGTAATTCAATGCAGTCCTCCGAATAGTGACGTCACGCCCAGTGCCCCTTTTGTGCCCCCTTTGTCCCCGAGTGCCCCTTTCAGCTTTCGTGGGCATCAGCAAACCGTGACTTCCGCTCTGCGTAACCGTTTTATTTTGAAAGTCCGCAGGTGTCTGACAGTGGGAATTCGCTCTCAACAGGTTTGACAGTGCTTTCGCTTTTCGGAATAATATGACATAAATTATTTAAAAAAAAATCTTATGATTGGTCCCAAAAAATTTAATCGTAGGAAAACTTTTAATATCTGTATTGATGCTTTCTCCCAGACACTAATATTAATCGTATATCATATCCATTCCCACACCCGGTCAACGGTTAAGCCTATCAACTCTTAGTATGTACACTACAATACAGATGCTTCTCAAAAAATGAAAACTCTTTTCCCGAGAATATATTAAACATTCTTCCTAACGGTATCCTAATTACAGTAAAACCCCGTATTAGCATGCTCGGAATTTATAGTTTTCCGCTTTTGTGTTCATTTTTTAGAATACTTTTTTTTATTTTAGTGCACTCGATACCCTATTTTTCGTTTCTAATTTCCGCATTTTACGTTTGAAACATTTTAAATTAATAAAATGTCTAAAATGAATAAAATGTAGCTAAAATGTATTATTTTAAATGGAAATCTAAAGTAACGTGATTTCATCTGAAGTTATAGATATTAATAATATAGCGAACAGGGATATCCACGAAAATTCACCTGATGAAGGATTATCTGGTGAGGAAGAGGTAAATTAATCAATCCGATTCCAACAAAACATGCAATGAGGCATGTTAAAGTCCATAAATTGTACTTTACTATCGTTGAAAACGTACACGACTAAATTTTCTTATCGATTCATGAGACCGAAAAAGCTGGAAACCAGCATAAAAAGAATTCTAAATCCGACTAAAAAAAATCCTCTAATAACATTTTTTTAAATTCAGAAACGTAAAAAAAAGTGGATCTCACTGTAAATGGATTTAGTATCGCAGTGCCATCCGGCGACATCGAATTTTGCAGTGCATACTTTTAGCGCCACTTATGTACAAAAAGTCATCTAAACAAATACAATAAATGTTATTTTTATATTATAGATTTTGGGTTCTTTTATTTTAAAGCTGAGATCCATTTGGAAGATCTAAGGGTAGTGACAGACATCCAATATTATTTATTGAAGTTTCTTTTCAGATCTCTTAAACGCTATCTATAATAGATCCTTGACGTTTCCTTTGTTTTTATACGTCAATAAAATTAATATGAACATCCAAGTGCTTGTATTTTTTAATGAAAATTAGCATAATTTTATATTATTACCAACACGAAGTGTGTATGATTTTTTATGAGGGATAGATATGCATTGTTTGCGTACACCGTGTCGCATTGACAATCAAATCGTCGCTGGAACTTACGACTAGTCGTGACCGGAATATTTATAGTATCTAATAACGAGACGCATTTTGTTTAACTTTATCTTCATCATCATCATTATCATTAATTAGTAAAGTATTCGAAACCAATTTTTTTCGACGGTTTTTTTCAATCCTTGTTTTCTGCCAGTGTGGAGCATATGGCATCCCAATGAAGATACATAAGCTTATCATGAGTTTTTCTGCGAATACTGATTGTTATTCAGTTGATCAACATATCTTTTTGCAAATATATTAGAGATGGCCGGGGTAGGATTAGTAGCTGGTTGAAGTAAAAATTAATTATGCGTTTTAATATTGGATAAAATATTATAAATAATAAGAAATATCCTTCAAAATCGACATATTACATAAAACAATCACTGATCATCATAATGTGTTTCCATTGCTTTGGTTGTAGTGTTTTTATCGACCACAAGGTGAGTTAAATCTTTTCAAGACCAATGCTTCGCTGCAGTGGCGTGTAAACAGATAATTTTTAATGACACAAATGCAGATTGCTGTGATACGCAACCTGTAGACACACTGCTATTTGAATCGATCACTACAGGTTTGCACTAGAGTCGGTGTACGTATTATAGTAATAACATGAATCATATTTTTATTTTTAAATGCCGAAATGCATCACCTGTATATGTATGCTATTTCTGAATCACATTTTTTGTTACTCATTGAAAGTAATAGGTAACTACCGACGCGGAGTAGCGTAATTTTACATTTAATATTACATCGATTGTTGTAGTGTGAGAGTAAATTTTAATCCGTTTGTATTGCTGTTAGCTTTGATTTCCTATTCAACGCAAAATGCCAAATGTTTTTAATCATAACATATTTGAAAATTTACCTTTGAATGTTTATCAATTTTACTTTGACATGATCTGGAATTTTATCTGCGCTGAGTGCAAAGATTTGTGATATAACTCGTAATCGTTATCGGATGGATAAAATTTTTGTACCAGAATGTTGTAAACAATCTAGAACGGCTTATTTTACGCACGCATCAAATAACGATAGATATGGTTTGTCGAAATAGAAACCGATTAACATTTTGCCTAACTCCGATTCCATGGTTGCTAAACGTATTATACTTCCGTCACTACATTTTTGATGGATCAAAGTTAAAAAAAGAATCTTAATCGACCGATTAATAAAGAAGGGTGGTGAATTAATATACATCATTATTCAAACTCCGAATGTACAGCCCTGTAAAAAACGACTGAGTTTTCGAAAGTCTCTTTAAAAAGTTTACTTTCATTAGATAACTTAATCGCAGTTTCACGAATTTATTGATAATTTAGATAAAAAATATATGCAATAAAAATCGTTTCTGTATTTTATAAGATAGCGATTTCGGGAAACTAGATAAGAGTTTATGTATATTCCATATATTCTTTAAATATAAAGATGTCCTTCCTCATAGAGACACTATTGTATATTTACGTTATTTATTCATTCTCACCCCTCCTAAATGATATGTGTAGTCATCCGTTACATCATTAAAAACCAAACCACCCTTTTTATTTCGCTATTCATCGTAGATTCGCGTTTTTTAATTTTAAATATCCTGTTTTCCTACAAGGGCCCCGCCGGCGCTCCGCCACCGTCGGCCTGAAAAGGCCAACGTCAGTTGAGTAGTTCAGTATAAATCGAAACGCGTTGGCGGCAGGGTCTCCCGCCGATAAAAAACACTGACTCCTTGCAGCGCGCGCGCGTCCGTGAGTGCAGCGTATGGTGAATTGTATAGCACCTGTTGTGACAAAATAATGTAAATTAAACACCGTGTGTTGTGTAGGGAAACACCCTCACTATTCAATAATTACCTGTGCGTTTACAACGTCGATTCAATTTTTTCAATTCTATTTGACCGTTATTTATTTATATGGGTTTTTGATGTTGCTGTTTACTTATTAGTCTCCATCTGTTATATACGATTAATCTGAAATCGTCGAACGCTCATTTTTAATGACAAGTTGAATTGTACTAACTGTGATGTCATAATACAAATTTTTCCACAGTTGTACATTATCATCGCGGTCTTTTTCGCTAAGATGAAGAGCAATTTCAATTATTTTGTGTTTTATTCTTAATGCTGGACATATTAGATCCAAATAAAGCATTTAATTTATCAAGTTAAAAAAGAATATAACCGACCATGACCATAATATAAACCTGTAGAATCTATACAAATTAATAATTTGTTTTATAATGCAATTGTAATAATAGATATTACATTTCATTTCTTGTTTAAATTTCGAACCAATTTACTACCCTGTTAAATTTAAATTAAAACTAAGATTTATTATGTATGTAAATATCTTTAATCAAACATTCTGTAGACAACTTCAAGTTGTTTGTTTTTTTATGTCATAAAACCAATTCTTAAAATTTGATTCCGAATGTCCGAATTAAATGCTCTTCAATTGAATTATCATGACATAATAATGTTTGTATAGCATGTTGCCATTATATCTTGCTAATTGATCTAATAAATATTCAACTTAATATTTATCAAAGATCATAAAAGTTAATACGAAATTTGTATTAGTTCATTCACCGTTACCTTGGCTTACGTCGTTTTTGTTTTTTAGTCGGTAAAATGTTATGACTCAAATTTATTCTATGAATCACGTGTGAAATGTTGCATACCGAGTTAATTATTCTTATTTTGATGTATTTATAAAGAACGTACGATTTTTTTTACATACATATACGTTACCATTTTTCTTCGCTAGCGTTAAATTTCAAAAATTCAAAATCTTTCTAGAATAATTTTTGGAGTAGAAATTGTTTATTTATATTGTATTTATCTAACTTTTTTTTATTTCACAAAGCAATACATACTTTTCTTTTTGGCATTGATTTTTTTCTGTATTGTTTCTGATAGTATTTTGGTATAATAACTCGATTTTCTTCAACTTGTTTATCTACTTAAGTCCATTGCTTAAAACTACGAATGCACGTTACAATAAGCTTTATACAAGCTTCTATAGATAATCAACTCGATCGTTTAGAGACGTAATACAAGTAACCGTTAATCAGAAAGATTTCGGTTTGAAATGTGTGGTATTCTTATATTTCCGGTGGAGTAACTTACGTAATACTTTAAAAAAATGCCAACCAATATTTTAATTGCTCTTGTGTTGTTGCAATTCGCTCATGTTGCAATTTGAAGTAATTTGGCGTTGTAGTTTTTTTTTTAAGTTAAACCAAATTAGAACGTTGATAACAAAGAAAAACAACAATTTCCAAATATTTGTATTGCACACCTTGTGTCAGCAGATAGTAAGCATGACGAATCACAGTGGATTGTCGTTTACGTTTTGTAAAGACGCGGATGAATAATTCGTGCTGTGTACAAGATCCGACCGGAATAGCTAAACTATATAAAATAAACAGTATTTTAGTCTGAGTTTTTTTTTTACTTTGGCATTGATAAAGAAATTAACATTTTTTTACATGCATGTTTTCACACTAGATTATCGTTACACGCGTTTATTATTTTAAATCGTCTCGATGCATGCTATATATAGTTATACTAATTGTTAACAATATCGTTTTCGTGATGATAGATGAATCCGTCTTGTTATGTCTCATTTTAATTATTACCATAATATCTAAAATCATCTAAAATTTAGATTCTATAAAGACTACCCGTAAAATTATCAAAAAAAAAAATGTTACAAAAAAAAATTGACCTTCTTCCAAATTCTTTTTTGATATGGCAATAAATATTTACACACATTTTATGTTAAATATACGGTTATTTGTTTCAAGTAAATTATCGAGAACTAACATAAAAAAGTATTGATAGATTTTACGCTATGTCGAAGATCAAGGACTTAGTGTCATTTTTATTATATGTACACTGTAAGGAAAACGAGCGGCATTTTTGCCGCTCAAACCTACCCGAAAAATATCGGAAAGGAGATTCTTTTGTATTCGATTGTTGGGAACGATTCGCGTAATTGTTTCTGGGGTCATTTTTTCGATATTTTAAATATTGCTTCTCGATGCTGGTAAATGTTCTTGCCGCTACAGCTACGTAATACTTCTACGAAATTATATTATTATTTAATCTATGGGTTAACCGGATATTAACTAATAAGGACATCGTAGGCATTCTATAAAAAGTAATTAATATGAAAAGTTTTAGTTATATTGATGATTTCGATCAGGAATGTACTTATCGGTTTTCCATTTTATTTACACAAAGAAAAGTAATGTAAATAATTTGTAAACGTTGTAATTGTTTATAAGAATAATATCAATTTATTATTTATAAGCATTCATCCATTAACTTCAGATATGTACAAGAAACTGACTCAAAAAAATAACTCGCATGATCGCCCTCTTGAATATTTAATTACCCTTTACTATACATACTTCCGAATAGAGTATTGAAATTATTATAACAGCAGCATTTTAAGTTTTATGATTTCATTAAAAATCATAATATCAGAGAGAAAAAGTATTTAACAATTGAAGTAATTAAAACTTTAAATAAAAAATTGGTCGGGTGTAAAGTTCATTATATAAACAATACTTTTTGATTATAACGAAATATATAATTTCTTTTAAGTAAAACAGCAACTCGAAGAACCTCATATTAAAACTCAGTTTATAATTTCAAGTTGTTTCCAGTATCAAGCATTCCAATCAAGGATTAATAATAATTCAGTTTTACTATAAAATATCGAAATCTCTTTAAAAAAAAAATGTTAAGTGCTTATATTACACATATTTAGTATGTCTTCAAAATGCCCTGAAATGGTGAACTTTTCAAAAATAATAATGTCAAAGTATCACAAATTTGGTTGAGAAATAGTACAGCGAATACGTATTACTCCTGAAGACATGTTACGTTGTGATGGTGGTGCAGCATTTGGAATGGATCGTGCTTATATGTCATTGCGAGCTAGGAAGCCTCCGAGACTCGATTTTACGGTAAACTTTTGAACAAAAATATGTAATATATTATACAAGTGTTATTTACCTTTTATTTTTTTTATATAAAAATACATAAATGTCAATAAACTGTAGGCCCATACAGCATATATTAAGCTTTACTGTGCATAGGAAATAGTAATCAATCTTAATGACAATACATCAGTGGTTTTCAAATTTTGTTGATTCACGGAACCCTTAGAATTATAAGTTTTTTTCGGGAAACCCCATCTCATCCGTAGAAAAATATATCTTAAAATAATATTCAAATTAGATAAAGGTGTTATAGTTACTATGTAAAGATGTCAAATCTGTTAATATATCGATTAATTGTTCCCTCTCCTTCGTTTACTAATGCAATAACATATGTACACTTTTTGAATCGCGGAACCTCTAAAGAGGTGCTGCGGAGCACATTTTGAAGACCACTGCAATATACCATTTTTTTAAATGCGAAAATATATATGAATAAGAAAAGCAACACCTATTTATATCAATTGTCACTATTTCATTTACTTTATTGATTTATTAAATTGGTAATTGATTCAGTCTATCCTGCACAGTAAGGTTTCATTCATTCACATATATACTCATAATAAAGTCTTATTCTACGTAAGGCAACAAATTTGGATGTAGGTGTAAATATCCGGCGTCCGATCCCGATTACTTGATATTATCCCGTGATTCTTTATTTTTCAGTCTCGTGTTACCTGGATTCGTAAATAAACGTTTATATTATATTAATTATTGAGAATCAGTCAGCCTTTTACAATCACCAACCAATATGATTATGCCTTTCATAATCAAAAAAGTTTTATTTAAAATATCACATTTTTTAATATTTATTAGGACCATTTTCGATCAGTGTCGTGAGTGTTATCAACATTTCTTAGGAGTGTTATTGCACTTATCTTGTTTTGGAATGTACATGAGATATAATTAAAAATGTAATATCGCCTTCTTGTATAAAATCAAATTTGTAATTGGCTTTTTTATAAAATTCAAATTTTAAAAGTACGTATTTTGAAAAAATAATATATATTTACTGAGGTACATACACATGGTAATCAAAAAGGAAATATTTTACTTTAAATATTTTTTTTTTAAATATTTATTGTGAATTTTGATATCCCGGAATTACAACATCGACTAATTAACCGGGGTCCTGGTTGGACATTGGAAGTTCTAGTATATAACCACTTCATATATCTATATTTGTAGCTATATTGCGCTTGTAACGCTTTTTAGATATCTATTCAAAGTACACCTTTCGTGAATAAAACAAACACACGCACAGTTAAGACCGTGGGAAGCTTATTAAATAAAAAAGTACGGTTGAGGCTTTGAAATCTTGACTGTGATGTCTTTTCTTGGTGAATTGAGAGTAACATTGATTTTTTCGAGTCTATTTTTTGTGAAAACTATGTTATTTTTGTCTACGGTATATTTTTTAAAAATAAAATGAAAATCAGACCCACGGTGCACAGTAGATGTATTTTTTTGTCATTTGATGATTTAAACTGTTGAAAATATCATTATCTATACATTTTATATTTCTGCATTCAGCCGTGACTACGCCAAAATTAAGTACCTTCGTCATAGAACGTGGACTAATTAAACATCCAAAAAGAGAGTTAATTAAACAGTTTGAAAAAAAATGTTAATCTTTTACGAAACGCACATTTTCTGTGTTGTATGTAGTTGCAGTCAAACACAGTGCCAGTTTTTCATCGACTCTTTCAAATCAAATTTCCCTTGCGAGGACAACGCTTACAAATAAATGCTGTTTTACAAGCGGGCATTTCGTTTAAACATTATTACACGTAGTTGGTTAATTGTAATTCTGCGCATTTACTTTGTTGGTTTCTGCGTTCCGCTTTATGCCGGCGATCGATTTCAACGAAGCCTCATTAACTCTCTGGACGTTTTTGACATGGATGCTTTTTGCAGGCGAAGTCGTAAATTATGGCGCCTACTTGGAAGTGATTTTCTTTCACTTGTCTGAATCGTCTCCGGCTGCATTCAAAATTCAATTGATAACGCTAGAGAATTAGCCGCCCGCTTTTAAATTAATCATATATGCGAACCAATTGTTTACAACAACCATCAATAGAACTCATAATATTTATGATATTACGTTTTTGTAAGAAACAGTAATTATAAATATACAAACAGATAAGCGAATTCAATGATATAAATCCAAGCAAATAATGATCAATTCAGCTTTCGATATCGAGAAAACCGCCCAGCTTTCATATTTAACTTTTCATGATATTTAGATTGGATCGCCTTCATAATCTTAAAACATATTATTTACTCAATGTTATTAAATATAACTTTAAGATATCCAAAACACATGTTTAGAATAAACCGGTTATTGATGTAAGCCTACTTTATAATCTTTTATCATTTTTATTATCATAAATTTAACTTGAAATTGATTGATTAGATAAACTACGTACTGATATTTTAGTTTTGTTTTTTTGGAAGTCAAATTATTTCTCGTATAATGTATGATTCTTTAATTTAAAATGAAATATTCATCAATAATTGATAAAGTTGTAGTCAAATGACACTACAAATTACGATTAATTTCACCCGATAGTAAATCAGCTGAAATCTTTTACAACATAAGGAGTTGTTGAGTATAAAATAAAAACAGTGTCAAACTGACGCATTATATCAGATTATTCTATGACAATTGAACAAAATTAAATGCGTGGCGTCATGGAGAAGTACTCTGTAGTTTGTTGCCATCACTACAATTCTGTTTTTTTTAATCGCCAGATGTAAATATCAAACGATCAGCCTGAATTATTTAAGTAGCCAACAGACAATTTTAATGAAATTCATGCCACATAAATTAATCTTAATAAAACCATCTGACCGCAGTTTTTTCTTTAAATAACATGTATACAATCTCGTAACTCATCTTTTTTTTTTAGACTTTGTAACATATAATATATGTACGTCTTCATAGAAAACATTAAATAACTTTTGAACACTTTGAATTGATACTAATAAACGTATATGTATTTCTGTACGTTATCTAAGCATCCTCCAACGGTGAGCTCTGACATTTTAGTATTCATTTTACTTAAAAATCTTTAATAACGTGCATATTATCAGTTTGCTACGTTGTTGCATACCATGTTGTGAAATATATATAATCAGGAACCTGGTTCATAGATAAACTTTCTTAGTAAAGCAAATATATTAAAATATAGGATGGTAATTTACTCTTGTAAGCATTTAATTTTAATGTCATATACTTTTTATCGGCTTAAAAGATTTTTTTTCAAATTTGACTATTATCTGATCAACTGCTGATTAGATAAAATTTGGCTCAGATATCAATGTCTTCGTCTTTTCATAATTTTTCGTATATGTATGTAATCGATATAAACTATTTACCAACTGCATTCAGTCAAGTGCATTCGTAAACTAGATTGCCTGAACATGCCGAAAGGCGAATCTCGGGTCCTTAGTGATAACTTATGGAAATGTATACAATCTCCACTATCTAAATTTGATATCTAAGTATCATACTGCATTCTCAGTTGATATAAAATTATAATATTTTAGATTTACATATCTTTATTTTGGATTGATCAGAGCACACATCGGACTATACACTGTTTCAATAATTCAAATTTGTTATTGATTTTCCATCAATCATTCTCAGTCGACATCGCAAATTACACTGTGATGCTCCTAGTTGTATACTTACCATATCAAGGACGTAATCAAAGCCATGGAAAGTGCCAGATAAGTTATAGTCGACTACACCATACTCCTTATGGTAACCCTAAATTTAACTGTAGTGATAATGTTACTATTACAGACTAATAATGTTTTAATATTGTCAGGCTTGTTATGTTTATAGCCCTGATGAATGTCGTAATAAAAACATTCTGATTAAATAAAAATCAGCTGCGTAGATCCACAACAAGCCGGACGAATTTAGTACTATCGTTGAGACTAATTCAATTGACAGATGTTATGTTTCAGGCTTGTTGAATCATGGTTTACTCTCGACATGTGCGAAATCTATCGATCTTCTATGTTTGATAGTTTTTGATCCAGGGAATTTCCTAAGTCTTAAGAATTTTACGCAGTATGTAATATATTAAAACATTTAATGGGGCATATTTTCAGCACGTATTACTAATTCGCTTCTACTTCACTTTTATATTTTTCAATAGTTATTTAATTATGAAATAAATATCAAGTTATCTAAACCTATTTACGATCTACAGTTTATAATATTTTCTATTATATTTGCATAAAAAAATCTATCGTAGTTTTGACGATAGGTATCATAAAAAGTATACAAACATTTTACGGACACTTCATACTTTGCCTTATAATTTGTAGTACTTCAATTCAAATGAATAGAGAAATTCAATGCATATAATTTTAATGTGCCACCTGTCTTGGTGGAAATACATGATATTTCAATTAATATAATTCTGTTTTTAGTACTATTTTATAAAATAAAGATCAGAAGATAATGCTTGCGATGAGTGAAACCGTCTAATCTTTATATCACTATAGTATTTAAATTGTGTAAATAGTACTAACCATTGAGTTTTATCCATAAAAAAAGTTATCATGAAAAAGAAGCACAACATACTTTTATCGGTGGCTTGCAATAGCTATTTAATTCGAATACTACGGACCAATTAACTTGCCATTTGTGACATTCAAATATTCCAACTATGCAACTAATATACTATCAATGAATGTTTTTCCAACATTGATTCGGTTTCATTTGATATTTATCCATTCTCATTTTGCATCGTTATGTTTCATTATTCATTAATGACCATCGAACTTAGACCCCCCAACGCCCGAAACATTTATCAGTATATGGATGTGCGGTTCCGCATACTTCCGCTGAATAGATCAAATATTATTAATCACGTTTCTAAAAGTATTCGATTGAATTTCTGCGTTGAGTATTTCATCGACGATTTTATGCAACAACAAAATTTAAATAATACATAAACAAACGAGCGCAAGTACACATCACATGTGAATGCAACATTCATAACGCAAGTTTTTGTAAATTTTAAATTCTTGTCGCGTAAATAGCAACACATTATGTAAGCATGTCACATTCTCACATGTAGTAATACTTCAGCATGACGACCAAAGAGGAAATAATAGACAATGCAATTTTGTATACTGAACAAAGAATTCACAAAACTTTTTTTTCACTGTTTTGAATTTAGAACTAGTTCTTTAGTTTTACATTTATCTTACAAGCTGTCATTATTAATATACCCTTTTACAAGTTATGATGAATTCTAATCAGCACATGTGTTGTTAAATTTGAAGAATACTGTAGTTACTCAAATTTTTTTAGTGCATTGCAGTAATTTGTGTTTCAATTTTTTTTTTATCTTGATAAAATAGGCATTTTCAATATACTAATTCACTGTCACTTGTTTGTCAATCCCTAGTGTAAAATAAATGCAGTTTGCAAGTAAATTATATATTTTTTGCATGTATGTTGCATGAATTTCTATTTTCGATCCATGTTAAATTTCATTTTGCGGTAAGTAATTCTGCACTGGCATAATCCTTTGGAAAACACTAGGTATAATGGGGTCGCAGTTTGTTTGATCAAAAAGCAAATCGCAAACATCACGATATTCATATTTCCCTTGAATCTCATCAAACGATCATTGTTTGATTCAGACGTGTTCCATTTAAACACAGCTGTCCGGCTCAGTATGTCTTCTATGAATTTTTACAAATAAGCAAGCATCGTTTGCGAATGATCATACCGATTGTTTTTAAATGCCTACATATTCCGCGTATTCAGACAAATGATTAATACTTGAAACAAAGTTAAAACACATTCTTTCGTTTTGCATTGTTTAATCTCTTGATTTCGTTTTGAGAGTTTTTGGAAGCCTTTTATTATGTTCGTAATTCAACGAAACAATTTAATGCCTCACTGAGCGATATCCTGTTTATGAGAGAATCGCTTCGTTGATTCTCCTACAACTATTTAATCATATTATTCTGTTACAAAATTTTTCAAACGGTCATTCAGTTTTTGTTATTTGTTTTATAATTCTCGACGGATTGAAATTTTGTTTGGAATACCTCTACAAAGTGTGGTAACGAAAAATATTACCGGTTTTCTGTAACTGTTAACTTTGTCGCAAATGAAAATTAGTTCGAAGTGCAATAACTGAATCCAAAAAAAATACTATTGTTTTCCTGGTGAGACCGTCAGCACATAGAGTGAATGATATTAAAAACACTAGTCATGATAAAAAAAAAGATTAAAGAGAAGTGTATTTTACAACATATTTCAACGCTTTTTACAAATTACTAAAATGAATTTCTGTATTTTATTTTAAAGCCATGATTATAATCAATTGTAAAACTCACTTTGCACGAGGAGTGGTTGTGTTTTATTTCACTCTTAATATTTGTAGTTTCTTTTTTCCTTCAAAAATACCACAATCGATTTCATCGTTTATCGTTATTTATTAATGTATTGATTTACAAAACTAATCATTTCAAATTACAGAACTCTCCTCTTTTGTTTTTAATTTTCACTGTGAGAATCATTATGTATGATTTAGAAGAAGCCGTTAAATGGTATTATTATTATATGTAATCTAGCGGTGATAACAGTCTTACCCCAAACATATCGAATAAGAACTACAAATTGTATTTTACCGTAGATCGCTATGGATTGTTGTTAGATTATACGTGCGTCAAATCTATTTGTAACATTTGAAGATATTCCAATGAAAAATCCTTCAAAGTTTTATATGGAAGGACAGTAATTTCATCAAGTATATGATCATTATGACCAATTAAAGCAACGAGTTAATTCAGCTTATATCTATTTTGTTTTGTATCCACTCGCCTTCATTAAGATTCTCCTCGCATTTAATGAATGGAATGTTACAATTACCGCCTCAATTTATTAAAGTTATACTAACCCTGAATCATCATTGGTTTTTATATATGACGAACAATACTTTTACAGATTTTCACTGTACTGTCGAAACAAGTGCATGAGCATAAAATTTTCTTTTTTCAAACATAAATAGCAGGAATGGGAAACGCCAACCTTTTGAAATAATTTATTTACAAAATATTGTACACACACTAGGTAAACCGGAAAGAGATGATTTTTTTGAATGGAATAGTTTTTATAATATGTTCTCATACTAAATTTAACTTGACCGGAAGTGTAGAAACAGTTTGCGAATGGAGATGTCACTGAAAAAAACGCGGAGTGTTTAATTGTATCACTTTGAATGTCAACATACGTAAACGAGAGTAAGTCAGAGAGTCTTATTGTTTTTTAATAAATTTACGTATATTTTGTGTGAGCTTATTCGTTTGACTGCCAATGTTTCTATTGCTTGCAAAAGCCATAAACTATTTTTTTGTGTGATGTACAGTTATTAAATAAATATGATCACAAATATATACCCATTATATGAATGTCAAATTGAATGTTATGATCGTGCATTCAACCTTATCAAGAATTGATGCTGGAATATTAAGATTGTTAGTATACTAAATCCTATCACGATTTTTTTTCGTAGAAAAATATTTATTCGTTATATCAATCGTATTTATTGCATTTTTATGTATGTGCTAAAAAATTCGAACATTAATTTATGATACGTTATCTTCAGACACGTGTTCCAATAGACTACGTAGGTTGCGCTTACTCAAAATGCCGATATATACTTAAATTTCAGGATATTGTCAACAAGGAGTGACAATACGAACAATTTTCGGCCATGTTAATGCGACAATCCGATCTGTTATCTCAGTTCAAGGACCTCTGCCGGTTTGTCCACACCGAAGCATGACTCGCGAGCTGCGAGGGCGTGAGAACCCAATTTGTATCTGAATGTAATGTCGTCCATGCCACAGGACTTAATAAATAACAACAGACAACAATCGTTGTCCTTCGGCTCACGACGCGGGAAGCACGCCATTTGTAAATGTCAATTCTGTTTTTAAAAAGGCCTAAATATGAATCTGTTCGTCTAAAGTTTTGAAAATCGTTTCGATTACCTTACTTGTTTACACAAAAATAAAAGATGTTATGGCATTTAAAAATACATTTGTATTACTGATGTTTGAAATGAGTTACGCCCTTTAGGGTGGTGATCATTGGAATATTTAATAATTGCATTACAGTAATCAAAAGAATAAAAAATATCTAAAATACTCAAATTAATAACAATATTACACATATATTGCTCATTTTCGCCCAAGAGATGCTTGCGCCCTTTTTGAATAACGATTACATTCATAATGTATTGTCAGGTATGATGAAAACATTAATTTTATTTTATTACATTGAAAATATGAGACACCAAGTTGTAGGTCTTTAGATAGTTTTTTTTTCATTGTTCAAAGAATAGTATACTGTTTAATATGCAGAATTTTTTAATGACGTTATCCGTCATAGCGCAATGCGTAAGCCTGTTATTATTTAGTATTTTGATTTTATAATAAAGAAATATTTTAATATAAAATTTAAAATAACTTTGATTATTCCACGTATTGTGCTACTAACTGTGACACGCGTTTCACCTCTTTCAGAGGCATCTTCAGACTTACTATCGCAAAGCTTGCTTAAGTAATGAATTTTCTGATTTGCTTCCGTAATAGACCATTTCCGTGCCACATGTGAACTTATTGTCATAGCCGCATTTTTTAGTTTCATTTACAATTTTTGAAAAAAATAATTTTATTGCAAGAAAGAAACAAGCTAGACCGTTGAAACAGTAGAGAAGATGTATTCTGTACCTTTTCTACACAGCTATATATATATATATAAGCAAATGTTAGTTTAAGCATAGTTCTGACGATGGCGTGAGCCGAAATAGCTATCAACTGTATTTTTTTAAAATAATTTTGTAGAACTAAAATACATTGCTATTTTTTTCACCGTGTTACTTGTAGAGTGTCTATAACTAGATATGGAATTTGCAATTATAATCTTAAAAAAGCTAACTGGCTTTCATAAACAAAATTAGCTGTTCATGATATGTCAGCATAGATCCTTTTTCATGCTAGTGTTTGTCATATCTCGTGTGTACTGTAAGGATATGCTTTTCCTATTTGAATTTGCATCTTTATATGGCACGATAGAATGCTGTATTGCTTATTGTCAAGATCGTCTTGACGTCAATCATTTAGTTAAATGTTTGCGCCACGTAACCAATCTATTAGACCGTTTTGGGAGGTCCGTATATTGTTTCCGTTAATAGCCGTGTTTTCATCGACGTATTCGATGAGGTATTATTACATCGCGCAGAATTGGTATCCGTATTGTTAAAGATGCGTAAATCAATATATGACTATGACTAAGCTACACTTATTTCTGGAAATGAAATATGAATTGACACTACATGGCAGAAAGGTCTCTACTTACTACAGACCTTATATTGCTACAAGACGCCATCGAATTGTATCTTCAATCGAACTGAAATGTATTTAGAGTATTATTTGACATTTCACATGTTTGTTTTCATCAATTCTTGATAGAAATAAAAAAATAATTTTGTACTACTTCTATATTTTTCACAATAATCATTAACATAATAATTGTAAAAGTGAAACGAAGTAATGTTCTTATGTTTTCCAAATTTATTAACACATTACACACACATTTAGAAAACATGATTTTATTGTTTTAAATAAATTGATTAGAGAAAGGTAACACTTACTTATTAATAGTTTTTTCACTGTCACCGCAATTCCTTTTAGAAAACAAATTTAGCAATATATTTACAATTATATTTATTCTGCTAACCTCATTAGAGAGAAACTCAATTACAATCTAATATCAAATACAGATGTATAACTCGAATACCAGGTCGCATTAATCGTACCCACCGCGACCTGAGTGGTAATTTCAAACTGGATCAAACGCATATGCGATTTCTATAATTGGATAAAGTGCCGATTATCAACCGATCTAACGTTTATCTCCATGCATTGATATGAATTATTTATATCGAGGTAGTCATTTATATACATACAAGACCTGTTTGAGAAGAAACTTAATGTTTTTAACCTAAAACGTCTTCAGCATCTTAGTTATTTATTTTAGTGTATAAGCTTATCAGTCACAAGTTTCGGGACTATTAAATTTGAAAAATGTTATGTGCAATTCAAGGTACAGTTGGGCAACTCATTTTATAATTATATTATATATTATTTCTTTTAGGCTACAGTTAAATCCACTCATCTTAAAATAAAATTAGTTATTATTAAAATATCTGTTCACAAAGTTCACTGCCAACTAATTATAATTAAAAAGTCTTTTGCAATCTGTGCTTGATAGAATTTATAGTTATAATTCAAATATATAATATATCACACTTGATAGTGTTTATTTTGACGGGACACACAATTTGATCATTAAAATGCTGTACAATTATACATGTTTTGTCACCAAGGACCTAGGATGTATATGCTCGGGTAGTGAACTTAGAAAGCTAAAAATCAAGAATTCCAGGTAAATTAAATTGGTATGTGAGGGGTACAATGATGCCCTAAAAAGCACAATTCATTTGAACGTATTCGATACTGTTAAAAAGTATGGAGATGGACGCTCATTGCTTTATGATTTACAATGCCGTCAATCAAATAAATACCACTTATTGATAGTGTTACGAATATGAATGGCCACTTCTTTAGTATGTGGAAAATAGAAGAAAAAATTTACCAATAGGTCGCGACATAGCTTTTAACCTTTTCTCAGTGTAATACATGACAGCATTGATTCTAGTTCCGTAATTATTTTTGGATTGTGTATCGCCCAGCATTGGCACTAATAACTTTTAACCTTCCACAATACGTTACAGTTATGACATATGTGATTTATAGAATTTATCAAGCACCAAAAGTACCGATAGTATTTTGGTGTTGCTGTCGATTAAAATGATTAATTATAAAAACATATCGAGACTGTTCTAACCTAAATCAGAAAATCATCGATTATAAAGGCACGTGATCACTAGTTAAAAGAACTAATGAGCTTTGGTGTCGAGGCAGACGAAAAAAGACTTCGACTGAATCACAATGAAAGGTAAGAAAGGTATCCCGAGATATGGTTTCTATATACATATACCTATATTTATATTATGAATATTTTTTTCTTCTAAAATATGAACATAAATTGTAACTTGTAAGTCCTAGCGTTTTTAATGTGTTACGTTCCGATTTCGATATAAATTAAGAAACTCGTGTTAAATCTTTCATAGTCCTTAATTCGTAAAGGTTCCTTGTCTGAATGCTCAGTTATGTTGTTGAGTATTTTGAAATAAATTCTATAAAAATCATTTTGTCAATTCCTCTAGTTTTACATTTACGTTAATCTTTAATGACGTAAATATTATTACGGCCGATAGTAACATGTATTATCTCTGGTGAAACACGCAAATATTTTTATCACCCAGATGGATTTCTGATAATGATACATGGAAATACCTGTGACAATATTACACACTTTTTAACTATGTCAGTTTATCGCCAAACCTTTATTAATATGGTTGTGGCAAAAGTCGAGTTTATCTAATTGATAATTATATTTTCAATGTAAATATCCAGAGTGTTTGTGTTATTTTGAAGTGCGTTCGTAAAAATATTTTCGACAGTCGAAAAATTAAATAATAATTATATTTAGTTATTTGGAAGTTACAACAGCCTGATGTCGATCGATTGCCATAACCGTATTTTTGGATTGATCTACGAAACTTACTTTCGGAAGATTGAGTTCACATTCAAGGTCAGTTGTATTATGTAATCCTTGTTTTTTGGGCCAGTTGAAAAATTTTAACATAATAAATCTTCAATGAGCTTTAATACAAACACAAAGAAAAAATGCAGAATCACACTAGTTTGAAAAAATCTTGTATAATAATTCATAAAATTGTGATGCATTTTCCTTTCTTCACTGTCAAATCGTATTGCAACTTTATGGAACAATATCATGTATTATTTACGTAACAATAAATAAAACGGGACAGTTTTCTTATTTTCTTTTTTATCATTTGAAAATGTTCTCTCATGTTCTAGCATACAATTTTATTTAAAAAGAATAATAAAACTAAAAAATATGTTAATTTCTTCGTAGATATTACGAATTAAAGAATTTATAGAAGACGTATGTTTCAAAATTTTTGGAATATAATTATATATCTAAGATAATCACATACCAATTATATCTGGGTCGATTATATATTCATGAGAAGGTATTCAAAATTTCCCAGTCAATCAAAATTTCCCAGTCAATCAAAATCTAGGAAATTTGTGAATATTTACACATGTATACTGTTTGTAACACTGAGAAACCTTCCTATTAGCTTATTTATAAATAAATTCAGAAACTATTTTTCTTGCTATTGAAAGATTCTTGGTGTCTAAACGATTTCTTTATAATTACGATGGCATACTGACAGTTTGCGGTTGTAAATATTGTATACGGTCAAAGGAATTCGGTATTTTTTTAATTCCTCTTTTTTATCGACGTTATTACCACAATATCACATGTGTTTTAAATAATCAATAGTATTGGCTATCCGATATGACATGTTTTTGCACAGTTTTGTTAGCAAGTTCGTTCATTAAGGGGAAAACCACAAACATATTTTTTTCAAATGCATTGGATCTAAGACATATATTTAATTTTAAAATTATAAAACTTTTCTTTACGAATTAATTAAAAATATAGTTCTTTTAATTGCGTCTACTATTTTTTAAATGGTGTCATATAATAAGTAAGTATTAAGGGCAACCGAATTGCCTACATGGAAACAATAGAATTAATATATGAATAAATGTGATTAAATATGTTAGTAATCGATTTATTTATGAAATAATTTTTGTAAAATTGTACTTCATATATATTAAGACTCGGCTCTTATCAAATTCTATAACTGAGGTAGAACGAGCGATTAGTTTACTGCCGGCTCTTCTCCAACCGACACTTCTATTCTTACTGTGTTGAACATACTCAAGGTCGGTTATCAATCAACATCTCGTATAATGAATCCGCGTGACCTCCATAGTAAAATAAATTATTTGTATCTTTGTTGAAAACCAAAAACACAAAAATATCCTGATATATTTGTGAACATGAGTCTTATTATCAAAATGTAAACTGATTGAAGGTTAGTCAACTAACATCATTTTTCAGAGAGCGTTATGAAAACGATGAGACGTACATATTTTTATAAACAAATGTATATTTATATACATTTATAGAAAATTATGTTTATATATGGAATTATGAGTATCCCGAATCAAATTACCTACACCCAATCCTTTCTTAGCGATATATTGGTTCCAGAAAGTGGCACGTGTAAAAAATCGCGTGAAAAACGGTTAACTGTGAAAAAACAATTTTTTTTCTTGAAATACGCGGAAAACGATACATATATTTAATTTCTTTATAGCGAATCAGTCACATATGTATACAAGCATAATTGTATTCATTTATATGAGTTATTCGCTGCTGTCACCGTCGGCTTGCAAATATAATCTTTTAGCGAGTTTTTCTTCTATAAAGTAAAAAATCGCTTAAAAATTGCTTAGATAAGTATCAGTTCCGCAAAAACAAACGCATAAAAACAAGACTAGATGTAAAGCTAATTTCCAATTTGAGATTTGAAAAAGGAATCGTAGATATAGCAATGTATCTGTACGCCTATAAAAATGGAGCACCATCATTAAGTTCGAATCACTCTAAGAATTGTTGTTACGTACCACAAAAAGAAAACTAATTGTTTACCGGTTTTTCGTGTTATTTTTAATATTGGTCATTTTACAACAATGACAGAGACAAATATAATGCTCCATATAACTATGGGAGTTTACAGAACACAAATTTTCACACGGCTATTATTGATCACAGACAACACAATAGCATCATATTCTTGTCACTTTCATTCGCAATTCGCTCTCTATGGTTAGTATTGTGTTTATAGCTAAATAATTCACAGTAATCCACTGTTATTCACTATTTTTGTAAAGTTCTCATCCTCTATTTGACTTGCTCATGCACGGCTGGGGTAAATAAGATCCACGAAAACAATCGGAAATATTTAAGAAAAATATTTTAAAAATCTCTAAATAGGATTTGATTTTTTAAATTTGAGCAATACATAGTAATAATACTCAACCTGCTCCAACTAATTTTTTGTTTCTTATATTCTCCAACACATCACGCATTTCAGTTGACTTTTCTTTTTGTACCCTTTTAGCCAAAACTCACATAATCATTGGCAAATATTATATCGGTTTACTATTTTTTAATAATTGCAGTATAGTTTAATTTGATAACATAATATTAATTATTAATACAATAATATTCATACATGCAAATGTTACATGTCTTAACCTTAAATCTTTGATAAAGGAATCAATTTTCTGAAATACCAAACCGTACACATAAACAACAAAATTCATATAACACGATACGAAATTACAATAAAAATTCAAAGAATAGATTTCATTATTTACATAATAAGTAAGTTGTTATGCTGTGTTTAGGTTTATCGCCATTGTGAATATATTATATGATGGTAAAACATTTGTCACACTAAAAAATCTCTATTGTATTGCTTCTTATGAATTGAAGTTATTATTTTGAATGTATTAGCAACCCCTGCCTTATCTCATATTGTACGTAATACGTCTTAAAAGCGACTTCCTTCTCAATGAATGACGTTTGCGATAGACCAATATAATCACAGTTAATTATATTGGGAGTTTTTTAAGTCATTTAATTTTACATACGATATATATTCATACTCAAGGCAAAAGTCCATTAGTCAATTATGGGTTTATTTATGCGTCATTAATGTTTAGAAATTTATATTATTTAAATCACTTCATCTAAGCAGTAAATACAAACAATATATCCAGACCTTAAAAGTTTACTTGGGGTGCATGGAATTGATATGCCTAACGGTTTAGGCAGGTGATGTTGGGGTTATATCGACGACCGCAATAGAAAACCGCGTCGCCAGCCATTATCTAAGAAACAATCGCATTGGTAACGCTCTTCTAAAGCAAAACACTACGGGTATAGCACTTAGAATAATGCTGTGACCATTCGATATAATTCTATAACACATGTGTAGATAAATTCACGACAATCCGAAATTCTCATAGCTATAATGTAAAATTTCATAAAAATCTATGTTACGGTATCTGTGTTTTTCGAAAATCTATAACATCCAACACGTGGCAAAATTAATGTTGCTTGATTTGAAGTAACAATAGTTCTTCAACCCGCTGTATGACAGTAGTGATCGTAATATTGCAAGTGCGCTCAAATTACTGCCTTAATTAAATTCAATTATTTTTTTAATTTGATTAAGACAA